>CM062575.1:37513456-38113456 GCA_031468815.1 Morus bassanus
CTTTACTGTGGTTCTCTCTTATTGTAATGCTGTATTCGTCCTTGGGAAACTCAGGTGCGTTGTCATTAATATCTCCAACCCTTATATTGAAAAACAAGGAGCGGTCCAATGGTGCACCAGTTTTTCTGTACACAGTTTCAAAACGTATCTAAATGAATATTGACAGATATCAGAATGGAGTGAATAGTACAATTAGATATCAGAATGGAACAAAACACTTTTAATTTTGAAGCTGCTTCAGTCATAATTTGCTAGTATTTGCCTTTGAGTTGAATCACTAAGTCATTACTTCACCTTTCAAAGGTAGTAGATTGATAATGGTCATCCTGTGCATTAAACAATACTTCCAAAAAATATCAGTACCTGGAGCTGGATCTGGGTTATTTAAAATGACTGCCTAATATAAAATACATAAATATCCTTGCAGCCAGACAAAAGAATGCTTTCACATGTTCTTCCCGATTCTGAAGTATTTATTTAAGTAGTACATTCAGTTTTCTAGCTGCATTTCTATGATGTTTTGGCTCCATATGCATGAATGTGCAAGGGATTCATTTCTGAACGCTGAATTCTCCTTTGCTACACTTATTTCTGCTTTAAAACCAAGCCCAGAGTGTCTGCCCTGGAATAGCCATGTGTCCAGTGAGGGGGAATAGAAAGCTCTCCAAAATTTATGTTTTCATTATGGAAGGCAAGACCCTGCGCAGAAAGCCACAAGTAATGGTAACTATCAATTGGGTACAGTTAATCTACAGAGACACAAATAGAAATCATCACAGAATAAACATAAGGAGACCACAACTGAAGATTTTCTGCAAGAGGAGAACAAACCCACACTCGCGTATTTCATTCATACACTTTTTATCACATTTCTTTCATTACATTTACTGCTTACGAACACTTTTCTGCTTTTTAAGGAGAAACATATGCTTACTCCTATGCAAAGTTAGAGTAATACAGCTTTGCAGCTCCGCCAGTATTACCTATTTTTTTGTAATGCATAACTATTTGCTTCCATTCTATTGATTAGAAGCTTCTGGGTTTACAACTCAGTGTTCTGGCCACCACAGCTGCAACATATTTTGAATTTCAGGGCAACCTTTTCATTTTTTAAATTATGATCAAAGGTCATACCAAAAAGAAGACAGAAAAGAAGTGTACAGATATTTGTGGAAGTCCAAACATGCCACAAAGATTTATCATCGATAGTGATGTGGAAGTTACCTATTGGTCTCTGCTGAGACAATCATCTTAGCATTTATTTAGAGGTTCAAAATAAGAAAAGGTGGTCATAAAAATACACACTTAAAATTCTTACAGGTGAGTCTTATTCTTGTGAAGCATTTAGCCATGAGAAAGCAATTAATATTTGCAAACAGTTCTAAGTATTTTTTTTTTAAGTTTGTTACCTGAAAAGTTGGGGTCTTTTCTCTGTCAATGGGATGATGTACATACAAACTTCCATTTGTACCATCTTCTATAGAAAACAATCCAATCTCTGGAGGTTCATCTACCCCAGGTCCACTGATTAAATATTTTACTGATGTATTAAATGATTCATTATTGAACAGCTTTTGAAAAGAGAAGTAGCACAATGCAGTGTGAGTAGGGAAGGTGGAACAGAAGTAAAAAGACTTTAGACCAATTCTCTTCCTGCCCACCTTCTCTTTGCAGATGGGGCCTTGCTTGCAGGCTTGGTCTCGGCCAACTCAACAGCTTTCTGGGTTGCAGCATCACTACTCTCCGCACAATGTGCAGGTACACAGCTCTATGCAATGACTCTCTTACATCTCCCACTCTGTAGTCTTCTTTCTCCTAAGTAAGCCTGCAGCTTCCCATAGAAAGGAGCAGTATACCCCCTACACCACACAATTCTACCCAACTCTGTGTAAGTAAGACAACTTTGAACAAGTAAGTTTTTTAAAAAGTTGCTGTTTGATGCACAATTCTTGCCCTCTTCTACCTTCAGTATTTTATTGTACAATCTGTGGTGATGAACACCTTACTGAGGTTCAAGAAGAACTTCTACTAAAAGGTTGTTTGTACCTGTCCAGCATATTTTGGGAATGGTCCTTTGTCCTCCTCTTGAACAGCAATGGTGGTGATAACCCAGGCCCTTCTTGTACGCTGTAGAGGACGTAGACTGTCTAATTGATAAGAATCTATCCACTATTGGATAAAGAAGTGTATTTAGTGTCATAGTTTACATATTAACAGTTGTGTATCTGTTGTTATATAATATTGACTACAAACCTGAGTACTCTTCTTTCGAATGGCTTGTCTTAAACTGAAATTTTCAATTTCATGAGAAAAACTGTTGGCAGCAGTAACCTTGTGAAAAAAAAAAGGTGACTGTGAGAAGTGTGGTTAACTAGAAACCACTGATATGTTGTCTAGGCGGAATTTGGCTTCACAGAAACATATTGATCCAGTTTTGACAGCGTTGTATTAAATTGTATCTAAGCCTGGAAAGTCCACAAGTATCAGCCATCTCATTCCAAATGAAATGGCATGACGGCTTGGATACTAATTTCTCTGGTCAGGTGATGCCAGTCCCAGAAACACGCAAACACAGCGTCTAACAGTCCATAGTATTATCTCTGTGGCTTTTCTCAATCCAGGTATCCCCAGTTTTTAAAATATTCACCTCTGTCTCTCTGTGTCTAGTGCTCCTTTAGAAGTTGTCTGGTATTGGCAGGACATAAACCTACTACTGGAAAGAAGTAAAGTCTGGGAGGTATTTCAGGTTCTCAGGGACTCTCTCCTGTGACCCCAGGTGTTCCAAACAAAGATGATTTACCGGAATCCAAACACAGGACCAAAGTCTCTAATCCAGATGCGTAAAATAAATAGTTGAGAATGGTGACTGCACCCTAGCTGGCAGGATTTGCCCTTTTATAAGCACAAGCTTCCTGCACCGGCTCCGAACACTGCTTTTTACTTGAAATCTTTCACCACAAAGGAGTATGACAGTACTCAAATCACATTATTGCCATTAGCTCACAGGTAACTTGTACTCCTTCCTCCTAGTTCTCGCTGCTTTCATTGCAAAGATTGGGATCTTATGACTTGTTCCATCAAAAGTTTCCAGTGGCATTTAAAAAACAAAACAGAGCTCTTCCTGCTTAGACTTGGGTGAAGGTTGGGCCTTTACCCCGTGACCTTTTTCTGAAGAAACAAAATACTTGAAAAATTGTTGTGGTTATGAACTTGCCAAGCAATGGGGACTCACCAGTAATGCCTTGGACCTATTCCGTAAAGCTGTTCGGGAAAACCTCTGTGATGTAAAAACAGCAAGGCAGGATTTAATGTGGCACTTGCATGTAGTATTTATTAGCTCTGTTCCAGGTTCAGCTCTGCCAGCTTGGTTAAACTTTGTCTGTGCTGGACCCCCCAGACAAGCTGCTTTCCCCTTTGCGTATGTGTAGCCACTTTTGATTATTTTGGAAGCTTTAACTGTGTGTTTTATGGCTTCCACAATCCTCCATATGCACTGCTAGAAAGGGACAACCCCATTCAGGCCCACGAATGCCACAGAAACACTCATGGAAATGCCACTAAATTACTGCAGGGGATCATTAATCCGGCAGAGCCGATGCTAGGCACCTGTGCGCTCTGCCGAGCATGAATACCCTAGTATCCCTAGCAGGAGGAGCTGAGGGCCCCTGCTCTTGGAAACCCCCTTCCATGAGGCCTGAGCCCGGTACGTGGGGACAGAGGAGCCACCCTTTCTCGGAGGCACCGGACAGCGGCCGGAGCCCTCGTCCCTGCGGGAAGGGTGCGCAGTGCCCGTGGCCCCGCACCGCACCTACCTGCAGGAGAAGCAGCGCGGCGAGTAGCTCCATGGGATGCGGGAAGGCTGCAACTGAGTTAGTTGTTCCTTGGAAGGTTATACAATGGTTTATTACATCCGAAGTTCTTTTCACTAAGTAGTTAGCTGTGGTTTCACTGGCACTGGAGCTGTCCCAGAGGATAAGCAAATATTTCCACCTCGTCAGATAAAATAAAAAAAAAAAAAAAAAGAACTGTTGATTCTGTAAAACTGAAGTGACCCAAAGTAAAGCTCGATCCTCCTTTGGTGTTTTTTCAGTCAGTTTGTAACTGCCTCTTCCAATGTTACGCAAAACAAACGTGCCATCACTGCAGTTTTATGACCATTATATAGCTACAGTGAAACATGTGGCCTTCCTTGACAGTTACTTGGAAATGCCATTTCCTAGTAACTTCACAGTTGCTTGCAAAAAAACAAATGTGCAACTTTATATTTAAGGAGAGCTATTTTTATCTGCCATGCCCAGGTGTGCTACTTTTACATTACTTCAAACTTTGAACCAGGAACAAGTTCTGTAAAAGCCTACTTGAAAGCTGATATGAACACACTAGATTATCCTGTTCAACCCAAAAGCCATCAAGCAACTATGAACTTGTATACCTGAAGCTGAACTTCCCACCCAGCTTGTAAAAAATACATTTAAATAGAACTACATAAAGAAGCAGGAAATCAAACATTAAGTCTTGTAAAACCATGTAAAAGGAAGTCTGAGTGGCAGAGAGAAGAGGGAAGGTTCTGGCTCGTACGAAAACAACTTTTACAGCATTTTCCATTCTCCTGTATTGCGTTCTCTGGGCACAAGGAGGTTTATTTTTTTTTTAGAACTGGAAAATAATGAATTTAGTGTTCTGGAAGTTGTGAAAGAAAGACTTAGGGAAGAACTGATCTTCTGTTCAGGGGAGAAGAAAAGCAATAGATCATGTCAAATAGGCCATAATGTTTTACATGAAAGTCGGTATGGGGAGGAAGGAAGGCAGATGATCTTCTGGGATTCACTATTAATAGGACAAAAACTAACAGGCTTAAATAACAGCACAGGATAGGACGGTTTAGACATCAGGAAAACCTCAAACAGCAAGAATGTTCTGACTGGAAAATTCTTGTGTGATATCTCACATAGGAGTTTTGTAATGCTTAATATAAAGATTACAGAAATAGCAAAGCAAAGGGATTTTCAGCAATAGGAAATGCCTCCCCCCCCCCCCTTAATCTCCCTTCATTTTGTTTTTAATTAGTCTCAGCTGAACATATGAACATGCAGTGTGCAAAATTAAGTTAAACATACTTATCCACGTACACTAGCAACATGAGAATGTGGTTCTCTGCAAGCATCTACCCACCTGTCTTTGCTGTTCTTTGGATCGTGTTCTAAGTGTCCTGGAGATCATAACAGAGAATGTGAAACTCATTGATTAGTGCATTTAAAAAAAGGTATGAATATGACGAAGTACATTTTTTCCTGTTATTTTCACCTCTTATGATGCCTTAACACAGTCATCACAGAAGTGACTGCTGTGTGGAGTAGAAATAATCATACAGCTTTAACTACCTAGCTTGGCCAGCAGCAGCAATATAGCTAAGATATGCTGAGCTACAAACTCTATCCAACACTGCAGTAAAGAAATTTTTGAAAGAAAAATTCAGAGGTGCCATCATATGGATGATGAAAAAAATACAACTAAGTAACAGGCAGTATCTCACTTTTAATATAGTAAATATACAGTAACTTTGAATTACAAGATCACTTTCCAATGAAATTACTAGCAAAAATATCCACAACAGAAAGTTCAAATAAATAAGAACACATGATTACCAACATCAAAAGCTGGGCTGCAAATTCTCAGTTAATCGAGTTCCAGTCTTTCCAGATAGAGTGGTCTGTTTAATAGTTTTTCAGAAGAAAACCCACTAATGCCAATGGGAGCAACAAAGGCTCAATACCTTTAAAATAAGGCAAAAACGAGCACATTATAGGCAATTTCATACTGTAGAAATTTCAACTATAATATCAACTCCAAGAAAGGTATCACATACTGACTCAACAACCTGTCAAAATACTCTCAAACTTCTAACAGGATCCTTTAAATAGCAAATACAAGATAAAAGTTACCTCAAACAACAATAAATGAAACACAGAAGTGACACAAGCAATAATGGGATTACAGCATCATTAAGCAGTCTGGAGAGAAGACAGTTTAGTCCAATGAAATAAGCACAAGCATCCCCTGCAGCATTATACCCCTCTGCTATCATCTTGGGCACGGGTCAGCAGCAAAAAGCAGCGGGGCACTGGCAGCACACAGGCGGTAGGGCTGGGAGCTTCGGTTGCAGCATCCTGGGAGGGGGGCAGCGGTGGGAGCTGAGAGCTCCCTACTTCTGGCAACCCGTTTGCTCTAAACTCAGCTTTCTCAGAACGAATAGTGCTGAGCCTTTTTGCTTCTGTGAGAAGCCCTATCACCCCACTACCCCAAATTCGTACCAGCAAACGTAATCTCTCATTTGGAAAGAAAAATACAGTCCACCGTATCAGCCTTAACAAGTAGCCACCCCATGATTTAGGATACTGAACCAGCAGTAGGGATTGCTTTGAGTCTTCCTTGCAAGGCTCTTCCACCTGAGGAAGTTGTGAAGCCCCTCTTCCCAGAATGGTATGCATTGCTCACACAATGAAAACCTCTCTTTGGAGCATAAATTCTGAGTAACTGTAGAAGCTTGATACCTGTACTGCTAACAGAATGAGGATCTGGAGGCATTGTGCAGAAACTGCAGAACTGCTGTGCACAACTGAAAGCTACCACAAGGTGTGAGCGGGTGCAGGGGAGGTAAAACTTTAACTGACCGCAGTATTTCACTGCAGAGAGGCAAGTAATGGAGAAAAAAGAAACATGTAAAGAGAAAACCAATATTGTTTTAAAATTCTTCACGGTATGCATTAAAAATACAGTTTAGCATTACTAAGGAAAACAGTTTATACATATTGGAGTAAAATTCTGTTTCTTCACATCTTTGTAACAGGGTAATTTCACTGAAAATAACAGAGTTGTTCAAAGTTTATACTAGTATAACTGAAGTGGAATCTGGCTATTTAAAATGCAACCTGAGCGTATTTGTTCTGTAGGTAGTACTGCAGAACATTAAATCTTTATCTAGAAAAAAAATAAATCACTCTGTTTAAATATCTCACATCACAGTAAACTTTTTCTTCAAGAAACATTGTCAATGCTAGGCTTAGTCATGCGTATGATCATATTGCTAAACATAGTGGAAAAAAAAATATAAACAGCCACACAAATACTGTGCTGTGGAAGTATTTTAATTCCAAACTGCATGTATTTGATGGAATAAACTTTTCTGCTATATTCAGTAGTGCTTCTAAAGACAATATCCATCAATACAAAATGAAGGAAACATAAACCATAGTCCTCTTCATAAAAGGAGCTCTTTTTATCTATAGGCCTAGAACACAGTCAAGTTAAAATGAAAGCAGAAGTGCTGCAAGATAAAATCCAACCCTTGCAGGTCTGCTTACGCTAAAAGCTGTTTGTTGAGGCAAACACAGAAATTCTATTTCTCTATGTGAACAAAGACGACTGTGTAAGAAGTATCAAATCAATGAACAAAAATTAGACTTGTGTGATTATCATGTGAGACAAACGTACTTGGCCAGATCACAGCCAGAGTTTAATGGCGAACAAGTACTCAGACTTATTTTAAGTGGCGTCACCAACTCCACCTGCTCAACTTAGTCTCCAACAACAAACGGATGTGCATCAGCTCACAAGCACTACATTGAAACAAGACCTTCCTAGGTCTGTGAGAAAAAACTTTTCTCAGTGCCAATCACCTTTGCTCTGGTCAAAGCTGACTGAAACACTATTTATTTGTTCTTTAAGAAGTGATCATGCAAAATGTCCCTGTGTCTACATGCCCTCCTTACAACCTAGGAAAGCATCAATATAGAGTAACATTTCAGAGGAAAATTTAGCATACACTAATATTCAGTGCTATAATAACATGCTAAATTAATTACTGCATCTAACAGAATTTGTTTAAAAAAACTGCTATTCTGATTATTGACTTAATCCTGCTCACCTTGCTTTTGGTGCTTATAATACTGCACTAAAAAACTGCCCTAAAATCGTGCACTAAAGTAGTGCTTATTGGCAAGAGCAGTCCTACTAACTTTCACTACTGTTAATGTGAATCAGGAAAACTTGACCAATGAAGGCTTGTAGAATTTGTCCAAAGCTTGAAATTGCAGCACTGGATACAAGAACCTTTAATCTAAAAAAAGCTGAAATACATGATGGGTCTGGAAGAAAACAAAAGGATGAAATAGCAACAAAAGAATGTGTTGGTCCTCTGCAGTTGCTGGTGTTGAATGCCACCCTCTGAGTTTCCCCACACCTCTGACACAGCCAATTTATCTGATCTTTGAGCATGTCAGATTAAGTTTCACTTTAATTGCATAGAGCTGAACGTACATGCAACTACAATTCATTTTAACTGTAACTTCACAAATACTGAATATGGAAATACATTGCTGTATATTACATTTGTTTCCTTTATCAATTGAAATTTTCACATTTGGTCTCCAGTAGACTAGGAAAAAACCACTAAAAATATTTCTTAGACTATTCCTGAGCAATATTTTACGTACTGTGAAGTACCCTAGTTTATTACTACATTTATTAATATTCTCACATTTTAAACTACATATAAATCCATGCTTTGAAATTTTACAAAGCTGAAGATCTGGTAGGCACAATGAAAGAATAGAAACAGCTAAGCATCTTAAAACCAAGATGAGATCAACAAGAGAAGTGCAATTTAACTATATACATAACGTACTCTTCAATATTTGCTACTTTTTCATTTTCTGTCACAATGTGAAGGATCCACTTGTACAATCTGGTCGATCAGACCTCAGCTCACTTCTCATAAACAGTTCACTCCGCCTGGTGGCTGAGGATGAAGTTAATGCTGCTCAGTATTTCACTTTAAAACGAAAGTACAAAACATTCTCTAGAATTCCATCTTTAACAAGATGGAGTCCCCAGCTGCTGTGTTTGATTTGAAATTGTAACAGATGAATGGACACTTGAATACTCACTGAACTATCCTTCATATTCTCTTGTATCTCACAGACACAAGAGAAAACAGAGGGTCTGAGGACAGGACCCAATCCTGGCTGTACAATTTCTTTCTGTAGGGTATTTCCCCATGTCACTTCACTAAACCCTGAAACAAGAAGCTAAGCTAACTGAAGTAGACTGGACTGTGGGATAAATAATAGTCATCTCAGGTGACTGAAAATAGGTATCTTTCGTACCAAAATATATCTTTACTTGAACTTACAATAGCCTTTAAATTCATGCCCTAAGAGTCTATTTTTTATGTTTTGCGAGGCTACCAGTTCTGCAAATGAGGCCACAGAGCCTCTAGTAAAACCCTCATTTTGCATTAGTCATATATATCCATGTGCAATTTGAAATTTGGTCATTTCCTCTAAATGACAAAAAGCGTCAAGGCTTACAAAATGAACTTCAAGGAAAGCTGTCTATAAACACAGTGAAGATTTCTGGGTATAAAAATAGGCATTCCATTTTCTTAATCTGTCACTACTGAAGCTGTCTGCTCCCTAATAATTTTTTGTCTTAAAAAGAATCCTTTCTGCATTAAAATATTTCAAAACATTATCTCCATTCTTCTGATATAAAAATACCTAATTCATCATCTTCTGTGAAGAATTAGTCTGACTTTGCATAGATAAGCATGCTCCATTATTTTACAAAAACAGTTGAGCCCTTTTCCATCAGAAAACACCATCATCAAACCTGTCTCACAAAATAGCACATCTGTTCAAGAAAAAAGAGCATGGATCCTATTCTCTCAAATACACCACAGACTTCAGCGGACTTCAACTGGTGTAAATAGGAGGACATGTTATAATTATATATTTCTCTAAACTTTCATACTCTGATATTGTTATCTTCATTGAGCAATTGTAAATATTTTTGAGGAAAGACCAATGGAAGACACTTGCCTTCAGGGAAAAGACTTCCTGCTGGCCTTGCTGGCTTAAGATCAAATGTATTGAAATGAAGAGTGCTGACTTAGAACCATGCATCAAGAACATATTTTCTCAGAATTTTCCTATGAAGAAAACATGACCCTTCCGCATTGGCCAAATGCTTTCTAACATCAACATTTACTAATTAATTTTTCTTCATTTAAATTTGCGTGACGTTTGCTTCGTGTCATTCGTTTTTATTTTCCTGTCCCCTGCTGGTTTTTTAGAAGGAACATAGTTGTTAGCATTGCCATTTTTCTTTGGATTTGTACACGCATATGTTTTTAAGCCTTTGACGGGAGCAGCTGAACCATGGCATACTGGGGTTTGCTTAGGGGGTCTGATGTTACCAACACTTTGAATTTTAGAACTGTTTTCAGAGGGCTGCATATTGAGGAGCTGCTGCTTTGCAGTTGGCTTTTTTTTCAGTTCACTCCTTACTTCACCAGATTGTCTCTGAGAAGTCAGTGCACATCCCATTCTCTCAGAAAGTTTCACGTGACCTGGATGAGAATATAACTGGCGACTTTCTTCACAGTATGAATCTCCCCTGTGACCTGAATAGCTTCTGGGCAGCTTTGTAACACTTTCTTGGGGAACCACTTGCTTGTTAGGCAAAGGGCTGAGCAATGCTTTGCCTTTGCCAGGACTCTTTAGGGTACGGATGGAGCCGGGAGCAGTCTGTGGTCTGGCTTTGGTTGCCTTTCCTTTCTCATTCTGTACAGTCTGCATCTGCAGCCATTCCAGCTGCAAAAGGCGATCAATGTATTTCTCAAGAAATCCTGTTGGCTTTGGTCGAAATTCAGTTTTACCCTCTACATTAACAAAGATGGCCAGTTGCTTCAAGTCCCATGAGTTGAAAGGGGGTGGGAGGAAGTCTGGGTAGTAATATTCTGATTCTTTAAAACCCGTACCAGGGACATGTTCCAAACAAACTGGATCAATTTCTTCAGCTCTGAGAATGAGTTCTGGTGGTGTGCAGGGAGATGGGGGAATGGGAATCCTTTCTGAATCAGAGAGATCACTGGCACTATCATCTTCAGCATCTTCTTTAATAATTTGTACTGATTCGAAATCAAGAAACATTTCATCTATAGATGCTTCTTGCCACTTAGAAGAGCACGGACCAGCTTCAGCAACATGTTCTTCCTGATTCTTTTCCAACTGTTCTTTTTTACTGCCATAACAGCGTTGCATCGGTACATCTTTAACCCTACAGAAGCTACCTTGTGTGCTGCCCTTTAAGCTAGGAGGGATTCTGTGCAGGAAAGATTCATTTTGCCTTCTTTCTGGGAGACTCATCTTTGGTCCTTGTACTCTGTGCAGTGATGTGCAAACACCCGTGATCCTAAATAACAAGAAAGATCGTAGCCTGTTAGAACGACTAATGTCTTTGGAACAACAATTTATGAAGGTCTTGCCACCTCCTTCAAGGACATGGCTCTACATGAATTAAGCTAAAATTGGCATGGAAACTTAGTAATGAGGTAAAATTAATATCTGCTAGCAGGGATAACACTGCCTACTACTGATTTTTTTCTGGTTTATTTTATTCTGATTTTGCCTGAGAACTAAGTTTCCATATTGATAACTTAAATTTATTGTCCTCATAAATGCTGAATTCTGGGACCAGTTAAGCCAAAGGCAAAACACAAAAGCCATGATTTCATCACCAGCATTTTATACACCAGTTTGAAAGGTCTACAAATTAAACAGACAATCCTAACATCAAATTACCTTTTTGACTGAGTATTGTCATCCAGTTGGTTTCTTCCCTTCTTAAAAATACTTGGCTGGTTACCATCTTGAGTCTCATGGGAAATCTGAAAAGATATGAAAGTATGTGACGTTATTAAGAAAGCTGACATAAACTAAGTACCCTTGTTCTGTAAACAAAAAAAATACTTACCTTTTCAGTGACGCTCAACACATTTTTGCCTAATCTTCCAGGAGAAGATTTCACATGAGAAATTGGTTTATTTAGTCCTTTGGTGCTCGGATGGCTTTTTCCATTACTGTAACTAGCAAAGATTGAACAGAATATCACATATAAATAGCAACATATATGATCATCAGAACAGAAGTACAATAAATGTTTAGAGTGCAATTCAGTTTAAAAAAGGGAGAGAGTTGACTGCAACTATTCTTAAAGTTCATCAGAACTATGCCATGGTCACTTTTTATTTTTTATACTACTAATGCAAAAGTGAATAATTCAATCAGATGATATAATAATAGAACTTAGCCCTTATATAGAATTCTCTATCAGAGAAGTTATTTTGGGGATAATATTTAGTAAATATTAGAGACTAGCTATTTAACTACTGATTTCTATAGTACATGGTCCTACTGAAATTTAACAAAAGTTAATTATAAAGTACAATATGAAGGCCACCACAAGCCCAATCTTGCTCGCCTTTCTCATTTGCATACTCTCAACAAAATTTAGAGGATTATTCCTATGAAGTTAAGGAGTGGCAGTGGGCAGGGAGCATACAATATATTCTGGTATTAATCCAAACTATTTCACAACAAAGGCACAATCAAAATTCACTGTTTCATGTTGTACTGGAGTTGTGGAAATATCAGTAGGAGAAAAACTCATAAGCAAACAAAAGGAACGGCATTACTGATCTGGACAGCTTAAAACTCAAATACATATTTCGTCAATTAAATCAGATTTCTGTGTAAGCACACAGAATCATTTAATCAACATATTCTGTAAGAATCAGAAAACAGTGTTTGTTCTACAAACAATAAGTATTACTAATTTTAAAAAGGAAAGCTTTAAAATGTTATTTTAGAACAGGAATAAGCAAACTGTGCCCTCTCGGTCTAATCTAGTTTGACTGCAATTCAGTTAATTTGTCAGGCTGTACAGCTTGTTCACAGTTTTTGTCAGTATAGCCACATTTTGTTTTAAAAAACATGCTTTCACCAATTCAAGAGCTTATAAAAGAATGAAAATAAGTCTGGTGCCTCCAGCATTGATGCAGTCACCTCCGTCACTCTGTGACCTGCATGATCATGCTGCACTATCATTTCTGTTGCTGTGGATCAGAGGAGAGGATGACAGTCTGAACAGTACAGCCACGCACTTATTAACTAATCTACAGTATTTAGAGATTTCTGTAATGAGAAAGAGAGAAAACAGTTTTCTTACTTTACCGTTCCTTTGTGGTTTTCATTGATTTGGCTCTCCTTTCTCTGTGTCTCTCTGTGCAGTAATAAGGGATATTCTTGAATGCCTGGTCCCATTATTACTCTTTTTAAAGGGTATCTGCACCTTTATTTTTACATAATCTTCAGGCGACTCCGGTCTTTTGGGTTCGTAAGACACAGCATATCAAATGCAAACATCACCACGTCCTAGAGATGAAGTAAACAAACACCATGCAATTCCTCCCAACGTGATTTATTTTTAAAGCAGTAAGATAAACGCAATCAGCTACCAACTGGTACTGGAAAACACCATCGCCTCCCCCAGCGCTCGCTTCATGGGAACCAGCATCGTTCACCTTCCTATGGCCGATCCACGCCGGGCTGTCATCACCCGGGTCCCGAGAGGGGAGCCGGGCAGCCCAGGGGGCACAGGTTGGCCCTAAAGCTGCGGAGCAGAGCGGGCCAAAGCCAGCCAGGGCAGGGAGGCGCAGGCTCTGCTGCGGGGAGCCCTGCCGCTGCTGCGGCGAGCCCCGACCACCGCATCAGTACCCAGGCAGGCTGGGCCGGCCGCCCCGCAAACCACCGAGCTCTTGCCATCCGGTTTGCGAGCCTGTCCCTGAAAGGTTGTTGGCAAAATACATGAAAACATCTGAGGGCACGGCAGCGTTAACAGAGCTACTTTTCATTGTGTAACAAGTTCATCATCATTTTGTTCCTCCTGCACAGCATTACGTGTATTGACTGGAGCCAAGTATCACAGTCAAATGGTGGTGGGTGTTTCTGCTCTTACTTTAACATGAGCAGATGATCCACCACCCGCATCCTGTGCATGCCGAGTTGTCCTTTTTGTGCCAGAAAATGCACTCCTCCTATAGTCATATATGCAAATTTTGTACCGAATACTTATTTTTTTTTTCTTCTTCCCAAACAAATCTTTCGGTACTCATAAGTTCCTACTAAAAATACTCAGAGCAGAAGTTGTAGCATTCTTTTATTTTCCAGAAACTGCATTCCCGTACCAGGGCGCACAGATAGGGTTTGCAGAAGGTGACGGCCGGCTGGCACCAGAACACCTCTCCCGCTCACCTCTGGCTTTGTTGCAGCGCTCTTTCTATACTCGTAGCTATACCCAGATACCGGCAACTCTTTACATCTGATCCTCTCTCTCCCCCTCGCCTCCCCGGCCGAGGAGGCGGGTGTTTGCTCCCGCCGCCCCGGGACCCCCGGCTTTCGGGACGCACGCCGCCGGGGCAGCTCACCCCCGAAAAGCAGCCGCTCTAAGGCTGCCGCGGCTGCAGGCCGGTTCGGCGGCTGCCGGCCCGCCATGCCAGGCTGTGCCGAGCCGAGCCGAGCCCGGCCCAGCCGGGCCCCGCTCCGCTCCCTCCCGGGAGGCACCAGCGCTCCCCGCCGGTAACCGCCACCCCGCTCCGTACCGCCGAGGGCCGGAGGGCAGCCCGTTGCCCAGCGGACCGCCTCCGCGCGCTCCCGCCCCGCGACCCCTCTCCCGTACCCGCCTCCTCCGCCGCCACCGGCAGCTCGGGGCGCCTCGGGGCCGGCGGCCTCCGGCGGGCAGCGCGCATGCGCGGGGCGGAGGGCGGGCGGGGCGCCGCGCATGCGCCGTGCGTGAGGGCGGGCTCCCGGTCTGTGGAGTGGAGCGGGCCGGGGTGGGGGGGGCGTAGCGCCGGCTGGGCTCGCCGCTGGGCGGAGGGCGACCGTGGTGCGGCCGATGTGGGCTGTGGAGTCCCCGAGCGCGGATCCCCCCGGCCGCGGCACCCAGCCTGCCTCCGCAGCCCCGCCCGACGGCCCCCGCCGCGACAGCCCCCGCCGCGACAGCCCCCGCCGCGACAGCCCCCGCCGCGACAGCCCCCGCGCTCCCTCCAGCCTCTGCAGCAGCCCCGGCCTCGGCTCCGGCTCCCTCCCGCCCGACAGCCTCCAAGCCTTCCCCGGCCTCGGCAGCCCTCGCGAGTCGCCCAGCATCCAGTGTGACAGCCTGGAGTGTCCCTGCTGCTGCTGCTGCGGGAGCGCGGCGTCGGTCAGCCCCTGCGAGGACAGCCTGCAGGCCCCTCTCGCCCTCTGTAACGGCCGAGGGTGCTTCGGGGCACACCACAGCAACCCCCGGGCGGCCAGGGACCTCTCCGACAGCCTGGAGTCCTTCGGTGTCCAGCACGACAGCCTCCAGTCAGTCTCCAGCCTGTGTGAGAGCTTCAGGTCCTCCAGCATCAAGGGTGATAGCCTTGAATCCCTTTCCAGCCTGAGCAACGGGTCCACCAGCCAGCACAGCGGCCTCGAGTTTACCAGCCAGTGAGACTGACTTCATCTCCCCATACCATGCGCTAGCCTCTGGTTCCCCTCCAGCTACTGCGAGAGCTTCCAGGTGTCTGCCCTTTGTTCAGCAGGCTACGCGGTTCCAGTTGATTTTTGCTGCATCCATTGCAATAACCTCAAATAACTGTCCGTGGCTGCCATTCCCAAGTTACATGCTTCAGAGAGGCTATTACCTGCAGTGTTAACACTGATTTTTTTGTCATCGGTTAAGAATGGAGGTACGTGGTCCTCGGAGGAATCCCAGCTACCTCTCTGATCTCTATCAGAACATGTTACAGGCTGAAGAAGCACTGGGACGAGGGCAGCAGCCACCCCCAGCAGTCCATACAAATAGCAGCATGACTCTTCAGAGCAGTATGCCAGCCAAGGAGGGCCCCCAGCCAAATAAGCTTCAGAGCAGTGCTTCCTCCAGCTGTGATCCGGCGTTACGGCCTATCATACGCCGTCGAGCGAGATCTTTGCCTACATCGCCCGAAAGAAGGAAGCAGGCAGCAGTGCAGTGTCAAGTTCCTGGATGCCAGAGTCGTATGAACCGGGTGAGATTTGCTGATGCTTTGGGCTTGGAGCTTACTGAAGTGAAGGTCTTCCAGACTGGGGAGGATCCATCGATCCCCTTGCACGTCCTTTCCAGGCTCTCCATAAACTCAGACCTCTCGTACAGCGGCTCGGACTTGGAGTTTACCATGCAGTGCTTGGTCCCTGACTTCCAGCAGCCTGTAGACTGTATGGATTTCTCCTCCCGACTTCAGGAGCAGCAGGTGTGTCTCGAACGCGTGACCAGCTCAGATTTGGGGCTCAGTGGCACCATCCAGGTTCGCAATGTTGCCTTTGAGAAGCACGTATCTGTGCGATACACCTTCGACCAGTGGAAAAGCCTCCATGAAGTGCATGCTCATTGGCACAGTAGCATCCCTGAGAAAAATGGGCAGGGTCAGGTTGATGTTTTCACTTTCTTTCTACCTGTGCCTCCTTTCCTCCTTCAGCTGTGCTCTGTAGTCCAGTTTGCAGCGAGGTACCAAGTGAACGGCCAGGAGTATTGGGATAACAACAGAGGCAAAAACTACAGTCTTACCTGCCGGACTCACCCCCTTAAGATGCCTAGAGAATGTCAGGAGAGCTGGATCCACTTCATCTGAATGAAGGAAGTAGATGCAAAGCAGCTTGTCAGTAGTCTCGGTGCCACTCTCTTCCTTGGCATGGCTCTCTGCTCCTATGGCAACAGTCTCCTCCTTGAAACCTGCCAAATCTGGTGAAGTGTTCCAGGGCAGGGAAGTAGCCAATGACCCGTACAAAGTGTTCTAAGCCTCTCAGAAAGAAAAAAGGGCCAAAATGTGTATTGAGTTACATCCGTGGAAAGCCCAAGTGATTTCTTGTAGTGTATGAATCGGAGCTGAATGGTTCCAAGGGACGCTGTCAGGCTACCAGAGAGCAAAAGAAGACACTTCATGTTGCTAGTAATATTCTAGGTTGTGTAGAATGTTTCTAACTGATCTATTTTACCATTTTGTACTGTCTGTTTTCTAAATGGGCAGTGTGGCTTTACTGGTTTTGTTTCTAATTATCTCACCAAGTCTGGGCACTATTCCATTTACATGTAATTTGGATGGCAGACACTGTAGGGAAGTATTTATATTTTTAAACATATATATATATATATAGTTAAGACTCTAACCATGTTAAATATTTCCATGAATATTTGGGTTGGAAATTAAATGTTATTATGAGCAAAATAGTCATGAAAATGTGCCATCAGCCCTTCTGTTTCCCTTAAGAAAAGGCACTTTTTTTTTTTTATCTCTAGTGTTTGCTGTAGGCAGTAGGAATGATCATTACCAAAGTTTGTGTAAGGCAAATCTGGGGAAGTTCTCGTCTTTCTCAGGTATTATCTGAGAAAGTGGTGGGACAGGGATTGTCCTTTCCTGGTGCACCTGTTTTTGCTAAGGGAAACTAAAGCAATTTTGCACTTGCGTTGCAATCACAGTTGAAGATCTCAAAGCACTATATGAATGCTAATGATCTTACACTGTTACCTGAAACAGGTGAATGTATAAATCAAAAAACGGATGTGTGAGAGAGAGAGAGATAAAAAGACAATACAGGGAGCTGGTTACAGAGCCTTGGAGTAGTACACCAGAATCCTGAATCCTGGCTGCATGTTCCCCAGCATCCCAGTACTACTCCAGTAGTACCTTTGAATTCCTTAATCAACTACTTCTCATTGTAAACCAGTTGAACTCCAAGACTGCATCGTTTGCAACACGAAGCGGGAATTTCAAAACAAAACGATGATTTTACTGGTAAATTGATGCTTACATGGACCGATAAACAGATCCACTTCTGCAGCAGGGAGAGCACAGTAACGCTGTTACATGCAGTCTTCCCATGCTTCTTGCTCTGCCACTTTCATTCTGTGGTTTTAGTGTGGTTTAAGATCGGCGACAGGCTTAAATCTAGTTAAAAGATTGTCCATGATTTTTTTCCATACATATTCATCACTGCATGCAAAGTTTAGCTTTATACATGTAGCGTAAGTTTTCAAAACTGGCTGGCTGGATGTATTAGAAAAGTTGCTTTTTAGAGGGTTATACTATGCAAATCAGGCCACTTATTCAGGCATCTTATTTTGGATTGCTGCTTATTCATCAAAATCACAAGTTGTATTTAAAATCATGGTTGTAAGCAACCCACACCCAAGTATACATTAGTCCAAAAAGTCTACCGAGTAATCTTGGAAGTTGAGAAACCCCGAGAAAATTCATGTATCTGGCAACTTAATGTTACTACTTAGTTGTGATACCCACTTAGCAGAGCTAGGATTTCAAGTGAAGAAGCTGCCTGGTTCCATAAGTCTTTGACTTTCAAAGGAACCGAAGTCACAAATGATGATTCTATGAGCTGCTGAGCACCTCTTGCAGAGTGCTGAGAAAACTCAGTCCTATTTGAAACTGTTGAGAATTGGCTGTGTTGTCTGCTTTAACTTTGTATTGGAGCACTGTGAGGTTGAACATTTAAGTTGAAATTGTTTTGAAGGAGTAGGTGAGGTTGAGGTGCAATTGCCAGCTACAAAGAGTGCTGCCTTCTTTCAATCCACCTGCGTTATTTTCTGTGTCTGGGTTAGAGGAGTGACCGTTACCAATCTGGCATCAACTCTTGTCTCCTAGAAAAATCAATACAGGGGACTGGAAGTCTAGTCTTCCTCATCTGGCACAAAAAATGAGAGCTCTCTAAGAAGGGGCGCTATCTAATTGTACGGTTTTTTGCCTCCTATGGTGGGCTTCATGTGACTAAATGACATGTGACAATATAGGACATAACATATCTGAACTAGTCAACCTATGCTCTTCATAGTTGTTAGAGATGTTTTCGCTACAGTTAGCAGACTACCTGTGGTGTGACAAACCGTGTCATCTCTGCTGAGCGCAGAGAGAACGCTGCGGGACTAGTTCTGCCATACTGAAATTTTCAGCATTAGTGCAGATTGCGTCAAATTGTGCCAGAGTCTGTGGATGTCAAGTTAGATAAGCTGACACATGCCTTCAGTGACTGCAGAAGAATCTTTCTTGGCATGAATTGAAATTGCGTACCCTTACTTCGGTGAAACTTGCTCACTTAAGGAATTCCATTAAAGTTTATCCAGTATTGTTAAAAGTCCATAGAAGGGGCATTTTATGTACTTGTCAGCGAAGTAAGAAGAAAACAAGCACACGCACACAGAAGCACTTGTGCTGAATAAAAGGCACTATGTTAAAGTATTGTTTTGCCCCTCTGCCCCTTTTCCCCCTCCCAAATGACTGTATTTCTTCCATCAACAAAACCACTGAATTGCCTCTTAGCACACTGTTAAAAATCCCTCTCTTTTGAGACTGGTATTTTACACCAGTTTGCAATGGATGTTGCTGGAGCCCAATGCAATACTTGGCTCACTAGCAGAAAGATGCTGTTGCCATCTTCTGGGAGAGTTTCTCTCATGTGCTAGCAAATGTCAAATCTGAGTGTTATTGCAGATGGGGACAGGTTATGTAAAGCTGAGGCTATCAGTTTAAAGGTTAGTGTCACGTATACCACAGTGTGAGAGAGGTGAGGAATTAATGTCTCAGCAATATGAGTTTGGCTTGTATTGTCTTCCTTCCGCACCCTTTCAGGGTATTTGCAAAATCTTGAATACTAAAATGTTATTCCAAGTTTGCCTTTTCTCTCTTTGCTTGTCTCACACTACTGGAGAAGAATTGACAGCAGGTGTTACTAAACCAGTTGTCTGGCATTGCTGACTGTGAGTGGAGCAGGCCTACCTTGTAACAGAACTGGGAGTATCTCTGGTTTAAGCTGTTAAACATTCACATATGATTACTGGCACCAGTCACATGAAAGATGAAATTTGCACTTATGTTTTCCTGTTACATTCAGTAGTGAACATCAAAAGGATTCCAGCTGACGAAAAAGGGATTAAGCCATTAAGTAGTGGTGATACGGACCTGTTGTGAAGGTAAACTTATGACCACCTTTGTAAACTCTCAGGACAACTTGACTGCTTGCACTGTGTTCAAAATGAGCACTTCCGTTATAATGAGGATTTTTGTAAAAGCGAATTCTTCACAAGGGTTATTGCCATATAATGCACTTTTAAAAACCTGTATTTATTATAGTCATACAATAAATTAATGTCTAGTAGTCCACAGTTTCAAGGTTCTTTCAAGCATGTTTTTTAAAGAAACACATGGAATCCATGTAAATGAAACGGGGTTGTCTTTCCTGATTAAACATCTTGTCCAGAATAAAGTACATTATACAGTGTATCAATAAAGCACATATGCTAGACAAAAGGTAATTTTGTTTTAGTGGAGAGCTGCACAATTGCAAAGTGCTTAGTTCATTTTAAAAACTATAATAAAACTATGGCTATTGTAATACAAAAGATGGTAATAAAAGCTTTTCACAATTTTATGTTGTTTTTGTCAGTGGTACTCCTGTTAACAGTTAAGAAAACTCATGAGGCAACTTAGTGCTGAGTAGTGACTTACAAAGCAACACACTCAGGAAAGTAAGGTGGGTTCGAGGTGCTAAGAAAGAAACAGCACTTGGTAAAAATACAGTGATTAGTCTGTATAGCTGCAAAACGACCAGGCTGCCACTTCTTACATGGAATTTGCTGTCATTTCACCTCAGAGTTCTGTGCATGCATCATCTGCAGGATTCAGATCTAACGTTGGAAAAAGGGCACACTGCTTAGTTGATTCTAATACGGTTTCACGAAAAAGAAGAGAAGGGGGTTTTCTTCTAATAGCACTTCCCAGAGCTGCGCTAGACTGTACTTAACTCATTAATTTCAGAGCCTCACAGTTGTGTTATTCTTTCTTCCATTTGTTCTTTGAGTTTTCATTGCTGCAGTCTTTCCTCTTGAACCATGTTCTTTTCACCCACAGGTCTCTTGAAAATATATCTACGTAGGGTATGTTAAGAAAGTGTCCATCTCTACAGCAACTGATTTATCCTCTATATGAAATGCATCTCCATCAGTGTCAAGCAGTTACTTGATACAGTTCAAGATTTGAATAATCTGTGCCAGGTTTCTTCTAAAGCAAAATAGAGACCTTTAACTAGATGACATAAGAAATAAAGACATATATTACCACTTTTTAATCAGTGTTAATCACACAACACAGCATTGTCAAAGTTGCTTGGGGGAAAGATGACTATTGCAAATCACAGTTTAAATACGTGGGAATGTCTATATTACGCTAAATTGTTTAAGAATGTCAGTGTCACTTATTACAAAGTATACAGATTCTGGGTTATAAATATATGCATGTAGATGCATAAAGGAGGGTGCTTTTAGAAAGCATGGTATCATAATATCTTGTCTTTATGACTCTTGTTTTTCCATGTTCCTATACTACTGAATCAGAACTAGCAGTAACACCTTAATTGTCGTAACTTTACCCACTAAAATAGAGTAGTAGTACTGTAGACTAACCAGGGGACAAGCAAAGGATAAAGATAGTAGTCTTTGATTTTAAAAAATCACTTGAAAACAACATGAATTTGATTTAGCCTGGGGGAATGGTGAGTGGGTATGTATGTAAGAATATTTAAGAGAAGGACTGGCTTTTGCTGTGAACATCCAGCCATCAGGTTTATCTTACAGCTAGTTAGTGTTATTTCTAATATAGGTGTTATTTTTACATTTATTTTCAAATTCATAGTTTCTTTCTATTTATCTTACAAAGAAAATGTAAATTCCAGCTTGTAATAGTAATATGCTAAGAGTCAATTGTAACTAAGTATTTAATTTAGTGTATCATCAGTGCTCAATACAATGTTATATGTACTTCGCAGCATTGCCTGGTAAAGACACAGAATGACAAGTCTAAATGATTAAGTCATTTGTCAACATGAGTCTAATGTTAGTACTGACTTCTTTCCTGATTTGGCTTTCTCCTTATGATCTCAGATCTACAACTATTTCAGCTGACACTTGATATTAAAACTGTCGGCATCAATGCTTCTGACCCTTCTCAGTTCTACATATAACGGCAGCTGTGCCAAAGATTGATTATATTGACCAGTACAATGTTTTCCAGTACCTGTAATGAAGGTAAATGTTTCTGCTACTGTAGTGAAGAAAGGGTCCCTGTACATAGTGCTACCCTACCCTAAAGTCAGTTTTGCTTCCATTTTCTCTGAAAATTTTTAAGTGTAGTTGCTCTATCTGTGGCCCACATGATTTCACTGCTTGTTCCAGACTGTTTAAGGCATAACATGATGAAAATTCTGCTTTGTGTTGACCTCTGTTCTGCCAAACCAAACAAAATAGACATTAGAGAATGAGAAATGAACACATGGTAGCCTCCCAGTCACACCAGTGCACCTAGTGCAGGAGGGAAAGTGTATGATCCACTTCTCCTGTACTTACGGCTTGCTTTTCTTTTGTTACGGAATGAGTGAGGCAGTTTTCTTCACAAGATCTGAAAATCTGTGGATAGTCTAAGCCTGTGTGTATACTAACAGGACTGGTAAGGGAAAGCATCAAATGCAAATTACCTTTTATTACTTCTGCTTCATATGATGAAAGTAGAATTCAGAATTCAGTTTTTATACAAAACTTCTGATGCTTCAGGTTCCTCGTGCAAAGTTTTGTCCCTGGCAGATTTCTCCATAAAGCTGTACTTGTAGAGATCTGCTTCAGATCACCCACTGCCTTCTAATAAGGTATCCCAACAGCAAATGTGACAGGAGTTAATGCTGCAGTTAATCCCTTTAGCTGAACATGCCTCCTGCAAAGTGCTCCGCACTACTCAGTCCTCTGGGATCAACTCCTCGGTGGACATACTCCAATTCTCATACCACTTGCCATTTTCTTGAATTACAGTGACATCTGGTGGTATTTTAAATACTTTCTGAACAGCTTTTTTTGCCTTTTATGGTATTGATTTCTTTTCTTTCTTATTTTAGAAAGTAATTGGTGTTATTTTATTTACAATTGCTGCAGGTTTATCTGCTGTGAAAGGTGATTCTTCTCCTAGATGCTCCACTATTGCTGCTTATTCTAGGTATGAACGGAGATGCTTCCTGATACCCCACTGGAATACGTGAGATTCATGCTGCATTTTGTCCTCCATTCGTGATAGGGGTGATAGATACACCAGTATCACACCAGTACAGGTAAACCCCACTTTGGAACCGTTGAATTTCATTTAAACACCTTACCCAGCTCCCTCTGTATAATAAAGAAGCCCTTTACCCACAACAGGTCAGTATGTGAGTTGTCGTATCTGTTCTACCTGCTCGGGCACTTGATGGTAGTGAAAATGTTTCTGAAGTAAGCATACCAAAGAATTACGCTGGTCTAGCAAACTCATGCGCGGGAACTCATCTATATTATGCACAGAAATTACTGTTCTAAATACCGGGTATAAGACAATTTGTAATACAGAACAAGCAGCACAGCGGAGGCCCTGTGTAAGCCGGCGCGGCCCTTCGCCAGCCCCTCCGCCGGACGGGGAGGGAAATGACCGGGGCCGGGGGCAGCTCCGGGCGGGCCGGGCTGAGGCGCCTCCCGCTCCCCGCCCGGCCGCCGCGCCGCCCCCTCACGGTAAGGAGAGCCCTCCTCCCGCCCCGCGCCTCCGACGGCGATTGGGTCCGCATGCCGCGCTCGCGGGCGGTGATTGGCTGGAGGCTACCGGCGCTGGGAGTGATTGGCAGGTGGGAAAGGGCGCTTTTCATCTGCTCCGACGGTGAGGCGAGGGCCGCCATGCTGTTGGGGGCTGCTCCGCCGTCCCCTGGCCTGGTCCTCTCCCGCCGAAGGGCGGGGGGCGCTGCGGGGCGCTTCCCCTCTCCATAACAAAGCAGTTGGGGAGTTGCCAGCGATTGCGTGTGTTTCGAGGGCGGAGGTCTCGCTCCTTCGTCGAGAAGGAGGCACCTGGAAGGGGTTTATATTTTCTTCTCTGGCTTGTGTGACTGGGCAGGAGACAAAAGACCTGTGAGGTGTTAGCAAAAGCTTCAGTGTAGGCTGTTGCATTCTTGTATTGAAAAAAAAAAAAAAAAATCACCCTGTATTTGTTATTTCTGTATTACTTAGAAGTACAGAAATGACTAGTTTGTGTTCCCAGTTGGTTGGTCTACAGAAGTTGTTCCCTCTGTTTAATCATTATTTCTCTTTGCTTTGCTCTGTCTAATTCTTTGTAATTTCTGGGATGGGGAGACCAAAACTGCAAAAGGTAGGTTGGTCAAGGTAGATTAATTCATACAAAGCATGAAAAAGTTTGTTGTTAACTCTCAAAATATTTTTGTCTGCTCTTGAGTATTAATGTTTTCAGAAAATGATAATTTCAAGACCTTGCTTTTTGGTAGTAATAGTCATCTTTGAGCCCATCACTGTATGTATGATTAAGAAGACTTTTTCTCTGCATGCATTTATCACATTTTTCTTAAATTATTTAATCTACCATGTTACGAGGTCCTTCTGGAGTTCTGCTGTTGACTTACCTGTTCTGAATAACCTTGTGTTGACAGTGTAATTGGCCATCTTCCTGCTCTTTTCTCACTGAGAAATACTGAGAATCCACTGCAGGACCTTCTGCTCCTCTATTGCCAAAGTTGATCATTCCTTCTACTCTTTTATTTTAAGCTACTGTTTATCCACGGAAGGATATTTCCTTATATCCCCAGTTTGTTTAATTTCTTAAATAATATTTATACCAGTGACAAATTTTGGAATTTGTAATGTATTTTGAGTGATTACTGGCATGTTTGCAAAACCTGCTTGAAGTCTATGTCAGTGAATTTTGTTTTGGTCAAGTGATGATTGTTCCCTTCTTACACAGCTGAGTAAATGAATTGCAAAGATGGCAGCCAGGAATGAGATGCAGGTGTGTGCTTATGGACCAGAATATCAGTATTGATTGTTTTAATTACTAGCTTAAAGCACTGCTTCTGGTATTTAATTACAAGTAAAATTTGCAGTATGGCAAAGAATGTGGTAGGAAGAATTTTTCCTTTGACATAGGTTAGTGCTAAGTAGCTGGGTAGAAAGCAAGAGGAATTGGAAATTGTTATTGATGACAATAAATCATACGCATTTAACATACATGAATTAGTTGGGATGATACTTAAGATCAAAATGTTGAAATCTGGTTATAATTGATTTAGAAAGAAGAAAGTGGCAAAATAGTCGGGGAAGGCAGTAATCCTCAAATATGAATATCTTTTAAAGTCACTAAGAGAGAACTTAGAAATGCAAAATATTAAATGTAGTGAGGAAGGGCTGTACCCACAGTGAACACTTATGTAAGCATTTTTTGTAATATGAGGAAAGAAAAACCATTCAGTTAAGGAAAACTGGCAAATAATTAAAAACCCAGTGAATAAGCATTTGCATAATTAATGTATTAGATATGGTGTTCTGTACTTTAGGTTTTACATTTAATGATTTTGTGCTTCAGAATATTTGCTTAGAACGTAACAGATGATTTCGTAAAACCTGTATTACATCTTGTTAAATCGGTATCAGTGTTAAGCATACAGTAATAAAGTTGCTCTGTTTCCTTTTATTGTTGACAGTTCGAAAAGTTAATTGATGTAGCTACAAGAAAAAATGATTTCCAATTATTAGAACAATTTCTGGCAACAGCAGACTGTGAAAATGCCTCTCACAAATGCAGCAAACAGTTTGTCAACAAATTAGACAAGCTTCTGTGTCGGGTAATGTAACTATTACACCAGAATCATCTATACTGCCATTGTAATAGTGTGAAAAAGATATTTTTTTTCCATTTGGCTTGGTTTATACGAGCAGTTGATTTGAAAAACTGAAATAAAACAAGCTGCAACTAAGGTGGCTTTTGAGAACAAAAAGGCATCTGGTTAATTAAATACAGGTTCTTCTAGAACTGTACACTAAAGCTTATGTTATAATTCCAATTTCAGGAACTTGACAAACAAGAAGTCAAAAGCGTTTCCACTTTACTAAATTCTATTCAGAAATGTGGGGAAAAAATCAGCATAGCAGGAGAAGATGGGCTCCCAGCAATGATGAAATATGGTCTTATTGGAAGGATAAGTAAAACTATAAAGCATATGTGAACTTCTAAAAAAAAAAAAAATAGTGAAGCATGCCTAAGTAATGCTTCAGTGCTGAACATCTTATTATTCAATTTAGTCCTTGATTGTTTCTGAATTAAGAATTTCCCATAACTTTGCAACAAACATTATTCTTTGACAAGTGGCTGCTTATAAAGTGATGCTGCTCTACCACAGCAAAGCTTTTGCAAATTATACAATATATAATTAATTTAGATATGCTTAAAGCAATCACAACAAGATGATATCTTTTTATATGAGCTTGCTCTACTGCTTTTGAGTCAGGAATTGGAATTTCCTGGTGCGATTTAATAATTTTTTTGTTAATACTTGAAACAGCAATATTGTACCTGTTCTTTCAACAGATTATAGTGCTGTTCGGATTTTTTTGTGTTATTTCAACCTGCATGTTAAATGTGTTAAGCCATTTATAACTCAACATAATAAATATACTAAAAAATAGACACCACTTCCTTACAGCTTTCACCAGAGATTTCACTGAAGAAAATTAATGGCAATGTCAGATGAGTGTTACTCAATTGCCTTCTCAACTGATTTAATTTATAAAAAAAAAAAAAGTGATAACTTCATGCCGATATTCACACCTACAAACACACTTTTTCATTCAGCCATTATCCATTTTCAGCTCTTTTGTCTGTGGTGGTAGTTGTATATCTCTAGTTTTTATGTTAGAAAGTCAGCTACAGAAATTACTTATGTTAGTTTGAAGTCACCTACATTTGTTTAGTGTGAGTGAAAAACTTCAGTCTGGGCCTAAAGTATGCTCAGCAGACTGGTAATGTTGTTGCTGTTGTTTTAATCTTTGTTTAGTTTGTGTAATTAAGTATAATACAAACTACTGTCTTTATTCATGCTATTAAAATAGATTTATTTTCCCTTTACATGGTTAATTGGTTTGAAAAAGTAAAAGAAATTTTGATCCTCAGAGGAAGTGAAAAGAATGAAATGCTTACAAGTCTGGCTGAAGATTTTTTCAACATGTTGCTGGTAAAAATATATTGATAATAAAATACATTGTGTGTATTTGTCAAAATAATTATTACTAGTTTAGCACCAAAAAGACTCTCAAATGTGTTTCTATTTAACATCCTTCTAAAGTTAATGTTATAGTCATTTATGAAATAGATTATAAGTCTTTTTGGATAAATAGTTTGCCTGTATTCATACTAATTTTATGTTCATGATTTGCATCATGAAATAAAAGAACCCCAACAACATAAATGTATAATGAACAAAAAAAATTTCATCTTGGTCTAATTTTGATTACATAAATTATTGGTATGCTAATCCCAGGACCCCAAGTTTATAAGATCTGTGAGTTTTCTTCTGTTCATAAAAATTTTTGTCATTGAGGAAATAATTTCCATTAATTTAACTGAAATATAATTTCAGGCAACCACACTTGGTATTAGAAGTCGTCTCTTATGTTCTTCATTAAGGATGAAATAATTTTAAAATCTTAAACGCTTTTTGATTACTTGCTTTAATTACACGTTACCTGATTTCTATGCTGTAATATTTACAGTATCAGAATTATGTGTTTTGTTTTGTTTTTTATTGTAGGCTATATGTGATAGCAGACCTGAAGGTGAGCTTAAAAAAAGTGTATGCTAGATATGATAGTTGAAGTGTTCTGAAAGAGCCACTTTAAAGTTATCAGTATTAAAATAACTCTTACTACCTGTGGAGCCATCCTGAGGCAAGGTAGTTCTGAGAAGAACGTATATAATGAGGGTGGTACAAAGTTTCTTGATCTAATGTAAGTATACCCCCAGATCTATGTGCTTCAGCTAATAGACTGTAACAGGAAAGGGCTTATCCTCAAGAGGGCAGTTCTGCACACGAAGGACCGCATTTCTCATTCATGTGAAAAAAGCTTGAATGTCAACTGTAATTTTCATTGTTTAATTTGGGGTTTCTCTGCTGACAGATTTCCTTGTAATTTGCTGATGCCAGTAATAAAAAAGCAGGATAGTCTAGTCTCCTCAGAGATGGCAACTGAACTGAGCTTTTCCTAAAAAGAAAGTTGTTTCTAAGCTACTGTCATAGCTCAGCATAGCACAGTAGTCCCCTTTATTGACCTTGTTATCATGAATATTGCACTGCTCTTACCTTTCACTATAGCACTAGGTAGAAAGTCACTGCACACCCATTATGCTGTCATGACCAAAATGAAAGATTCATTGTCCCTGGGAAGATAAATTCTAGGGTCTGAATTATATCTCAGAGCTAAGTTGTAGAATTGTTCTGATTATATTTTAAAAATAATGATCTCATGTCCAGGGGACTTATGCAGTGCTGCACAGGAATAGAAACATCAGAAAGAGCCATATTTACTATAAATTGAAGTAACTATTCTGTCTTGCATTTAACCATGACACTTAAGATGTTTATTTTTAAATATCAGTAATCTTACATAGAAGAGAAGGCATACTGTATTTTTTTTATTAAATGAAAATGAGGTTTTTTTTCCGAATGCTGATGAGGGGACACCCCAATACACTCTGGATAACTCTTTATTTTTTTTCCTGGTCCTTAGGTAAAATGCAAATACTAGAAAACTTTGTTCTGAGAACATGTACCCTCATCGCTGATGTAAGAATTAGTATCTTTGTTCAGCAGGAGGTAAACATTCTTCTTTCTAAGCAGCAGTTTTCTGGTTAGTGTTTTAACACTTTGTGAAGATAGCAATTTAACTGTACAGATGCTACAAAAAAGATAATATTCGAGTGCTCATCAGGAGGATGATTTAATTAATGTTTCTCTGGGAATGTTTGTTGTCATTTATATGTTGGGGTTTTTCTTTTTTCAGATTACTGACCTATAATTTTTGTTTTGGACAGTAAATTACAAAACAGTATTATTAAGATTCTGGTGAGAAAGCTGTATAAAAGCATAGGAAATAATATGCACTGTTACAACTGCTGTAAATAGGATTAAGATTGTGGGGGTTTCAATTCTTTAGATACTTGCAGGAAATTTGTATACATTCTAGTATACTGCAGATTTCTCATATTTATTTTAGTAACCTCAGGTTGTCAGGTTTTTTTCCTCTAAAGAAAGGGAAAGTTACAAAAAAAAGTATTCTGTAAACATCCCCAAAGGAAAGGCTTTTTAATGCAAATTTAAGGTATGCTTTAGCTCTGCAGTCAACTGCAGACAGAACTCTAGCTTTGAAAGTTTTTTCTATATTTAAACCTGCAAATAAGAAACATAACCCTTTAACAACTGATGTTCACATTAAGTTTAATGTAATTTATTGAAACTGAGGTAGTTATATTAAGATAAATACCATTTAAGGTCAGATAGAACTCATTGTCTTTTCTTGTTTTGCAATTACTTAAGCACGTTATTTTCTTCAATTGTATGAAATATATTGCAAGGGCCCAAAATAGGAATAACGTAAACTTCAGCCTTATTTTCTCTTTAATATTATTCCCTTTTTCCGCTCTTCATAGGTAGTAAGAAAATTTAATTTAATGCTTGACAACACGCCTCGAGATGCCAGGAAAAAGTTATTTTCTACAAAGGAAATGTTTCTTGTCATGTAAATAATCTTCAGTATCATAATTTTTATATCATTATATCATTTGCATAGCTAGAAAGGCAATTTTTATTAAGGCTGTTTATAATGCATGCAGATTGGTCCCTGTTTAACTCACTTTTGCATTTGCTATTGTGTTGCCAGTGACAGTGGCTGTGGGCAGGTATTTTCACGGGTTATGCTCCATTACAAGCCTAAATTTATCTCTTTCCCGATCTGGGTTAGGCTTCTCATCGCAGTTGTCTTAAAATAATTAAACTCTTATTTTAAGAATGTGTGTAAAGCACAGTGAATCAGTCACTGGAAGGACAAGCTATTCACACTGGGAAATTTTTCTGCAGCATTTTGAAAAATAAATAGAATAAAAATTATATATCAGGTGATTCACTTCCCCGGTAGTACTTTCAGATGTATATCCTTAGCATAACAGACTTACGCCTTTGAAGTCTAATAGTTCAGTGGAATCAGTGTTTCATCTCATCCATTGAAAGCTTGTAATTAAATAAACTTTTCTTCTGTGCTTTGTGTTGCTGTCATATTTTGATGAAACGTTACTTTGTTTGGTAGGAGCAACATGGGGAAGAGAATTTTGGATGCTGGAGGTGAGCATGGGACTTAATAAACAATTTAGTATTGAGCTTCTTAAAATTTACATGCAGACCCATTAAAAATCCAGAGAAGACATTTAGAAGCTGCAGAATGTTGTGATTACAGTCCTCTGAAAAATACAAATACGGCATGAAAACAATCTGCAAACTGCAGTGTTTCAGATGTATGCAGTGTATGGCTAACTCTTTGAAGTTTTCAGTCCTCTTCTGCTCTAGAATACAAGTTTTAAAATAGCAAAAATCTCATAAGGAAGTCAGTCTTTGAGGACAGTGAACTGCTAGCCATGTTTAGCAGTACCGTAACTTCTCTCAGGGATCACTTTGGTATCCAACAATTTCCCAGTTCAGACAGGTGAAAGTTCAAAACTTCTCTCTTGCGTATATGCCTAGTGTTGCTTTGACATTCCTTGAACGTTTGGTTGAAATTTCATCCTGAAAAATAAGTTGTTTAGTCTTCCTTATTCCCTTAGTTCTTTATCTATATATCCCTTATGGGTTACATATTTGGATATAATGTGATACATAATACGAAACGTTCAGCACTGCTTATACCAGTTTCCTACATAATAATATTTTTTTCCCGCCAGTAGTATCTTTAAAACTACTATTCCTGTAAAATGTATTGTGCTGTAGACTATGACCTGCAAGTAGCCATTACGGAAGCTTTATGCAGAATGATATCAGAGAAACAAAGAGGAGAACTGGCGTGCCAGTGGTTTTCCATGGAGTTTGTGTCCAGTGCATTTAAAGGAATTAAAGATTCTGAGTTTGAAACAGTAAGTCTCATGAAAAAATATTTCTAGGGAGGTAAACTTCCATTTTACAATTCTTTAAGAAATTTCTGTGTTTTAATAGGATTGCAGAAAATTTCTTAACCAAGTGAATGGCATGCTTGGAGACAAAAGAAGGTAAAACTGAATTTTTCAAAGCTAATATATTTTCTTTTTTGGATTCATTGGGAGTAACCTTTGTTTCACAAAAAGTTTTGGGGAAACTCTGAATTAAAATAATACAAGCAAATAAGACTAATATTGCTGTGGTATAAAGTCAAGGAACCACGCAGAGTTAAGATATTTTAAAATATTAAATAGTAAAGAAATTGAGTAATACCTTCTTTCGGCACATTGTCACTGATATCATCTTCTCTGTCAAGATGTTAATTTTATGTAATTCCCATATTTGGAAAAAAGAAACGTAAGTTTCAGATTGTTAGATAATGGCATGAAGACACTGTTCACTGAATAAAGAACAGTCATTTGAAAAGATTCTTAAACAATTTAAAGTGTATGCTACACTTCCTTTAATAAATATTTATCAGGAGCTAGTTTTTGTATTCTGTTTAGTTCTGTTGCAAAATCCTGAGATGCTCGTTAATTCAACAAACATCATCTGACAATAGCTACTAATCTGTCGGTATATGTTCCTTTATTTGTTGATTTAGGATTTTTACATTGAGATAATGATCAATGAGAATATCTGCTAGAGAAATAGGACCTGAAAAGGAAGAGAAAATATGAGCTTTTTTTCTTATCTGTATGATCATGTGCTCTGCATGTTACTTTTATACGTCATGTCAGCAAAGAGATTGTCTGGGATGTCTTTATATCAGGTGTATGTTCAGTTTGAATACCATACTTAAAATATCAGCAGATAAGCTAGAGGTACGAATGTAGTGACAAAAGGTCTGAGACCACTGCTTTAATTGTGAGGATATGTAATATTTCATGTTACCTCCTTTGGGGAAGAAGTGCAGTCAAGTGACTGCTCTCTTGATTGCTGTGATCTCTTCGTCTCTAAAGCAAACAAGTTTTGTGCTGAATACACAATCCGGTTGCTGTGTTCACATATGCAGAATTTATTTACAGCATTTTAGGATACTTGACAAAATATCCTTTTCTTACAGGGTTTTTACCTATCCGTGTTTATCAGCAGCTCTTGATAAATATGAGGTAAGTTACAGGCTTAATCATATATCCACAGACTTTAATATGTGCAGCTGAAGAATTTCTTTGCCTTAGAGTTAAGAAAAAATAAGGATCAAGTAAGAGAATTATTTTTTTTTCAGGAGTATACAGATGTGCATGTATTTAAAATTTGTCAGGCTGTAACACAAAGCCTGTTAGCTGGTATAAATCATTGTTCTCAGCTCTTACTCTTTTATCTTATTTTTTTTGTTTTAGCTACCGATACCATTGGATGAAAATCTTGAAGAATTTTGGATTGATTTCAATGTTGGTAGCAGAAGTATATCTTTCTATGTGGCAGCAGATGATGCAGTAAGCTAATCTTTGTCTGTCATCCTAGATTGTTCTGAGGCAGTAGATACACATTCAAATATCAAATCATATCAAATTTGTTTCCCCACACCAACGTGTGGAAGTTGTGTAGGCATCTACAGTGTGGTGGGGGAAAAAAAAAATCTAGATTTGGTGTACATATTTAGATCAAACAATTTGAGTAAGACTTTCTAATACTGTTTGCGAACAGTTTAACGTATGCACGTATGAACAAGAAGCCATTTATAAAATTACGGTTAAAATTTTTGTAGATGAGACTCAACAGTTCAGATTAATGATTCTACTAAAGCTCTTCCGAAACATTGTTCGCTATTATTAACGAAGCAAATGTTCATTGCTGCTCCTTGTAACAGAGGATTTAAAAAGTTGAAAATTTGTCCTCACTGAATAACTTTCTGATCACTGCACTTCATTTAATTGTAATATAATGCTTTTCTAGCATTAAAAATTTATTTTTTTCATATAAGGATCATCAGTGGGAAACAGTCATTATACCAGAAGAAGAGGTAGACCTGTACAGCCTTGAAGGTATTGGCACTCTAAAATGTGACCTTTTTGTTACACACTAGCTTGGATTTTCAAATTGATTAATGCTAAAGTACTGACTCAGTTCTCAGCAAAGCGAAATTCCCACTTAAAATATTACAGGTACTGTTTTTATCAGGGATAAAATTGCACTGCAGTCACATTTGCATTTAGGCATGCAGGTGTGATTTTATTAAAATAATTTTAAAATAATGTCTTACAGTTATTTCAATGCAAAATAAGGCATAAGACAATGACATTTAATAATGTTCCTTTTAAACTAGTTAGAATAGGTTTGTAAATATTTATAACTTATCTGCAGCTATGGTAAATAACCTTCAAAGAAAATACTATGGGATAATATGCAGAATAAGTATTTCTAAAAGAGTGAATCTTGAATTGCTTCCCTAAGAAAATTTATTGTGGGTTTAGAGTGAATTAAATAAAATATACGTCTTAATAGCTGAACTGAAGAATACAAGCAAGTTTCACGTATTTACAAACATTATATGAAATGCTGTTAAATTGTAATGAAACTACTTTTCAAATTTTGTTTTTGTCCAGAAAAAGATTCAAAGAAATTATTAACAATAGATCTAAAAAGCCCAATGAATGTGGGTAATCAGGAAGGAGAGAAATTTTTTTTGTATTTTGATTCTATCTTGGAAATCAAAGACATAACCAGAAGGATTTATGGATTTAGTAAATGTAAGGTAAGATTTAACACCTTTCTGAATAGTTTTTAATTGAGTCAAAATAAATGTCTCATTGCCATATAAATGTTGTTATAGCTGTGATTGTTGGTATCCTTTTATACTGGCAGTTTCCGATTAACATCGCCACTACAGAACAGCATTTCTCCCATAATATGTTAAGCTTTGCTAAAGGTGCCTCGTAAGGACGAGAGGAAACGGCCTCAAGTTACACCAGGGCAGGTTGAGATTGGATATTAGGAAAAATTTTTTCACTGAAAGGGTCGACAAGCATTGTAACAGGCTGCCCAGGGGAGTGGTGGAGTCACCATCCATGGAGGTATTTAAAAGATGTGTAGATGTGGTGCTTAGGGACATGGTTTAGTGGTGGATGTGGCAGTGCTACGTTAGCGGTTGGTCTCAATGATCTTAAAGGTCTTTTCCAACCTAAACAATTCTATGGTTCTAGGATGTAAAATTAATTGCAACAAAAATTAACTGGCTGGAAAGGGATTACCGTAGCTTAATGTCAAGTTTCACATATATAATTTTCCAGAAACACAAGAACTGGATGCTTACAAATATGGAATTCTTTCAGAAATTATTCATTAGCTTATCCCATTTCATAGTATGCTTACCAGTCCTATGAATTTACTCATTTAGTAAAAGATTTTTAGCAAGTTGTAGCTTACTCCTTACTGCTTGTAACAAACTACTTTGCCCTGAACTCTGACTGATTGAGAAACTCGTGAATGGAACTGCTATGAGCTTGTAGAATCTGTTTTCCTTTATAACCTGATTTCAGACACTTATGATCTCTGACTTAAATATTTCCTTTCTGTTTCTTGTTTTAAAAAAGCAGGCAAAGTGTATATTTTACATAGATGGTTATCACTTTGTAGGGCTTTAGTAAGAAGCAGTCTGCATCAGTTGCCAAAACAACTGTACATGTCATCTTTGATGAAAGTGGATCACAGGTATTTTACTTAAGTATGCTGAGATGGTTGTTTTCTTGGTTTTTTTATTTAGTCTGATTATTAGCTAAATTATGATCATTCACCATAAAAACAAGGACTTTTAAAATGCCAGTAAGTAAAGATAACTCTAAAACCAGTGAAGTGATTTCTAGTAAGTATGTATGGTATATCTGGAGAGAGATTAATAGCCAAATCATAGAATACGTCAGACAAATACACACCGGGGAAGTTTTTATGTGAGTTGTGATTTGGTAACCCATCCTTGTTAGTGAAAATAAGTTAGGTTGGATACTTTTCAAACTAAAAGTATATAAGGTCTGAAGTTTATAAAAATCTACAGTAAGGAATGTGTTACTTGAGGTAAAGAGGTTCCTCTGTGTGTGTTTGTATAAATAGATAATATAAAACATAATAAAATCAAAATATTTTATAAAAATTTTAAAAATCAAAAATATTATATAGGTTCTGGTACCAGAAAGTCAATTGTCACCATGTTTGGAAGAAAAATCTGAAGAAGAGGAGAAACTCCGGAAGTACGAAACCCAGCAACTTCCTGGAAATTTGAGGACTCTGAATAAAAATGGCAATCAAGAAAAATGCAAAGGTGGCTCCTCCAAGGTAAGTAGGATTATCAAAACAGAAAAGAGTACATCAAAAATACAAGTCAATTTAAATACTTATAATATTTCATAATATAAAAACCCTGTTATTTTACAGTTGGAATATAATTAATACAGGGTTTGATTGTTTTTCTTATGACTTGACACTAAGCTGTATAAATCCCTTTGCAAAAAAATTTCTCAGTATTATGTGTTTTGAAACTATAACACTGTGACAAGAACAAAAAGCAATTGTTAACATTCTTTAGACCATTATGCTCTGAGAATTCTCTTTAAAGAGAAATGTTTTCAAGACATGCTTAGATCTCTTACGATATACAAAAATCTAGTATAGCCTCTGGAGACTTACTAATGAGCAGCAATAGTAACAGCTGTAATTAGAGACAAGTCCTATAGGCTTGGCATTCACAAAGACAGATGATTACAAAAAAGGGTGTGGTTGTCAAGATGAATCCTGTATCCTGGTTATTCAAATCAGTTTAATGGGACTGTTCCTATGCATAGCTGATTCTCTGGTTTAAACTGAGAGGAGCCCAATTCATTAAGCTTGGTGTTTCTTTTGCCCCACAGTTATTTTAAAGTTATAAAGGTATTATGGTTATACTAGGACTAACTATAGGTATGCTAGGGATGGGGGGAAAGATGAAGCAGTTTCACCATGCCTCTGTCATGCAACAGACATGCAGTGCATGTCTTGCTAGCAGTAGTCTAGTAAACCTGTTCCTGAGGTTCTGCTGGTTTATAGCTTATGTGATAGCTTTGCAGGAACTCCTGGGAATCATCTTGGTTACTTTGATTGTTAACAAGGGACAGGATTTGTCCACACTTCATTGAATTAATTTAGAAAACAACAATCACTGATCTCAGTTTAAAAACATCAGTTTTAAGTATTATATAATTGAAGTATTTTGGTGAACTTTCTCTAAAAAGGGAACTGCATAGGAATTACATTACATTGATGTGTGCAGCAACACCAATTGGCATTCTGATAATAGAAAGTGCCAAAAGACTCTTGGAAATGGATTTCCTAAAATCTTGTGTTGTCATCCTTAAATCTGTGTATTATGGTCAAGTTTTTTCTGTTCCTCAAGATACCTACATCTCATAAAAGGAAAGTGTCTGAAGCATCCGTGCTTATTCCTGGAGCTACACGATTTTCCACAAGGAGTCCTCTGGTATTTGTTAACACACGTAAGTTTAGAAGTACTTTCAGGGTAACAATATGCTATAAATCATCTTTGAAATACAAGCATGAAGTGTGATCGTTTACAGAGCTGGAAATAAAAAGTAGACCTCATAAAATCTCCCTAGCAGGTGCTTTAAACTTGAAACTTTTAAACTAGGCCACTTGCTACTGGTCCACAGACATGATGCAGGGTAGTAGCTGCATGTGCATCCCAGACAGCCGGAGGCCACTTGTCGTTTCTACCGCTGCTGTCAGCAGCTGTTTGTGCTGTAACAAGCTGAGAAGTCAGCAGTCGATTAGAAGACCTAAAACATAGGTGTGTTTTCATCTCTCTCCTCATATGCTCTTGGTTTGAAGAATTCTCAGTAGTTAGTGCTTTTATAGCAGTTGCAGTGGAAAATCAGCTTTCTCCAATGTATACATCTATCACTTGCATATTTTACTCTTATCTAGAAACTGCACGTGTTTCTTCAAGGGGCAGTTGATTATATGGGTAGTCAGCAAGGTGGGATCCACTGCAAGGTTGAGTCACAGGTCCAGTTCTACTGATGCTTCTTAGAGAGAAAAGGATAAGGAAGAGACTTTATCACAAATAGGAGTCATCACTTTCCTACTAATAGTCCTACTATAACAGATACTTAATATTTTCTGCAAGGGAAAGATTTGTAAGACAAAGACCACTAGAGACTGGAGATGCAACTAGTGGCAGAACAGCATGACTAACAAACTTAATTTTCTTGCTTTAACTGTCTCAAGTGCATCAGTATCCTTAGTTACGTATATCTGTGTATCACATATAAATTAGAAGTAACAAGAGGCTAGAAAAGAAAGCATTTTCAGATTAGGATGGAACAAGACAGAGAACTTCTGTAACTCTTTTATTTGGAACTTAACCACACAGTCTACTCCAGCAAAAATATATTACAGTAAAATCTTTAAATAGGTGACCAACTATTTTCTACCACAGCCAGAGCTGTAAAAAGCATTGCTTGTCTCCAGACATCCACATTCAATGGGCTCATTAACCTCCATGTAACTAAATTCAAATCAATAGAATTATAAAATGTACATAATGAGTTGACATAAATACTAGCCAACTTCTTTTAATGTTTATGGAATAGATGTGATCAGGGGCAAAACTCTTCATATTGATGTCACAGACAGCACAGTAATTGTAATAGAAGAAATGGTAGCATCCTAAAGTGTCTGGTTTGTTTTCAGCCACTCCTTGTAAAGGACGGTTTAAATTACCTCTGGAAATGATGAGCTCTGCTGAAAGGTCTAACAATAATGCAATAAATGAGACCAGGACAAAGAATCTCTATCAAGAACCTACGAGAGTACACATGTCATCTGTAGCTAAGTCTTTTACTTAGAATAACATTAATTTCTATTTTAATTTATTCCTAATTCATATTTTAAAGAGCTAGAGTTTTACAGTCAGCAACTCAGTTTTAGAAAATAGTGTGTTTTACTTTATTGTATATTGTTTTCTTGTCCTCTGGATTTCAGGTTTAATATGTCGAAAGTCAGACTGAACTCTTATAAAATTAGCCAAAATTTGCATTCACTCATCAGTTCTGACCCCAGAATTAACTTGCTTTTACTAGAACCACAGTTCTTCCTTTGTGCATAATCTGAGGACTGTGTATGCACAGAATCTCGAATTAATTATGCAGTGTTGAAATACTCTTAAAACCACATAATGCATTCAGCTATAGTTGTGAATTATTAATGTCTTCAAGTTACAGCACTTATAGCATTGGTTTTAGTGCATTTTGATTAGGCATTCACTAAAATCAAACAAAACTACACAGGTGTCACTGAGCTGCAGTTTGAGTGTATGTATCTTTGCTTCTGTTCCAGTTGAACAAGGACTTCAAAGTAACACTTTTATTTTATTTCTGGTTCTAAATGTCTTTCTGGGTCAGATTCAGGTCAAATCCCAGACTATGGGATTCTGAAGCATTTTTTGTTATAGCCATGCTTTAGAAAAAGGCTTTAACATATAGAATGTGTAGTTTAGAATATTTCAAGTGTTACTTGCTAGGAGAATTTTACTTCTTTTGCTTTTATGGATTGTAATTGTCAGTGTTACGTATTGTACTTCTTAGAGTGGGCAAAGATGTACACTAGATAATGAATTTTGTGAAACTGAAGAGAAGATCAGGAAGTCAAATATCAGTAATGAGGCAAAACTACCTGAAAAGGTACTGGAATCGGCACTTCTATGAAATGAAAAAATAATTTCATATTTTATTAGAGAAAATACAAGTTTACGAGGTTATACTGTTTATAGTCCTATGCTAATATTTTCTTTTGGGTGTTATCCCACTGTAGCAAATGTGTGCTGAAGAAGTTTTAGAAATTATACAAGGGGCAGAAATTGAAGCCACACAAAAGCGAACATTAGGCAAGTAATTTTACAAGTGTTGATAGTCCTTACTTTTAAGATTATTTTCATTTTGTCCATTTCTTTTGTAGTAATAATTGATACCAAATTAATGTCTCATTTAGATGAAGCATTAGATATTGTTCCTGATTCCCAGCCAGTAGGGAGAAGCAACAAACCTTTGTAAGTATTGGAAAAGAATACCAAGTCACTGTTGTTGTCACTCACTTTGAAGGGAGTGTTTTCAAGTATTGCCAGAACTGAAATTTTGTTGTATAGTTTCAGAAAATGCCAGAATTTAATTTTCTTGTCTTCCCTGTGAGTTGCATTAAGAACTGTTGGCTCTTTAAGTCGGGTCACTTTTATTATGTTGTTTTATGGTTTTTATTCTGAAATTCATGGCACCAAACCAGCACTTTCACATGTATTTGCTAAGACTACTTCATGAACAATACTATTCTGTTGTCTTAATCAAAGACTTCAGATTGGTGAATCGGTTTATGAAAATAGTACTCTAACAAGATCAGAGTAGGAGTTTAAGCTTTAGTAGTAGTAACAAGGAGAGTAATTCTTTCAGATGACATCAGAAGGTAAAATACAAATGGCATATGGGTTTACATAAGTGAACTGTGCCATAAAAAGCAGTACATTTGACACACCTCAGAGTTATCTAGATTCAGGGTTTAACGATGGCCATAGGATGTTGCTGCCTTTTTGAAGCTGACTAAAAAGTACATGTTGTTTCTGAAGGTTTGCCATTTTATAGTGTGTTGGTTAATTGAACAGTGGTAGCAGGCTTAGGTACCAATGTAAAATGCATTGATATCTACAACATACCGCTGGTTTCCTATTTTGTGAGGCGTATTTATTGTAATTAAGATGCACTTTCTGCAATTCACTGATAATAAGATGGTATTATCTCTGTTAGAATGCCTGGTCTTTTGGAGAGTTCTTTTGGTAAAACCAAAACAGGGAAGAAAAGAGCATGCTCTGTTCCTGAGAAGAACATAACAACTGGTGACAAGCAAAAGCTAAATCCATCACTGGCACGTATGTCCCATCCAGGTTATGTTCACGCTTTGTTAACTGTTAGTGTTAAAAATGTTTCAGATGATTTTTTTAACCTACAGCTGTGCTTCTTCCCCCCCCCACCCCACCCCCATATTAGTTTCTATTGTTAGTGGAAAAACTGTGAAACAAAAAGCTTTTTATTCAATTTTTGAAGTGTCTCTCCGGCTAAATAAAGAAATTAAAAAAGGGAAGAAAACCAAGCAAATTAAATTGATACTATGAGGGAAGAAAACTGCAAAATACTTAGTGGACAGTCAGAGTGTTAATCATTCAGAACAGCAACTGTTAAGGGAAAAATATTTAAACGACTACTGAAACATCATTTAAAACATTTCTTTCAGCTAGAGTGTTTGAAACATCTTTGCGATCTGGTTTGACAAAAGAGGAACCTGAAGCTCTCTCTAGAAAAGAGGCTGCAAATCCAAAACCATCAAAGACGGTGAGAGTTTTTTACCTTTGTTTCTTTGACTAGCAATTAGGAGAATTGTCAAATTTTCAGTGTTTCAAAATTTGTATTTTACTTTTATTTAGTCACAAACTTATTTTTAATTGACTTTCCACTAACACTGAATGAATTAAATAATGTCAACTTCACTGTTTACTTTTTTAGTGTGACCTGTTTAGTTTACTCTGAACTTTTTTAAAAATCTCTTTAAAAAATAATTCTTAAATAAGCACCAGCTTGTGCTTCTCAGGCACTTCATTCACTTTTGACTGTTATAGTACCCAGGAACACAACATCTAAAAGAAAATAGCTGCTAAACTGATGTTTCATTGCTCACTGTTTGGGCAATGCAAGGGAAAATGGTTTTCAAAGGAATGTGATTTAGTACATCTGGAAGACATTTAATGAAGTTTAGGTGATTGCTGGGAACCTGTAGTTCCATTTGCAGCTTTGCCCTTCTGTTGAATAGGTTCAAAGTTGAGTCTTAAACTCTATTTTTATAGAAAACAAAGTCTAAAGAAATGGCAGATACAACAAAATCGCTAATTAATAAAATCAGTGACAGATATAAAGTAAAGACTGATGAGAAAAGCAAAGGAAGAGACTCCTTGGGTTTTAACAGGTATGATGTGAACTATTTACTTTTGTGCTTATTCGTTTTGTGCATGTGGCTTTGCGATCTGCTCTTCTGTATACAGTTATTTCACCTCCTGCTTTCATCTGAATCATTTGTTCACTTCTAATAAAACCTATTGTACTGAAGAGTAGGAGACTAGTAGTCACATAGTTCCAGGAGTTGAAATAACTCCAAGGGCTGTTAGAAACTCAATTCAGTGGTCTTTCACTCATTCACTTACTCACAACACGTTTCGTGGAGAGAATTTAACTGGGATAGTTCATGGGCACTGCCCATGTTGGGTGTCTCCATCCTATCATCACGTCTGGGCATCAAACTTGGATTCAGTCATCAGTTCTCTGGTTATCTAAAGTTCCTAGTTCTCTCTTCCTTGAAAGAGTTGACTGTTAGAGAGTTTAAATTTAACAAATTCTTAAATAAGAAAATTAGTCTTACCTTGCAGGAACTGATGCTTGGAGATATACTTTACATATAATTACATGCTGTCCATGTTTGATTGTAACTGGATGGCAACAGACTGGGATAGTTAGGCTATGATACCTTTTAAACCTTTTGGGTAGGGTCTTGGAAGACATGCAGAACCTGCAGTATAGCTGCATGATGTGGAATGAATTTTTCTAGAGCACAGAAATGAAAGGGGCTGATCTCTTAATCCACTTGTTTTTGTATTTAAATGCCTGAATAAATTTGTTGTTTGATAAGGCTTTTATTTATATAAGCAGTATTCTAATGCATATATTCTAATTAGCATTTAAAAAAAGTATCTTTATTTTTTTTAGGCCACATTTAAATAAGTCCTGTGTCTCTAAGGTAACATATTACTGTTTTTCTTGGAAATTTTTTTCATATCAGATATAAGTACATATATGGTGGTAGCTAGTAGATGTAAAGCAAAAGTTCACAAATATTGCTGAATGCTAAATGTCTGTAGATGTTAATGTTAATTATGCATTGACTGTGTATACCTAAAATACTTTTTGTATCTTTACTTATGTGGAATAATATTTTTACAGGCAACTATCAGCCAGTGAAACCCAAATTAATTTCCAGTTACATATTATATAATTGAATCTGTTCCTTTTGAGCATGGCAATGCTAAATATTTAGCCTAAAAATACTACGGTAAATGAGATTAAAAATCCTTAAATGGGGTGTAGCCAGGACACAGAAATTAGTTTTAATGTTTTGGGGGGTGGAATTCTGAGGTTTTGTTGATATCCCTAAAGGATAAATTCTAAAAGACTCATAGCTCTTGTCCCCTCTTGCCATATTGTACTGTTGCTAATCAAGTGGAATTGTGAGCAGCTGCTGCGGTTTTTTGTCGTATGTTCATGATGCTTTTTGAGACGACAGTGCTTATGAATGCATAGTCCAAATTTGACATATGAGTTGACTTGTTTATGTATAGGAAGAAGTTCAGGATAGAAACCTGAAAACCACTTCTTTTCTTAATATAACTGCTGGTCATATTATGTAAGTAGTTAAAACATTTTCAAACAAAATTTCTGATTACCCATACCTAACTTTGTGAAACGTTCATTAATGCAGTCACAAAATTGATCTGTGTGTCTGTTTGACAGGGATGATGTCTACAACTTTAACATCAGTGGGTTTGATGAGCCTACAATAAAGCTTGGAGTAAGAATATAACTGAAACTGATATGTTATAATAGAAATAAAGGAGCTCAGTCAACTTAAATTATGTCTATTGAAAATGTAGTTAACATCTAAAAATTCAAATTATATCACTGAACTAAGTGGGAAAAAAAGTTTGCCACATAAATAACTCCATCGCTTTCAAACGTGTAATGATATACGCTAAGGTTCTGGCCACTTAAAGGTATTATGATGTTTTCCTGAATTAATAATAAAACAGTTTGTTAGGAGTATCGTTATTTTTAAATTATCCTATTATCCTGAAAGCGTTATTGCCAAACTTTCAATCCCCATTGTAAAGATGTCTTTGCCCAGATGTTTGACTAAAAAGATCTAGCTAAGATAAAAGCAAAGGACAACAAAAGAGAGTTTTGCTTCTTTTGGCTCAGAGGCGCCTGCTGAATTGGCGAAGGTAGTGAAGGAAGTGGATGGAAACTAATGTATTAGTTTGAGATATTGAAAGCTTCAGTCAGTTCCAGTGGGTTTTTCATATCATCTCTGTTCTTAAATAATTCCTAAGATTGAAATTAATGATCCTAAGTTAATTGCTGAGTATAAAAACTGAGCAAAAAAGCCCTTAGCTATTACTGTCTGATGTTTAATTTTGTTTAAATTGTATAACAAATGAAAACCTTCATTTGTTTCTTATTTATTTACATTTTTAGATCCAAGAATCGCATGGTACTGAACTGAGTGTTCAGACAGATCGAAACAAAAAAGGGTAGGGATATTAGATTGTGTCCTAGCCTGCTGATTATCATCAGGAATAGTACTGTCTGCATTCTCCAGCATTCCGTTATGAAAATCCAGGGAATGCATGCATGACAATAATATCTTGACTGTGTTGTTTTCTCAAGCAATAAACATAACTGGTGTGTTCTCCTAGGCTGTTTCATGATTTTCCTTTGGGAAGCTGATAAAAAGGAAAGAATGTGTTTCATGCTTTAGTTCCCTTCATGGAATATTACAGGGATATAAACTCCTGAATGGAGGGGAGGAGTGTTTTCTTAATGGGATGTATTGTTACTGTGTGTTCTTACCGATCATTAGCAAATAAGCACATCCTTTAGGGTTGAAGGTGAACAGATATTTCCAAAATAAATGTGAAAACGAAAGTAGGTACATTTGTTTGAATCCTTAACCCACATATCACATGAATAGTAGAAAGATTTAGAACAACTATTTTTAAATGTATCATTTAAAGATGTTTTTTCTTTTTCTAATTAAGGAACGTGGATGACAGGAGAACTAGCAGTGAAGTAAAAGGAAGAAAAAAAGTAGGGCTCAGGTTTTTGTGGATCAGTATAGCTTGTCTTCCTACCTTTAAATACCAATTATGTAAATGGAAAGTATATTAAAAGTAAATCAATAATTTAAGAACCTCTTTGTTTCTTGTAGACCAGAAACAATCAAAACAAGAAGCATCTCTTTAGTGACACAGACACAGAATACAGAGCTGATGACAGCAAGACAGACATTAGTTGGCTACAAGAATCAAATAAAAAATCTAAAGCCCAGTTAATTGATTACAGTAGAAATAAAAACTTAGGGAAACCAATAAGCACAGACAAAAGTAAGAAACTTTTTTATATTTCTTCAGCATGCTGCAATAAATTTGTCCGTAGATATTAACTGCACAGCATGTAATGTGCTGTGTTGCAGATACAATGTGTTTTTTTTGCCTTATTTCCAAGCCTAAGGAATTTTCAGATTAGTTCTAATCATTTATAAAGGTTAATTTCCAAAAAGTCTGTATTTTAACATGGAAAATTATTGGAGGATGGGGCAGGTGGAGGTTGTTGTCAACAAAAAAACATTTGGCTTTTTGAAATCATGTGCTGAAAGTAGTTTACTGAATCAGTAAGTCTGTGGGCATAAAAGTGATTCTGTGATTTTACAGCTAAAACGCTAAATGACAAACATTTGAATATTTTGCTGATTTTTTCTAACTTTATGAATTGCAACAGCAGATAAATTCTCTGAACCTGCTTGTCACGTGGATAAACCTAAAGGCAAAAATGCAAATAAGAAAAAGGTAAATGTAAATTTGCAACCGGACTTGTAATACCTATTCAAAACATCTTAACTTGCTACAGAAACTGTTTTTAAATAATTTTTCATAAATATGTGCTATTTCTCCATGCTTATTTCAAGATCATTTGTTAAATACAGTTTGTTCTTTTCCAGTACTATATTTGTTTAGGTAGTATTTAGCTAATATTTCAGGCATAATACTAGCTGTGAGTTAGAATGATCATTATACATTGATGCTTTTGTAAGTTTTACTACTTAAAATTATTGATTATGTCTATTTACTGCTTAATAGCCATCTACTCCATTGAATATGCTATTAGGTTTTCACCGAGGGTTTTCATGTGTCTGATGTGCTTAACTGAATTTTAATACCTTTGAGATTATAATTTCTTTAAATAAATATATGTAACAGAGTGAAACTGCAAAACCAAAAATGTTAGAGATGTTAAGAAAGAATAATTGCAAAATATTGTAAGCATATTAAAGTTGGGAGTATAATAAATTATAAGTGATTATGGACATGTTAATGGAAGGTGCTTGTAGATGTTTGTAAACCACAGTTTGAAAACCAAACGGAAACAAAACCCCAACCTAAAAAAACCCAAAACCTTCCCCTGTCCCCTCCGGACTACTCTTTGGTCTCTCGGACTGTACAATAATTATTAAAATCTATTTCATGTTAGTACCTTAAAGCTACATACGTGCATTCAATGCAAATCATGCATATGAAAATATGTTCACGACACGTAGGTATTGATGGTAATGTCTAGTCCATGTAAATCAAAACTGAAGAGGGCTTCAGTTCTGAACAGGGCTCGAAAACTGAGGGTTGCAATTGCCCAACGTTGAATCAGTCTACACTGCTGTGTAGAGAGAGTGGCACTAGTTATGATGTAGAAGGGGGACAGACAGAAAGGAAGACTGATTCTAGTCTAGTGGTTAAGGTGATCAGTTTAGGGGTGATGATCAAGGATACCGGTTCCTGCTCACTATGCAGACTTTTGGTTTTGTTCTATTTCTAACCAGTTACAGTCTAGTTTAAATGTGCACATATTTCAGAGAGCAAGCTTTGGAAGCCCAGTTCAGCTTTGCTATAGTTCAAAAATGGCATTTATTTTGCCTCTTCGCTTTTTTGATTCTTACGTTCCTGACTGCACTGTGCCCTATCAGCAGTGTAACTTATCTTCCCAAAATGCTTAGTAGACTGATGGTTGGACTTTCTGAGCTTTGGTAAAGGTAAACCTTTTTGGTTGTTTTGAAATAATGGGTTTCAAGTAATTAAACTAAGTTACCTGCCATTTATTCTTATATATTTATTTATTAATCATTCTGATGTAAACTGAAGACATTTTTGTTCTTCCAAAGACGAACAAATGTAAAAAACAGAATTCAAGAACTGATGAAATGATAGAACAAACCACCAGACAAAAACGACCTCGAAGAGCAGCATTAGCAAAAAATTACAGAGAGCCTTCCAGTTCAGAGTCAGAGAGTGAAAGGAAATCTTCAGCATGCACCTCCAAGGAGGATAGATCAAAAATACAGGTATACAGTTGCACTTTATTCTTAAAAATCCACTTCTGCCATATTTTCCAAAATGAGCTCTGGTCTACTTTATACTTACTACTCCTGAATTTTAAGTGCCCAACATGAGCAAGTTGAACTGAATTTTATTTATTTATAGTAGTGCCCTTTTTTAATTATGAATATTTAGCTGCTGAGAAAATCAGTCCTAAATAATCTTCTCAGTCATAAGAGTATTTCAGTTTCTATTTATAAAATTTATTCTCCTGCAAAGAGCTACTGTGTCCTTTATTTTAAAAACTTAGCAATATTTTGAAAATGTCTGTTAAATGAGAGGTTTTAGTGAGCCAAATTTCATTCTTTTAGATAATGTGACTTTGATAATGCTATGCCTATCCTGCGTACGATAGAAAATGCTGACTTTATAGAGGGAATATCAATACATTTGCTGAACATCCAAATAGGATTTTTAGTAAATTAAGCAATGACATTGGGTGCTAAAATATTTTCATTCTTTTAGCATAACATTTCAATGTATACAGATAGGTCTGTAAACTTCATTGATTAAATTCTGAGGCATCAGTAATTGCCTCCTATAGTTAAGAAGTTCATAAGAATAGAAATTTGGGTGTTGAATTAAACAAATTCAATGCTTATTGATGTTAGAACACCTGATATTCTTATGAATTTAAGTACCTCTAATGATGTTCCCTTTTGGAACATCTGCTTTTTCAAAGGTACATAGAGATAATATGCTCTTTACCTGCATATATATACACTTCTGTATGTTTACAAATAACATTATATAAAACTTTTTGTATTTTAATAGAAACAGATGAATGGGGAAAACAAGGATGATAATCAAAAAAAGGAACTCCAGAATATTGTGTCTGCGGAGCCAAAGAGAGTAGCTAACTATGTACATAAAGCATTTATTAAATCAAAGAATTCTGCAGAGCAAAAGGAAATTGAAGTGCCTTCATCTGAGAGTCCTGCATCTCTTGAGACAATGAGATGTAGGTATTTTGACTTTTAATTTATAGCAATACTGTATCAAAAGTTGGAGGTTAAATGAGGATTATCACAGTAGTACAATTTTACATTTACTTCACGCTTTTAACATAAGAGATATTCCCTGATTCAGTGTTTACCACATAATTTAAGGAAGTGTATTAATATGTCAATAACACTTTTGTAGGTTGGTACAGTTATTTGACGTCAGCATAATATAGAAGTGCAATACGTAAGTGTTAGAATGAATCTGGTAACTGCTAAAATAGCGTGGAGAGTACAAGAAGTGCAAGTGTGGCAAGTTGTATGCCAACACTTAAAGTAAAATTCCACACATCTGAGACTTGCAAATACCTCGAGTTGGAACAGTTAGCAATATGGGGCTTTAACTTGCTTTTTTTCCTTTCATTCCTCATGCTGACAGTTAAGTAACTGTTTCCTAGGTGCTGAAAGAATATCAGAAGGAGATGTTACTCAAGAGCGTATTGATAGTGAAAGATCACCTGGTCTTCAGGATTCAACACTAGAAAAAAGGGAAATGTTAAACTTTGAGAAAGGAATATCTCCCAGTAATTTCTGTCCACAAAAAAAGAATATTCAAAGTATATGTCTAAATCAGTCCCCTGAGACGACTGTTAAAAAGTTAACATTTGGAAATAAAAGTTTCTCACCAGCTTTAACTGAAGCATCTTTGGTAAGAATATTAAAGTTACTCTACAGTTATTTTAACTGAAATTGTTCCATTCAGCTGCCAACTGTTTTATGCTTTTGTACATCTCCTTTCAATACTGATTTTTTTTGGTTCATGTGTAGCTCAGCCTAACGACATATAAAACTGTTGGTGGAGAACATGCAAAGGGACCTGTATCTGAAACATGTGATAATAATGAAGATTCAAGTTTCAGACATGGCTTTTCAGACACACTTTCTATTGAAGGAAAATTACAAGATATCACTAAACCTATCACCAAAAGTAAAGAAGAGGTATGTCACTAAATCCTTTGCTTTTCAGGAGAGAGCTGCAGCTTTTCGCCTATTTTATCTACTTTACCCTTGGTGAGGTTTAAGGGAAATGCATCATTCCTAATGCTAAACACTATATATAATGTTTACTTGTGACCTGCTTGGAAAATCCTACTAGTTAATTTTTAAGTACTTGAGATAAATTAGGGAATTGTTTATCATATGGATACAGGGAAAGAACTGTATCCCAGGAAGATCAGTTATAATTAATATCTTAAAAAATAACAGGGACTAAATATTTTCTTCTTGACTTTCAATAAAAAATAAATGATTTTTCACAAATTAAAGAATTGTGACATCCGCATGGAAAAATTCTTGAAGTGAAGAAGTGTTCTCATAGTTTTAGCATTAAACATAATATAAATTTAATATGAATTTAATTTGATATCAATTAAATACAACAGCTATTGTAACATTGGCAAATAAATAAAAACTGCTGTATATTTTCCAACCACTTCTCGTAAGTACTTTTTCTGGTGAAAAAAGCACTAATGACTCCTTCAAGAAATAATTTTGTTTGTGTCCTATTGCAAGAAACAGTTAGACCTTTATTGGTCATATGACTTATTGCTATCATTAATTATTAATGTGGTGAAGAATTTGTTTATTCTTTCATCTAGTGAGATCTACCAGTAATTCATGCAGTGTTTTTTTTTTTCTTGCTGTAGTTGTGTTCGTGTCCCTAGTTTAATGAAAAGCAACATAAATGTGGATTTCTGATGAAGACTTCTAAAAGTGCTTTAATTTAGAAGCTAATAAATGGGTGACTTTTCTTTCAGGATTGTGTACCACCATCTCCATTGTCTGCTTCCAGTGGAAGTAAAGTACAGTCTTGGAGTGAAGAACCTTGTGGCCCCATACATGAGTCAGGTACAAACATTTAATTTAAAGCAAAAGACTTTCTATATGTCTCCTTAAAGGTTAAGAAAAATGTTTATTTAGCATAAAAATATGGCTCAAGTCTTTTAATCTTGTTTTCTTTTATATATTTTCAGTCTTATTCCATTTTTACTCTTTTTCTCACTTTTCTCTGCTGTTTTAATTACCCCCCAAAACCCAAAAATTTGACTCCAAAATACAGTTACTGTAAAAAGTTAGTTGTACTCTTAAGAAAGAGTTAGAAGCATTCCCACTGATACTGGGAAAAAAGTGGGGATAACGGTATTATCAGGAAATGAGGGCTTTAAGGTGAATCTCTTTAATGAGCAAATCTTGCATGGGTCAGAGAGTTCTGTGTTCCATTGAAATCCTGCTGTTCATTTACATCAAGTTCTCATATCTACTGAACGTGCCCTCCATAAATGTAATGCCTCTACATTTTTATATAGTTCTCAAGCTTTAAAGCCAAGACACATAGTCCCAGAGTTTGGATCCAAAGGGATAATAAGCTCTTCTTTATCCTCCCATGTCATTGTTCTAAATAATCCTAAAATTAAGCATTGTTTTCGTGTTTATTAAAGGACCGACTATACAGACATTTCTCAAACGAAGGTACCACAGTGATGCAGAAAGCAATTCAGATGAAGTAGAAACAAGCAAAAAGGAGAAAAAGAAAGGAAACAGAACAACAAAGTTACAGCCTAGAAAATTATTTAAAACAGAGGCTGTTACTTACAGAGGTTAGTTATGGAGTGAAAGTTGACTATAGTTGTGCAAATGTTTAAAATAATGTAACAAAATTTTAACAATAAATTATTATATCCATAAAAAAGCATTTTACATGTTTAAAAAAAGAAATAAAAAGAAATGCTAAATATGTAGAGACTATATCCATTTAAAAAGTCAGAAACTTAATATGAAAATATGAAACTGGTCTTAGCTATCTAATTGGTGAAATTCATCTACATATAACAAAGGCTGTTCTAGGCCCTGTTGTGACTTCAGATAGGATACTTTTTCATACTGAATTGTGACATTATCTTTTTTTACTTCTCTACAGTGTCTGAAAGTGTATCTACTGTATCTGTAAATGATCTGTCTGTTTTGGATGGGGAAATCTGGGAACCTGGTTGTTCAACTATCAGTATATGTCAGAAGCTCCAAAAAGAGTTTACTAAGAAAATTGAGGCAAGATATTTCATATATAATATTAGTTGACTGTGTGGGTGTATGTGCATATGAATGATAGCTTGTCTTACACCACAGAATTTGCTTAAAGGGACATGAAAATTGCTGTATGCATACAACTTCAAGAAGTGACAGAATTCAAGTTTCCTCTTATGCCTTTTTCTATTCCTTTACGTATCTAACTCTCCAATGATTTTCTTTCCCAGGTCTGTTTCATTTTTTTTATCCTGTCTGTTTCAAAACAAGCTTATGTATCTAAAGTAATGAGCATACTGTATTTTGATTTTTTCAAATTATCAAACCCATGAATGAGATTTATTTGCAAAAAGGAAAACATAAAATCACAGAATGGTTTGGGCTGGAAGGGACCTTAAAGACCATCTAGTTCCAAACGCCCTGCCAGGGACAGGGACACCTTCCACCAGACCAGGTTGCTCAAAGCCCCATCTAACCTGGCCTTGAACACTTCCAGCGATGGAGCATTCACAGCTTCTCTGGGCAACCTGTTCCAGTGCTTACCACCCTCATAGTGAAGAATTTCTTCCTTATCTCATCTAAATCTACCCTCTGTCAGTTTAAAGCCATTATCCCTTGTCCTATCACTACATGCCCTTGTAAAGTCCCTCCCCAGACACGAGCCTGAATAATGCGTTTGTTCATCTAAGACAGCTGTAAGCACACATCGTTCACATCATTCATTCCATGTGTACTTTCTCTATTTTGAAGAAATATATTTTTCAAATAATGTCCTTCTAATTAAGTTAGGTAGAATTTTATCAAAGATGTAAATAAACATGCGTTTACATTTCATTAACAGAAAGCTTTTCCTTAAAGGATAGGGAGATAATAAAAAAAAAGTTTTTTGCTCAGTATGATCTGTGATACTAAGCGATTACAGTACTAAACATACTACAGTTTTTTTTCTAAAGTGAAAATAATCTGAATTTAATGTTAAAACATCCTCATAGAGCCGCTCACAGAAAATGGATCATTTTACTAAGCAATCATTAAGAGCTGCCCATGAGCATTTGACAACAATGAGTTACCAGCTTCATGAATGCAGGTCTGTAATGAAATATTTATTTTAAAACACCCTTAAAATCCAATGAATACTTTGTAAAAGCAACTCATTTTGTTTTGGTAGGATCAGGCAGCTGGACAAATTTCATTTTACTCTCCTTGAGGAACTTGAGAATTTTGAAAAAGATTCTCAGTCCCTGAAAAACATGGAAAAAGAATTCTCGGTTTGTATTTTAATTGCTTGATCATGGAGAAAAGCGAAGTCTTATGGAATCCATAGAGTATTCATATCATTCATATCATATTCATATCATAACTTTAGATCATTAACTCTGATTTAAAAAGCCTTCATCATTTTGCCTGATGTTGGGTCAAATTTCAAATAATGAATTTGAGGTGTTAGGATTAGTTAATGCTATGCTTCTAGAATTTTTGGATCACCACTCTATGGGGTTTTTCCTAGAATAAACTAGTACTGCTACTTTTAATGTGCTGTTTAACCTATTTCATGAGACTTTTTTTTCAACTGGCCTGTGTTTCAGGAACACCACATAGGCATTTGAACCTGATTTGCTGTGTGTTCTGTGACAAGCCAGTTGACATTGGGGGTCTGCCGTATGCTGTAATGTAAAAAAATCGATATACAAATATTCATATAAACCCAAGACTATATTAGCTTTTTTATTTCGCTCTGAAGGCATGGCTTAAATTATATGGAAAGTCTGATTAAAATGCTGTGCATGTTCTTTTTCATCGTTTTGAAGCTGTTACAGAACAGATTTTTGGTGAAACTGGTTCCATGAAAGTAGAATTTCTGAAGTGCCTCATCCTGCCAGCTAAGCTCTTTTTTTTTTTTCCCCAAGCTTCTGTGGTGACTGTAACTCCTGCCCATTCTGTGTTGAGTCTGTGGTTGTAGGTTATTTGATTCATATTAGACAGTAGTCAGTTTTAGTTCAGAAAATACTAGTTTCCTACTGATTATCATGTATTAATATTTTTCTTTCCAGACCTTTTGGAGAAACCATACACATACTTTTAGTACCTACATGAAAAATGAGCAACAGAGGTTAGTAGACTTCATTAATCCCCATTGGAGATTTGCGTTCTGTTCATTTGAGGTGTAAGGCCAACTACTATTCTCATGCAATTTCTCTCTTCCATAAAATAGAGATGATAGGTGAGATGAGAAGATGAGATTAAACTGTTACATTACAGGAAAAATGTAATTATTCTCTATCTAAATTTCTCCACATACCTGCTGGACTATTCCATTAGTAACAATGATGGTAATATTTACCCATGCCTTTAAGTACAAATAAGCTACAACTAATGGGCTGTATTCATGATGTGTGTGGAAAGTTCATACGTAGCAAAGCTATTTGAACTGCCTTTTATTTCTTTAGAATTCAGATTCTTAAAACTTCATTTGAAAAGAACATCTACCATACTGTTGACTATGAAGAACATATTTTTACTTCAGAGGTATGATGAACTTTTTGTTTCTTTCTCTTTTATAATATTTTTTAATTCTTTAATTTTACTACCAGATATCAGTACTGACTTTTTTTCCATAGAAAGTCTTTGTCCTCAGTATTGTATTAATGCCACATAAGTATTTTTGTAGTTTTTCATAGTCATAAGGTATCCTTTAATGTAATAATATTCAGTGTTTTAGGGCTGGATTTCTCCCATTAGAAGGTGTGTGCAATTATCTGGAAAACTGCTGCAAGATTTATTCTGTATTCTGTGGCTTTGTTTACCAGTGTTAATCATCCAAGAAAGAACAAATTTACAACACATGTCCCTTTCCTTAGGCAGGTGGATGCATGTGCATCTGTATCTCTCGGTTATAAACCATTTAGGGATGTAATTGTCTTCTTGAAAATGGGTTACCAGTTGTGAGCAGAGAAGATGCATTCAGTATCTTTTTATAGATGCATCTGATGAAAGAAGACATAAAAGGACTGCAAGAGAAACTTCTTAAAGAAATGGTAAATGAAGTTATCTTGTCCTCATTTTTATTTAGTGTTTAAGTATAGCTGTTTGAACACTAAGTTACTAAAAACTGAAATTTCTAGTCCCCTATCAAAAATAAAAATGAGTCAGAATCTAAGTATCACTGACATGTTATACTATAAACCTTATGTGGGTGATAAAGCAGCAGGTGGTTACGGATATACTGTTTTAGTTCTGAGCCTTAATATGTTGAATGTTGACGTGGAAAAGTATCATATTTGATATGTTAAAAGCAGCATATACTGTGCACCAGAATTACAGTACTTAAAAAAAAAAAGTAAGATTTTATTTGAAGTATGTGATAAATGTAATGCTTTTTGCACAGCAAGAAGAGGAACTATGTAATGTTCGCAGAGGATTGCAGATGTTGTTTCAATCAGAAGATAGAATTCTGAAGTAATATTTTCAGATACCTTCCTGAAATTAAGGTGAATATAAATACTGTTTTGTAATGTAACATTTGACAATTCTTTTTTTCTTTTTACATCCAAGAAAACTATTGTACTGAAAGCATATTTTCCTTAATATTAAAATCTTTGTGGATGAGACTTCTCCTTTTATATGTGAAATTTTGAATTATTTTAATGAATTTGCTAAAATGCAATGTGTAAATTTTTGGATTTGTAGCACATGCTATTTAAGAAGTCTTTAACAACTTTTATAGGTTATTTAACTGACCTGCAGAGAAATCACTTCAAATTTCAATTTCATTCTGTGTTTTTGGGTCTGTGTGTACAGAATACCCCTTTTGTCTGATCCAGAATACAGTCAGAAATTGTTTAGGGATCAAATTGCCTGTTTTGATCTCAGTCCTATTTGTCTGTGGTGTTGGACTTCAATAGGAGTTTCTAAGAGAAAACAAAACTCTGAACACTTGTGGTTGAACTACATTGCAAATAGTCATATTAAATATTTCAAGAAAAATATATATTGTCTGGTTTTTGGTTTTTGTGTGAGTTTTTTTTAACAAAATGATGTTATTACTATTTTGCTTTAGATCAGTAATACATATTTGAACGTCAGTCATGTAAAACTTACTGCTGTGCAAATATTTTGTGTAAGACAACAGATAGCAAGAGGGTCTGGTATCTGTAGCTCAGAAATATATCCTACATATTAATACAACCTATTCCGTATACTTAGATTTCAGAAGACTTCCTAAGAAAACAACCAGTGAGTCATAATTTACATTTCTCCTTTGTTGCCACGTATCAGCTAGAAGGTTTCTTCTGAATATTTATGATGTGCAACTTCTAAGCTAATATTTCTCTTAATTTGCTTTTAAATAAAACAAAAAACTACGTTGCATTTTATAGTTCCTTAACAACATTTTAATCTTTTTTTAACTTGCAATCCTGCATGTATATACTGTAAACTTATCAGGTTGAGAACCATATCTTTAATATTTTTCATTTAAATTCTCTTGAAAAATGGGGATTAAAAACTTACAGCTGATCAAGAAGTAACAGATGCAGAGAATAACTCATAGAATGTGCATGTCTTGGAGCTTGTCTGTGTTACCACATGCAGAACTGTCTCTTTACCATGGAAGTGACTCCAGATTAACGCTCCCAGGATCTCAGGAGCCTGAGCTCACTCGGCACCGCACTAACACCACTTCACAGCTTCTGGAGCAAGGCTGAGGAGGGTACATGCTTGTCTGTAGCTGCTGTTACGACCACAGAGGTCTCAGAAGAATATATTAGCCAGTTTGGGGGTAACAGCTCTTCACAACTTATTTGCTTTATAGCCCTTGTTTTACATTCCATTTTACCTCTTATTTTGTCCTTTGGTCGCCTTTAACATCATGCACGCTTCTCTGTCATTTCTTCCATTATCCCCTCCCCTCTACTCTCGGAACTCTTCTGTCTTTCCTCAGTTTCCTTTCTACATTCCTAATACTGCTTTTGTGATCAAAACAGAGACTGTTACTTACAGTAGTGTTCTTTAATTTTTTTCTCATGTTACTGAAACCACTTAGTCTATATCTCTCAAACTCTTACTTATTTTCATTCCAGCTAGTTCTGAATGCAGCTATTACGCTACATTGCTATTATTATTGTTTAATATTTTTTTTTAAAGTCTAATAGACTGGCTTTCATCAATTTAAGTTGTTGTCTGTTACTTAGGTCTCATGTTGATTTGACTTCCTTCAAACCCACCTATCATTTTTTAAAAAATATTCATCCAGAAGTTCCCTGCTGAACCTCACCACTGTCTCCATCTTTGGTGATAATTCACCAGTCTCCTTTTAATAACTCTTTGTTGGCTTGCCCATGCAATCTGTCTGTCCTACAGGTACTTCATATATCTTTGATTTATCCTTCATTATTTCTGAGAGTAACCATTTCCTGAAGTTTTCAGAGAGAAAAATGGCATGATTTAAAATTGAATTTTAAGGTAAAGTTACTGTAGAAAACTCTGACAGAGGTCCTCAAAGAAAATGGAAAAATCTATTGATTTCTAAATTACTTCTGTATCTTTATATCAATATTGTCTTTAAAGTAAAGAAAAAAGAAAAGTCCATACTCGCACGTTGTACCCTGAACTCAGCACTCCCTGAGCAACGTACGGTAATTCAAAGTTTGCCTCACTGAGAGCAGGGCGTGGGACCCAGTGCCCTTGGGAAAGGACCTAGGTTCTTACCCACCTAAATTAATCTATGACTTTATGAAAAAGATTGCTTTTATCCTTATTGAAAATACCATCTTTAAAAAACAACTTCTCAGATCAGAAATGGATGTGATAGATCTCTATCCAGTGTGCACTGAGAGTAGAATGCAGAGTAATTGGTGTTCTTAGACTTCATTGATGGGAAATGGTTTATCGAAAACAGAACTAGTTGCAAATTAAATATATTTCTTATTAATTAATTTTAAAAACAAGGTTATGTTGTCTGTGGAAATCATTACATTGAAATTGCTGGTAAATAATTTGGTCCACTCATTCCATCTACGTAAGTGTACTTAATGCTTTTCTAATATTTCTGAGCCTCTGATTTTTGTGGGGTTGGTTTTTTTTTTGAGCCTGTGATCACTGTCATCTCCACTAGATGGACCTCATGAGATGTTAACCTTTTTTTAATTGGTCTAATTGAATTTTATCTGTATATAAATAAGTATTTTTCTCTTAACTGTACAACGTCTTAAAAAGTGCACCACAAGGCCCAAATTCTTTTCTTACAGTGAGTACATGCTGGAAAAATAACACAACTGCTATTTTTAGTAAGGACTAATGATAAAATAGAAGTATGAAATTTTATAGTCCACCTATCAGTCTTTACCTGTCCCTATTAACTTCTAAAAACTTAGAGCAAGTACAACCAAATTCAACAAATGTAAAAAAAGTGAAGCATAGTGGAAGGGAGTGTTCACAAAGGCAAACTTCTGCACAGGGAGACTGGTTTTGGTTTGGGGTTTGGTTTGGTTGGGGTTTTTTTGGTTTTGGTTTTTTTTTTTTTTTTTACTTTGTGGATGGGAAACCCTGGGTGTCACTCAAAGCAGACACCTAAATGAAGTGATAGTGCACTGCAGGCCTCTTTCTTTTTTCCGTTGGGAAGAAGTGGCACAAGATGAGTAGCCTCACTAAGCTAAATGTCCCTTCGGCAGATGCCACCCTAAGTTCGAACAGTAACCAAGCACAATGCATGGCCCAGGGAATGCATGCAGCCTCCAAACCACTTGATAGACTTGCCCCCCCAGTAAGCTGACGGTAGTTAGCTGACAGTGATCATATGTGGCTCTGAAGTAGTCACAGCTTTCTGTCTCTTACCAGAGCAAAGCAGAAAGAAGGCTGGGGTGCTTGTGATGGAAGGAGAGCTGAGAATGGGGGGAAGCAGTGAAGCACATTGCTGCATAACTACAAGATGGTTAAGTGCCATTAGTAATATAGCTCTAGCCATTGTTTGGAATTTAAACAGCTGCTTTAAGTTACCCTTAAAATATTTTTCTGTTTATTAAATTTTTCAACATCATTTTAATGTGTTTTATACAATATTTTTATTACCAGTGAAAGTATGCATCGCTGCTAAATAGGAGTGTTACTTTCATGGATCGTTAGCCAAGTTTGCAGTTAACAATGGGTCATCTACTGTTCTCAAACTATAAATGGTTCTGCTGAAGAAACTTTTCTCTGCTTTCTGTCTACCCTTTTTGTATATTACACCTGGACTATCATTATATTGTTGTTTAGAATTAATAGTATTTTATCAATAACATGAAAATTATTGATAAATATAATTAATAGTATGTTAAAAGGCTAGTTATAACGTTACATATTTCTGTGAAAAGCCAGCAAGTTACAAAATTGTAATAAATTGGAGACAAAAAAAATCTTTGGATCGAGTAATTGGATAATTCAAGTCTTCAACTGATACTCAGATAAGTCAATCATTAAAAAGTTGTACAAAATTACAGCTAGCTACAGCGAAGCTAGCAAGCTCCATTGGTCCTGGCCACCACATCTCCCATGATTCCTCAATTTCTTCTAGCATTGCCCTTCCTGACATAATTTTTAAGTGTTGTGCTCTATGTTCTTACCTTCTTTTCTTAAATGTTCGTTTGTCCAAAGAATAGCCCTGTGTATCTGTTGTTTCATCCCCACGCTGAGCAGCAGAAGAGAATTGAAAGTTAGTCCTTCCACTGCTTGCATCGATTCTATTCACCATCTTGCAGCAATTTAGTAGTAGTCTATGCAAACAATTTTATATACCGTATTTTCTTTATTATTTTCATGCTTCATGGAGACCATCTCAATGAAGCTACAAGATCGAGAGTGCCTTTTTCAAGTTTTTAACATTGAACAACTTCCTAAAAGGATAACATTTAAGACTCTTGCAGAGAAATTTTTGTCTTGTGAGTGTATGTGGCATTTTGTTGCTGTCTCGTCAGGCATGCTTTCCAGCTCTCAGTGTATTTTTTTTTTCCTCAGTTTTTCCTTTTAGTATTATTTAGAGGAGAATTTGCAGATGCTTCTAGATGTCAAGCTTTATTAGAATGTCTGGCTTTACATTTTTCTCAGCCAGTTCTATTTGCTTTGTTATTAGCATTTAGTAACTTTTTTCTTCTTACTGTCAGGGAAGCATTAAAATAATTTGTTTGCTAAACATCAAAGCATATCGTTACATTTCTGTCTGTGGCTGTCCAATTCAGTAATTTTGAATGAGAGTAACAGTGAACTTAGTTGTCATTCTTTAGAGGGCCAGAACCTCAACTACTGTAGAATGATGATCATGTTATGCTGGTTAGGATCTGGCCCAAAACATCGATATTCCACAAGATGGAAAGCCTTAGTTAAGATCATCCTTTTGAAGACTGTGTGTCAATAAAGAAGCAATATGATCTAGGGCATAATAATTGTAATCTCTTCCCTTCCCAACTGTCCCTGGGGAAAAAAAGAGCTTTAGGAAACGTGTTCATTTCCTGCAATAAGTAGTTATTTAATTAAAGAACAAAAGTAACAGGAATCAAAAATGCTTGCAGCTGTGATTCTGTTAGACATTATATAAAAAAGAATGAAATTATAATACATTAAATTAGTTTTTAGAACATGAACTTAAGTGTTTTACAAACTAATTGTGGTAAGTTCAAAATGTCTTGTCAACGTAATGCTGAATGACAGCGTGTCATGTCCATTTATGTCAGAGGCCTTGGAATGGTAAAGCCTGTACATGCACAACATCTCCTTTTCCAAGATAGACTGCAAAACAGTTTAAAACAAGTGTTAAAGGAGAGTAGTAGGTTCTTTCAAGTAGCTTTACTTCGGTCTTTTTCAGCAGATCATCCCACTCCACAGGCCACCGCTCTTCTGACTTCAGAGCGAAGTACGTCTCTGGTGTTTCTTTCTGTATGTAAGTGCTGCAGAGACTTCATCTGCAGAGTCCTTCTTTCACATAAACATCAAGGTATCCTGGACTGAACTTTAGGGAAAGACTTATATTCCCTGATGTGTGTTCAGCAGCAATATCAAAAAGTAAAGACAGATTCTTCTCAGAAGAAAATTTCTATGGCCTGTGAAATCTAGGAGAAATGAGAGACATTTTTCAAACCACTTTGAAATAAAAAAAATATAACTTTTAAAAATTCTGTTAGATTAACCAAAAAATTGGATTTTTAAAAAACAGTATTCATTCTCTTTAAAGGTACAGTAACCCTATTGAAGAATATGAGCGACTTCAAGTCTTAATTTTCACCAACACATTTCCACACGTACGCCACGACCGTAGTGCAGTTACAGTCCTCAGGGCCCAGTGTAACCAGTTTACAGTTATTTGGGGTGCAAGTGCAAATATAGGTCTGGGGTTGATTTCGGGTTTTGTTTTTTTTTCTTCCTTTTAGGAATTAAGTAATGGTTTGCATTCATAGAAATATTCCTTATTGTGCAGTGATCATGTTATTTTGTATGAGTGCAGCACTGTTGAGCTGATGCTTTGGGAAATATGAGGACATACTGTTGGTTTAATGTACAACAGTCTTAAGAGTCTGTCTGGAATAAATATACTCTTGCTTGTAGGCTTGTTCTTTTAGCTGAGATATGTAATTAAAGTCCCAATCATTTGTAATGCCTTAGCACTAATTGTAAATTTTAAGCCTGTTTACTCCTAATATCCTGAACAAATTTCAGAATGCATCATTATAATCTACTTATACCTTATCTAACTGAAGCTACCTGGGGAGTTTATCTCACTTTCAGGCTTAAATTGCAGCCATCCCATTCCGTGCCCCCCCCCCCCCCCCCCCCCCCATTTCATTCTATCAATGCAGCAACGTCTTGCCATAAACATTGAGTCTGAGTCCTGTAATGTTAAAAGGGCCCTAATAATTGCATTGAACAGTCTAAAATTATATAAATGTAACAGATCAATGTACACTGCATTTACGGCTTAAGTGTATTTGCCTAGACCATCTCTTCATTGAACAGCCAAAGCTCAGTTAAGCTGGCATTCATTCTGCGTTCAGAAATAAGCATGGAATTACGGGCCCGGGCACTGCTGAAGTGAGCCTTCCAGAATGCGAGACTGCAGACCATGTTCCCTAGTACAGTGTTAGGCAACTTATTTTAGCAGCAAGCACACCTGAGAATGCTTACAGACATGGTGAGAGTACACTGTGCTCCCAGCAACTCCTAAAATTGTGTTTTAAGAGCAACTGGACTTGCTCAAGAGACCTAACAGAAGTTGTAGGAAATAACCAATTGCTATTTCAATTTTTCTCTAACAAGGTCTTTTTGCAAGTAACAATGCCCATGGAATCAGCCTCTCTCACATTTCTTTCCCCACTTAGAAAAGGGAAATGAATGGGGGTTTTTTTCACATTTAAACATGGCACCTGTCATCAGCACTGGCACATGAGGCGAGTGCTGGACTGACTAGGTTCACACTGGCTCAACCGCTCGGAGAGTGACAAGAGTCCAAACCAGTTCTCTCGCCTGACCTCTCCGCGGGACTGCCATTAGGTGTGCTTTGGGGTTGCACTCCTTCCAATAGCAACTGGACTGACTGAGAGACTGAAGAGAGAGACTGAAGAGAGACTGAAATCTACAGGCTGAATCCATTAGAACAAATGCAATTAGAACAAATGCATTACTTATAGGTATCATGTATGTATGTCTTGTTACGGTATGTACAATTTTATATTTCTTAGCAGGGAAGTTGCAATGTTTGTGATGATAAGGCTGCACACTCAAGTCCATTTAACTTAAAAACCTTTACATAGTGTATTAAGTTGTTTGGCTACTTTAAAAAAAAAAAACATTTTTTTCTATGTTATACCCTACATTTAATTTTTTGTCATTGTTTTTAAATCTTTGGTGCAAAGAATGCAAGCTGAGTGATGGTCTGGAGAAGGTCTGGGGGTTCTCAGAACATGCTAATCAAAGAAAAAGAAATCAGAAAAGCCAGGTTCTGAACAGGAAGAGAAATACTTCCATTTTCTTTTAAAATAAAGCTTCCTTTGGGTATTCTTCTCCCACATCCAGCATGTAAGAACAAAATCTACACATTCAGGACTCAAGCAGGCTGTTTTTAGCAGGCAATTGAAATAAATAGCTGGAAAACTGACCTTGTCAAATGTTTGCTTGATGCATGTACCTCCATTTCATTACTTTTGTATTCATTTAGCTCCTTCCGAATTGCTGCCTAGGATTTGAAAATAGAAGAAGGTTAACAAATAATTTTGTATTTATAAGCATTATAAAACACCGGACTTGCAGAGCAGGACAGCAGTTTTCTAAAGCAGAAATAGTAGGCGTTTGGTGTAGCCAAGCATACTATGCCAGTAAAGATGCTGAATATTTAGTTTATATGGATTGGTGATATGATACTTATCGTTCATTACTGATTGCTGACAGGGTCACTTCTGCCTAGAAGCAATTCTGACAGGAGGATAAAACCACAGTGCTTATTGTCTCACATTTACTAATAGTCCACTTAAAATTTATTTAAGAGAAGTTGCTGAGAAATTGATCAGCTGGTCAGCTGACTTTTATGGAGTTTCAATGTGTGTCATTTTTTTAAATAAAAATCAGACCATTTGCCTTATCACAACTTGTAAATACTAGTCCAGACTGTGTTACCACCTGTATCCATAGGATTGCACGGTCTTAAGTGAAGAAAAATGTTCTCTTTTGGTGCTTAATATAATGAAATTCAAGACTATAAAAATGAGAGCATTCTTCTGTTTAAATGGCAACTGTGAATGAACTGGAACGTACTGGTGCTTTCACAGATTCTTATATATTTGGTACTTTGTAGTTTAGCTACCTAAAATTATGAGGCTTGTACCCATGTTCACGTTTCATACAGAGATATGGCTTATTAAAAGAAAAATGAGCAAAAATAATGTGTCTACTCTAAAAGAGAAGTTTTTCAGTCACAAATGCAATGGTCAAACTCCTGACTCTGAATTCCTGACATATGCCACCAGTATTTGCAGTTGAACTCTCTTTTTAGCTTAGAAACCTGCCTAGTTAACAATATAAAACCAGTAAAACTAGGAAAAGCCTAATTTTAATATATACCTAGTACATACCAGGGAAATGCAAAATCATTATTCCATTGATTAATATATGATGGCTTATTCACTATTTTAGTGAGCTCAGGAGAACACCTACTGTAGTGGAAATACATTGTTCCTTTTCTGTGCAAGTTCTCTAAAACCATGTGTTACACTTTTTACTGGGGAGAGACTGGAATGGAGAATGAAGTGTTCGATCTCCACGTCAGCACAAAGCAGTAAGTTTACCCAGTAATTGTCTCAGCATCCCAACTTGTTCTGCTTGCTGCAACCCTCAAACAGCAAAACTTATTCAGCAACTGTTCGTTCTGGAATCATGCTGAGCTATTTTTCTTACTACTCAAGCACCTAAATGTGAAAGTTAAATTAGGATGTACATCGGCTGTGTGGCAGGTCTGTGATGGAACAAAAACGAGTGTTTATGCTCTTGAAAATGTGGGATCAAGTGACTCCTGAGCATTCATAGGACACAGAAAAGGAAATATTTGTAGGTTTAGAAACATAGTAGAGGATATTTGCATGTTTGGAACAAAACTTCCAGTCTGGGGATAAATACTGCATTGGCTGGAAATGTTTTTGAATTACAGCCCTAAAGCATTAACAAAGATTGTATCTACTTTATTTTTTTTCCTATCCATTGGTGGGCTGGGTAGAGGCCTTTATAGTACTAAATAGGCTTTTTTTATAAATAGCATTTTTTATGACAGTATGCGTTGGTCAGTGTCATTTCAGCATAAAAAAATAATGGTAACATTTACAGAGATTAAATGTCCCAGAGGTTAAATGTCTTTGCAGGATTTGATGTATCATTATAGACAAAGCAAGTAGAGAGCAGTAATATGTCATTTTAATTATGTCAGTACCTTATCTGCTGCTGATAGTCTTGTCCACGGTTTATCTGCTCGCCTGTCGTAGTCCTGTGCTTTTGCCACTTCCACATAATCACTGAATCGAATCAAGATTTTTCTGTCTCTTAGTTCATCAACTGTAGGTCTCTGGTTAAGCTGTATTAATTTTGTAAAAGAAAACCAGTGTTAATAACAAACGTATCAATAAAATGTGCAACATTTTCTGCTTCCCATCTTAACTTAGCGTGCATTTATGTATATGGAAGAAAAAAACCCGAACCCTTGGAAATTCCAGGGAAAGTAGTCAATCCTTCAGAGGATTGTTAGGAGTGTAGTAATGGTTTAAATGGAGTTGTGGGCTACAGCACAGTAGCTTTATAACGGACAAAAGAGGAAAATATTTTAACCTGCATATTGATAAAATGCATTTACAATATGTAAAGAAATCATAATGAATTTATTATGATCTATGTATAATATCCTCTGCTGTAGGGGTTTTCTACTACAGTCAGCGGCAGATTGTCTGTGTAAGGTTTTCAGGATCGAACCCATTGTAAGAATTTTAATTTGGCTTTAACAAGTTATTGGCATATTTGGCTTATAATTCCAGTAGGCATTCCTAGGAACAGAACAATAACAAGGTCTAGTTCTGAGAATACCTTAAATGCAAAAAGAGATTTATTGTGGGAGCACACCTGGTGCTCAGCAGGGAGGCAGCTCTGCTACTGATTGCTGCAAACAATGAAGTAGTCGTTTTCTAACAGTATAGTTGCAAAATATGCAGTGTGCGAGCAAATAGCCATTTTCTGATTTAAAGTTTGTATGTAAGTATTCTACTAAGTCTCACGTAGCTGAGATAAGGCAGCTATTTTTATAATTGATATTACTAGATACCACTATCTCAGACACTGCTGAGGAGGCTGTATATTAAAGGAGGTTTTGTGTAATAATGACCTCTATGACTGGTTGATGTGATGCTAGCTTTGCTAAATTTCTAAAACCAGTAGAAGATATTGCAAGATTTTTACCTTTCTTGTCAGTCTCTGTTTGATTTCCCTTCTTTCTTCCTGTTCTGTTTGATCATTTCTTTCTGCAGAGAATATTAAAAAAAAAAAAAATTATTTTCCTCATGAGGAGGATCAGTAGTTTCCAAAGTTCCAGGCAACAAAAATTAGGGCATAGAAAAATCAGTAGCTGGTTCTTAGTTGTATGTTTTGTTAGTTCATACATCTCTCTGGTTCTCTATTAGAACATATAGTTATCTCTCTGTAAGGACAATGTTCTGGTGCCAATGTCAGCTTTTCCTGTGCTCTAAACTCCAATTCCAAGGAGATTTAATAAAGCAACAGCAGCCACACCAACTCTCCAATTTTATGAACTTTAGTAGGAAAATCAAAATATTCCATAGTTAATCATCATTTTTTATTCTCCACGTTCCTGGAGCCATTCGTTTCTGTAGTTGCTGAAAAGACTTATTGCAGCAGCTCCAGGGAAACTATGTTCTTTCCTGTATGACCTTATTCTCAGGCTACATCTTTAGATGGTCACACTGCCACAACAGTTATCTTTGACTTGCATGCTTTTTCTCTCTGCTATTCAGGATATGCCTCTGACATTAGAACCTCTTTATCCTCACGGGGTTTTCTTTTGTAGCGTTCCATTCTAACCTAAGCCAGCTTGCTTTTGTGTGTTGTGCCTATTAACATTCAAGCCGTGATAACTCCTACACACTGGGTCTAAAAATAGGCTAGAGTGCTGTAACACTGTGTGAAATATATCCTTTGCCTTAGGAAACGAGTTAATGGCGTTTCTATTTCTAGTACTATCTGTTACTAAATTAAGGCTTGAGCCTGTGACCTGAACAAAGCTGAAGACCTAGAGAAAAATGTTTAACCGTTCTGGGACTCTCTAGATACTACTGTGAAGTTTATTATACCACTTGCATTAGGTATTTCCAGTGTTAAAGCACACACGTGATATTTAATATGCCTCGAAAAAGCACTGGCACCGTGGATGAGTTTCCAAAATGATATTTTTAGTAATGAAGTATTCTTCTCCTTTATTTTTATGCTTATTAGATTACACTGAAATGCAGTCATATCTATTTAAAATAACGTAGTAGTGCATAGCTACAACTGGCTATAGTAGAAATGTAAATCAAATGATTCTCAAATGTTGTAATGTGCTATACTACAATTTGGTGGCAAGGCACACAAATTTAAAAGAGAATAGGACAGCTGAAATTAGTGCTCTGTCAGGGATGAGCAGCTATTTAAGTCTGAAATGTTCAAAAAGAGAACAGGCTTTAAAAAGTAGAGTGTATTCTAAGATGTAGAGATACCTGCAAGAAGTTACTAATATGCTTCATTCAGTTTTAATTCACCCCTTTTAGAGTAGATATTCCTATCTATCTATTTTTATTAAAAGAAGAGAATCTTCTGTGGCGCAGTACCTTTTTAAGATATGACCGTGATATGCACTGAGACAATTCCTGAAGAAAAACCACAAATACACATTTCTAATCAAAAAACGTTTTTCCAAGTACACTAAACAGGTATAGTGACCCATTTCTGTGAGACATTCACTGAGGTTCAGTGCTTATTCCCAGCTCCAAGAAATAAAAGAAATAGTTCTTTTAGAAAACAAGATTTGATAGGAAATGCTAGCAGGGGCATTATAAAACTCAGGCATTATTACAGAGACAAGCCAGAGAGGTTTTTCCCATCAACGTCGCTCTGCCTACACGTAGATCCATTCATTAGCGGGGGCTGGTTTTATAAATCTCAGTAGAGAGACGCTCCCAGTTCTGAAGTGGCGTGTGCAGTACTGTAATTCATTTTGCTGCTCTGTGAGTTATTCAGGGAACTCTTAGCTGTGCGTGACACTAAAACAATTCTCAGTGTTAAGAATGAACCTGGGATTTTACAGAGTGATTTAAGAGATGCTGCCTTCTTGAATGTGAATGTCAGCTTTCTGTTGAATACAGGAAGAACACATGTGAACACGCAGGTTGTGATTTTAGTTCATGTTTGTCTTGCTTTGTGGTAAACCGGCAGTGTTTCTACAGTTAAAGGACTTAGAAGATCAAGAGTATTCTAAGTGTTGGCTTTAAGTTTGCTTTTTAAGTATTACTTTTATCTCAGAAATATCTCCCTAAGGGAGATAAAACATCCCTTTTTTTAATCTTACTGAGATTTGTTTTAAAATAACATAGTAGTTGCACTTAGGCACTTGCAATATGCGTCTCATTTTGATGGAGTTGTACAAATATGAGTTATTAGTCCTTAAAACAGCATTGGGGGTAGCATTGCTTCCGTTAGCAGTTTGTATTATGAACATCAATGTTAGGAAACTTAGGATACAACCGTACAAACCCTTAAAACCTGGAGGAGGTTGTAGTGATTTCACTGAAGGGCATTTACTCTGCTCCAGCTTTGCATGTCAGACCTAATCCCGGTGTTTTTAAAGTCCGTAACAAGAAGGTCAATATCCCTATTAATAAAAGGAGACTTTACTAATTTCCAGATTCACTCAAAACTGAGACTAGGGTTGTGGCATCTGTCCAGCCTTTTAAGATTACAACTGACATAGCTAAATGATGACCTTAGCTTTTTACAAGATACCTAGCTTTTTATATAATGGAAAAGGTAAATAAAATAGAAGTGGTTCTCTGATCTCAGCTGAACCTGTATAAAGCTTGAGCAACTGAACTGAAGTCAATAAATTTGCTCCCTGCTGGGAGCTCTTTAAATGAGATACAAATCTAGACCAGTATGTTTAGCTGGCATTCAGAGATATCTTTAATTCTGCTTTATCTTCTTTCTGCTTTATCTCTCTCTAAGCTCATTATATGAATGTATTCAAACTTTTTTATTATTAAAACTGGTCAGTTTAACCCAGATTAAGGATGTAACCAGCACACTTCAAAAAGTAAACATAAAGGAACAGATTTTTTCAGTAAAGATCAGCTCTTCCTTAGCCAGGAAAAAACCCAAAGAAACAGATTTTCAGAGATCTTAGGTACTGGCTCTTGAAAATCTGGCCCCACATATATCAGAATCTTGGGTTACTGCTTTTTCCTGACTCCTGTGGTAGATGACAGGTGGAATTAGGCCAAGTTCATCCCTTCACATTTGCAAAGAATGTATCCTTTTTCTCATTTAGCTATGCATGTGTTAGATCTATCTAATTTTACCCTGTGCTATGTATACATTGGAACAGTACTGAAAATACTGATAAATATATGTTGACTATGGAATTCCTTTGGGTTAAAACTGAAATGAAATCCCCAATAACTTCAATGGCAAGAGCATAAGTTTTTTTCTATGAACTGCTAAGAAAGTTCTGAGACATTAAGTTTTTAGGTAACAACGTGTAGATAACTTTTTTCCTAGTGAATTACAATCACGTTAATAATTAAATATTAAATAGCATAGGCAGCATTGCTTGTATGACATAAAGTTGTGTGGCTTTATGTTTATGCTTGTTTAATGAGCAACAAACTATTGTTCACATCATTGTGGGTTTTTGTCTTTCAACACTAAATAGACCATGACAAGAAGAGAAGCAATATCCCCCTTTCTCCTGCCTGAGACCCATAATGGAGGCAATTTCAAAGCTCTCTCTCACCTTCCCCTAACTTAGAGGAGTCCCAGCACTGGTAAGGAAAGGGATTATGTTCCTCACTATGATCCCCAGGTCAGAACACCAATCTTTAGGAGAAGAGTTGCAAGTTTCTGCCTTGTGTTTATTTGAGAGGTGTTGAGAACATTCCCCTGTGTCAGTATCCATAACAGGCCTGGAACTGCCCCTCTAATAACTCTAATATCTCAGAATGATCCCTCTTTGACTTGTCTTTGAGAAGATCTCTAATGATAGGAACAAACGTACTTGCTAAGCGACCCACACCTCTGCAAGGATGCTTTCTCCATTCCACTTTAGCCTTGGTGGTATTCAGTGTACGGTTTGCCATGACAGTCCACACCTTGAAAAACGTCAGTCCAATTCTCACTGCACTGTGTGACGCTAAGATTGTATTCCCCTCTTAGACATCCATAACAGTGTAATGAGAATGAAAATTATTTGAAAGCCTAAATTTGAATAAGTCACTCTTTTCTGTACTAAATTGCATGCCTTTGTCAAGTTGTAAATTCTGATTCCTGCAGTATTTGGAACCCAGGACGTGAAAAATTAAAACTTTAAGGTACAGAAAATAATCCCAGTGAATGAATTTGTCAATTTAAAAATAATATGTTCTAGAAATGCAATCGCTGGTTTCAACAAACACATATAAAATACTTTAGGAAAAAAATACTCACGTTTAAGTATATTTCTTCTTTCTAGCTCCTCAACAGCAGGTCTTTGGCTGAGTCGCCTGCGGAAAAACACCAAAATCACATTTTGTACCATGCTTGTTCTTTGGAAAGTCTGCAGTATTCTGACTTCTGGTTGGTGTTTTTCTCAGGGAGGGGACTACAAAATCCCTCCCCAGGACTCAGGGAGAAAAAGAAATACAAGAATCCTGGCACCAGAATGCTTTCTTATATTATTTTCCCCAAATGTCAGCAATGCAGGTAGTTCTCTAGATTGCTCTGCTGTCGGTGAAATGCTTCCTCTGAATGTGCATCCTTTTCACCATACTTCCCAAACAGTCACTTGGAACCAGTGCTCTCCAACAGTTAAATTCACTCTTGAGGGGGTATTTAAGGTGGTTATCAAATGAGTTGCACAGTGATCTTCTGTAGCTATCACTGCCTCTATCTTTTAATCTCACGTAGCAGCAGGCTTCCTTTTTTCTAGTAACACTAGTGGTGCATCCTGACAAAATGCAGACTTGCCAGAAATAAAGCTTTCCTGTGGTTTCCCGACTACACAGCTAACGGACCAATCCAGCAGCTCTCCTCCTGCCTGCTGAATAAAATTCGTGTGCTGCTCACAGCCTCATGCTGTCTGAACAGAGTGTCTTACGCAGTTTCACCTCCCCTTTTCAGTAGTGCTGCTTCAGGATTGAGTCTTCAAATCATATGATCAGTGCCACAGTGATTTTTTTTCTGCATACTAAATGAGAAATCCCCACGAGACACTGCTAATATCTGTAGAGAATCTCAGGTAATTGAACCCCTCCCCTAGGCAGATACACACACATGCTGCATTTGCTAGCTTTCAAGTAATAATCCAGCAAGCAGATCGGAAAGAGTTTATGATGCTTTCTGGCCTGCGTTCTGGCAATGTTAAGGATTCTCATTGTCTCCTCTCCAGCAGATGTTGCCAAGCCAGAGATGAAGTTACAGGGACAAAGAAATACTCAGAGCAGGGACCACACTGCAAACCACTGCTGCAAGAGTTATCCCTCTACTGTGTATAGGAAATAAAGGAATTATTATAAAGTGATGCTATAACAAGGTTTACATTTTATCAAATATACAAGAGATGAAAAAATGAAGTAACTATTAACAGACTGTAAAAGAACCAGTAAAAGTACGTTATTCTAATTTCTCCTTGTTTTATAAGCCTTACCAAATACATCTTCAAAATCAACTCGGTATTCATATGTTATCAGACCAACAGCCCAAAATATGAATGCAACTCCTTACTCTTTTTTTAATTAATTTCCTTGAGATCACTGGGAAAGCTCTCATCTTTGGCAACAGGAAGGCATCACAACTACTATACCAGATTCACACCAACAGAAAACATAGATGATGAGCTCTTGTGCTTAGAAACACCTACAGCCTAACTGTCGTTCTTCCTACCTAACATTTTGGATCACCTAAGGTTTTCTCCTGGTCTCTGGATTTCTCTTTGGAGTAATGAGTCAGATACTACAGCAGTGGAAGTTGCAGTAGTCCAAACCGAAACAGGAATGATGCTGAAATGCCCTGCTAAAGGCTTTAAAACATGTATTTTTAATTCCTGTTACCCTTGGACTCCTCCCTCCTCACTCATTTCCCTGTATGTCTTAAGAAATGATACAACTCTGGCTAGGTTTTGTTTGAAAGAGATTAATGTGCATTTTATAGTATAAATCAGGGAAGAATGACTTACTCGGAGAGCTTATCTGTAACTGAAAAGTCCACCCGACCTGCTGCTCACACGACTCTCTCTCTCAAGCCATTCTTAATTACGGTCCTTCCATGCGAGATTTATAGATTCTCCCAGAACCTGTACATTAGATTTCAGAGGCCCCTTTTAAACTGGGGGATTAAAAGCCTAACAGAAATTATTAAAGCAGTATGAGAATGCATATGTATATGAATATTCTGTATATTTTTTAATATATATAGTTATAATATGTATGATCGTTAATTATTTAAAACCCTGTTTTGCTTTTGGCTTTGATAAACACATGGTAGGTGCCCAGAGACAACAACATATTTCTCTGCACACCCTCAGCTTTACCCACAACAGAAGGAAAAGGTGCAGATATACACAGGCATACATACACACAAGAGGGCATTGCATTTTTTTTCCTGAGTTTTTCAGAGATATGGACCACACTCCCAAGCTTTTTGCCATAGTCATGAAACTAGATGAGGACTTTTCTTCAAAATATGTTCTGAGAGGATTTTGGGAAGCTGGGGATAGAATGAAAACACCAAATACATCAAGAATCATGATCAAACGAGAAGTGGCTACACTGCTGACATTGTTGCTACCAAGGTATAGGGACATTTTATTTCTATCTACTATTTTTCCTGTTCAGGAGAAGCCTCTCTGCCCAGAAACTGCTTTTGTTTGCTTTCTCTGCTGAGAGCTGTGCTGCATGGTGGCTGGGCTCTGGGCAAAGGGGAAATGGCATGAGTCGGTGAAGGTGAAGGACTCCAGATGCCTTCACCAAGGGCTGCTGATTGTAATGAGGGGAAGCAGCTGCGAGCATGGCCCAGCTGGGCAAGGGAGGGCTGGGGGGGCCACGCGTCTCTGCTGAGCTGCGCTGGAGTAAATCACGACGTGAGAGGCCCTTTCTGCAGAAGGGTCTTTTCTACATCCGGGGAGGAGTGTGCCTGCTTGCAGAGTGCACTGCCTTGCCTGCTTGCCCGTCATAGCAAGAAACTAGTTGCTGCTGCGGGTGTTTACTGTGCGAGCAGAGCCCGTCCTGCCTGAGTTGCTCAGCTGCTTTGAGAGGATGGAGGAGGGTGCTTCATCCCCCCAGGGGGGTCTAAGCAGCCCCAGCCGCTCTTTGTTTCCATAGAAGGGGACTCGCAGTCCCCCTTGATATCACCGACTTCCCTCAAAACTCGCTTGCAGCTGGGCTCGGAGCGAGATAAGGACAAACACATTTTTGAGGGCTCCTGCCAGGTCAGCGGCTTAGCATAGCGCAGGGGAAGCTGCAGGTTACCCCTGTCAAAAATGCATGTCCCTCTTGAAGGGAGCTTTTAAGAAACTGTTTCAGGTGAGTTTGTACCTCTGCTTGGGTGAGCTGTTCTCTCGGCACCATGGGGCTCTGCGTGCTCTCCTGAGCAACAAGGGCTCTTTTGGGGATATTTAATATTTTTCCCTGAAGCTATCCAGAAAAACACCCCCTGCACGTTGGCGTGTTTCCTCAGAAGGTAGCCATCCAGCCCTGCAGAGAGGCAGCGCCACGGCCTCGGAGACGCCGCCGCACCTCAGGGAAACCTTGCCTGGGGAAATGGCGGCCAGCTCTCCTCACACCGTTGTCGGGTGTTGCAGGCCAGGAAGCAAGGACTGAGAGACTAAAGCTCTAGAGAGGGGATGCTCAAATTGCCTATGTTTAAAGGAAACAAAACTCCAGCTGAATATTGATTATCAGCAGACTGCATCACAGCAGGGCAGCTGGTGTGTGATCTCAGAGGATGAAGCACACACCTGCCATGAAAGAGCTTTTGTGAAGGTGAAAAACTGAACCCTCAGTAGACTGTGGATGATCTCCATAAGCCTTGCACAGAGGGCATTTTGAATTACAGAGCCACAGGCCATTTTGAAGCAAAGTAGAGTCCTCGCTCGTTTCCTGTGGGTTCAACAAAGTACCTGCACCTGAGTGTGGGTGGTTGCAGGGCTCTGCCCTAGGGCCAGCCTGCATCCAGCCTGGGTGCCATGCTGCTCTGCAGCTCTGCTTGTAGGAGCTGTTTGGAGGTCTGAGGTAGGATGAGACTCCAGCATCACTGCAATGTGGATGTAGACATGTGAGTTCTGTGCCTTCTGTTGTTTTTTCACCTCAGGGCTCATAGCCCCACATGGGACTCAGTTCAGTGAGGTGACTGTATGTTCTGCTGGGAGCAGACTAATGTAGTGCACCACTTCTGTTGTGTTGCAGGAATGGTTTATTTTCAATTGATTTAAATTTATGTATCTCTTTCTTGCTATTGGGAAAAGCATCCAATTAATGCTGTTGTGTTCTTGGGCAATCTTAAAATTTAGGTTTGTGTATTTTTGGACTGTCTGCTGAGGCAGGAGTGCTCCCTCTGAGCACCTTTTCAGGGCCAGCCATTTTTGGAAGGGTCTTGAAACTTTCTTGAGATCTCTCAAAGTAACTTGCGATAGGATAGAGTCCTATCTCTGGCCAGGTCCCCCATGGTGTAAATGCACGGACTGTCATTGATATTGCCACAGTCTTGTGTTAAGAGTATGCACTCCAGGAATTTGCTTCCCCATTAGCTTAAACCAAGGGATGCAAAGAGCAGAAGTGGAGCTGAACCTGCAGTGTCTCAGTTGAGGTGACTGCAGATGCCTCAGGGAAACCGAGCAGATCTGGAGGCACCGATGTCACTTTCCCTGTGAATAATGTTTGGATACAGTTCAGACAGAGTTTGCTGTACATGTGTCAGTGATGCTCCAAGTTTGGATAGACACCAAAAGCTGAGTATTTTGTCATAACGCTAAAGCAGTCACCGTAAGTTGTAGGGCGGGACACAACACACAGACACAGAATGCTACATGGACAGTTGCTTCTTAAGTTCAGAAAAATAACAAAGTTTATGTGTTATTGTTGTTCTGTGCAAAGTGAGCGTAAACCTTCCAGCACTAGGTGTTCTTCAGCTGTTTGAAGTTTGGGAGTGTTCTGGGTGTATTTTCAGACTACCTTTAGTATGTTTTCTCCAGTAATTTGGGCTTGGAAAGGTAACTGGTTAAATTTGTATGTTTCCATCTCTCCAAAGATTTTGCCTGCTCCAATGTCCTCTGCAGTGTTACTCCTGAGGGTGAGAGGAGCAGGTTAGCTCAGTTGCCTGTGGTTCACCCCGAGAACACCCTGCAGGTACGGCCATGTGTGCCCTTGGTCTCAAAGTACCATGGGTGCTGAGTCTGCACGTGGCCTCAGGGTATTTGTTTTCTCCATGCAACATGCACATGGGAGTTCTGTGACGTTCATGAGTGCTCCATGCTGGCTCTGAGAGGGGCAATAAATCTATGTGTGTCTGGCTGTTTCCCTTGACAGTACATGTGCAGTGTACAATTGTAGCAAAAACTGCCCAGGGAGATAATGAGTACTCCCCCTACCAGCCCGATGGGTGGGGAAGGCTCTGTTGGCTAGTTGGTAGAGTGGGCTGCAGCCTTCCGCCACAAGAGTCTGGTTTGAGGTCCTGCTAACTAACATGTTCGACACATGCAGAAGTGCAGACACGGCAGTTGGCTTCAGGGGGGAAAACCACTAATTGCTTGTCCCCTCTGGAGCAAGGTCACATGTTCATGAACCCAGCAACTCTCACATGTGCCTGTGACTGCTGATAAATAGATCAATATTTACTTCACACAGTCAGATTGCCTCCTTCACATTCAAAGGAATTAATGTCTTGGGACCAGCACTCCACCGAGGTTGATGGTATTGGACTGTTACAGGTGACTCTGAGTCCTCAGCAGTCCAAGGATTTGCGTGTCAGTAGGATCCCAGGGTCTGCTGTCAGATGGGCAATGCATCAATATGCCCTACAAGCAGGAGACACTGCCAAGTTCTCTGTCCTCATAGTTAACTTTAGCAGTGTCTGCTTTGTCCGTTGTGAGAACTGCATCTCAGCAAAGCCGCAGCAAGCTGTGGGCTGACAGGTATAGGGGCCAAAGAGCTGATGAGAGACAAATTTGGAACAGGTACAGCCCGCCCATATGTGTACAGGGCTATGCTGACTTCCCACATCTCAGACAGTCCTTCCTTTCTAGCTCCTCTTACTAGTCTGCAGTTGCACCTGCCTGGCAGACCCTAGCAAGTGTTCAGCAGAATCCAGTGCAGAAAAGCCGGCATTCTTGGTTTGTGGGGTTTCTTATCTGTCCCCAAAATGTGTTCCTTTGTTTCCCAAATATATTTTTTGCATGGTGTCTGTTGCACAGTATCTGTATGTATGATTGTCATAAAACTGGATTTCTTTTGGATTTGTAGCTGAAGCCAAAAGACATACTTTGGAACCTTTTTTTCTGCTCTTCCTTAGATCCATGTGATTCTGATAATCTTCTACAAAGGGAGGGGTAGACTGGGTAGACTCGGACACGTGCATGTGCCTGTGGACTCTGGACTGACAAGTGAGCAATCAATCCAGCCTTCAGTAAGTGAGCTGTAGCCAGCAGCGATTGCATTGATTGTCTCTTGTGACGGATAGTTTTGCAGATAGAGTTGGGAAGGGGATGGTGGGGAGGATCCCTCTCGCAGGAGAGCTCCAGCCCAGGCAAAGGGAGGAGAAATTTCAGTGCCCTGCGCTGGCTCCTCATAAATCAGCTTGTGCCTGCTGCCCATCAGAAAGCAAAGGCTCTGCCTCTTAAATTGGTATCTCTATTACTAGAACATCATGTTCAATTCAACAAGAAGTTTATTTTCATCCTTCCTATAAGTAGCTGCGAAGACAATGTGTGCCAGGGCTTTGAGGCACCCACACACTGCACTGTGGCAGTGCAGTACTGCTTGCAATGTACAATTATGGCTAGTAGTAAATCCTTGGTAGGAGGGACTTGCCTTTTACAGTCTGTACAGAATTAGAAGACACTGAGACACAAACTTGGTTTTACCCCAAGGTAATTCTGGAGCATGTAAAAAGTGGTACCTGAGTGACGTGCCAGCATTTCCCATAATGGGATAAGAGCAGTTGCTGCAATTCTCTGATAGGAGAAGGCTCCGATAGGAGGAGGCTAAAGAGCAGTATGAAAAGGGTGAGCTGGTATGGTAGATTCTGTGAGTTGCATGCAAAAACTTTACTGCTTTAAAATTGCTTACTCTTTATGTCTATGTTCCTTCATAAACTATTTTTTGCATCCAAATAAGAAAACTGCCTTTTGGGTGTCCAGTAGAAGATACTGGATAAATGCAGAGTCTTTATATGTTGCCTTAATTACGTATCATTCATTTGTTTGGCCTTTAGTTCTGTCTGGATTTTCAAGGCTGCAAATCAGCAAGAGTTCAGTTAATTATGTTGTCACTCATCTCTGAGGCAATTACAGTTGTTCATCATTTTAATTTCTATGATAGGAGTCTTGCGATGAGGAGCTCAGATTTCATTTGGAATCAAAACTACGTACTTGCCCAGCGTAACCCTTGTATCGTTACACAGTGTCCCTGAATGACCTACACCCTTGTGACAGGTTTGCTATTGTATTGTGTTACTTAGTGATAAGCACTGTGTTGGCTGAAATACACCAACAGATCCAGTGTCTAATTATGTGAAAGGATTCAGATGGAGAAGGCTTTACAGAAATCACTGTTTTCACCACCTGTGAAAGCCCCAGTGCATTTGACCTTTGGTTTCATAGTTTTCCTCAATGTGTGAGGAAGAAAGGCCAGACACAGCTGGAGAGCAGAGCCTGCCTCTCAGTTTAAAGGCCTGCTGCAGATTCAGTGAAGATACTGAGTTTCCTTCCATCACCTTCAGGAGACTTTTGCTTTCATACCCCTCTCAACATGCAGTTAAGGACTCTTGGATGATGTTGTGGCACATTCTGGGACCGATGTAACATATGAGCTGTTAGTTAATATACAAGAAGTAACACGCCTACATTAGGGTGTAAACGTAATAGCTGCTTATTTCAGAACAGGAGCTTTCTCCTCTCCCTTCCCTCTGCTCCCCCACTCTATGGTTTAATAGACCTGCTAGACAGTGGGTCTGCCCTGTTTGTAATAGAATTACAATATTTAGTCATTAGGGTGACAAAAGTACAATTGATTATTCAGCCAAAGACATGCTCTGAGTTTGTAGTTTGATTAATGTTTCTTTTGGTAGCAATGTCAGCGTGAGCAGCACTACCACTTGCTCTTGCTTCTGCTTTACCTTGCAGCTGGGCAATGAACTTGTTTGGGGAATACATGCAAGCTAAAAATAGCTCAGCAAGAAAAACTGCTGAAAGAACATGCTCTTCAAATAACAGTGCAAGTGGTGCAGACTCCCAGTGCAACTCCTCTGCTGAAGGCTGATGAGGGCTCAAGGCTGCGTATTAAAATGTATGCTGAAGGGTCTTCCAACTGAAACCACACGCTGTTTATGATCTAGGTCACACTGTGCAGGTCACTGAAAATGGTGACTAATGTTTCATTGCAAAGCAATACGTTTTGGGTTTTTTTCTGTTTCTTTTTTCCTCTGAAGCAGGAGTAAAACTCTGGAGCCCTGTGTTCCCACAGAATAAAAAAAAAGCGATGTTACATATCTCAGATTTGGGCAAATTGAGAACATTGTGGGTTTGATGCTTCAGAACAAGCAAACAAAAGGAATTATATAAATCCCAGGGCTTTAGTTCTATCCCATTACATATGTATTACCATTATATTATTTTAAATAAAGACATCTGCCACTGCTGAAGTGATACTAAAATCAACTCTGGTAGCAACTGCTTGAGCAACAGTAGTAAGTCTGCAAGTCAATCACTAGTAGACCAGAAGCAAATCTTAGCCCTGTGGTGGGGACTGCCACTTTACTGAGGCTTTCCAAAACTCCTAGTGGAACAGCTGCACACTCCTGGGTGCTTACTGGGTAATGATATGTACAAAAAGAAAAAAAGAAAAAAAAAAGTTAGGTTTTAACTTCACTGTATAAATGATGCCTAATACAGTGCCTGTTCTTGATCTGTTCTAGGGAGACTGAGGCTGGATTGCCAGCCACCCTTGAGCCCTGTAAGAAATGAAGTGTCTGTAGGCTCATGACTCAACTTCCTGGGCAGCCAGGAATGCAATTTTGGCCACCACAGTCAGAGGGAACAGGGACAGGAGGACAGAAAGACATGTCAGTTTGGACTGTAGCCCTAGCTATGTTTCAGAGTCTACCAAATAGAGATGCTGTACATGGATGGAAGTGTCCCAAAATGTTCTGAATTCAGCTAGGATGCTCACTTTTGCACAGCTAGCGTTAAGATCCTGCAATACTGTCCACTTAACCTATTAACAGTTGCCCCTACCAACAGATGCCACTGTGATGTACAGCTGTGGGATTTGGGTCACTGGAAGAAACCACAGCTGGATTTGCAAAGAGCAGACAAATAAATATTGGAATGCATATCTTGTCAGCCTGCCTCTGCTGACTATATAAAAATTCTCCTCCACCCTGTCATTTAATGCGAAACTATTTGAGAATGGCCATACTTGCCATGGATAAAATCTGCTGAGAATTTCGCCATGCAGTGTGAGCTCTGGAGGATATACTTCACTGTAACCTGTATTGGTATATAAAGGACCCTTTGGCAATCTGCAAAGTCTGTGAAGTGACAAATAAACATCTGCAGGCATATTTGCCATTGCAAGGTGCTGCATAAAGCAACAGCAAGGATTTACCCCAGAGCTGGTGGTATTAAGCTGTGTGAGCCTACTAACCCAGCAGCTTCAAACCCTAACAGGAGAGGGCATGCCATTGCACTTTCCAAACTGGTTGTAATGTCAGGCTTTACCCCAAGAGCTTTCTTAGTTACTGAAGTAAATCCAGGAAAATGCAGCACTCTCTTGGCTTTGTGTAATCCCTAAAGGAAAAACTAAATGATAGTGATTCCTAAAGTTGCAAATGCTTCTGGGACAGACAGTCCCTGCTGGGACTGTATGTATGACTGCACACCTGCTATCCAATTGCAGGAATCTCTCTGGGAACGCTCTCCCTGGCAACGCAAGTACTTTCTAGTTCTCTCTTGTCACTCACCCACACAGCATCTCCATAAGGATGGGATATCCCTGCCTTCAGATAGCATATCACCATCTGTTGTACTGTTTTCTGTTTCTCTTATGCATGCTATTGTTAGCCCAGCATTTTTCAGCATAGAGCTAGACCAACAGCTTGCCCTCATGCTGTCGTTAATCAAGGCTGGCCAGGGCCACGCAGCCTTTGCCCACAGCATGCTCTGAATCCTGCTTCTTTACTGCATTCCCATTTATTTTATTTTAATCTTTTGCTTTTTTCAAAATTTCTCTTGAGGTTATCTGTCTATTTTTCAGTGCAGAGTGTTCCTGCTATCAGCATGCAGAATGAAATGAGAAATTCCATTGGCAACTCAAAGATGTGGCCCAAACGCTTTATAGGAGTGTGAGTCCCCTGGTTGCAACAACAGGAATAATCATCTATTTTCTAGTTATTTCACCAGCAGATTTCATAGTGCTCTGCAAAGCTGGTCTATATGGTTATCTCTGTTGTACAGAATAGGAAAATGTGGCAAAGTGTCTTGTCTGGAAAACCAGACTTGCAGACCCTCCAGGGATTTAGTCACTTCCCACTGCAAATGGTATTTTAGTGATTCTGGTTTTCTTTGTTTTTAAATTGGGCTGTGTGAGCAGTACGTATTGTCGCTTGATGTCAAAATGTGACATGGAGCACTAGAGACAGGCTAACTTACATGAAAATGCAGAGATGATTTGAATTTTAAAATGTCATCCTCATATTCTGTCTGCTCTTCCCCAAAGCTTTTTGGGACCCTCCTTAGTTCCATTTAGGATCCTGTGTTTAGTTTTGGTGATGTAAATCCAAATAGAGGTTGCTGGCAAATTTCAGTCAGGACAGAAAATTCTGAGCTTTTGAAATCTGGGTTGCTCAATTGAATAAAATGTAAGAATTTAATTATGTAACATTTCCTATTGACCTGAGCATTTAGTTTTGACATTACTGCTATAATTTGTTGTGGTACAACATAAACTGACTTCTACTGTCAAAGTGCAAGGCTGTGACAGAAAACATCTGCGAGGACTCCGTGTTCTTGGGAAAGGATTCAATTTTACCACATCTGTGTGTCCTTGGAGTTACTTTCTGTCTGCTCTCTGACTGCTAGGATAGGGGGAAGCTAAGCAGGGCAAGTGGTCGAGTAACTTGAGACTTGAACAAGGATTGCAAGTAGGGTGGCAGTGACTTCAAAGCAAGAACAGGCCTTGTCTCTCTGCAGATGACCTCCATCATACACTGGTTTTCTAGGCTTCTGTAGCATGTATTTTTTCATTGCAGCTGAGGCAGGGCAAGTAACAGGTAATGCTGCATTTGAGTGCCGGGCCTCTAGTCCACCAGGAAGTAAGTGCCTGCTAACCCTGAGCTTCCTGCTCCAATCATCCTTGTAGACCTAAGTGTGGTGTTTCCACATGCCTATGATCTTCTGTTATTTTTTTCCTTTATGTTGTAAACAGGCTGCAAAAAGATTTCTTTAAACATAATTGCATGATGCCTATAAATATGATTTTTCTTACCACATTAGTACTGGTTTGTTTAACCTTTTCTTGAGAAGGAGGATTTTGCCCCTGTTGGGTGCTATTTGGAAGTACTGCAGCCGCTCCCTGTGATAATTATCGTAATAAGGCTGCAGCGTAGCCTGGCCAGAATGCGGCTCTCGCAGACACCCTCAAATTAGCCTGATCTGTTTGCAATAGACCAGCTGCTATCTGGAGAGACTGTTGTGAGATCCTGCCTTTTTATTTTTTTTAACATGATTTCTGAAAAACTAATGAAGTATTAATTTATTCAGAATTTAATTTGCTTAATGAATATGATCATCTCAAGCAAATGACAATGGCTGTTCATCTGTGAGCCATGTAGTCTTGATTTTAAGGGCTTTTTTTCAACAGTGAGGCACTCGTTTTTATTCTGGTGTTTGTCTCTCAGCTGAGTAGTATTTTGTATAGTTTTAACAAAAGAAAATAACTGTTACATCTTTGTACAACAATGGACTAAATAGATTGAAGTACCCTGTTTCCAATGTGATTTAAGACTCAGATTTTACCAGCATGCTGGTTCTTCAGGCAGGTGTGTTTCCCAGTTGCCTTGATAACAGTCCTCTGCATAAGTGGACTTTCAACAGAAGGAGGTCATCGGCCTCCAAAGGCGGTGTCTGTTTCTTTTTCATTTCACTGGGTAAATACTTGAGCATGGACTGATAAATCTGGGAGTTCTTTTTGTCTTTTGGTGTGTAACATGCAACAGCCGAAGAACAAGATAGAAAATGAGAGTGATTTCCAGGGGAAAAAACCACTCCGGAGCCTGGAGAGGTCAAGGAAGTGTACTGGCCACTTGGATGAGTTAATTATCCTGAAAAACAGATACTGAAGGAAACTTGCCATGCTCTGTTTGACCCAAGTAACTCCCAAGCTACACAAATAAACAGGAAAACCCCCACAAGACCTGATTATACAGCTGCAGCTTGCGGGGTGTGCACAGGCAATGGAATCAAAAAGATTTAGCTAGAACTACATTTTAATAATTGATATGACTGTACAATATTTATTAAGTAGTGTTTGATTAAAAACAATGACCTTCTGTTCTGACCTGTTTTCTCTCCTCTACCTCCCCCCCGCTATTTTCTAAATATTTATTTCCTTCATTTTTGACCCCCTTGCCTTCTTTAAGGTTATTTCAGAAAGGTAGAAACTGTGCTGGACTGACCCAGTTTTTCTATATGAAAGCAGCAAGCCCAAGCCTCTGATTGCTGGGAGGAATTAAGATCTTGAATGAACCAGGCTACAGAAGTTGTGCTCAGAGCTGCAGGAGGAGGGAACTGTAGTAACCCTAACAGTATTTGGAGGGCCAGCAACTATACTGTATTAATTGCAGTTTGCTTGGATCACATGTGGTGAGCCAGTTCTTGGAAGAGAGTCCAAAAACATGCTTGAGTTCTTCACGCAAAGGTGCAGATGACTCATCTGACAACACTGCCCCATAAATCTGTGATAACAAACTGCTGTGGTACTAGCCATATGCCCTCCAGGTATGGTGTGTGCAAATGTGACACCCCATGGTAAGAAAGCTTTGTCTTCTTCCCTTCCTCAATCTAAAAGATACGCTACAAATTTTGTGGAAGTGAATTCTGTCCGCTTTGGTATTCTGCAGGCAATTCACAGCAACAGTTATGGTGAAACTGATTTATATCCAGTCTGCATATGAAGTTGGCTAGGTTTAAAAGGGGGGCAGGGGATTTGAAAGTCTATAGTTGTCTAGCAAATTGCCTTAGTCCCACAGCTAACACAGCCTCGCTATGTACTCTGGAGGGAAAGCTGTGTGAAGGTATATAAATGTGCAAAATATACCAAATAATAGTGTCTATGTAGCTTCAAAAATGGGGAGGTAAAAACCAAAACTACTCCTCTCTCTCTTTTGTCCTTTAACGCTTTAAAGTGGCAAGTGTGAAATTGGCTACGTTAAAACTGGAAAACACGCAGCCAAACCCCCTTCTCGTTGAGGTTTTGCTTATACCAGTTCATAGTCTTTCAGATACACACTGTCCATCCCATCTTGCTTCTGTTTCAACTACGGTGAAGTAAGTGCTTGGCGTTAAGTGCATAAAACATTTTTCCTGAATTTCATGAACAGGTTTAATAGAAAAAAAACCCTAATCCTAAGTAATATCAGCAACACAGCAATCATTCCCACAAATGGTGAGGGCTGCCACTGTGAATCCCTGCTCAACCCTTGCATTATCAGTAGCTCACAACCTCTACAGCACCTTGTTCTGGTCAGGTTTTTGTTATAAAACAGCACAAATGACTGTGACAACCAGAGCAGCTTACCTTGGTCCCTATCGATTAAGCTCTGCAAATTAAATTAATTTCTTTCTGTAATTACTTGTGCTGCAGATCCAAATTAGCTTAAGAACCTGAATTTTAATCCAGTGTAAGGTGAAGCATTACGGAGCATTATGGGCTTTCTGCAGGTTTCCATTCTGTTTTGTGACTGCTCATCACTTTACAGGGCTAGGGCCCAGACCTTCAGGCATGTGTAGATGCCTAATTTCTGAGAGAGGATCTGAGCCTGAACACGCGCTGCTATTTGTAGGCAGTTTGGCAGGGCAAAACAAGTGCACTATTTTCTTCCCTAAAATGTTTTTTCCTTATTTAATTACACTTGCTTTAGCAGTTTTCCTGCAAGTTTATTTACATAATTATGCTCCCTTGTGATAAATTCAGCTTTCTGAACCCTGATTTTTTTATTTCTAGTTTCACATGTGCCACTTATACTAGAAGACCTATTCGAGGAATTGACGCTGTGTCCCAGAAAAGGATCTGGATTCCTCTCTGTGTTTACACCTGCTGCTCTGCTCTTCCCTTCCCTGCTGTGTACTGACCTGCTGCCCTTGCCTTCACTGTGCCATGGAAAACATGTTTGATTATGAATTCCCGGCACTGGAGCCAGGGAAATAGATCAGAAAGTGCAAGGAGTTAGTGTCTTCCCAGAAGACAGTCTCTCATCAGCTGTGTCCCAGATGCATGGAACTTTTCTTTGTCCCTGGGCAGAAGTAACTGCCCTCCGCCATGAGACCTTCTCATGTTTGCACAAAGTAAATACCCAACATCTTGAACGGGAGTTGCATGCTGAATTTTTAGCAATACAAACTTGCACTGGGAGCAGCTCTGTCATGTGCATGTTTTTCCAATCAAAAACTAACACACAGACACAATTCTCTCTGAATTAGTGTGTTCAGAAGCTCTTGCCAAACATGCTGTGGGTTGGTCTGAGACAGCAAATTGCTCTTTCTGGTTCAGCTGCAGATCATGGCTCTTGCCCAGAGCTGATAGGGTGCTCTGTAATTAATTGTGCATGCACTGTGCTTCATTACTGAAGTAAGCACGCACCTCTGATTAAAGAGCTTCTGTCCAGAGGGTCCGTTATGATCACACACTGAGAGCCGTTAGGTTTGTTACTTGCTGACCGGGGATTCACGTTAGTGAAGTTCACTCTATTTTTTGCAAGTGTAATACCTGAAAGGGAACAAAAGCTACCTTTCTCAAGAGCTCTTCGGTCCTTAAGAGAAAGGGACAGGGTAGTCAAGGTATGGCGTGTACAAGATGCACTCAGATGCCTTCTAATACATCTATTTGAGCTGCACTGCAGCTCCCTTGGACCTGAAAAGCCCTATAAACAGGAGGCTAAACTGACTTATTGCTTGGAGACAAAACTTGAGCTTTCTCCCTTTCCTCCTGATTTTTATCCTTGAAGACTGTCTCAGAGTAACTCTGGCAGCAGACGTTAAATCTCAGCCCCTTTGACTGTAAGGCAAGCGCTGTCTGTCACTGAGTACATAACAGGGTTTCCAACTGTATGTCGCTGCCTGACACCAAGGAAGGGCATGGGGAATATTAATGCCTATGGGATCCAGACATCTAAATCCTGGAGGCAGCTCCAAAAAAATCTCAGCTATCACTTGCACCTCCCCCATTCTTCCACTCCTTCTCCCCCATCCCCCACAATATTTTTCTTTTCTGTAGCCTGAAAAGCTGAGCTCATAATGGAAAAGGGACAAAACACACAAAAAAAAATCCCAAATCCTCACGCAGCACCAGGCTTAAAAAAACACTCGGCCACTGTGCAAGCTGTTAATAAAACACTGCAGCCACATGAAAATCTCCAACAGCAACCCCCCCTAGCTGGTCCCTGCTGCCAGCATCTTGTCTTGCTGTCTAGTGCAGAGCAAGGCGAGCAGGAGACTCCCTCGGCTTACACACACGCCCACAGAATTAAATTGTAGTTCTAAATATAGCTCCCGTCTCATGCGAGGAGCTGAGGCTTTCACAGACGCCCACATTGTGCTTGCTGGGGTTATTTTTAGCATCAGTGACAAGGTTACCTGGATGATTCCTGCCAAATAAGAACAAAATGCATTAAACTGTACATAGCTAATTAGCAGTGACTGATCTTTCCTTTGTGCCTGCCCCTGCCGTTCTGTCTCTGGAATAAATCTGTGTCAAGTCTTCCCAGCCTTCTAAAATCAGGGCAGTTCCCTGATTTCTAGTTCAGCGAGTGGAAGTTTGAGCGCAGTCCAAGCTTCAACAAAAAACCTTGATAATCTCCAGGTGAATTTAGGCTAGTCTCTAAAATGGGCTCGGTTCAGTATCTACTTAATTTCTGCATTAAGGCTACTAGTAGTTTGTACACCACCCCTGCCACCAAAATCAAATAAAATATCCCCCAAAGTTCTGTGGATTCAGCCCAGTTTCCCGCTGAATCTCTTGGTCTGGAGGGCCAATGCCTTTTCAGCGAGCAAAGCTGCACTGGGACTTTTCTGTGAGGAAGTGGCACTGGACATGCAGTTGGTTCTTGGGAAATGGCCCAGCTTTTGTTTCATCAGTAGGTAAAATTTTCCTTTATGATTGCTCTGTGTTGAACTGTCACCCTCTATGCTTTTGGGCTGCAAATCTGAAGTGCTGTTTGTTTGGTACTGTTCTGTCTCCAGCAACACTGTGAACTTCACGCTCTGTTACGTGAGGCTGAGGTACAAACCAGGGTCTAATCTGAGTGTGCATTTAGCTGCGTCTGCAGTTTCTGGGCAAGTCAACTTGAAAATGCCTTTCCAAGAACCTCAGGGCAGCACTAGAACTACAGATTTCCAGATGTGATAAAGTACTGAATAAAGATACCTTCTTTTTCACTTTACATTGCCAAGAAACCTTGCCCGGGTATGATCCACTTACCCATGCCAAGATTTTCAATGTGGTAAAGATCAATTTTAGGTGCTTGAGTTTTGGTTCCACTCTGTGTCCACAAAACCATCATTCTTCCTGTCTGACTTCTCTGATACCCACATTTCTGTATCAGAATTCCTCTCTCTGTAATCTTTTAAGTGCTGCTTAATGTATTGTGTCTACTTATGCAAATATCCAAGGAGGTGAAACAGAACATGAAGTAAAAATTACAAGTATAGTCTTTTCTGGGAATTCATGTTTTCATTGAAACATTAAGTAATAATGGAGTGTCTTTAACTGTGGTTATACAAGGCATACTTGAGAAGTACCAGCCACCCAGGCACTTCAAACATTAACTTTCTAAACAGTCAGATATCAAATTTAATTAAACAACCTTTTCCTGCGTCACTCTCTCAGTCTAGCAACTACTTTACTCCCCCAGGTTTCAGCTTAAACCCTTTCTAGAACAAAGTGAATCTGTAAGGCAGAAAGCAGTTATTGCAAATAATTGTACTTGCAAATGTCTTTTCTGTCTCTTGACAGAAAGAGCTCTCAGTTCACTAAATTCCACTGAGGGCTTATTATCGGCACTCCGAACACATAATGGTGGGAACTGAGACCTGTTGGGAGCCCTGTTGCCTAATGCACAGTAGAATATTGCAAGCGCACACCATGGCCTGGGGCACTGGGGATGCATGAATTAGTAAGAGAAGTGCTACTGGAAAGGGAAATCTGGAGAAAATGGAATACTGCCATTTTGGATGGAGGAGGAGGGAGATGTGCATGTTTCCACGGCAACAAGTGGTAGACTAAATTGGCTGGGAGCACAAAATATGGGAAATACACTTTTCAAAAGCAGCAATGCACATAAATGAATGCTTGAATCTGTACTCGTGCTGCTGTCAGTCAATAATAAATCTGAAGTCAGTGGGCTTGCACTGCTGTAAAAGTAGAATCTGGCCCAAAAGATATAACAGAATTCCTCAGTTTCTCTTTTGAGATGGAATGAGTGGGAAAGTGAAGAAAATTAGTGATTTTAGCTTTGACTCCATAAACACTCATCAGCATGATAGCAGAGTTGGTTTTCTCAGCAGGTTCACAACTACCGTTGAAATGTATTACATCCAGAACCATTTTAAAAATACAGAGGTTTTGAGAAAATGTTATTCTTTTATCTCCCCATTTTTGAAGTTACATAGACACTATTATTTCGTATATTTTGCACATTTATATACCTCTGCACAGCTTTCCCTCCAGAGTACAGAGCTAGGCTGTGTTAGCTGTGGGACTAAGGCAATTTGCTAGACAACTATAGACTTTTAAATCCCTACAAATGTGCTGAAAAATATTGGTCTTGAAAACAACTGCCCGTTTATTTGCCATTCTTATGCAGACAGCCATCAAATAGTTACTCACTGAACTGCCCAGGCATTATTCTGCTATGCTAAAGTACACGTCTATAGCCTGATGGTACATGTAGATTCATAACTGAGCCAGCAAGTCCTGTTGCTGTTATCAAAATGTTACTAGTGCAGCAGCAGTGTGCTCTTAGCTGCATGGGTAGTGGTAAAATCATACAGAGAACAGACGTTTCTGTTGGATCCCATTTCCCAGTAGTGCTTCACGATTGAGCGCTTAGCAGTACGTTCCTTAGCTATAAACCTCCAGCTTGTCACGAAGAGACTATGCTGCACAAGTACCAGTAAAAAGAATGGATTTAAAGACCTCAAAATTTCATGCAAGATTTTCACTCTGCCCAGTGTGGTTACATTTCCACATTGCTGCCAGGCTGTGCTCTGAGAGAGGTGGTCTGGGTTTTGCCGGGTGAGTCCTAAACAGAAATTCCAGAGGGATATCTCTAGGGCTTTGACTCTTTGGCTTTTACCAGTACACATTTTTACTTTTTTTTTTTTTTTGGACATGTACTTGCTTTTCCTGGTGTAAATATTTTCCTGCATCCTTCCGCCACCTGAGCTTGTTTGCACGGTCATGTTCTATTCTGGTGGATGAGTTAAGAGCTGAGCTAAGCTCTGCCAGCGCACATATGTGCTGGAAGTTGTGTGGGAGATTGCTTCCAATCTGTTTTGCCATTCCTGGCTATTCTAGCAATCTCTGCACCGTCTGTTCCCCGAGATGCACTGAATCTTCCACATTCCAGGAAGAAGGAGCTAAATGAAAGCCTGTCTTCCAGCACTTGGAACAAAGATGGCTTTTAGCCATCCTTTAGACATTACCAATAAGACTAATAGCTTGCACCACAGATTGCTCCATAAAACCACAGCAGACAGCATTCCTTTTCTGCATTCACCTATAGACAGTACATTTTCTAGCTTCTAGTAATGACCAGCCCTTTTCTTCACCAGTAGAGGACTTTACTTTTTAAGTCCTTGTACTGACACTTGACTTTAGGTATGAATCCTTTGAAATAATTTGTTAGGCTCATTATTAAGCAAGCTAAATGGTAAATGAAAAGAAAGGGATAAAGCCTGTAGTTATACCACCTGAAGCTGCAATTCCATTAGAACTTTGACACTAAGAGAAGTCAGGCTGTAATGAAAAGAGATGTGACCTAGGCATTTCAGCAATATGAGGTGTGGCTGGATATGAGATAATCTTCTCACTTGGTGAATACTCTGTGATGGTCCAACTTGTTTTTAGGGATGGAGTGGAATGCAAACCATTTTTTGTGTATTTTAGAGCCATAAAATTAGACTCCTGACGTATGAGATATTTCACGAGCAATTGACTGGCCAAAACACTGGAATTAACAATACGGGAGTGCAGCTTGAAAAATTTCCCTGAAATGAATACCCAAGGCTTGCAAGGTCAAGATGATCAAGTCCATGGTCAAGGTCCATGACACTTTCCTTCCTGAGACAATGGGTATTAATGTGGCACGTCTATGACTCACTCTGCCTGTAACTCTTGGAACTTAATGGAAATTGTAATGTGATGTTTTCTACTTGTATGGCATGTACATTTTTCTTTGTGACAGGGACTGTCATCTGCTCTGTCTCGTGCAGTCACTGCCACAATGCACTGTTCTCCTTTGGGTGTAAAGTGCTACCATGCTACAAAGAATAAACAGCAATCACTGAGACTGGAGGAAGGTGATTATTCCATCTCCAACATCGCAGGGGCATCATGAAGTGCACCCAAAATCTCATCTGTGTTCGTTCAGCAGCTTGTGTCTTAGCTGAGGGCAAGTGTGGTGATGGTAACGATGTTTTCCTCCATAAACTCTGGTCCATTAGGACTTGTGCTCTGATCCATATGCGTGTTTCTCATTCCCTGTCCCCTGAGGTAAAGTTTAATCAAATGCACACACATGAATGAGCTAGCCTAAATATCAATAAATGTTTCTTTCAGGAGAGGCTTGAGATATTTAATATTTAATAAGCCTTGAAAATGAACTTCTGTTCATGTTTCTCAACTTGTTTCCAAGCATTTTGGCAGCGAGCAGTGCTCACTGTCCCAATGTGGGCAGGCGCGGCACAGATTATTTAACAATCCACTTTGTCTCATCTAAAATATTCATGTTTGCAGATATCCAAATGTAGCTCTTAAAAAAAAAAACACACACAAAAACCAAATGGTGCAGTCTGAGCCTCACAGTTACCTTAAGTCTTTGCTTTAGGCTACATGCCACAGTAATGCTATTTCTCTCATAGCTCTACGCTGTTGCCCTGGTTACTGATCAAAACCAGACCATGCCTGCCATCCCTGCAGCTGGACTTACACAAACACCTTACCCATGTGAGGGCAATGCTGCTGAAGCTGCTTCTTCCTTAAAGCAGAAGTACAGCCACCAATGCATACAGCAGCTTTCCATTGTTCGAGTAAATATGCAGCTATAACAATTGCCTTTATCCTCAAATTCAGCTGGCACTGACAAAGTAAAATCAAGTTAATAAATAATATTAACTTATTAACTTAACTAATTTATTATTGTTGTTAAAACACTAGCCTTCCCGGAGGACTTCAAAAATCTTGATTGTGTCAGTGGAGCAGCAGGTAGATTTGGCAGAATTTTGTCTCCCACATTGACTTTGTCTTGTTTTCTATTGAAATCAAGGGAATCCTGACTGAAGAGGGAGTTAAAATTTTTTTGTGACTGATTGACAGCTGAAAATTTGCTGTATTAGTTTGTGTATGATTCACTGCAGGAAATGGACTTGGGGGTGGGTTACAGTGTCCCATCTGACAGTACTCAGAGGACACTCCATTGAAAAGAGAGGTTACTCCCTGTTCTTAGATAGACTTACTTTGAGAGTTTCATTTCAATTTGCTGCCGGATTTCCTGTCTTTCCTCATCTGTCCTCCTTGGGAAAATATTCCTGTCTTCCAGTTCCTGCTTACTTGGTCTGTTTCGTAGTTTTACTGCCAGCAGTTCTTTCTTGCATTTTCTTGGCAAAGTACCTGGGACATGCATTGGAAAGAAAGTTATTAGAAAGACAGCTCCTGGAGATGAAACACGAACATATGAAGAGCGGGAGACCTACAGAGTGGCAGTGATCTGTACGTTAATGTGCGATGAGCAGTTGTACACTTCAATATAAGTAAGTAGCACTACAGTTGTGCAGGGCTCAGACACAAAACTGCTTACAAATACAGAAGGATCATAATCCTCTGTTATCTTTGTTATCCATTATAAGCAAGCAGTGCTCTCAGGTGAAAATTATTTGCAGCTGAGACCTGATTCACATCACTAGAAGTCAAAGGCTGTGATTCTTGCCTCAGTCCTCTGAGCATCCCTATAGCCCAGAGCAATCCCTATTTCCTCAACCATTTAGTGGTTCCTCTGCAGAAGGACTGGATCGCTTAGTGGCAGGAGTGGCTGGGACATGTACACCTTCCTCTCTGGGTCACCAGGTATAGATAATGATAACTGAAACAATCAAAGTTGTTGCTTGGCATGTGTGTATACACACAGACACACACAGACACACGCATATGGCCAGGTTTTATGATGGCATAATGCTGGCAACTTAATTGGGCATTTGGGCAATAAAAGACACAAATACTGTGATTGCATGACCTGTTGTGTGTATTGTAAAAATATGATAACACATGTTTTCCAATAAACCAGACAACCTGAAACATTGCCGTTACAAAAGAACTGTTCACAGGAGAACATGCAGCAACTGTTTTGAGTAGGAGTCTACTGCTCTTCAGTGTGCTGGATGTTGAGTCCTTGATGCTGCCCCTCTGATGACATTAGAAACATCCTTTCACTGTTACCAGAGGGAACTGTGTTTGAGTTTAGGTGTTTCTGTATCTCTGGTGTAATACTTTGACTTCAGCAGGCTAAACAAATGAAAATTGGACTCCTGAGCTTATAAAACCATTTTGCCATGTGTTTGGAAAGGTAGGCAATAAAATGGCTGTAAAGTAGAAAGCCATCTTTATTTTCAAATGCAGAGTGAAAGTCTGAGGTGATGTCCATATTTGATGAGGGGTAGCTTGCTTATGATGGTGGAAAAGAAGAGGGAAGCTTTTAATAGCTCACTGCTATTAAAACCAGTGAGCTGCCGAGTCATACTGTTAGGACTGCAGTCTTCCAGCAACCATGACAGAGGTGTGTTGTAAGCAAGTACAATTACACCAGATCCCCGCACACCTCTACTGTGCTGTACTGGCTTTTCTGGTGTCCAGTCAGGGCTTCAGCAGAGTCTGAAAATTATCATTGCAGAGTAGCACCAGTCAGATGGGGTTTAGCGTATTGTCAGGGTACGCGGGAACTACAGTTAAATCTTTGCATTTCCTTCATCTTGGGAGTGTGGTGTGTAATAGGAGGGTTTTTTGTTTTGGTTCCTTTTTAGTTTAAAGGGGGTTTTTAATTTAATGTTTCACCTTTTCTAGAAAAGGTCACCTCATTTTTAAAGAAAATGACATTTAATTGGTATTTTTGTTTGGCATTTGAGATAGGATTAAAGTCTATTTTTTAAAGAATGCTCTGGAGGTTGGCAAGGTTCTAAATCCTAAATAGATTCTCATTCCCAAATATTGGGGTTTTATTTGGTAGGGATCTGTGGACCTATATTATTATTATCACTATTGATCTCAAATTTCTTTATGCAGAGGGGAGCAGTGTATACCAGATCCACACATTCATGTTGGGAAGACTGGGGCAGAAAGTAGTTATGGTCCCCTTGTGTGAGCAGGGACAAGTCTCTTGGTTTTAGAAACCATAATCAGCTCAAAACCCCACTTAGAGTCTAAAAGCTGTGCCCTTATTTAGCACCTTCCTCCCAGTGCTTTCAAAGTCTGTTGCAAACATTAATTAAATTAAACCACGCAGCCCTCTGTGAAGTAGTAGGTATACATTTAACAGATGGGTAAAGAAGTTAAATAATTTGGCTGATGCCACACAGAGCCTTCTGCTAACTGAATATATGACTCCATCAGAAACATTTGGCTCATGAAGCCACAGACTTGGGACTCTGTCGAGGTTTTTCTAGCCTCCACCGCACTGGGAGTGGGTGCAGAGTGAGCATTTGCAGTGCTCAATCTGTGCAGCACAGGAACCAACAGAATTCCTTCTGGAAACAATCTGAAGCACATTTGGGGCTAGCAAACTCGCGGGTATCCCTGAACATGTTCTCATTTTCACCTGGAAGTTTTAAACAGGCGGTAAGAGGAATTTGGTCATGTCAGGAGATTGCTGCGGAGAGACTGCACGTGCACATTAAGCCCAATGTCTCCAGAACATGATAGACATACTGCCCATGTGCTGGCCATCTGCATAGTGCATTTGCAGGCAGTTCAGTGCACCTTGGGTGCACTGAAAACAATATATATCTATGCTATACAGCGCATGCATATGTCTCTGTCCAGAACTGCTTAGATGGAAACGAGAGAGCTCTACATGTGTAGTAAACACCTTTTTTTTGGAGATGCACCCTAAACGGTTATTCTCCCATTCATTGGTGACAGCTAAGGTATGAGCATGCAGGACCATCCCTAATCCCTTCAGGCTGTTATAAAACTACTTGCCATACCACACTATACCTGATCTTTGAATTGTGGGAGGACAAGGGCTAGAATCACAGTGATCATTTGCTCAGATGACATCAGGGCTCATTTTCTGCTGTCCCTCATCTCATTGAAGGCCAGCTGAAACTGATGCTCTGCAGTTGAAAGACTGGACCTTTTTGCAAGAAGTCAGGTTTTGAAGCTGATGTGGAGATATTGGCTTAAGCGAGCTCAGTGTATGCCCTAGAGGCTTGTATTTCACAGTGAGATGGAGCAATGCAATATTTTGCTTGAAACAAAGTAAAATGAAGCTGCTCTTCAGGGCCTTGACTGCTCCCACACTGCTCTGCTGCACATTTAGAAAGAATCTACTACTTTGCGAAATTAAAAACACAAATCATGTCTGAAAAATCTCAACTTTAACCCAAATCCTGCTGTTGTATTAGAGGAGTGGAGAGCATATTACCTACTCAGGATAAGCTGTGCTCACTTCATCCAGATGTCTGGATTTCTAAAAGGCTTATGCTATAGCCACTCCCATGGTCCATATGCACTGGGCACTGGTTAATCTTTAGGGTATTTCACCAAATAAAAGTGCAAGAGATCTGGTTTAAGCTGATCTGCTAGTCTAAGTTCCCCATGCCTGACCAATTGGGTTAATTCCTGAAAAATAATACCTGCCTGACAAAGTGAAAAGAGGGAGATGATGTTAACCCCCCTCAGGAAGACATGCTGGGAAACAGTGTAACTCATCTTTTTTCATCTTGACTGGCCCACTGATGGCCAGTTCTGTTATTCCGCCTGCTGCAGAAACCCATATCTGATGTTTCAGAATTAATAAACAAATAAATAAAACAAAACCAGAGAACAAAGAGGAAATAAAGCCCCAAAATTTTCCCCACATCCATTTTCAGCATCCTGAGGCAAATTCCTTCCTGATCACTATCTCAGTAGAAAGTGAACCTGCAAATACCCTTATTTAAGTATTTTTTTTGTAAGGGTTATTTTTCCTGGCCAATAAGGCATGTTCAATGCCGGTCTGTCCCACCACCAAGATATCTCAGGCAGGATCTTGGCTGTGGCTTGTTTCATGATTTATGGCAGCTCAGCTAGGTCAACAATAAACGCTTTGAAAATTCACACCCTTTTATGCTTGGTCTGCAGGTTCCTGATAAAAGTTGCTGTTTTAATTCAGTTGAATTGTGACATTTAATTTCCTGTATGTTTACTGTTCTTTCTATCAAGCAAAAGGCAAATCCTAATATTGCATGCTGATGGAAGGAGCTTGCTTGCACTAGTTATCAGTTGTGGGCTACATGCTAGTTACATTATTTTTTAAGCTTATGTCTTGCCTTGTGATTTTAGAGGTTTCAAAGAATGATTTATTGAGTAGGGTGCTAACAGAAAGCCAAGGTGCGATTCCTCACTTTTCCAGTGAGCCCACATTTTATCTGTGACCTGTACCAATCCCCCTGCAACCACAGGGCTGTTGCACTGATGCACTGTTCTGCATCGCAGTGGCAATAGCAAAGTTGGTGATGTACTAGAAGTTGGTTACACTAATTGTAAAGCAGCTTTGGATTAATGGCTAGTTTTACCTCCTGACCTGCAAACCAGCCCAGATTTTTTAAACTAGAAAGAATCTGGAGCTTTTCAAGGAATTATTCTGGTACTATCCCTGTCACTACTTCATCTCTCGTTCCTCTCTGAAATGCAAATAGGTGCATTTGAATGAATGCTGGCACAAGCAGTGCCACCCAGTGTCAAGACCAGGAACACCTCGCTTATGTCCCAGCTTGCGCTGAGTAAATGGGCAGTGGTCACATCCCCAGAGCTGTTGTCTCTTCGGGGGCTGAGGTTATACCACTCCACACCAGGATTTCTGTGGTTTAAGCAGCTGTATTGCCCATCTTGCCCGGTACCTGACCATGGCAGCCTCCTTAGACATCAAGCAGCTGAAACTTTGCATGACCTGGGTTTTTGTTGTACCCCTAAAATGTGCCTGAACTTAAACACCGGCAGAGCAAGCACCAGGCTTGTACAAGAAATGAGGTCTTTTGTAAATGCACACTTAAAACCTGCAAAGACAAGGCAGTCCAAAATGATCTTCAGCCATTTTAAATAAAAGAATCATATACATAAAGCTCACATCTTATGATGACTTGGGTAAGTTTTAGGGGTGTATGGAACAGGCTTCTTGGTGCAGAGACTGAAGTTTAGGTGTGAAAAGACTTGAATGCCAAAGAGTGAGGTAAATTAATTACAAGGAAGAAGGCTGTGTAGCTACAAACAAAGAAATGAGAGAAAATTCTTCCTAAAAATTATTTTTGTTGAAGTTAGAAAGTGTTTTGCATGGAAAAAGGGGTTGTATTCATATATTGGTCCTCTGTATCAAATGATAAACCATTATTGTTTGCTTTTTTTGCCCTCAGTGTACATCTGCAGGTAAATACTAATGTGTATACAATCACCGTGCTACCTAACTTCATAACAAACCTTTGAGTTTTCAGCCTTTCAGATAAGGCATCTAATTGGCTGTCTACATAGCTACATAGGCGCTTCTATTACTAGCACACCATCAAGAAAAGTGGGGAAACAAGTCTATGTGGTTCTGGCCCTTGACATTTTAAATTTGGGCTGTTAACCTTATCCACTAAAACATTCAAGAATCTATGAGGCCCACCTCGTTATATTCACCAATTAGTCTTTAAGCATGTCCATCCAGTTTTTACAGCTTTATAGTACTCACATATAATTCAAAAATTTATTTAATAATTTTTCTACTATCAGAGATTATTTTTCTAAAATTCTAGCAGGCATGCCCTACCCAGTTATAATACGTGACCAGTCATGCCCAATACATAAGCCATTGTGTGAAGTCAGATTTATACATACACCTATTTTCTTAAATCAAATTATGTAGTTAAGGAGAAAAAGTTTTCTGTTCAGTCTGATTTCTCTTTATTTCATGTTGTGTAGCCAACATTTCAGTGTTGTTGCAGCTACAATAAAGCCAAAATATCTTTCAAAGAGGTCTGTTTTTCTTTCCATCTCAGTTGGTCTGATATTGCCCTATAAAACTTGCTGCGTTTAAACCATTCTTAAACCATCACCAATACAACACTTGTTCAACTGTAGCAAGCCGAAGTTTTTCAGAACTCTAACACTTACTGTGGAAAGCTGAGAGCTGCTTCTAGATATCACTGAAATTTGTACAATAACCAATGCCTTTCTATCATCATAATTTGTCTTCACGGACAGTGAATAATTATTTGTTAAATATATAGAATATTCGTCTTCAACAGTAAAATATTCAGATTTGTTTTTACTAGTAGGAGATAACATAATTTTTGCCTGGCTGCCTTTAGCTCTTAGAATTTCTGCCAAAGGAGACCACTTTTATAATCAGGAACAAAACATAGTCAGAAAAAAATAGACAGAACTTAAAAGGTGATTTTTATTTCTTAAGTAATTCTTAAATGCACAGCAATTATGCAAGGGATTCTCTTTTTCTTTTGCCTTATCTCAGTAGTCTGTTCTGTTACTAGGTGTCTTAAGACACGGGAGCAGAATTCATGTGTCCTGTCTGCTGGCTCATACTTTCTAATAGGCACCTTTTAAACTTTGTCCTTGATCTGTTCTAACAACTATTTTTTCATGAATTTTTCTGTGCCTGCCTTCTTTTAGTGCATTGATGAAGAGATTGAAGGATTCATTTCAGACTGAATCTTTGTCTTGCTAACATGGAAAGCATTAAAACCTTGAATGAAAAATAAGTTTTCTAATGAGAGCTGATTATTTTGCCAAAGGCCACTTAAATAATTGCTCAGAATTATACAGTGCATTCTCCATATGTCTCAAGAAAGGGTAAAATGGATCAAATGGAGAGCAACTTCCTTCTTTAAGATATTTTCTGTGGATGTTTGCCCTTCCTAGATTCATTAGTCTCTTCCACTTTTCACTGTACCATCACTGCACTGGAGTAATAGTCCTAAAATGGGATGCTTCCAAAACATCCACAGCATTGGCACTGGTACAGAAAGCTTTGCCTACTGACAGTGAGGTGTGTCTGCGAGGGCTGCCATTCATATGTAGTGGTACAAAGGGTGCATAAGTGACTGAAAGGGTAAAGCATACTGATATATTGACTTATCAGCATAACTCTAAACATCTGCTTAGTATGTGGTAGCTACCAAGACAACCATGATCGCAATCACTGTGACTCAAAATTAGCTTTTCACCAGGATTCCTTGAAAAAGTTGATCTGACAATAGAGGAATTGATACTGCTCAATATTTTCTGTTGCATGCTGCCTTGTTTAAAGCAATCCGTTATGCTACGAGAGTATATCCTTATAATATAATAAGTACTTTCCTTACCAGAAATAACGGAGTCATTCAAAACTTCCTCATCCTGATAAAAACCAGAGTCTTCCTTGAGCTCTGAGTTCATGATCATGTTTTCTTTGTTCTCATCCGACTCTTTAACAGAGTTCCGCTTGTTTTCTGAATCACTGCTGTAAGTCAGTGAGTTCTCCTTTTCTTTGTTGCGCTCAATGCTAGACGTTCTGGATGGACGGACATCCACTCTTTTTTTTGGAGAGCCTTTGCTTTCTCTTCCATGGAAGCTGTGGGTGGAAGGTGCACAGCCTAGTTTTTACAGAAGACTGGTTTATTGCCACAGTAAGAACTTATTGTTATATGAGAATGAGCAGAATGTCTTGTAGTTCATAAAGGCCAGGGCAGAGAGTTCAACATGGGACAACATGGGATGGCATTCTCAAGACTGGGTTGAGAATGGCTAACGTGGATCTACTTTCCTACCTCTGTCATAAATATAAGGTACGGAAGGGTGGTGACTAATGTATTTCTTTGATATATAGCCACATGCTATACTGTACTGATTAAAAAAATCACGTCCTTCTAATGTAAAACATACATGGCATGAAATATTACCATTCTGATATTTTATGATCATGACAAAGGTTTAAAAGGGCCTGAAAATAATATTGTATGAATCTATTCCCCATGACAATAGCTGTTATGGAATTGAGCAATGTTACCAACTTAACTCCAAAGCTCTATGATGGAAAAGGTTATCTCTGTCCTCCTCTAATACACAGGAGGGCTTATAATGAAAACCAGACAAGGTACCCAATGTACTCCCACACAGGCATTTGTATTAAAAATGGATACCGTATATGCACATGTATAAGCCAAGAGACATACACTGAAATAGTAGCAGTTCTCATGTGTAGAGTACTGATATTTAGAGCGGGATATGCCTTAGCTACTCTAACTTGTTATCTTGTGGGGAGATTTTCTTTTGCAATACGTCAAGGATTATCAAATGATTCTACCTGTCTGAAAACCTACTTCCATGTCACAGTAGCCTCCTTATAAAGGAAGAACATACTTTGAAGTAACTGCCAAATTAAGCACTTTAACCAGGGATGGATGTTCAAAGTAGTGACACCAAGAGGAAGGCAAACCCAAGCTGTAGGAGTAAATAAAAGGTAAAAAACAGGGTAGGAACATTTACCAAGACAAATGATTTAGTGGAATGACTGTCCTCATGCACCCATATAGGCAAGAGGCTGTAGATACCTGTCCTGCCGGTGTTTGGTGGCCAGAGCCCTGTGGAGTTCTTCAATGACTCTGCTGGGAGGTAAAGGCAGCTGGACGGCAGCCAGGTGAGGGGAACCGGTTGGCGTTGTTACCTGTCCTCTGACATGGGGATCTGAGCTTTTCTGGCCAGAGGGATGGAAGAGGGCAGCTTGTCCTGAGATTTGGGAGGAACCAACAATGACATAATTCTTCAGGATGGTGGAAGGAGGAGATTTCATGGCTGGGTCATCTATTTCACTTCCTGCTGTAAAAACAAAAGAGGGTAAGAGGTTGTGCAATGCTTCTCCTTTTTTTGCACACAGAGTCTGCACTGAAATTAATTTGTTGTGTTGAACAGAGGAAAATGGTGATTTTTGTTCTTGCTAGGAGATAACTGATTAAGCTGAGTAACTATCTGAATTCAAAAGGCTCATACTACACAGATCCAGATCTTTGATCTAACAAAATAGATGCCTCTGCCATGTTCCCTTTTTCCCACAGTATCAGATTCTCCTTTTTCTCAGCCCACCAATGCATTCTTGATTGCCAGTTGGCCTGTTCGGGACACTGGTTGAGACAGTCCCTTGGGAGACAGTCCTGAAAGGCAAAGGGGTCTGGGGAAGCTGGGCATTCTTCAGGAAGGAAGTCTTAAAGGTGCAGGGGAAGGCTGTCCCCATGTGCCATAAGACAAACCAGAGGGGAAGACAACTGGCCTGGCTGAACGGGGAGATTTTGCTGGGACTCGTGAAAAAAAGGAGAGTTTACCACTTTTGGAAGAAGGGGCAGGCAACTCAAGAAGAGTACAGGGATCTTGTTAGGTCATGCAGAGAGAAAATTAGAAAGGTAAAAGTCCAGCTAAAACTCAATCGGCCACTGTTGTGAGAGATAACAAAAAATGTTTTTACAATTACATTAACAACAAAAAGACAGCCAAGGAGAATCTCCATCCTTTATTGGACATGGGGGGAAACATTGCCACCAAGGATGAGGAAAAGGCTGAGGTACTTAATGCCTTCTTTGCCTCAGTCTTTAATAGTCAGACCAGCTGTCCCCAGGGTATTCAGCCCCCAGAGCTGGAAGACAGGGGTGGAGAGCAGAATAAACCCCCCATAATCCAGGAGGAAGCAGTTAACGACCTGCTGAGTCACCTGGGCACTCACAAGTCTATTGGGCCAGATGGGATCCACACAAGAGTACTGAGGGAGCTGGTGGAGGAGCTCCCCAAGCCACTCTCCATCAGCAGACCTGGTTAACAGGGGACATCCCAGACAACTTCTTGTAGAAGGGCCGGAAGGAGGATCCAGGGGACTACAGGCCTGTCAGCCTAACCTCAGCACCGGGGAAGATTATGGAGTGGTTCATTTTGAGTGTGCTCACCAGGCATGTGCAGGGCAACCAGGGGATGGATCAGGCCCAGCCAGCATGGCTTCCTGAAAGGCAGGTCCTGCCTGACCAACCTGATCTCCTTCTATAACCAGGTGACCCACCTAGTGGATGAGGAAAGGCTGTGGAGGTTGTCTACCTGGACTTTAGTAAAGCCTTTGACACTGTCTCCCACAGCATCCTCCTAGAGAAGCTGGCGGCTCAGGGCTTAGACACGTGTACTCTTCACTGGGTAAAAAACTGGTTGGATGGCCGAGCCCAGAGAGTTGTGGTGAATGGTGCTAAATCTAGTTGGTGGCTGGTCACGAGCGGTGTTCCCCAGGGCTCAGTGTTGGGGCCAGTCTTGTTTAATATCTTTATCAGTGATCTGAATGATGAGAGGATTCAGTGCACCCTCGGTAAGTTTGCAAGTGACACCAAGTTGGGCGGGAGTGTCCATCTGCTTGAGAGTAGGAAGGCTCTGCAGAGGGATCTGGACAGGCTGGATTGATGGGTTGAGGGCAATTGTATGAGGTTTAACAAGGCCAAGTGCCAGGTCCTGCACTTGGGTCACAACAACCCCAGGCAACGCTACAGGCTTGGGGAAGAGTGGCTGGAAAGCTGCCCGGTGGAGAAGGCCCTGGGGTGCTGGTGGACAGCCGGTTGAACATGAGCCAGCAGTGTGCCCAGGTGGCCAAGGAGGCCAACAGCATCCTGGCTTATATCAGCAATAATGTGGCCAGCAGGAGCAGGGCAGTGATGGTGCCCCTGTGAGGCAGCACCTCAAATGCTGTGTTCAGGTTTGGGCCCCTTGGGACAAGAAGGACATTGAGGTGCTGGAGCATGTCCAGAGAAGGGCAATGGAGCTGGGGAAGGGTCTGGAGAACAAGTGTGATGGGGAGCGGCTGAGGGAGCTGGGGGGGTTTAGCCTGGAGAAGAGGAAGCTGCGGGGAGACCTTATGGCTCTCTGCAACTGCCTGAAAGGAGGGTGTAGTGAGGTGGGGGTTGGTCTTTTCTCCCAAGGAATAAGTGATAGCATGAGAGGAAAAGGCCTCAAGCTGCATCAGGGGAGGTTTAGATCAGATATAAGGAAAAGTGTCTTTACTGAAGAAGTGGTCAGGCACTGGAACAGGCTCTGCCCAGAGAGGTGGTGGAGTCACCATCCCTGGAGGTGTTCAAAAACCGTGTAGACGTGGCATTTGGTGACATGGTTTAGAAGGCATGGTGGTGTTGGATTGGCTGTTGGACTTGATGATCTTAGAGTTCTTTTCCAATCTTAATGATTCTATGATTCAATACTGTTCCTCCTAACCACCAATGGCTTGTACTGCAGTGGCTTTCCAATCTAGCACTTTCTCTGCTAGACTCCAGCAGACTGTATTAAAATTTGTGCACTGTGGTTCTCAGTCAGGACAAAATGTACCAGTGTCTATTATCTGTTCCTCTGTGATTGCTGCACAGCTTAGATCTCTGTCTTTCATCTGCCAGTTGAGGAAATGCCAAAATCATTATAATATGAGGATAATGTTCACATAAAAAAACTTGCCAAATGAAATCCCAATGAAAGATGTGGTATTGACCACTAAGAAGAAAAAAGAAGGGTGAAGCAATCTAATCCTTTCTTTACACCCAGATTCAGATTTTTTTATGCAATGTAAGCATTTTGTTTGAAATTAGACTTTGATATATACATTTCCCTAGCACCTGAGTCCAAAACACTGTAGACATTTCCCTGTTTGTAAGTCTGGTAGTTTCACATTCAAGATAACTGAACATCTGGCCTGAAAAAGATGCTGATTAGTTTTTCTATTCTGCAGTTGTCTTTCTCTTTCCCTTATACCTCCATCCCAAGCCTCTAGCATATGGCATTGTTTACACCAATAGCTCAGTCTGGGGGTAAAAAACAATGCAAGTTCGTCATACAAAAAAGTATTTCTTTTCTCTTGTTGCCACCTAGTGTTTTAAACAGGAATTTAAACTGACACAGCTTGTACAGCTTTTGTACAAACTTGTTTTCACAGATAATTTTTACTTTTTTCACTTACTTTTGAGATAAATCCTTCCATTCATAGCAGAGAAAACCTTCTGCTCAGGCCAGGATTATCCTGAAATACCCATGTAAAAAGGACTTGCTTCGTATTAGCAGGATAATTTACTAGAAAACTGGAGAGGACAAAAGTAGGTTTGAATATTAACTTCAGTTATTAAATATTTCCTCTCAGACCCAGCATTCTGTATAATGGTTCCCAACTACATGCCTTTTCTTAAGTTCACTGCTGGAAATCTGGTACAGCTCCATAAGGGTAGCACTGCGAACAGAGCTGGGCATCTAGAGGTCAGAGGACAGAATTACTGAGGTCAACAGCAAAAGCACAAGTAGGAAGAAGAGCTCCTGTAGCCATAACCAAAATCAAATATCGAAAATTTGGGAGTGACAACACCAAGCCTGGTCTCTTTTTCACATTTGTAGGGTGAGGAGGAGATCATCCTTCAATGAGGAGAGTTGCATCCACAATAAAATCTTCTCTCTTATTCTAAGAAAGGTCTAACAATATTTTTTTTTAAGACATTTTTGCACATTTCTCTCCCTCCAACCCAGAACCCTAACCAATGGCCAGAACTTCATTCATCTCTCTATACATCCAGGAGACAGGAGTCAAGCTAGTCCAAAAGTTACCCTATTTAAAATCTGAAATGTCTGAAAGCACAAGGGCAGTTCTTCAAGTGTCTAGGTGCCCAATGTGCAATGTCTTGGCAATGAGACACCTTCCCACCCCAGAGCTCCTCCTGCACTGATCAGGATGGTTGCTGCAGCCAGGAGACAGCCAACCTCTGCTAAGCAAAGATGTTTTTTTGGCACTCATGGGGATTTTGATTATGTGCTGCTGTGGAGATGCACAGAGGACATTTATGATCAACCATTGCCCATTGAATCATGGCCTGAGGGGATGAAAAAAACCACCTCTTAAGTCACTTTGTACTGCTGCATAGTGAGAGAGGGTGTCCATGTTTTCTCAGAGCAAGAACCCCAGGTTCAGCTCAACCCTAAAGCAGAAAGGGAGGAGACTTTGTTTTATCTTTATACCTGCTTGTTCCTGGAACAGTTCAAGGGCCAATTTTGTCCTCATTGCAGCTTGAGCCAATATTGAGAGTTGAGAGTTTCCTTAGATCACACCTTATTTGTCCTAATGACAGCTGTTCAGTGAATAATCTTGCAAAGTGATGTCTTGGCACCTTGCCCTGTTCCCCCTCTCTCTGTGATTAATTGGTGCTTGGCTTATTCCTCACTCCTCTGCTAACAGCATCTCTAAGGGGGGAAAAACTAAATAGAAAAGAGCTTTTCAACCTCTTCCTCTTGCTTTTCTTTCATAATCACTCTTTCTCTCTCCCCATACATTTGTATTCCCTTTCACTCATTGACAGTATTTATTTAGTCTTAACTTACCTCTGCCTCCACATCCACGCAAAAATAAACAAATGTATAATGACTATTAAAAAAGGGTCTATAGTTATTGGAGTAATTGAGAAAACTAAGAGTTGTTCTTCGTGGAAAATTTAGTTGAAAATGAAATATCAAAACTCAGACTATCTTAGATGTTACAGGAAATACTTTGGTTAAGCAGCAAAATATCTGGACTCAAAATGCTGTGAAGTGCCTGGTGGAGCTGTAATCTTGTTACCCTCTGTGGGTCAGGTTTTCCAAATAGCCTACATCTCATGCAGAGCATGGTCTCCTTATCAGTTGAGCAAAGTCAAAGGGTGTCCTGGTTGTGCCTGTTCATGTTGCAAGTTGGAAGGGGCAGGCTAGAGCCTGACCCATAAAACAGAACGTTGAAGCAATCTGAACAGCAGCTCCCAAGTAGTGTTACGAACACCATTTTGAATCCAGCTCCCACTTAAACTCTTACGGCTTTTAAGCATGGACAAAACACGGATATTTTCCATGGAAAACAAATACCTGTAATTTTCCTCAAAAAGACTGAAAACCTCAATATTTTCTATGAACCCCAGTGGTCAGATCACAATGCCCCTCTGATATTTTGTTTCCTGGTGACTTTGAAAACTCTATTCATTGTGCCAGTAGATAAGTGTGGATGCAAATCAGGGCTGAGATAATGGCTGTCATTTAAAAGTCTAAAAATCCAACAGGTCTGACATTTAGATGTCAGGACTTGATTCTAATTTGCAATAAGGCCCTTTTAACTGCTTTTACCATATGTAGGGGCCCTAAAATTGGAACAAACTAAAATCATATTCACTTTAACACCCTTTCTGCAGTGCCAGAATGTTGGAAAATGTAACAATATTGGCAATACATTAGAAAATCAGGCCCAGAGGAATTGCTCTTGAAACATTCAGTGAAGTCTGGCACGGAGGACTGCTTTGTGGGAGCCAGGTGTGTCACTTATGTATGTTCTATGTAACTAGACCAGATTTCATAGCTCTAGTTTAGACCTACCCTAGAGAGCAAACCCTTCAGACAGAAACCTCCACAGAACCTATTGACTTGAACTTGATCTTGGCTGTTGTACTGTTATCCAGCAGGAGTCTAGGTAATGAAAACATTTAAATCTTCCTTGTGTTTTATGGCATATCAATATGAGCATCTGATTCAGCAGATGTTTGCAGTTCGTTTGATTTGTTTTACATGTGTTTAGTGCAATAGACTCACAACAAATAATCCCCTGAGAAGATTCAGATAAATATGTGAAGTACAAAGATCAGTGCGTTGTTATCAGGCAACTGGACCACTCTGTTCATGGAAATCATTAGCATCCTCTTCACTCAATATAACTAGCCTGATTCACAGCAGGTTCTGACAATAGACTTAAAAAAGGATATAAGAAAAAAAATTATATACTGTGCTGCGTAGGCGAACAACACATAAGGGATGGGAAAGCCTTTACTGACCAGTAATGACTGACCTGTTATGCTCTTTGTGATTTTGGAGATTGCCTTAGGTGGTGGAGCTGGAAGCAACGGAGGGCTGGGAAGCTGTGCTGGATTTCTTTCTGTCTGTTTCTGGGGGGAATCTGTGGATTCAGATACAAGTAAGGCTTGTGGACTGTCTTCAGATGCTGGCAGGCTGGCATCTTCTAATTCTTCTGTGGGTGCTGAAGGTTTCTTGGCTAGTAGGAAGATGAGTAAAATTAATGGAACATGAAGTTAATAATAATGATAGGCCAGGGTACAATGCCAGGAACATTCAGAAAAACAGACCACATGGCACACAGCTAGAAGCACTTCTTTTCCATAGTGAAAATAATTATTGTGTGAAATAGCCAACCAGCCAAGGCAGGTAAAGAATAAATTGTGTGAGGATATTGAAGAAATGTTAGTTTTGATGTTCCTGAGAAAACTGCTGAGCTTCCTTTACTTCCCTAAAGCCTTTTTCCCTTTTCTTTTTGTTTAATAATGAAGAACTGCAAGGCAAAGCAACTTTTGAGAACTGCAATGAATTTTTTGACAGCATGTAGCTGCAGTGGCATGGTTAATGAGTGAGTACTCTTCTGTGCTAGGAACACATAGCCAAAGGGCAAAGGGTATCAAACCGGTAATATTGCACAAAAGCTCGCTTTCCAATTGTTTGTTGTACACATTTATTGTCACAATTTGATTTTTATCTTATTTAATACATGACTTCAATTTGCATCCCAAGTTTTCTCTTACTGCACCTGACTGCAGAACTGTTGAGTCTTTCCTGAGGTTAAAGTTGATAACCAAGAAAAGCCTGTCATAGAAAAGATTTACCATTGGATCTCAGCAGCTAGTGTGGAACAGAGAATCAGTGAAGTGCTTAAGAAAAACTTCAGTCACCAATGCCTTGAGATGATGAAGCAGTGCTCATTTCAGGATTGTCTCCTGAATGATGGCAAAAGCACTTAGCTCTCATAGTTAGTGCAGGCTGAATCACTGAGCAGTTCATCAAATTGACCTGGCTGTGATGATGGCACAGGGGAATAGATCCAGAAAGGCATGAAGCTGAAGCAGGACATACGTGGAATTTCAGTGATAAAGTCCAAAATTAAGATCCTTGAATCCTGCTCAGATACTAGCTGACTCTGGCAGTGCTTAAACTCACACAGTGCCTCACTGTTTGACATTCATGCTCTGTTACATGTCCTGATTTCTGCCTTGGCGTATGTGGGGACCCACAGAGAAGCTGAAGACTGACTCTGATCCAGAACCCCAGCCACAGCCAGGCTCTCTGGAAACTGCATTTCCAGCCACTACGGGCTCAGTAGTAGCCACAAGGGTTATTTTTCCTACCCTAGCAGGTGAAGCACTTATCCAAATGGGGAGATCGGTGTTTAAGTCTCTCCTCAGCATAGAATCATAGAATAGTTTAGATTGGAAGGGACCTTTAAAGGTCATCTCGTCCAAGTTGCCCTGCAGTAAGCAGGCGGACATCTTCAACTAGATCAGGTTGCTCAGAGCCCCATCCAACCTGACCTTGAATGTTTCTAGGGATGGGGCATCTTCCACCTCTCTAGGCAACCTGTTCCAGTGTTTCACCACCCTCATTGTAAAAAATTTCTTCCTTAGATCTAGTCTAAATCTACCCTCTTTTAGTTTAAAACCATTACCCCTTGTCCCATTGCAACAGGCCCTGTTAAAAAGTTTGTCCCCATCTTTCTTATAAGCCCTCTTTAAGTACTGAAAGGCTGCTATAACGTCTTCCCGCAGCCTTATTTTCTCCAGGCTGAACAACACCAACTCTCTCAGCCTTTCTTCATATGAGAGTTGTTCCATCCCTCTTATTATTTTTGTGGCCCTCCTCTGGACCCGCTCCAACAGGTCCATGTCTTTCCTGTGCTGAGGATCTCCAGCGCTGGACACAGTACTCCAGGTGGGGTCTCACTGGAGCAGAGCATGAGAGAGGCCCAAACTGCTTGGGCTGGATAAATGGCAAATCCCACTCCTTTTAGCATTCTAAACAAAGTACCTTTCCCTCTAATTCTAGGCATTGTAGGGCATCTCGTAAAAATTTGCAGAAGTGGGTGCCCACAGCTGCCATGTCACAAATCTTTTCTTGGCTCAGTTTTGTGTCTTGTTTGGAACACGAACTCTCTGTATTAATGAGCATTCAGCATCCTCATGTTCGGAGTGCATGGGGAGGCACCAGAGCACTTAGGCAGTTGGAAACAATAGCATTGGCAAGATAATGGCATTTAATTTGTTGACAAACAGATTAATGAGTATGCCTAGAAGAGGAGGAAAGAGTATTTATCATTCAAAAAAGACAGAAAAGTAGAATAAATATGCATTTTTAACAGGAATTCTTGTGAAATTTGGCTTGATGGGAAAGCTGCCGTATGTGACAGTTGCCTGAATTATAGAAGGAAATAATATTCTTTTAAATATACTTCTAGGTAAATGCTTTGTTCCAGGCTGACATCACTTTGTATTTTTGTGCCTACTGCATAGAAGACAATATGTGGAATAGAGGAAGAGAAAAATTAAGTCACTAATGGGTTACATTACCGAAAGATCAAGAGCTCCAGTAGGTGTTAGCAGCTTGATAAGAAAATTAGTCAGATTTGAGTGCATTCCCCTGAGTGGAGTGATACTTTCCTCTGGCAGTAACTTCACTGAAATCAGTAGACCTCCCTGTGACATGAAGTGCTGTTTGGCACAGATGCAGAGGAGCAGCCACAGTGGGACCTTTCTTATAGAGAAGGTGGATCTGAAACACACTCAGCCTCAATCAAACAGATCTTTTTGTTTCTGAACCCCATCCTGTTCTGAGAGTGGTAACACAAAAACAAACTGGCATTGTGCGCTGTTGTCTAAAGAAAGTCTGTTTTACATTCCCTGCAAAGAACGGTTTGCTTCTGTTTTTTTCTGTGGTTGTTTCTGGTAACAACAGCACATGTTTGACTCAGTCTGAAGGCAGACTTGAGTCTTGATTACACAAACCTATTAACAGATTTCATACTGCAGAGTGAATATTATCCTGCTGAAAATACTCCAAGTGCTCAGCACTAGACTCTTTGCCAGAGTAGCTAATTATTCTTGGAGTGCCACTTGTCAAAATGCCATCTGACTATTAGGTAGCAATCCTCCCCTTGGGGCTGTCCCCAAGCCCATTGGCTAGGTTAGGTGGGAAAAACTGCCCTCTTTCTGCCGAGGCTGTTCTTTTTCTATGTATTAAGCAAACATGAAGTCTACAAATATTTCCTTTTGTTCCTGCCTCTTACCCTCCCTGGCATTCACCCTACATCCTCAGGATGAAATACAAGATATTGGGTGTAAAGCAAATACATTCATTTTGTTTCTAGCTGGTCAAATCTTCATATGCATTTGTGGAAAGATACCTAGTGCACTGGGCCTGGATTGAGTCCAAGGACAAACATTATAATAAACTCAATGTTATAATGAACTTAGCAATACACTCTGACAATTTTGAGAGCTCTCCCACCCAATGACTTCCTTAAGGCAGACTCACTAGAGACAGGAATGCTAGAATGCACAGACAGGGATAAAATATCACATAAAGATTAGATTGACAATAATAATTTTAAAAGCCAGAGGCCACCGATGAAAGAGGTAGGAAGATTTCCAACAAATAGGAGTGGAGTCTCACAGACCAGCAAGACAGGAGAAGGTAATCCCACTGTTATTTTTTGGAAGCTGGAAAAATGACACCTCAAAAAATGGAGGAAAAGAAATACAGAAGAGAGGAAAGGTTGTGCCTAGGAGGCAATAAAAGGAACTAGGATTAGAGAGAGACGTAAGAAATTTGGATTATTTTGAAAGTCTCAATACACAATTTTGAATACAGTGTAAGGTAAATTTTAAATCATAGTGCTAGGTTTTGCAGAGCCATAAGGTTAAACACATGATACATTATTAGTGCCATCTTTCCAGGATAGTTTGGCCCAATGATAAGAATTAGAAGTTCAGAGAGTATTATTGCTAATAATATCAGTGCCTGAAGGATTCTGGTCAAGATCTTGATCTGATTGTTCTAAGAACAGGGAGATGAATGGGTTTTGCCTCAATTAATTTTTAGGGTGATACAAAACCAAACACAGACATAAAGGATAGAGTTTGAAGAGAAAGGAAAACAGCATTAAGGGCATGTATTAATAGGAGCTGTCTATGTCCAGTTCTCTATATTGTCTCTATTTTAAGAGACAAAAAAGGGAGGATAGGTCTTTAGAAACCCACATACAGTGCTTTGGGATATTTCTTGATGAAATAACGCATGTAGTTGAAATGAAGGTGATGGGTGATGGCAAGGTGTTGTTAAGCTTACAAAAAAATCCTTGTGATGGGCAAACATGAGGAGAGATACTTTTTGGGAGACAGAAGAGTTTCTGTTGTCAAAGCAATTAAGAGTGGAATGGTGCTAGAAATGGGCCAGAATAGAAGTATTATATAAAAATAAAACAGCAAAAGGGAACAAAATTGCATGAGTCATGGGGATGGAAAGGACGGGAGGAAAAGGAAGTGGGAAAGGATAAAGCAAAGAAATGGAAAACCCCTCAGAGAATTACTTCCATTCTGAGCTGCTGAAGCAGGGTGAGGGCATAGGCAGGCAGCATTGCTCAGCAAACCACAGCAGGTAGGGGTGGGCTTGGTGAAAGTGGCTGGGGGCTGGGACCCCAGAGAAAGCAGGGCATGAGGGGGTTGGATGGAGAACAAAAGGCAACCAGGCAGATGGAGAAGGTGTAAAGATTGACCAGAGGGAATGGGCAGGAAGATCTGTAATCACTACAAGGCACTCCTCACAAACTAGGATAAAGCATCATCTCTGCAGCTTTGCATTTCTTGGTTGTCAGGAAGTGAATGGAAACCCTCCAGCTGCTGGGTTGTGCCTGGCTGCTCTGGTCCCAAGGAACTGCTGTCACAGATGAGCTCTGCCGGAGCACAGTTGCATGAAAGGAGCTTCGTTTAGCTTATCTGTGCTCCCAGTATTGAACTTCACTTGTGTTTGCAGCATGTTGTAGACAGGGTGATGATGTGGACAGTGTGGGCTGTGTATTGACATTGTTCTCCTGAGCCAGGACAAGCAATTTCAGGCTTGGCACAGAAGTTTAAGAAGTGTTTTTAAGAGAAGCTCATTTCATCTTCACAGCAGTCACTGCTAATACCAAAGGGGCACTATGCCAAGACTGGATTGTCTCATAATCCAACTAATCCCATTATGCCAAGCTTTGTGTGGTCCCTCAGTTTGGTAGCAGTCTCAGAAATCACTGTTTTTACATACTGGTTGCTCACCTAGTATGGGCTGAGCTGAACAACGTGCTCTGACCCTTTAATGCACTAACATATTTGACTCCTCATAAAGCAGCTCAGTAGAAATACTTTTTTAACATTTTATAGTTTTTTGAAAACATTTTATATCCGATACCTGCATCTTCTTTCAGCTCATCCAAATGCAGCTCCTCACCAAGCGAGGTCACATTCGTTGTGGCTGCTATTGTACTCTCTTGCTGCACCTCTTCTGAGGCAAGTGCCTGGCACAGAGGGGCTGGAGGGTCACTCTGCGTTGCTCTTGTGGCATCGTCACCAGTGCAGGCTTTGCCTTCGTTATCTAAAACAGCAAATAATTTAATCTTAACTAAACCATGAGCAGTGAAAGCTGAAACTCCCTGCTGTCCTCTTGAGAAGAGTGGATCTCAAAGCTGCTAGCACTCAGGGGACTGAGATTTGTCTTAGAACAGCACCTGATTTCTAACAGTGCTGAGCATCTGTAACGCAACACTTGTGGAGACCAGCCCATCTGGATACTAATGTCCACCCAGTTTTCTCAATGGGGCACCTTTTCCTGTGGGTGTCCAGCAGCCTGGGCAAATGGCCGCTGTGCGTGTACAGGAAGGCCACTGTGCTCTATAAGCACCTACTGTGTGGGAGATGAGTACAAGTATGGGAAATCAGAGGTCTCTGGGAGAAGGCAATTCCTTGCATGAGCAGAGCTCATGGTGCAGCGCACGCACAGGTTGGTCTGACATGTCTGAGTTGTGTCAGGCTCCACACACAACACGCTGCCATCCAGCTGCCCCAGCAGTAATGCTGGAGTCTTACCAAAGGCAAGGCTGCTAATATTCTCTACCAAGCTGTAGGTTTTGAGCATAGTTTTAGTTACTCATCTTTGAAAAGCATGTCCTGTGTGATTGAGCTCATCAGAAATTCAAATCGCTCTTCACGCAGGCCTAGAAACTGCTCCCTTTGCTTACTCTGAAAGATTTTTGTGCCAGTGATCCCTGCAGCTGTACGCATCTTGATGACTGAAGCTTTTCTAGTATTCTCCTATTCTGGCAAGAGTCCTCAGAATACAAACTATCCTTTTACTTCACAACTCTCAGAATTCACAAGATCTACATCACTGTTGCAAACCAAAGAAAGCAATTACTTCCCGCTCTAGCCAGCGCTCTATGCTGATGGACATGTCTGCTGTCCACCCCTGACCTCCTAACTTGTATTTCTCAGCCCTAGACACTCCTTTATGGAAGCTCCTGACAGGGCTATGTTTTCTTGCAATGATATCATGACGAGTTTCTTGAACATTGATTTAAAATAGCTAGCATTCACAGCTACTCCTTTTTAATACTATTTGGACAATCTGCAGAGTAATTTATCACCCTTTTGGGTAAGGGTATCAGATTTTGGCCCAGAAATGCTGCGGAAGGGATGCAGTATTTTTGTACGCTGAGCTCACTCAGTCTGCCTCATAATCACGTTTGGTGAAAAGTTACTGTTCTTAAAATAGCCCCTGCAGTAGCACAGTTGCTATGATACAGGGAAGGGGAGGGGAAAAAAAGTTCATTGCCTACATTTCAGCTCATTGTGAAGGCAGCCTATACATAATCATCGGTGTATTAACAGCTGCCTGCATTATTTGACAGGGAGCCCTTAACTCTCAGTGCTGTAAGTACAGCTACATCTGATCAGTTTTGTGCTCACAATGGGGAGAAATATCGGGGGAAGCTCCCTAAATGTTTTCAAGGTAACTCTGCTTTGCACATTCCTCACATCCTTCTGAAAGGCAAGCTGCTGACAGCTGTGCCACAATGAAACTGCAGTCAGAGACATGAGTTCCTTCAGATCCCAGCCGATGGAAAGTGTAATGACTAACAAAGTAATGACAAGCAGAAGCAGCCCTGTTGAAGAATTTCTGTTGAGGAGCATCTGAGACTTACAACAGTGATGTTCCTGGTCGGAAATGATCAGCTCATGCTTAGATCAAAGTGGATGTGCTGCTTTGATTGGCAGCGGGTCCCAATGCTGTATTGTAGAGACAGTCCGGACACAGGAGAAAGCACAGACCTTAGATCCACTGGTAAGGAAAGCAGCAGAGAGCCTTGAGTATTGCAAAGTAATCAGAATTAGGGCTGTAATTTAGTTGGGAGTGAATCCCGTTGTATGCCAGACCGTGCACCCTGTAACCTCTTACAGAGTGCAAGCTGGTTCCCTAGAGCGAAGCTGTATGTGCCTTGTGTGAGCAGAGCCGGAGAGGAGAAGATAGAATGGGCCCAGGCTGTGCAACTTTGTCTGCGCGGTGTGTCTGGGCAGCTGGTTTTTGGGGTTGTGTGAGGAGAAAGGGTGACATAACCTGTTAGGATGACTCATCACCAAAACAAGATGGTGCAATTTCACCCTGGGCTGCTCACAGATTGATGTAGATTCTGCACTAGCTTTGTGGTTTGCTCTGAGCCAAACAGTCCAGTTCAAAATGCTGCTTGACAGACCTTGTGCTACAAAACTGGAGTGTGACACAGCTGTTGTAAATGCATGAAGCAGATCTGGAGATTTCTCAGACTACAGCTTCATCCCAGTTTGGGCTATTTATGAAAGTGAGCAGGAATCGGGTCTCTGGAAGTGGAGTAGAGCCTGATGAAATAGAGGGATTTTAGGATTTACTGTAGTCTTTTAGCATAGTATTGCTGCTTTGACAATTGCAATTTACTGCATAAATGAGGACTTAGCCTTGAAACTGCTGCCACTTCAGCTCAGTCCAAGTAGGGCACTAATCATTTACTGAGAATTATTTGGGTCAATTTTTGATTCCAGTTAATAAGCTGCTTCTACTAATAATATAATAAAATAACCCTGGAGATTCACAACACTCTGTAAAGAAAAATAACTTGCAGGCGGCTGCAATGTCCTTCAACTGACTGTTAGCCATTCTTTCCTTTCTGGGCAGCAAGGTGGTACTGGAAATTTGTTTGATGTTTATAGGAGCGCTATGCAACTTTATTGCAGACAGGTAAGCAGTCTGATTACAGCTGCCTTTTTGAAAGCACAGCTGGTCATCACTTCTCAGTGGACTATATGTATTTGTATAAACTATTTTAACTTTGTTAAAATGATCTTGCAACTTAGCATCATCTGTTTTCCTCCCAGCCAGTTCTTTATGCATGCAAGAGGTTTATTGATCCATTATTATTATTACCTTTTAACATGCTCTACAGAAGTTTTATTTTACTGGGCTTTGGCAAGGCTCTAGATACCCATGTCTTCAAATTCATGGATTATGGGGAACTTCCATACTCCTAGCAGAAATGGGGTGTATTTTTCTATCCCATAGTGCTAATGCTAATAGGGCAACTAATTATCTAGAATTATGAGAGACACAAAAAGTTCAATGGACAGAATTAAAAATTAACTTTCTAAAAATTTTCATTTTAGAATAAACTAATTATTTGATAGATTTTTTTAACTTGAACATGAAACTCATATTAATACATATCCAATAAAATAATATAAAAATTGCTTTACTGCACTAAAGAAAAAAATCCTGTTTAAAATGCTCTTTTTCTGACTGTTCAGTTGCTCGGTTACAATCCAGCACAACATCACTGAGTATTGTCCCACAGGCTATTTATAGGAATGGCATTTGTTTTATACAAAGAAACTCAATTATTAGTTTCAAAGAACATAATTTCTATCTATCAGATTGGTCAAACTCAAAAGGCCAATCTTTCTTCATGACAGTACTTTCTACTATAAAGTTTTCAAAGTAAAGATGGATTTATTTTTTTTATCTCTGGGTAGGTGGAAATGGCAATTGGGATGTTGTCCATAACATTGGAGCTCACTTGATTTCGCAGGACAGTCACCCAGATTTCTGTCTCCTTGAGCATCTGTCAGGGCTCTGGGGCAGGGATATACAGAACCACAGTCCTTTATGCATGTTTCTGACATTTTATTTTCTTTCATTCAGTTACTTCTGCTGAACCTGGTTTGTACTCAGGAAAGCTTTAAAATGACACTACCAAATGCTTCACTTTTCCATGTGAATGAAAAACAGGCAGAATGGTAATATATTTTGTCACAAACTTGGTTAACCAGAAAGACAGCTGAAAACATCAAATTAGTATCATTGTATGAGATTTGAATTCATGGGTTGTACATGTTAGCTGAATGCATCTGTATGTTTAAGTTTATATTTATACCAGCTTTAACTGATTTTCTTGGCAGTAGGATTTAGCTAGGTTTAAAGCAAGTGCATAAAACATACATACCAGCTCAGATTTGCACCATGTATAAATCAAGTGAAGATGAAGTTGCATTCAAGATGGTAAAACATCAAAAATTAAACTGCATGGATTGATTGCAGCAGGGAGGAATTTGAAGAAAGACGTGCTTAATTCAGATACTGAATTTTCCTCTCTGAAAAGAAGTTTTTCCTTTTTATTCATTTGATTGTTAGATTTCTTCTTTTGCAGTTATGTTTCCTATTGTCCTGAAAAAGACTTTGATAAAAAGATGAACATTTTTACTCACCTTGTTCCATCATCTCCAGAAGGCCTTTCTTAATGAGTTCATCCCGACCTTGTCGTGCTGTCATCTTCTTCTCCAGCACTGCACGAAGTAATAGCATAACACAGCACCAGTTAACAATAGAGTATTCATATAATGGAGTGAGAAAGATGCAATGTGGAAATTCCCTCTAGTCTCAACTACTGTGTGCTTGGAAAGAACTGCAAGGATTTTGTTTTGGGGAGCATGGACTGGTCAGCCTGTTTGTGCCTTTTCCTTTGTTAAAACAGCTGTAAAATCACCCACATGTAAAGCTGAGATTTATGATCTAACCTGCTGCCTGATCACACTGAGTGCAGAGTAACTGGGATATTAGAGCCTTCATGACATTTAATACAGCACGTTGGAGCTGTCTCATGAAGTGGTATGCTTTACTGTGACGCTCCACAGGATATCAGAGCAAGTGGAGGGAATTGCACCATCCTGTCTTAGGAAAAGGCAAGCGAGTTTGTCTCCTTACTAATCTCCTGGGACATCCCTGGAGACTAGCGAGAGCATGCAGTGCTGTGTGCTGGGCTCCTTCACCGCAGAGACAGCTCCTTGAGGGAAGGCATTTTACATGCTGTAGCTCCCTCCTGTCACTTTTCGTAATGTTACTGTGACCTATATAATCTTCTCCCCAAATAAAAGGGGTGATGATACTTGGGGCCATAAATGTAGCCTATTTTGGAGAAGGCACAGCCCATGAAAAGCAGTCTGTGTCAAGGCTTGTGCTTCACTCTCGTATTTTGACCTTTTCTTCTAAATGTACTATATTGTATTATATAGGAAGTCAGCCTATATGTGCTCTTTCTAGCCTTAAGCATTATTAATGTGTAACATGCTGAAATCTCTGAATTAGGTTTAGATCAGGTCACCATTAACATTTCCTATGTAAGCAAATTTCACCCAGGCTAAGCTTTGCCATGTGCAGCATCACTCTCTTGCTCTTATCCTACCTGCAGATGTCTGCTTTAGCTTCTCGTTTTTCTTTTTCCGCCACTTCCATGGCTTGAAGATCCTGCCCAGTGTTGCCAGTTTGCTGTTCCTCCTCACTGGTGGAGTTCGAATCCCTGAGACCAAGTAGTCAGAATGCATTGCAGGGGACTGCTCCATCTCATCTGAGAGGGGAAAAGAGGAAAGCCAGCTGTTAGGCAAAAAGCTTCAGCATACACTTAAAAAGGGGAGGCAAATGGAGGCTCACCAGCTAACAAGCATTCAGTCTAGTCACTGAGATAAGCAGTGCAAGACTCTGAAAGAAAGTCTCTGCATTGCTGGAGCTGGCGGCCAGGCTGAAGGATGCCAGCCAGAGAGGCGTTCAACCTCTCTGTGCCAGCCTGGTGCTTCCTACCAGCTGCTCTCTTGACTCTGGTCTTGCACAGTACCTCTCTGGATGCCAAATATTTCAGTATCTCCACTGCTGCCATCCCTTGTGGATTAATCAGGGCTATTAAGCCCATAGAGAGGGGGATGTGCTGAATTTGTACACCCTACACTTTATTCCATCACTTTCCTACCTTTGTCCGTGCTCGGTACTCACCAAGGTAATGGTGTCACTCCCCCTCCCAAGGGCTGCGTGTAACTGCATTACAGCCTTCTGAAACATGGAGAGCTGAGAGCTCCCACTAGCTTTAATAGGAGCAGTAGAAATTTAACACATCTGTAAATCAGGCCCATGCGACCTCCAGTTAATCGCATAAATGTAATGTTCATTTAGAAAAATTTCAACATTTATGAAAAACTGAGAGGAAGTGTGAGAAAGCTCAGGTCCCTTCTGAATTTCCAGCTTCCAGTTCTGTTCTCAGGCCACAGGATATTGCTGCCTTTTAAATGAACTCTTTTCACATAAGCTGACACAGAACACACTGACTTGTGTGAGCTAATGCAAATCTTTTATATAAGAATATCTTGCTTGATATGTGCTACATAAGTAAAATCCTAGAATTATTGTGCAAATTTATTCCTTGAGGAAGGTAGAGGGAAATTCTTTCCCTTTTGTCCAGCCAAGCCACAGGAGTTAGAGATAATGCTTCAGCTGGAAAAGCAATTTAGGTATTTTTAATATTTTGTCTTGAAAATACACTGTAAGTTTTGCTTATAGACAAGTCTTGCACAAAACAACGCATACTGACTATTCACAGTTGTGTGCTAGCCAGTACCATAGAAGAAAGTAGCACAGTTCCATAAATGGGGTTATTGATGGCTTTACTGAGCTTTGTATTTGGGCAGCAATACAGTGATTGTTAAAAGAGAAGCTGCCATCAGTCATCAGACATGTTACATGAATAAAAACTGAGTGACAATTTGTATTTTTTTTCAACAATCAGTTATGATTAAATGAACAATGTGGAGCTACGAACATATGCATATTTCCAAGTAATTTCTTTCTGGAACAACATTTATCATAAATTGCTTTATGACTACAAGATAAAAACTATACAGCATCTTCTTTGCTTTGTTTTTGAGTTAACTGGGTGAAAATGCTTAAATCACAGCATGGAGGTGAGGATTTCCAAGTAAACAGGAAACAATTTTTGGAAGATTATTAAACACAGCAGGGGAATGAACACATTCCTCCTCTTCCATTTAATTTTGAAAATACTGGTAATAGAGATGAATCATTCAGTGGAGACAAACTAAAAACTTGGCCACGTGAACTATCAGAGCAGAGAAGAGACTGTAACAATTCCCACCCCCCACATTGTACATGCGCAGTGAATTTTTGTATGTACTGAATTTAGAGCGTCTTTTGTCTCATTCCACAGAGTTTATCTTGGGGTTTAATTTAGAAAAGATTTTAAATGTATGTAAAAACATATTTTTTGCCTTTGAAAGAATGGTGTCTACCCAAGGTGATATTTATGATTTACAGTCTGAAGGTCAATACTAAGTTGAGAGCAGAAACTAGCAAGAAGCCTAGCACAGAAGGAGGACAGTAGTCTACAGACCACAGCTGGAGTGCCAAGATGTCGTGCTCCTTTACTAATTGCGTATTCAAAAATGAGAAGTATCACAGAAATAAACTTTGAAGAAGTAGAGCTGTTCTTGAATACAGAGGTGGCAATGAGAATGGAAAATGGCAGAGTAGATCTGGTATTAATTTGCTATTATGATTACTTTAAAGCCATAATAGAAGCCTCAGAAAATAGCATTTGGCCATTTCTTGTGACATCCCTTGAGTGAGAATGGAAATGTTCACAAAATTACCTCATCTCAAAAGAGCTGTAGATCAGATTGTAAATCAGACCCTTGTCCCTGGAAGCTACAGTGGAGTAGGACAGCCTCAGCTTAGTCAACCCTGGAGACCGGTGGAGACTGCACTGGTGCTCAAACACTTCCTACCATCCCAGAAATTTCTCAAGAATGTAAGTGAAGATTAAATAAGAAGCTGATTTAAAGCAGTACCTTGGCAAGTTACTGATCCTACTGCATTTCATTCAGAAAGTAGATGTCTGCAAAGTGCAAAGGCATCATCTGCATGTTTTGTTTAACCCTGGTAGCATGAGATCATTCTACCTTTTTTTTGCCAGATAACAGGGGATGTAGACAGAACCAGGATGTCATTCAAACCCAGACCTGTGTGTCTCTAGCAGTGTTTATTATCCCAGATATTCCCCTAAGATAGAGAATGGGGAGATACTGCAAAGGCACTAAGAATTCCCTAAGTGCCCTGTAGTGATCAGTGCTTCTGTAGTTTCTACCAGCCCTGTCAAATGGGTTTCTTCCATCCCCTTCTGCCCGCTTCGTTGTGGAAATGTAAGGATTTTATGCCTTAGGCTTTGGTTACAGATGAAATACAGAAAGAAATCAAATATCAAAGAAGGAATAGTAGCTAAAACAAAAGTTCCAGTGGAGGTTTTCTTGGGCTTTTTAACTTTATTAATGCTTCTTATATGATACAGACAGTTCTTAAGTAAATGATTTTATCACCTGGTACATTCTCACCATATGCAGTTCCTACACTGTGCATTTGGAGAGATGGACACAAATAAAAATAGAGACACAGGAAGACAGATGTCCTGAAGTCATAAATAACAAGGAAATGGTCTCACTGGCAATAAGAATCACAAGAAAGCCCGTGGAGCTCCTCATTTCCAGTCAGTTCATTTTTTCTTGGTTGTGGGTTGGCTGCTTGGGAGATAAGAAGTTGACAGCACAAAAAAGCAGTTCCCACGTACAGCAATGAATGCTGAAGGAGAAGGCGCACCTAAATATCAGCCAGTTCCTGCAGCCAACAAGCTGCCAAGACTTGCCAACCCTCCAACCACTCTGTGAAATATTCAGCACATTTTTTAATCTGCAGTCAATATTTTAATTATGCTAACTGTTCTGTGGAATAATGCGGTTATTCCTCCCAGAGCCTGATAGCTTGGGGCCAGGCCATGCATTTACAAAGAGAATGTCTGCAAAATATAAACAGCCAAGAACCAAATCAAGACTCTACATATCAGCAGGGAGAAATGAACAGCAGCTTAACTGGCTGTGTAATGTAGAAGGATGAGGGATAGTCATTATACAGGGTCAAGTGAGCACAAGCTTAACCCACAGCACAGCAACCTAACCCTCTAACTCTAACCAAACTGCTTGGCCATCACTGCTGAGACAGACCAATTGCTCCCACATTTTCCCACAAGGAGAGAGTCGTCAGCCCTGCAGGGCCAGAGCATTTTGCTCTGATTGAAGCTTGTTGGCTGTTTATATAAAAATTACTTTCAAGTCCCTGCTGTACCCTCCTGAGGGCAAAGGCTTCTGTGCTGGAGCTCCAGATCCAAACCAAACACCTCATATATCACACAGTTGTAATCTGCTCCGCGTGTGTCAAAGCGGTAGAAATTAATGTGGCTGTGCCCCTGCTGATGATGCTGGGCAAGTGCTTCTTAGAGTGTTAGCTGGGGTAATTTCTAGAGGTCCTAACAGTGGTCAAGAGTGTGAATGGCTTGATTTCTGAGAGATCCCAAATCAGATGAGGGGAGAGGTTCTGACCTGATGGGTACTGCCCTGCAGTACTGCTCTGGGCTGCAGAATAAATCAGGCAACAGAGAAGAAGGAAACAAACCATAATATTCATTACATTTGGCTGCAGGGTCTGACCCCTCAGAAAGTGTGAGCATCTGCAGCCTCTGTTTACATCAGCAGCAGCTGTGGTGATCAGTGTTTCTGAAAAATGCTCCATTGCTTTCTTCTTTAAAATATTGTTGTGACGTAAATGGAATACTCTTCCTGTTAGTCCCTTTTCTATAGGAATTGTGCATGGATCATGCAGTTTTTCTGCACATAGAAGCTCTCCCATTTACAGATGTCAAGTCCTGACTCTATCCCATCCAGCCTCCCACAGAAGTGGGACAGGTTTGCTGGGAGTACTGTGAAGTTTAAGTCCTGGATGTGTGATGGAAGAGTACCCTATGCCCACACATAGCCTTCATTTGTACAGCAGATGGGTTTGCTGCTGAGACCATCATGTTTGGGCGATAACAGTGTTGTGAAATTGAGGATTGGGTCCAGTCAGTTCAGTCTGTCTTCTTGGGTTTTTCATGAAAAGCCAAAGAGTCTGTAGCTTGATGCCTGGGATGCTGATTATAGCAACTGCAGGCTGAACTCTGCAGGCTGATGTATGGCGGTTGGGAACATCAGGGATGCAGAGCCAAGTTATACTGACCTTGCCACGGAGAGAGGCTGTAAGAGATGGGATGCCCTCTTGTGAATACGCAAATTGCAGCGAGAAGTTTATGTGAAGATGAAGGATGCTGAATTTTAATGTGCTGGGAATTTTGGTAACTTAAATTCATGGTAATGGAAGTTGTGCCTTGCTAAATCCTCTGTGTACGCTGTTAGGAGAGGGACCACTGAAAAATCTGCAACCTGCAGGCAGTTTAAAAATAACACAGCAGACAAGAGCTGCAGGCAAATTTGTAAGGCAGGCGTGTTCTGTTTTCTGATGAATTGGTTTGTAATGCAGCTCTGCATGTTCTCCCCTTTGTTGTCATTGCATCTGTCTTTGCAACTCAGATACAGAGTTAAAAAAAGAAAAAAAAGGTTCCCTTTGGTCCACTCCAGAGGGTACAGACAGTGAGTGGGATCAAAATGACCTTTTCGGCTTTTTGGTGCCTTTGCCATTACATTGCCATGACATTAACTTTCAGTCCTGCCTAGAATTAGTGTCTACCTCTAAAAAGGATCTTAAGGTGGATGTCACAGGAAGAGCTGAGCTTTTAAAGGGTCCATGTCCACTACCGGTCAGTCCCAACTCATGCAAGCCAGACATTTGTGAGGTTAGCCAAGAAACAGCACTTCTCTCTATACAGTGGGTACTTTTTACCTAGTGAGAGAAACCTGCAGGGGAAAGAATGCAGAAAGGTTGCCTTGGTTTTAGAGTAAGGACTATCCTGAGCTTTGGGAAAGAGAATTAGCAGCAGCAGCAAACACCTTTTTCCTTAGTTTAGCATCCTAAAAGAGGAAGAACTGATCACAATAATTCAATCTGCAGGACAGGGGTAAATTTTGTCTAGGAGCCTTCGAACACTTCTGTTATGTTCCAGAGAAGCAGAATTCAAACTGAAGAGCTTTTTTATAGCACTAGTTAGATGTTTCCTGTGATGGAGCTCTTCCTTGTTCTAAAAATGCTTTCTGTCACCTGCATTTCTGCAGACATGCTCTCTTTCTTGACTCTCTTTGAAAGAAAACTGCAGTGGAATGTTCCAGTTTGAAGTCTCCATTTCAGATTTTTGAACATATAGTATTTTGATTTTTCCAATTTTGAATGACTGTTAGAAATTAGAAATTAAAATTAGAAATTAGAAGAAAGCTTTTGATGAACCTGAAATTTATTTATTTTTTGAACACCTTTCTATTTGAAGCTGTGAATGTTTCAATATTATTTTGGGTTGGTTTGGAAAAAGTTACACAGAATCCTTTGTAAAACAGAAAACCTAGTTCCTAACAGTTCAGTTATTTAGAAAAGGCAAGGTACCTGTAGTACATTATTGAATGTAATCATAAGCTAATTTTGGATGCACAGCTGCTGACTTAACATAGATTGTTGCTCTGACACATCGTATTTGTTACACAAGAAAAATATTGAAACAATGTAGGGAAAATTACAGGATTGAGGTGCAAATTCAGGCATTCACCTATCCAAATTTTTAGGCGTTTTGTGGTCAACAGTGTAGGTGAAAATGGCTTGAATTCTTATCTCTCTGTTCTCAAAATTGTAATCCTTTATGTTCATGATTTCTGGCCTTGGATTTCATCTCATCCAATACTTTAATCCCGTAAGAAAGCATATGGATAGTGGGCCAGGTTCATCCACATGATAACTACGTCATTCATCGAGTTACCTTGGGGGGAAAATCTGGCACAGTAATCTGTGCAGACTTCAGACTCATGGAGATACATGAAGGCAGGGTGAAAATACTAAGATAAATGGCAAACTGACAAAGGGGAATAGAGTCCTTTATAAGCACCATACCCAAAAGAGCTCCAGGTTCAGCTTCCTCTGAGTACAGGCTGTTCTTGGGCTGTATCACCTTTCTTTGAGCCAGGTGGTATGAATCCTGATTAGGTTTTCATACTTCCCTGCATGAAAATGCAAGTTACTCTGCTTTGCTTTCTATCCTTCCTGTGATCTCCAGAATCTGAGCCTCCATTTTCACTTCATACTCAAATGTTTGCTGTGTATCCTTGTTCTATAATTTCCACTGCTCTTTAGTATGTTAAATTATGATTTAACATTTTTCTTTAATTGAAGGAGGAAAAAAAAAAAAACCCAAAACATAATTTGTGGGTGGTAGAAGGGGGCTGTGCTTGCCAAGGAAGTTTATTTCCATTCTGTCATGCTGAGCGTCCCTTCAAAGTATTTGGATTTTAAAGTGAGCTTTAGCTGAAGTGAACAGGGAAACATTATACTTATCAAAGGAAAGAGAGCAGGGAAGTGGCAACTCCAGCTAAATCTCTTAGATAAAAATACTCTTTATATGCTTGAGATTTGTGATTTCTTCCAGAAAATGCTCCTTCGTGAAGTTGACATATCGCCTAACAGCATTACCGCCATATAAGCCAAGGTGCAAAGAAATTAATTGGGAACCTTTCATGCTTTTGGATCATTTTGTCAGGTCCCAGTAACACTTCCTGTGATTTACAATGCACAGTGTGACATTAGCAATTCATTAACAAAATCAGTTTTTCAGTGTTTGCATAAAGGAACCCACAGCAAGCTTTATCTGGATAAGAATGAACTAAATAACAGTAAGAAAATGAGACTAATGAAGGATTGCTGTATAATCACAGTTCAGTTATCCGAGCCTGTACAATATCTTCTTTCGAGGGGGAAACTTGGCATTTGCATGCCTCTCACCCAGTGAGAGCTTGCTCAGGCACCAGACAGAGCAGCATCTCCTGAGATTCACAACAAACCTATTCAAATAAAGTAAAATGTGCAGTACCTCTGCAGAGGGCCAAGAGCCAGACTGTCCATCCAGCATCTACCTACCTACCACACAGGTGTTACAAATTCCCAGGACTGGGCAGTTTCCCCAAGCCTCTTGGAGAGATGCTGCTCTGTGGAACAAAGGGAGGCCAAGCCCAGGAAGTACAGGAATGGCTTGAATTAGGCTTTCCATGCACTCATAGTAGTAAAGCTGTTGTCTGCACTGCAGGACCACTGCTTCACTACCTGCAGTTGTTTAATTAGCTGTAGCCTTGCTGCAAACCTGTTGAAAGCATGTTTTTTATAGCTTCCTCAGGGAGTCTGCAGACTGAAACACACCCTGTGCTGTCTCCAAGAGGCACCTTCAACTCCATTTCACTGAAGCTTATCCCTGATAGCAGTTACAGAGGGACACGTAACACCCAGGGAAGTCATCGGTGTAAGAGCACCATGCTTGCTAGCAGGGAACTATGCATTGCTTTTTTTCTGGGATTCATGCCCCAGAATTGACCTGTTTAGAGTTTCTTCTGTTTATGGGAGTCTATGTCTGTCAGACACACAATCAGCTCTCACTTTATATCCATCCCAAACTTGTATATTAGAGAAATAACCAAATCCTCATGTCCTATGCACTTTTATGCCCTTGTAATTTAACGCCTAATTTCCTTCTTCCCTCAAATGCACCACAGCTCTCTGTCGATGCTTTGTCACTGTTCAGTGCCACTACTGCAGATAGAAAACATTCTTTCTGCTTTGTGAAATGCAAGAGCATCTGCCTTTTTTTTTCCTTTATCACTCCTGCTGCTTTGCACTTTCACTTTCCTTACAGCCATTGGCAACAAATACACATTAGTCAACAGTCTCTGGTGCATACTCCAGGCCTGTTATACAGAAGACAACAGAGATTTGGAAGAAGAAATACTTAGACAACCAAAATATGACATAAGTCAGAACAGCTACAGAGAAAGGTAAATAGAAAACAGGCACAGTGACTGAATTCAACTTTTGTCTAAAGGTTATGCACCCAATTTGGCTCCTTGTAAAACTGTTATAAAGCTGCCAGTGATTTCTACATTTGGTTGGTATGTAAATTTTGATGAAACCCTTCTTATGAAGCCATATCACCTGAATGAATGGTTAAATACTTTCTAGAGATGGCTTGGTCTGCTACACATAACGTTCTGTAAATATGAGACACATATAGGGAACGCTTTGAGGGGGATATTGATTTTGATTTTAAAAGATCAATTTGTCTCATTGTCTACTGGTATTTTCCAAAGAGGCAATTATACTAAATACTCAACAGTCTTCAAAAGACAGCAAGGTGCCACAAACCCTGTGCTGTCCTCAGCATACTTGAAGAGACGCACATATGTGCATACACACAGAGCAGAAGGTCAGACAGTACGAAGTCTCCGTGGGCAATGGCACTTCTTACCTGTTAAAACTTGCATTAAAGTTAACTTGCTCCTTACCGTGGCACTATCTCAAGGCTCAGATAAGGGCTTTACAGCACTGATATAACAAAACTGCAGTATGCTTAACTGTAGAGATCTGAGTATCTTTAAAAATTAATGAGTTCCTGGGAGGTCCACACTCTAAAAATTGAGATTCTGCTGCCAAATAGATGGGCTCTGGGTAACAATCTTTAAAGTGCTAATAGAGCAATATGGCTTCAAAAATTAAATTCTTTAATGATTGAGGGCCAAGAGAAAAAATTGCCTATCAAATTTACTGTAGTGATTATCACTGTTTGTCTGAAACAAGACCACAATCTACTCCCAATGGGAATGGCAGGATCTTCAGGGCAAGGAATGAGTGTGGAAATTACTCAAAATATGTAAAGCTGTCTCCTCTGAAGCTCTTGGAATGACTCCATTCCAAGTTGTTTTCTTCTTGTATTATAGAAGCTAGGAAAAATAAACTACTGAGTTGTAATCCTTGCCCCGTGTAAGAAATAGAAGAATAGAGAGAAAATGTCCCACATGGCAACAACAAAATGAGAATTTGGCAGGAGAACAGCTATTTTCTGTCCATTAACTCTCTATGTCACCCAGCAGCCAAGCAGCGAGAACAACTATGAAAGTAGCTGCTATTCCTTTTGTAATGTATTGGCTGTGTCTACATTAGCAAGTAATGCAGCCCATTAGAAGTGGGCTGTGAACAGCTAGTGCTGAGGACTCAACATCTTCTGGCGTGCATTTGTTAAGTAGTGTGATCTTGTGACTCTAACTTGACAGAGAACAACCTCTTTCCTTATAAAGTGCAAAGGAAACAAGACTCTTCTTTAAAATAAAAATGCCAACCAAACTAAACAACCATCCTTCCAAAAATGAACTAAGAATTCCTGTATTTTATTTCCAGAGGAAGGATAAAGATCATTATTTCTTTTACTAAATTACAAGATTCAAAAGCCCCTAAACACACATGCAAATTCCTATGAGTTGTTGCTACTGAAAGACACTTACTGCCATCAATACGTTTTCTCTTAAATTTCTGGTAAAGTAAAAATTCCCTCGTATTTTGTTTTAGCCCTTTTTTCTTTTCAAGCAGAAACTTTGTGGGCTAGTTAGGTTGTACTGCTTACAACAACTGCAAAGGTCACATAATAAACCTCAACAATATGTTTGCAGATGGTTACTATCTCTAGGAATATTAGGCAATAGTATGTACAAGTGTGATGTTTAATGACTACAGTGCTTATACCATCTTGGAAAGAACTACCTTAAACTGACCTAAACAGAGGAGGAAGGAGGAAACATACAAACATATTCAAAGCAGGTACAAAGAATGCCATGAGTGAAACTACAATGTAAATAACTGCTGAGAAATGGCTTTTTTTATTTTTTAAAAGTCTACGAGCAGCATCTGCATTTAAAAGTCTATAGCAGCATTGGTAAAGGTTCTCCACATCTGCCTTTAAGTGCCTGGAAAGTTTCCGAAAGTGTCACTATGTGGCTAATGCATCTGGCATTGTCCTGCTCACCCTAGATCAGCCTGCAGATGAAACAGGAAAAGCTGTAGCAACTCTGAATTGCACAAGATTTTCCTACTACTAAATTTTCCCATGGCTTTGTCAAGGCAACTTAGCGGTCAGGACCAGTATGGTGGATGTGAAACAGCTTAAATCTGCCTTTAACAAACTCTCTCTGTACTGTGTTTCACATACATACAGAAGTTGCTCATCAAAATCCTGTTCTGCACATTTTGTCTGAACCGGTAAGACTGCCCCAGTTCTACATTTACAGACTTAATTTATAATGTAATGGTGTAAAAAAAAAAAAAAAAAATTATGAGATTGTCTAATATTGGGAAGTGTCTAGGGAGCACATGATTACACTTCTATTCTGCTGGTCAGTGCTTATGCAAAAGAACAAAAAATAACTACCGTTTTCAAAATTAAAAGCATGTCAGGAGGCTCTGTCTTTGTAGAGACAAGTTTAGTTAATTTTGCTGGCAACAGGTTTTAAATTCACCTCTTTTTTAAAACTAATGATCCCAGATAGTTCTTTGGTCTCCAGCTCTTGATTTTCATTTGGTTCATGTTTTTGAGAAGGAATAATCTAATGAATGTTTTTCTAACATTTGCCTTTCAGCAAGAATATTTGGACTTTTTCCTCATTTCCTTTTCTTTTTTTTTTTTTTAAATTTTATTATTTTTAAGCAAAATGGTTAACCAGATTGTGACAAAACTTTCATTTTAAAACCGTCATAGAATATGAACTGAATTCTATTTCAATGCATGAGGTTTTTATTAAACAAGTAAATAATAGTCGTGTTCGTTTCAACTATATCCTGGGCCTGTTTTTATAAGTCACACAAAGACCAAGTAGCATGGAAGGAAAACCAGCATGGAATATTTTTACCCTGTCTGACCTAAATTTATGTATTTTTTAGTTCTTCCAAGAGAAAGAGAAGTGGAATAACTACTGCCTCTTCTCAGTTTCTTTTCAGCTTTCATATTTTAACTGTGTTCTCAGCTGGTTGCATGAGTCATGGAGAGCTGGAAATATGACCTCCCCCCCCACCAAGATTATAATAACTGCTTCCTCATGAGGAGACCTATGTGTGTTTTGGGTTATACCACTAAAAAGCCACAAAAATCTCCTGGAAGCTTCTTAGTGCCAGAAGCCTACATGGGGGCTAATAGAAGAAGTACCTTTAGCTGCAAAACCTGATTACTTATGAATGTAAGAAAGACTAAGATATTTAAAATTTTCCATATGACTCTGTCTTGAAATTTATGCTGTTGTTCTTCGGCATTTGCAGAGATTTCAGGCTGCTGTTGACTTTGTAGATTGTTTTGTGTAATGATGGTATTGAATTTCACTGGTCTAGGCATAATTTGGATTTGATCCTGTGATGTTCCAAGAAACTCTAAAACCCACAGGCTTTTATGAGAACTGGAAGGGTGCTCAGTGCTTGCCAGGCTGATCCATGCTATTTCAAGTGAACATGTTCATCATTGTGTGCTCCTTCCTATACAGTGTAAGGTATATCCAAACTAAATCTCTGTTTGAAGCTACCTATAATATTATATTTAGAAACAACAGGGGAAACTCATGGCAGAAATCCATTCTTCATTCTGAAATCCCATAACTTTATTTTTAATAAGCCAGATCCCTCATAGAATCATAGAATGGTTTGGGTTGGAAGGGACCTTTAGAGGTCATCTCGTCCAACCCTCCTGCAGTGAGCAGGGACATCTTCAACTAGATCAGGTTGCTCAGAGCCCCGTCCAGCCTGACCTTGAATGTTTCTAGGGATGGGGCATCTACCACCTCTCTGAGCAACCTGTTGCAGTGTTTCACCACTGTCATTGTAAAAAATTTTTTCCTTACATCCAGTCTAAGTCTAGCCTCCTTTAGTTTAAAACCATTTCCCCTTGTCCTGTCACAACAGGCGTTGCTAAAGAGATTATCCCCATCCTTCCTGTAGTCCCCCTTTAAGTACTGAAAGGCTGCAATAAGGTCTCCCCGCAGCCTTCTCTTCTCCAGGCTGAACAACCCCAACTGTCTCAGCCTGTCCTTGTAGGAGAGGTGCTCCAGCCCTTGGATCATTTTTGTGGCCTCCTCTGGTCCCGCTCCAACAGTTCCATGTCCTTCTCGTGCTGAGGACCCCAGAGCCGGATGCAGTGCTGCATGTGGGGTCTCACCAGAGCAGAGCAGAGGGGCAGAATCACCTCCCTCGACCTGCTGGCCATGCTTCTTTTGATGCAGCTCACGATACGGTTGGCATTCTGGGCTGTGAGCACACATTGCTGGCTCATGTCCAGCTTTTCGTCCACCAGTACCCCTAAGTCCTTCTCCACAGGGCTGCTCTCAATCCCTTCATTTCCTAGCCTATATTGATATCGGGGGTTGCCCCAACCCAGGTACAGGACCTTGCACTTGGCCTTGTTGAACCTCATGAAGTTCTCACAGGCCCACCTTTCCAGCTTGTCTGGGTCTCTTTGGATGACATCCCATCTTTCTGGTGTGTCAACTGCACCGCTTAGCTTGGTGTCATCTGCAAACTTGCTGAGGGTGCACTCAATCCCACTGTCTATGTCATTGATGAAGATATTAAACAGTGCTGGTCCCAGTACGGATCCTTGAGGGACATACTCATACTTTGGCATGAGCATACTTTGGCTCATGTCTAGACTCAGCAGAGCATGTCAACCCAGGACAAGGATCTTGTGCAGTAAGAAAAAGAAAAAGCAAGAAAGGTCAACTTACTCAAGCATAAGCCAAATTCATTGGCAGATCAAATGGATTCATATAGCAAACGTAACAGTAAAAAAAAGTGTTGTGAAACACATTAACAGAGAATATTGTTATCAAATGTGCCTATCAGCTCTCTTGCATTTATAGGCACGTATTATTATGCCTGTTTCATCATGTTAGCTTGAGCTTATCTGCCTCTAACATAGAGCTTCAGTCCTAAATTCCTGAGCATAAGGTCAGACAAGGAGTCTGTCACGCTGAAATTACATCTCCCCATTAGAAACTATTCCCTTTCTCACTGGGCTATCCTTCCTCTTCTCTATACACATTCTGCTTTTACACCCAACTCTAGTTTTTGCTAGCATTTCACCATTTGTACAGGTCTCACTACTTATCCTGCAGGCAGCCTTCTCTTCCTGCTCAGTAGTTTACTGATCCTCTGGACAACAACAGTCTGACTTTAATCAAGACTATGCAGGAAAAGCCTTTCTTCTCTGAGAAAGCTTTTAGATGTTACAAGTATTCAGGATTGGTTTACCACATTGGGTAATGAAGCAGAGCTAAAAATACCATATGTTCCTTTGACATTGCCCATTCATTACAATAAATTACTGAAATTTCTGTGACTGCAGAACAAAACATGTTTTATGTTTTTGCTTTTAAGTGAAGCTGTGTATAAAGTTCTTTGCCACTTGGAATATCCTCTTAGTGTTTTACATAAGAGGATAACAAAGTTTATTTGGAAAATGCAGAGAAGCCTACGGCTTGTTTTCTTCTCATTTTCTTAAATGAATGAGGAGAGATCTTAGAATGTGAGATCACGGAAGTGTAACTGGCCAAATTTTCTCCATTATGAGAAAACATAGTGAGGAAATCTGTTGAGACTGCCCTTCAGAACATCACCTCTTATTGGCAATTCGCTGCACTGGATAAGCAGAAGTCCTTTCAATCATCTTCAAGCTTCCTATGCAATCTGTGTAAGTCTGTTTCAACAACTGAGATGAGATTATCAAAGCATGAGAAAGAACTGACACATAGGACCAGATTGTTTGAAGATGTTTATTTTAAGTCATTTCACATAGTCTCATTCACTATTTTTGTTTTTTGAACTCAGAGAAAGAGAGAGAATTTTTTTTCTCCAGTAATTAAAACTCTGAAGGCAGATGCTCTTGCCTGCACAATAAAGGAACTTAAAATATTTTTTAAAAGTATTTTAAAAAGCCCATAAAAAACTCAACTAATTTCTTCCTTTCAAGTGCTGAAATGATCTAATGCTATTAATAGAAGATTCTTTCTCTGTGGAAAATTTATTCTTCTATTTAAAGCTACTGGGGAAAAGCTTGAAAGAACAAAAAATTATGATTCTGACATCTGGCTATTGGTATAGCCTTTGGATGATGAGTTCAGATATTGGCTCTAAAACAAATACACTTATTTGGAAATAATGCAGAATGATCAACAAGGCATCCTTTCTCCACACAGTTACATGCAGTGGCTGCATACTTGCTAGAAGCCCACCCAGCTTGTCCCTTAGTGCTGAGGGAAGCAAATTTGAGGATATCAGATTGACAGCACTGAAAATCACAGATTTTTTTTCATGCACAGAAATAGGCACAACTCATGAAGCAGCATAACTTCCCTGCGCTGCTGATCAGCAAAGCCTGACCCTGACCTAAATGGCCCATGATTAGCAGAGCAGGTGTTAGTCTGTCCCCGTGATCTTCCTGCAGAGGTACGAAATTGATACTAGCTGTGATGATATTTTGTGTGGGCACAGGACTAAGAATTCCTGTCACAATAAATCAGCAAACAGGATACCTCCCCAGGAGTTTAAAGAGGACATTTTATACCAAAAACCTCATATCCTGCTTCCAGACACCTGATCTATTAGGCTTTACTTCTTTGACATGTGCTGGTGCTCGGTGATTTTGTTCACATGTTGACCACACGGCCCAGGTGCTGTGCTAGCAATTTACTCTGAAGTTACGAGAGTTACGTGTCTTGAGCATTCCTGGTGGGATCACTCAGAGATCGTATTTGCAAAGACACATGGGTATGTTACCCAAAACATGTGATTCACAATAAAACCACTAAAACCAGAACAGATTGCTTAAAGCTGAAAATAAAACACATCTTATGTTTTTCTTCTTTCTTTTGTTTAATAAGGAAATGGAAATTAGATATTTGTAAAATGTACAGTGAAGCATTGTGCTAGAGATGTCTGAGTAACCAAAACAAGCCAGAGTGCTTAAATATCACTGCAGCATTTGTATAGCTATGAGCTCTAAAATGGAGAGCTAAGCAGCACTGTCAGTAGCAGCATGCTGGATGGAAGGAGTTACATATTTCCATGATCTACGCATGGCATTGAATTAGATACAGCAGCTCAGATTCCCTAACACAGCTTCTCTTCCACACGGTAGATAAACCCTCAGAAGATACGGACACGAACAAGTAGGCCTTGGTTTACAAAGTCTTGGCCTGGTATCCAGTAAATCTAGTTTTAGTCCCAACGATACAAAGTGCAGATCCAGTAGAAATTCATTCTGTCCTCTCAAATGTGTTCAAAAAATGTTGATCAGTCGACTTTGTTCCTGCAAGCTTTTTGCTGGATCAGGTATCATTTGCCTGCGCCACTTGCACTTTATGCCATATCAAGTGTTGTCTGTCTTCCCACAGTTGGCATCAATCTGGCACAAAAGCACAGATCTGGCATAAACTCTGTATCACAGCTCTGGCTGATTTGACAGAAATATGATCATTTGCCCATGCCTGATCTGGATGAAACCCGTACTGCTGTTAAAAACAATCATGCACAGATCTGGTGTTAACATCAGCCTCTCATAGGACAGCAGAGCCAGTCGGTGCCAGAAGGTGATGTGAAACTAATGGAACGTCTCCGCCTGCCACCCCAGCACAGAGGTCTGGGTGGCAAGAAGCAAAATGAGACATCACATGGTGGCTCTAGCCTCTGCACAGATCACTTCCTCTCAGTGACCTCAACTTTCAACAGCCGCTTACGTGCTACACGAACAGCAAGGCGAGTATTTTCATAGGGCATGAACCTATGCTGTGCAGCTGCATCCAGCAAGGCAGCAGGGTGATGGAGGACAGCTCCATTTTCAGAGCAAGATAGACCACCCTTTTCCTCATGTTTGCTTTTCTTTGGTTATGGCTTTGGGCTTTTTACTTATGCATGCATGCTCCACCCTCCCCATATTCGGTAGATATTCTGTAGTGTGTCTGTATCTACAGAATATATCTATACAGTATGTATGTATGCATGCAATATTATACATTATGTTACTAAATTACATTCAAAAAATCTACAAAAAAATTAAGAAGTCTGCTGGTAATACAGATTTGATTATAAAACAACTACTTCTCATGTAGGTCAGAGTGAGAGAGGGTTTGGGAGCTTGATTTTGGGGTGGCATAGTCAGCATTAGAGATCTTCTAAATCCAACTGAGCTACTTAGTAGATGTGGCCTAGCAGAACCCAGTGCAAATTTTGAGTAACTCAGCTATGCTGTTTCTAACCCACTGTCAATAATGCACCTAATTCATCCTAGTAGCATGTATGATGACTTTCAAATAAAGCAAGATAAAGCACAAGTTAGAAGTTAAATTTTGGCATCTATTACAGTACTGTCTCAAATGCTCATTTTTGCAACACCTGAGTGCCTAAATGGTCTCCTCATCTCTCCTAGGACTTTTTTCCTTGCTTTGTTTCCTCTGATTTTTGTGTTTCCTCTCCCTTCCACCCCTTCCCATAGTTGGCAGAAAGGCAAGGGGAGAAGGGCAGTGCTACTTAGTATTTAGTCAACATGAAAAGTGAAAAGCTTTGACAGTTAAGCATCTCCCAAGCCAAAACTGGCAAAGTCAGCTGAAAAAAAACAACAAATCTTCCTCTTTCAAACTGCAAACTTTTCTTATTTGTTGAAAATGTTCCAGGGTGGCTGCAGGGTACACTGAGCCTGCCTAAAGACACGTTAAACTTATGTTTTGACCATGTAAGAAGGAAAACAGCTCTCTTCCTCCATGATGCACTTTGGCACTCAGCAAATAAATTTTACCATGGCAACTGTAAATCCACTTGAGACATACAAACTCTTCAATAAAGTGGTCCTCGGCATCTTGTTCTACAAACTAACCTGGATAGTCTATGATCATTAAAAATGATAAAAAACCCACATGAAATATCTTAGTATCATGTATTAGTATCATATTTTCCAATTGTTATGTTAATATAATAGCCGAGTCTTACATAATACTCTTTTGTAAGTATATACCCAAGTGCTTTACAAAGGAGGAAAGCTAAAACACAACATGTAGCGTGACATGCCTCAGGTTGAACCAGTGCTGGAAAGAGAACCTTCACCTCTGAATATTGGTCCAGCACTCTGCCTTTTAGCTTCTTTAGCTAAATCCTGCAACCCAGCAAATTCTGACTGCAGTCACAGGCCAAGGAAGTTCCACAGAGTTGCCCGGTGGCATGATGTATCTTATCTTGCTATAAACACGAAAGAATTCTGAAGCTGCGAGGTCAGTACTGTCTGGAGTAAGTGCAAGCTGAAGGTGCACAAATAGATAATGTACCTGTTTTTCTAAACAGACCTGAATGGTGTGTAGAGTGACTGCACTGACAGTTGCAGGAAAAATATTTCAACGATTGTAGTGTGCAGCTGTACATGAAGTATGTGCGTATTTAGACCTAATTTGATATATAGTTGCCACAGCTGTATGTATGAATCATATAATGGCTATATTCTTGGCCAGTTCTGACTACGTACATGTAACCACTCAGTTACACAAGCCAAACCAAGGATTGCCAATATACGCCTTTTTGCAGACTCATTTAATCATCTCTCTGACATCGTGGCCTTAGATTCAGTGCAAACAGAAGGACAACTTCACAGTTCTCACAATTTGCAGAAGGAGACCTTGCTATACAAGCATAATTTCTTGCCATGATTTTTCTCAAAATAGATTAATCTTTGTAGAAAATGAGAGCAGAGGCTAATGAGGGTTGAGGCACAGATGGGCTAGCACCAGTAGTTACTTCATACAAACACAGCAAAGTAATATTTTCTAGCATGACATTTAATAAAATCAAGACATACTGGTATGCACAGCTACAGGGGAATTTATTCTGAAGTCAAATATGATGCTGCCTGGCTGTCTTCAGTGGAAATACATGACACATGGTCTATCTCATCTCACCTTCTTCCAATTAATCACACTTTTAATGAGCAGAAACATAAAAAGTAAACAGTTCCTTTCTCCTCTACAATAATACTAATTTTCTTTCTACATTGTTTACTTCGAATAACCAGAGTTCATTTTTAGACCCCTGTTCAATATTTCATTCAAAGAACTTCACAAGCATCTTTCAAATGCTATTTTGAAACTTCAGCAATGTTCATTCATGTACTGATAAGCAATGCAAATTTCCTGGGGTTTTCTTCCCTCTCTAACAGGCCTCTGTCTTTCAGGGCAGCGGGAAGGGTTGTTTCTTGGTTTGCTTATGAATCCAGCTCCACTCCCAATTGAGAGAAAACTGAGAGCTATGTAGACCAGAATACAGTTGCACTGTAGGTAATCTATATATTAGCCCCTCATTTACAGATGGACCCTAAAACCTAAACGTTATTCAGGGATTTGTTGCCTTCTGTCATGAATTTTGAATACCGAATAACGAACTATGAAAAAAAGTACCCCAGTGGGAAAAGCGTCTAACTGTGTTTTAAGAGTTATGGAATGACAGATATATGTTTGCATCTTGACATATGTGCAAATAACAGTATCTGGCATTCATAATGCCATTTGGTAAGTTGCCACGCTATTGTGTGCTTGGAAGAAAATAATACGGTGTGTCTTTTGGCATAAATTGCCTTCTGCATAATCACAGAAGCGCATACCCAAAGTAAACACCTGTACTAAGGAAGGCCAAACCCAGTTTCTTCACCTCAAACTATTTAAAATCATGAGTCAGAGATCCAAAATCACAAGATTGATTGACTGATGGATTGACTTTGAATTTTATTTTGCCTTCAAGGACTCTCTAGCTTAAGGGCTGCCTCCCTATTTCTTGTCTGCAGCCAGGAAGATTAAAAAAATGTTCAACTTTTTACATGAAAACTGAATATTCTTTGCAACTTCCCAATTCTGCAATTTTATAATCCCAAATTCCAAATGGGATACTCAGTATAAAATTACACTAGTTCACAGTTCTGCACATCCAAAGGCTTTTTACCTACGCCATCAGTTCACTGGAGACAGCAAAAGCTAGAGCTGGAGAAAATATTCTAGGTAAAATTTTTCAGTGACACCTTTCAGTTGAAGAGTATCCTTACCCTCCACCACCAAAAAAACTCTGATTAATATTTTTGTTATGAAACTGTTTGTTTCAACTTCCTTCAATTTAACAAAGTATGAAATGTTGAACATTTCCTTGAAACAGAAATTTTTAAAATACTTTTTCAGAACTACCAGCATAGTAAAATATCAGCTATTCATACAGCTCCAAGGATCTCTGGATTTGCACATTGTTGCAGTTGCTGCCTCATTTTATTCATTATAATTGGGTTTCACTGTGCTAATCTCTCTGGAGTATAGCATTCCTTGCCTTCCAGATGATTGCTAAATGTGGTATTGAAAGGGAATTATCACCTATCTTCTATCTTCCTGAGAGGAATAAGAACAACTGGGAAAAGTTGTTGTTATCTGGGGTAATGGGAGAGCTGAGAGGATCCAGCTGTTGTTCTCTACTTTGTGCAGCCATTTATAACTGACTTCCAGTGGCAGTGCAGGTGTAACATGCCAGTTAGATTCTACAAAGGGCACTGGGAATCTGCCACACAAATACGCCCAGTCCTATTTCTCTGGCACTAAAGATGAGGGAGAAGACTTTTGGCTTGCTGACAGAGGGAGAGAAAGAGTCTGTTGCCTGCATTACTATTGCTAGGTGTCTGAATTGTGACATTGTCTTGAAAATTGCCTCCTCCCCTTCCACTTTTTTTTTTTCAGTGAGAGAGGAGCAAAGGAAAGGGAGAAAATACTGGGATCTCCTTGGCTGTCTGGTTTTTGAACCATTAGGGTGATTGTGGATCAAATTTTCAAAGCTTATTCTCCAAAAGTGAAAATGAGAAATTCACATTCTTCAAGTTTCTGATACTTGAATATATTTGTTCATCTTCCAAAGTGCTGCCCAGGTAGTATGGTGCTTGGTGATCATGCCTGGATAATCCTGCAATAGACTGAGATCTACTTTTAGACAAAAATTTAGTGCTGCAAAAATAACATTAGGTTCTAGTAGTTCAGTTTTCTGTGAGTGACAGAGCTTATTTCTTCTTGAAGAACATTGATATTAATAGATTTTGGAAATAGACAATAGAAATTAATTAATTTTCTGGCCCACATGGTTATTCAGAAGAGCTTGGTAAAGTGAGTCATAAAGGCTCAAAACCCCATGGTTTAATTTAAGTTACATGACTTCTAAGAAAATCTCAAGATTTTCTGGGGAGGGAGGTGAAGTTTCTGTAGAAAGAATTAAAGAACAGGGAGGAACTGGGGAAGTAAATCTGAAGGACTTTGGTGCACAAAATCTGGAGAAATCTGGCACAAGCAGTCTCAAGGGAAGATGGGATGGCAGTGACCCATGCTTCATATTTGAATCCTGTCCTTAGTTTTAGTTTTAAAGTAATGCTTGGCAGAAAAGTTATAAATAGATTAACCAGAAGCTGAAAGTTGAGAGGGGGCTGGCTGCATTAAATATTACATGTAATTGTCAGATTAGTCACGTGTGGCATTTCCTCTTCAACCACTGTGCAACAGGTGAAGCTGAGCTTTTGTTGTACAATTAACAAGTCATGGGATATTTAAACAAATCATCAGGTCAAGTTTCTACCATTTCATTACATTACTTTTGAAATTGATTTTATATTGTAGGCCTATATATTCCCTGAAATACATTCCTCTGCGTATGTGGAGCATGAAAAATTAATTCCATTAACAGGTATTCTTTAACTAGGTCTCTAGAGTTCTGTGAGCCTGAATTACACTGCATTTTCCAGTATCTTTTTAATTTTGCATGTTCTAGATAAAAAACAGTTTCCTTTACAAACCATTGCCCTCTTCTGTGTAATGGCGACAAGAGGGGAAGAGGATATTGAAAAGTTCCTCATCAGCATAAATAAATTAAAATCCGCACTTCATAGAAGCCAAGAGGAATGAAGCTGCTATTAAATGTTTTAAGAGGAACCTAGAGGCAGACATGACCAAAATGAAGCTCCCCAGTCCAAATACATTAGCAACTCTCTCCACACTTGTATTTTTAAATGTCAGATAATCTATTAAAACTGAAACATCTTTGAAGGTAGTGTGGCTGAAGAAGGGGTTGTGATACAATCTATTTAAATAATGGGAGAACACATTTGCAGTTCTTCTGCATTTGCAGGTTAAAAATTCAGCTGTTAATAAGGCCAGTCTCGTATTTCTGTCACAACTGTCTCTACTCTGGCTCCTCTTCTCTTTGTCATCTCATTCTATACTTGTCTGATCATGCCTAACTTTGCAAAGGTTTCAAAGGTTTGCAAAAATTTCACAGCAGTAATCCTGTGTCATCCAGCAAGGGAGATCTGTGTATGCTATTTATAAACTCGTACAGTCCTACTTGCTGTATAATAGCAAATTCATGTTTAATTAGATATATTTGTTTTTTCATTATCCAGCTTGCATGCATAATTGTCATAACTGTGCCCATGGGGTAGATTTACAGCTGTATATATAAACTGGACTGAGGCATCTGCTTGCAGAGCTTCTCTGTAAATCTGGAGCTGGATATATAAGAGCAAGTATGTTACAGACAGCCTTGATAGGTATAATAAAGCATCACATGCACCTACATTGCAGAATGGAGAGAAAGAATTCCTCTGCTCTGGAGGAACTCAGCTTAGGAGCTGAGTGATGCTGAGTAGAACACGAGTAAGAGCTCCAGGCAAAAGCAAGGAGGTGCTCCCAGGAGCTGCTGTGGCTCAAGGTACATGGGTCCCCTTTCTCAGAACTCAGTGGTTTTGCATTGCATAAGAGACAGAAAGGATGTGGTAAAATTGCCCCGACCTTTCATCAACTTCTCATCCTAGGAAATGCCAGCAGTGTAGCTCCCCTGACCTGCCTGGCTTAGCGATGACTGGCTAGTTAGGGTGGGGAATGGCTATGGTGCAGTCTTCACAAGCAATGTGCTTCCCCAAGCAGCACAGTTATCCAATGGGCAGTGTTGCAAGCCAGAGAGATCTTGTGGGAAGAAAGATCTGTAATGCAGGCGGCTGAAATCGTAAGTGTGCAGCAGGGACCTGTGTAGACTGTACTGCCCTGCCCACTCGTTCTGCTGGGTAATGTCAGGTTGTTCTCAGCTGATGTGCAGAGTCTCCCCTCGGGCTTTCGGTCTACTGACATTTATGGCTCACGATTTCATTAGGGAATTAACAGTTTTTTCTTTGCTGGATGCTGTTATGCTATCAGGTTTGTGTTGTTCCTTTGGCTTGTGATAAGCAAAAGCTCCCTGACAAAGTCAATCATCTTTCCAGCACATTCTGGGCTGGAAGCTGTTCTGTTTATGGCAGTCCCCAATGACAGCTTGCAGCACCATCGCCCAGGTTGGGTCGCCTGCTGACCAGGTGAAATGATTCTAACAACTCCCTATTCACACTTCCCTTACTTGTCATTTCAAAGACGCATTATTTATTTGTAATGACATGTGGCAACACAGTTGCTAAATGCTTGGCAAAAATAATTATGGCGTTGCTATGACTGAGAGTGGTTCATAGCAGAACTACCTTTGGTGGATATATCAGGAAAAAAATGTTGCCGTGGGGCAGCTTACTTGCTTTTCAGTAAATCCTTACCAGGAAAGATTAATTATTCTTCTAACGCATCCAGTGTTGCCAGCTCAGGATTCTACCCCAAGTTTTATGGTATTTGTGCTTCAGTGTGGGGTTTTTTTCCAGACAACTATCCATAAATTGGACACTATTTCAATTTCTTGCCTCACTTTTCATAAAGCCTGTCTGTGTGCATGGGCCAAGACATCCCCAACATGGGAGTACTGTTGATTTTTTTTTTAGTGCAGTCCTGCCACTGACTTGTCTGGTGGCCTTGAGCAACCTGTTTCCTCCTTCTGGGCTTCATTTATCCTCTTTGAGTAAAAGGGATACAAGTAATTTAATTTACTGTGAAAGGTATGACTGTCATTTGCAATGTCCATTGGATTCTTAAGATAATGGATGGGTGTCTGTTTAATAGAGAGGACATTCCTGGCAGTTGTTTTGGCAGGAGGGTGCCTTCCCTGTGACAGGAGCTATTCAGTGCCATTTTAGGCAAAGAGAAATCTGATGGCTTTAGAGTCATGCAGTGCTAGCGACCGGAATATGAGAGAGATGCACAGAGTTTCTAAGGTGATCCTGTTCTCCTCATTTGGGCAAATTTTAATTTCTGAGCGCCAACCCTTTCCCTACAGTATCTCCTTAACTTTCCTGTTGCCATTCATGGTATTTTAGGACAGCTTTATCCTGAGTTATGGGCGTATATTTCACCTGGGTTGAGGCATGTTGTAGGCATCTTGCTTTTTGGACTGTCTATTTTAGGGTTTCCTTTTTTACCTAATCACCTAATCACTAAATTTTTATGTAGTCCCTTTTCTAGAAATTAAGTATCTGTATGTTGGATGCACTGGGCCTCCTATCCCCCCACAATTGTATTTTGGCTGTTACCCACAAACCCTTTTGACCTGAGTCCTCAGCACCACTCAAGATGAAATTCAGAATGGTATCTTTTCTTGTGGGTTCTAAGATTAGCTGTTTGATGAAGCAGTGATTTACTGTGTCCAAAATTATTTATCCCTACGTCTTGTCCTGAAGAGGCAGTGATCCAGATTATATGAGGGGAGTTGAAATCTTATACTATTGATAGTTGTCTGTAATTTACAGCTTCTCCTTAAAATTTCAGCTCCTGAAGTCTTGCAAGTTTTTTCATTAAAAACTGCAATTTCCAGAGTCACATTTAAGTCTATTTTGTTCACTCAACATATTTTTTCACTGAGATGGTTATGCAAATATTAACAACCTCTGTAAACAAGAACAAACCACGCAGGAGAAACGCCTCCTTAACCTCGTCCCTGAAGAGCCATTTGGAACAAATGGCTGTGTGCATAACACAGTTTTTTTCTAATTAGCATCTCTGTCAATAAGCCACTTGGGTATATTTGATATGCTTTTATCTTAAGATTAAATTTACATTTGCTGCTAGGTAGCTCTGACATCTTCATTCTTGTTTTAGATCTCTGTCATAACATGATTATTTTGTGATCACTACTTGCAGCAAACCAGCTCCTATTTGTATATGGCTCAGGTTTATCTACAGTGATGGGCTCTACAATCATGCCAAATAAGGAGTATTTTTTTCGCAACTTGCCTCTTAGAATTAAAAAGTTACTGTTGTAAAAGTTGCAGGGCAGGGGTTTTTTTTTAATTTTTTTGAGCCATATAACAACTCCAAGATATAAGCTGTAAAAACAACGAAGAAAATAAATAATAAATAAGAGTGCCTTTCTGAAGAGATAGGAATTTAAATATTAAAAAAAAAAAACGGGTTAGTCAAACTTTACAAGACAGACTGAGGCACAGATTTTAATGATTTTTCCAAAGTTTTGAAGAACAGATCCTTTCCTTAGTCCAGTATTCTAACCACAAAACTTTTTCCTACCACAGAGAACTAAGCACTTTCAAAAATAATTTTTCAAGGGCAAATTCACAATCGGTGTTATAAATTGTTACAGCTCTTATGAAATCAGTTGCTCTATTGTTGGTTGTATCAACTGAGGATCTGCCACAGGACCCTCCAGTAAAAAATAAGTAAGTAAAAAAGTATACATCAAATGAAAGTGCTTTCATAAACATTAGAAATAGATAGCAACAGGATTTTCTGTGCAATGAAAAACTCCATAATTTTCAAAATTTTTATGTTAAAATAGAACCTTTTTTTTCAACTCTTGTAAACAATGAGAAAATTTTCCCAGGACACAGTAGGAACTGTTGTCTAAATCAGATCAGTCATTTAATTCAGTTAAAGCATTTTCACTATTAGGTTCCCTACCAGCTGCTTTAGTGACAAGTAAGTCTTTATTCTGAAGTCCAAAAAAAGGGATGAAAAATGTCATACCATTGCAAAGTTACCTCTCATAGACATGACTTTCGGAGATTAGAGATAGAAAAAGGAAACTGCAATAATAAGGTAAAGTGACTGTTACAAATCAAACTGCAGTCTAATTCAGTTCACCACACAGGCCTTTGGGATTTTCCTACCTTATGTGCTTAATCAGATTTCAGATTATGTCCATTCATTAATAAAAACATTTCTATTTCCCCAGGTTAGTAGATTTCTTCCTCCAGACAGCTTTGTACTCCACTCTCTCTCTTTACCACAAGAGCCTGTTAAGTGTTTAGGTCAAAACCACAGAACAGGAAAATACTAAAGCAAAATTGGAAGTCTTTTATCCACTCTCAGCTGAGATTTGTTCACCTCTAACACCACAAGGAGAGTGAGGAAAAGTGTTCCAGTCATGCAAGTCTGAAGTTGCATTGGGTAGTTGTCGCGGTGACAAGACTATGCTGAAGTAAATACCATGATGTTACTCATATGAGGTCTCTTATGAATCAACTCCTTTTCAACCCTCCAAAAACTACATAAATCACATTCTGTTAACTCAGGGTTGCTTTATAATTGCAAAATAGTGCCAGATTTCCAGCAGAAACAAGGGGTTGGTGGTGGATAAAATATTTCCACACATTTGAGATCCATAAATTAATCAAGTATAACTTATCAACTCATAATTTCAATAATAATATAGAATTCATAGCATGCTCTTGTGTATAACATTTAATGCTTACAACACAGCCACTATAGATTATCACATGTATGAGGATTGGTGCTACTAGGAATTACATGTTATGGATTCAGTCTATTGACTAACACTATAAATGCAATGGCAAACCCCATATTGTTCATTTAAAGAGAGGTTAAAATATTTTATCTAGGTTTGCTGAAAAAAGACATTTTTTTTATACTAGGTCTAAAACACAGCACTATACTAGCTACAGTGAAGAAAATTAACTATCCCAGCTAAAACCATGACAAGATGTTACCCTCAAGAGCCACTGAAAGTCTCCTTAACCCTTTAATGTGTATAATTTAACTTCTTTCTTAAAGAGTGCTCTTCACCTGGGTTATTTCAGTGCTACATTTCACAACATTGTCTGGGGCTGTTTTAATTTATATTCTGAAGTCTTTTCTAGAACTCATACATGCTTGGTGTTGGCTACATAATCTTCATGCAATATTCTATAATCATTCACTGAGAAATTGTATGATGGCTTTGCTGTAAAAGTTATGAATAGGTCAGGGAACTGTAGGAAGAGGTAGATGGAGAAGGCCTTGGAGAGCTAGGTTCAGTCTCCCACCCCTGCCAGACTGCTCGTGGGGGAAAGAAATAAGTAATTTAAACACCTTGAAACTGAGGTTGACATGCAAATCTTCGGGTAGGTAAGAATCCACAAGAGAGTTTAGCAGACATTGTTCTCTAAGCCTTCTCCATCTACCTTTTCCTACAGTTCCCTGACCCATTCATAACTTTTGCAGCAAAGCAATCATACAGTTTCTCTAATGGTTCTGGAAAATCATAGTCTCAAATGAAGCAGTCAAAATCAGTATTTTTAAATCTCTCTCTGACGCTCTGCTCACTCCTCAGCTATGTAAGGTGGACACACCAGCCCCACACTACTTGGGGCTTTTGTGGAGCAGGTACTGTAGTGATAGGTACTGCAAAAAAGCTTCTGAATGTACTAATACTTCTGCCTTCATAGATTACTGGAGAAAAATGTGTGTGATCATGCACTTAAAGGCTGCACCACAACACATATGCACAGGAAACCAAATGAAGGTTGCATAGGCAACCATAATTCTGGCATTTCCTAAGTTTTTAGTGCTTGCCTTTAAAAATCTTAATAATGTGCTGTTAATATACCGGCTTTCCGGTATATAACATGTAATTATCTGAAATTACGTATGTGATGTTTTCTCAGTAGCTGGAGAACATTTTGTTTTGTGCTTTAAAAGGATCCCGAAGAATAATCGTTATTTAACTAAAACATCTTTGGCTTTCTTTTCTCTTCGCTTTTGTGTGGAACCCACAGAACAGCTTTTCACATACCACATGAATAATGTGTAGGAAGAGTGAGAGAGGAAGGGAATTGATGACTTTTTTTTTTAAGTATGTGAATTTAATTTCACCAGGCACTTTATTACAATCATAATGCACATCCAAATTTATTAAAAAAAGGCTCTCCTCCCGAATGCTTCAGAATGTTGTTTTATACATTATTGAAGAAGTTCATATTTTGCAAAATAATACGTTTCAACTGATTTTTTCAGTTGTAGGTTGAAAATAAGTATACATCAATGTCTTAAGTACTAGGTAGCTAAAAACATTCTGCATCTTCAAACTATACAGCAAAATACAATCATAGGCATGCTGGACAACTGTTAGATTACCTGACCAGATTCAAAGGTTTCATAAAAATAAACTTTCTTACACTGTTGGATGTTTTAGAGAAACTCTTTTTCTCAACAGTGCCAGGAGGAAAGAGACCAGCTATCCAATACATGTCTAAATTAAAAAGCATTGTGACACTTGCAGTGGGAAAAAATCCCCATTCCCTGCCCCCCCCCCCAGCTTCTCTGCAACATAACTGTAGACATAAATCCCTCTCCATACCGAAAAAGTGCACATATCAGTATTGAAATGAAGCGCGTGTAATAGACAGTTATGCAATTAATCTGCCAGTACCATCACTGATTCCTGGTTTTCAAGAATACATTCATGGTTATGAAATGTATGATTTTCAGACCACAACATATAAAAGAACAAACCTACTTTTTCAGCTAAAAGAGAGTCAATCTTTTTTTTTTTTCTATATTCCTAATGATCACAGAGATAACACATTGTGGCACATTGTATCACAAGCAAAATATCACAGGAGTCCTAATTCCTTAACATTAAAAGCTAGCTGCATACCCTCAATATAGAATCTCAGAAACATTAAAAAAATGCCCAAAGCTTTAGGGTACATAATGTCCACTCACCTCAGTTAAAACTCCAAGTAAATACAATAGATCAGTTTAACAAGATAAGGCATCAGTAGCAGGAAGTATTTATCCATTTTTCTATTCATTTCTTCCATTCCTTGCTACTTACCTCTGAGTGCTGCTGTTGCTCGGAGCACACAAAATGCAGCAGCTCAAGCCAAGGAAGAAAACGGTTATTTCCTTTCACCCTCTGTTACTCTTCTCCCTTGAAACTCCTTCACTTTTTTCTTTCAAGTTGCATAGGAATACAAGTATGGACCCTTTGGGCTCTCTCCAGGTCTGTTTATATTATGTAAAACAGATGAATGCATTTCCTATTTTAACCATGAAAATCATGTCTTCACTGACAGGCGCCTGGATCATTAATAGTATACTGTATGCAACTGTGAAAACCCACGTAATGCTCAGAATTGGGCTCACTTTTCTAAATGAAGAACCAGACGAAAATCTGCAAATCAACTTCTCTTTGTTGCAAAAGTTTCTCTTTTTCTCTCATGTAGAAGAAGCTGGAAGTCACTGTTTAACCAATATGGATTTTTCATTGGAAATGCTGGAGGAGACCTCTAGACTTGGTTTAACACCGGAAACAAACACATTAGAGATGTTTTGGTCATTAAAGTGCCTCTAACCCCACTGTAACTTTCAGTCAGCTACCACATCAAACCTGTGATTCCGTTCTCCCAAGGCAATTTTGTCTTATAGCACTGTCAGCAAACTGCTTCAGCACTGTTTGAAAAGATTCCAGCTTAAATTACAGTTGTGAAAGCCTGTTCTGGGCTTTTCCCTTACTATTTTTTCTAGAATATTTAAATTTCATATTATTCCCCAGTCAGTCTTAACCATACTTCCCAGAATGCAGGAAAACAGTCTTTCCTTCCTGCAATCCTAAATGCCTTCATTAGGGAGACTTAACATTGAAGTGTTTTGGAAAGGCAGATGCTCTAGATTTAAAAGAAACAAGAAAGGACTCTCAGTGAACAGCTGCATTGCTCTCAGCTTCACGCAGCCATATCTCAGAATGGTCCTCTACATTATTTTGTCACTGGGAACATATTATTACCATCTAAATTTAAAAACACTGGCTTTCTTGCAAGAAGGCAAAAGCAGACTTAAAACCACAATGACTGTTCTCCTCAAGTATTCTATGCCGATGAGGCAGAAAATAAGATCGAAGTGAAAAACAGTTCTTGTTTGAGATCTTTGCTTGCAAGGTGTCTGTACAGAACTAGCCAAAAACAGAAGTACAGGAATTCTTGTACACTTTCAAATATAATCACTATTCACAGTTCTTTGTTGAAATCTCATTCTGCAGCTGCTTCAGATCTTTGCCGACTGCTCAGAAATATCTTGTCCCTACTATTGAGCAGTATTATTTTACATCTGTTAGTACATTGAAATGCTGGACATTAAACCCATGTCCCAAAGTTATAATTTCTCAGTTCTAAAGGAAAATATTTTAAAAATAAACCAAGAACTGCCTGCTTCTGTAGATATTAGGTCATGTAATTCTTAAAATAGTGTTCTGGCAAACAATTCCACTTCAGAGCACTGAGCATACCTCTTGCTCTTAAAATGGCTAGTGAACTTCCAAAATCCAGGGAGAAAATCTAAACAAATTTAAAAAAAAAAAAAACCCTTATGAATTCAACTAAATCACAGTCTTTTTTTCCCCGTGAAATATATACGTTAACATTTTTTTGTCTAAGTGAGTCTTCATAGGCATCTTCTAAAACCACCCACATTTGTTTTCCAGAATAGTTTAGTCAGTGACTGAATGATCCACTGCAACTCAGGTAAATTGCTTGTTCTGAAAAAAGTGCACTAATCATATGGATAATATAAGATCGATTTATTTTAATTCAATGACCATATGTAAAACAGTGACATAGACTTTCAGTCATAAATAAGACTTCAATGGACAGCCTGTTACTTATTCCCTGAGGGGCACTTTAAGGAAAAAATTGAATGAAGTACTGGTTCAATGACTATTAACATCACTGGGAGTCTTTTACTAATGTCAGTGGCATAACTTAAGTCAAAAATTATGTATACATATATATAAAATATAGATATATCTGTATGTTCTAGCTAAGGACTTCCTTACATTTTCTGAGTATAATTTTTGCATTTCAGAAGTTCCCAGAAATTTGGGAATTTTGCTTTTTGAAAAATCTGGCCTTCCTGATTGTTTTTCTGTAATTACACCTGTACTGTGACAAGAGATTAAATACCTTAGAGAATTAAATGCAATGACAAGTTGAAAAAAAATACCCAATTTTTCTTTTAGTATTTAGTAGAAGTTTGCTAGTGAGCATTATCCTGACCCATCAATCAGTATCTGGCCATTAATCTAATTGTTATTCAGTAAATTCTTCCTATTATAATCTCTCAGGCATGTGCTGCACAGTCTAATAATCTTTCTGTGTTGTATCATAAGAGAAAGAAGGATGTTGAGTCATCTTGTAAGCCTCTTCACCTTGTTGCTGGCAAGACTAGCCTTTTCTGAATGATTCCTGAATGGAGGAATGCTAAAATTGGGCAGTTAAATAAGTCTCTGATCAGACTACTGGGCAACTGGGTAAAAGAGGGAAAAGTGTAAGATAAAGTTGAACAAGAACAAACATCCTCATATCTAAAAGCGTGCTTCCTTGCTTGTACTGAAGTCCTTAGTTATTTAAAACAAAAAAAGACAATGTCTGTCTCACCATTCTGTGTACAAAATTCATCCCTTTCTGCTTACTGAAGTTCTGGGAAAAGCTATGACAACCAAAGGCCTAACTTTCAAATGTAAATTAAAAATATTAAGCAAAATCTCTTTTAAAAATTAAAGATTCTGACCCAGCAAAGTTCCTGAATATGTGCTTAAATTTAAGTACATAGTCTTAACAGTGTTAATAGGATTCACCTGTCAGTAAGATGCCTTATGCGCAAACATGCTTCTTTGAGTTTTAAAACCATGTTTGCTAAGCTTCTAAATACTTGAAATTTAGGCACACAAGTTTGACAATCTGGCAAAAGCTTCTTAAATGTCTTGCTGAAAAAGAAAACAGATCTTTTCTGGTCTAGAAGTTTATATGAATCATTACTCTTTAGGCCAACAGAAGTGGTTGTTAACCAATGGAGGAGTTGTGTCATGGCCACACAGGTAATGTTGGAGGGCTTCTGAGGCTGACTGCAGCAACCAAGGCAAGTCGAAACTCTTGATACAGGACTGAGCTGACAAATGAATGACAATATTGAGAAAGTTGATGTTTTGTACTCTTGCTGATGGGCAAAATTCCTCAAAAGCTTGGAATGGCTTAACTTCAGATTCAGATTTTCCATTGCCGTAAATAAAATAGAACTTTTCCTCCTTAACAGGAACCAGACTTTAATCTTGCCTTTTTGCATGAGAGTCAGAACTCTCATATTTACACTTCCATATATGAAGCACCTCCGGCAACTTACACTGCAGGAATAAATAATCTCTACAGTGAATTCATGACTTTTTAAAATATCTCTTTAAGAATCTGAACTCCTTTCATACACTTTGGTGTTCTCCATGAACTGGAGAACCAAGTTTTTGTTAAGCTTTTCGTAGCAAACATACTTCAAGTATGTGAATTTTGTAAAGCATCCTAAATGTTTAATGTAAAATTTTGTGCATGTGGTAATAGTTTTGGATATAATACTCTACATTTCAGGTGTCAGTGTATTTCTGTGTTTGAAGACATTCGTTTATTTATTAGGTCATAGATCTTCTTTGGACTACAGCTAAAATATAAGGTATTCTTTGCTGGTAACGAATGGTGTCCCCTTTCATTAAAGCTGGCAACATTCCATCTTCCAGTGTTTTACTGTGCAGTTTGTTTAAAAGTCTTTTAATAAAAAGAGATTAAATTGTCAAAGTTACCAGGTAATGACTTGAACTATTGATATAGCACAAACTTAGCATACAAACCCCTATATGGATACTGGAAAGCTTGTTTCCCCATTGAGGAGGGGGTGGGTGGGGGCAAACTGGCTAGGTTACCTCTTGAAAATCCAAGGTGTCTTGCTTCCGATTCCTGTTTTTCAAGAAAAAATAACCGTGTGAAAATGTGTCTGTGTATCAGAATGCTGAGTGCTAATTTTAAAACTCTTCAAATAGAAACAGTAGACTCTTTGAAACACACTGAAGAAAAAATGGCATTTGAGGAATCCCTCTTAAACAGGTTTTAAATTAGGGGAAATTAGGACTATATCTTATTCAGTATTTCTTAAATACTCATAAATTGTGTTTGGACTCAATTTTGAGACTTTCTTCTATCAGATTTAATGAATACCTATAGAAGAGGCATATTCATAACAATTGGAAGCAACTACTCTTTAAACGAGAAACTTTAAGATTAGATTTAGAAAGACTGTAGAATGAAACGTTTGTTCTCCTATTGTCATGGGCCTGAAGAAACCCCTCTTATTTTAAAGCCTTTTTCATATGGATACATTTAACATGCTTGGAGTACTTTGTTACTACTTCAATAATTAACATTTGTAACCTTTTCTGATTTGGAATTAATGTTATAGTTAGTAGAAAAAGAGAGACCAGATATTCCAATATATTCATGGAAGTATCTTTAAAATGTCCTAAAAAGTCTTTTCAAAAGATACAGATTTCATATACCACTATCCCTGTGTCTCTTGATCAGCCTTAATTAGGATATTTTTTGTTTTTAAATGCAGCAATAAGTTCCTTTTGTTTTCTCAATAAGGCCTTTTGTCATTTTTTATTTTTATCATCTGTCATAAAAATTTGTTGTATGTGTGAGCAATTTAATGGTTCGCTGAAAGGTTGTTATGCAACTGAATTGTATAAAATCCTGTCCAAGCCCAGAAATTACTGTAAGGGGGAAACAGTGAAATGGTGAAAGGCTGAGAATTTAAATATGTTTTCTGTTTGTGTTTATATCTTTTATATGTGATTTTGTATAGCTATTCTCTTTGTTACCCTGTGAGGGTAAGAGGGAAGAGAAGATTAGGTACCTCATGCTTAGAGGTCAGGAATAGCTAGCTGCTGCCTATTCCCAGCACAGTCAAGACTTTAGAGTCATAATTTAGCCAATGGGGAACATGCAGTACCATATCTGTTTTACATAGGTCTGAAATTATTATTTCAACAGTATACCATTGCTAGCTCAGTTTCATGGTTAGTTTTTCAAACAGAAGCCTCTCAGTGTAATGCTGAGCTATTATTAAAATCATTAAGCCTGGTCTTAACAGCATAGGTGAAGAATGATAAATGCCGTGTTCCAACTGCACCAATGTCAGAACTCAAGGGCTTTCTATCAATACTCATTATAATCCTGTAAATGAATATAGTGGATGGGAAATAGTATCAATTGGTAAAGCTGTCATTTGTACAGCTTATTAGCTACTGTGACAGTATATACAGCTATTCTGAGTGTGAGGATCAGGGTGCAATTAATGCAAAGGGCAGATTCTGCCAGTATTACTCACTCACCTCACTAAATCATACATATTTGTGTTGACCGTTGTTGTGACTATCTACAGAGCAAAGCATTACTCTATGAACGAAAGCTGGATAATTTGACTCTAAACTGATTATACATAAGTAGTGCTCCAAAAGAAGTGAAAGACCTAACATTGCGGTTTTTATTTCACTGGCACTGATTTCCACAGGAATAAGAGCTCATCTTAAGGTATTTGACAGAATAAAGAAGCTTAATCATGCTATACATTTGTTTCTGCAATCACAAGATATAACTTCATACTTCAGTTTATTTTCCAGCCATAGCATCCTCTGAGAAACTAGAAACGCTTCCTTGCAAAGAACCTTTATATTGGACTAGATGATCTTCTGTGATCCCTTCCAACCTGAATCACCCTATGATCCTATGATCTGTTTATGTAACCCTTACAAATAAAATCCATGTCCACATCCATCAATTATTTACCTGTATTTTTACAGATGTCCCAAATGTATGTTTTTGACCTTCTGGCAGAAACACTGAAGCATAATAGAAAATTCCACTTGACTAAAGTTGGAAAAGCTTAAAAGCCTATAAATTATCCACTATTCTAGACTGCTACAGTAATTTTTGTAAAACAAGAAATAGTAAGTCAGGTTCGTTTTGGCTCAGTATAAAAAAATACAACCAGCAGAAGTGGAACAATTGTTGATAACCAACAGCTGGTATTGTTTAACTTCTTGGGATAAATTTTTGTATTTGCAATTGAACTTGCTAGTTTGAGCTCCAAATAAATTTTTGAGGCAAGCTTTACAGATATTACCTAATATCACACACAATACGAGTTTCTCTTCTCACCTGTTAAAATAAGATCCTTGTAACTTCTAACATTCATCACCACAGACCATATCACTTGGAACATGGATGACCATTTTGTCACCAGCCAACATAAAAGAGAGTGAAAAGAGCAATGTCAAAAAGCAGTAACACTGGGCTGTAATTCCCTTTAAGACTTTCTCCTATCTCTTCTCACATTATGAGAGCCTTACTTCACAATCTCTCTTGCCTTTTCATTTGAAATTGTGATGAACTTCCAAGAGAATAATCAATCAGAAGGCAATTTGCACACTGTGTAAAAGCATGTATTTTGTTTGCAGTCAGTTCTGAAAACATGGACTTCTGCCCTCCCTATACAGGATAAATCATTAAACAACAGAATAAAAGCATACTGTACGTTGTACAGACCATAGCCTTGAAACCATATTTTCATTGCTCTGAGGACTAAAACTGGCTAATACTTTTACGCATGTGCATGGATCCAAATCAGTATGTCATGAATTGTTGAGTTTTTGTCTAATAATGCTTTCATGGACTGCTGTTTTGGGCCTCTCTTCATCAGCCTCACTCAAAAATTGCTATAAGAATTTGAGACTGGCTCTACATTAATCAGCTAGTAAGAGTAAGACATTCCAACATTATATATATCCTCATAAACATACATCTATTTCTAGCACTGGGAGTACCAGTGTGTACCAGTAACATACCAGTAGTGATGAGTACCAGAGAAGACCACGCCAATATTCAGCACCAAGGTCAGCTCAGGACTACACACAACCTATAGGCAAGGACCTTGATTCATTAAGAAGTCCAAACTCCCATAAAAAAATTTATAGCAATCTTGAATTAATGAAACACTAGTTGGAAATAAGCAATCCTCATAGAGAAGATTTTATAAAAAACCATCTAAACCTTAAATTTTATTCATTAACTATATTGTTTATAGAACATTCTAGGTGTAATATAATGCAAATGGTTCAATGTGAGATACACTTTGTGACATTATTGACTCTTAGTAATACACAATGCAGCTACCTGTATGTGCGGTGGAAGAAAAGCCAGATGAATTGTGCACTGCACTTGCATCTATTTTTCTTTGAATTGCCTGTGTGCAAAAATGGGCTAAATCGTGCCTTTAGGCACAGTCTTGAACAAAGATCATAAATGCACAATCTCAGAAGACATGATATTATAGCACAACTCCCTCTTTGCTTCATGATAGGCCAGCCACAAATTAACTTTTTCAGAAACAGTCTACAGCATGTCTGCAATGTCTCAGACGCACTCACTAACCAGGGCATTGCATTGTTACAACAAAAGTCTATTTCTCTTTCCACTTCTCCTTGTCTACTCCTCATCTTCGTCTTCCAGAGAAGAAAGGTAACAGATTGCACATATGACCCCTCGTACGCAGACCGAGATAGACATACATTTTCACCCCCTTAAATGTATGTAGTCTTTCACAAACCTAGAGGTTCTTTTTGTGTGGGTTTAGCTGACTTTTATTTCCTTTGACTGTGGACTTGGACATGGATACATTGGGTAAATTGAGATTAATCTATTCCTGACCTTAAATTGTTCTAGATGCATGCGAAATGCTAACTCAGAAGGCCTCTGTATATTTTATACATGTAAAAAGGCAAATTAGGTCCTACTGGATTTATTATGCATCAAGCCAATGAGTGCTTTGTTGTCATAGGTTCTGAACAAGACTTCGGCAATCCACCAGTGAAACAAAGCTACACGGACAGTATAAAACTTCTAAAACTTCAAAGTGGTTGTGTAGATTATTTTGTTGTGGTAGTAGACAATTCTGGTATGTAGTCCAAAAAACCAAAACTGCAGCAAGGTTAGAATATGTTCCCAATGCAGTAGCCTGTGATATATAGTATCACTAGAGAGAACATGGCAATAATGTGTAGGGGAAATCCCAAAGCAAAGAGAAAAGTAAATCACTGTACATTTACTTAAGTAACCAGACTGATATAGTACTGCAGCCAAGGACATTTCAGCCTAAAAGTTGTCCTTTATGTGAATCGAAGGGCTTTTTCACATGGCAATGCTCACAAAATCTAATCCAAATTATCTAACAGTGTGTGCTTGGAGTAGCTTAATTAAACCACATTAAATTTGCTTGAATACTCTCTCTTAGAATTAAAGCAATCTTAATTCAATTTAGGTTCATTTATTTTGGAAAAGAATAAAGCTAAATTAAATTGAGCTCATTTTAATTCTTGACATGAGTGTCCACATAGATTTTAATAGTTAATTAATCCACTGTACTTTCATAAATTAAACTGCATGGATTTTCATAGTCCATGTTTATGTAAAAAAGCCCTAAACATACTCATATTATTTCGAGACTGTTCTATTTTCTATTACACTCCACATGGGCTAATATAGCAGTCACTGGGAGGAGCCAAGTATTAGCAGATTGTTCTTAACTGAGACTGTATTTTCCATCACTGTATATAAAAGACAATTTTTTTATATATTGTCTGAATTACAGTCCTTAATGTAGCCCTTTAGGCCTTCAAGTCTACTGATGATGAACAAAAGAAGCTAGATACGATTCTTTAGAAAAAAAGGGTATTTATTTAAATTCCAAGTATAAAAATAATATGCTTAAAGATGTTCCTTTGCAAAATACCTTATAGCATAAGAATTTGATTTTCTAGATAACAGATGTGCTAAAACCACAATTTGAAACAATTTTTGGACTGTGTCCCAGCACAAATCAATCTTACGGATTCCAAAAACACTAAGACAGATCTTGAAATGGTAATTAATTTGATAAAATGATCTTGATGTCAAAGAAGAAACTCTGATTTATCGCTGTTGAGGCCCTAACTCAACAATTATAAACAATGGTTTTTTTAAGTTTCACTGTTCCCAAACTTGTTGGGTCCCCTCATTAGTTTCAATTTTTAAAATATTATCCTGTTCATGGGGTGAGAAACTCTATCTTTGGCTGCAACTGTTCAAATCACAGCTTGTTAGGCATGGCTCGTGTTAACTGTGATTTCAGCTGGCAGGGCACTAGATTGGATGTTGACACCAAGCCAACATTTAATTTTGTTTTCTTGAGTCATCTGTTGCCAGTTCCCATGACAACTGATCTTCTAGCCCTCAGATTTACTAGAGAGAGCCATTAAAATGGCCAGAAGTACATATAGACACTCTTTGAAGTAGATGGAAGTTCAACTGTTTTCTTCAATGGAAACTAAAAGATCTTTTCAGCTTTTCCTTTAGCAACACGTGACTTCTGTTCATGAAAACACAGATGTTCTTGTATTAGGAAAATACAGTGAATGGTAGTTTCTAACAAGAAATCTGTTTTAGCATCTTTCTACTACATCTACAGAATGAAGGTCTTTGTGACTAAACCCACGTGATGCAGAGGACAGGCAAAAATATTTTTCTATTCTCACTTGCAAAGCAGTAATAAAAGATGAAATTTAAGATATGGATTCTTTTGATCTTCACTAGAGTCCCTGTACATTTCAATTTCTTGTTTCACAAATGTGTGACTTAGGTAGAGGAAGTATCTCAGAAAGATATCATTAGTGCACTAAGTCAACCCAGAGGTTGTAACAGATCAGAGGAAAAGGCCAATCAGAATGCTATAGGAGCTTCTTGAAGCAAAAATATCTTTGGTTAAAAATAGTAGTCAGTGTATATAAATTATGTACAACCCATATACCCACAGGTTATGAAAGCATAAGAAAAAATTAAATAGCATATTGGATAACAAGCAGTCCTTCTAGTATACTGTTAATATGCAGTGGTCATTTCTAAGAGCATCTCCTATTGAGTTTCACAGGGATATGTGCAGGAGTGGTTCCAAAGTCTGAATTCCACATTCCTCTTATACACTGTGTTCAAAACATTGCAAAGCACTAATCACCCCCAAATCCCTTTGAAATAAATGGAAGCACAAATACAATAGAAAAAGGTGCACAACTGGTTCAAATACTGTTAGAGACTTCAGGAAAAACAAAAACAGGCTGTCTCTTTACCTCTTCATTAGGTAAATATTTGCCTCTAGTATATGGGAAGAAAATAAGCAGCTAGACAACTTTGTCATTTGATGTGGGTATTTCCTACTGCCCGAGAGCTTGTACTAAAAAGCATTATTTGCAGGAGGATGTCCTATTACACCAGACCTCCACAGAAAGTGCAGCAGGCATTGCGATGCTTGTAAACTCAGGTGTGGACACAAAACTCCTGACTGCGTTCTAAAAGTTAATGGCCCTCTACAAAGGCAATAGACTAGAAGTTTTTATGCACCCCATTCAGTTTATGTTTCATTATACATATTTGGATGACTTCTCCAGGCTGGTTCTTCAACAGCAATTCAAGATTGCTTTTCTAAATGTGAAGGCACATAGGCCTATCATCTCAATTAAAACAGAGAATAAGGCAATTACTCTGACAAGAAGCTACCTTGCTTCTCTTCTCCTCCTCTGCCCAGTATAAGCAGTTAAAACATTTTAAAGATAATGAGGGTGTATGTGGGAGAAATTGAAAGACAAGAAAAGAGAATACACCAGTTCTTCGGCTTGATTTAACCATCCCAATTCCATGAAGACAGCCATTTTCCACCAGCTGAAAATCTAGCCTATTAGAAATCACAGGTGGCCAAGAATGCTTGGTACCAGTCATACTGCATGTAATTAAGTGGCTTCTCCTTACAACAACTTCCCCCCATTTGAGTATAAAGCCACCCTCTGCACTAGACTGTTGTGACTGGTAAAAACTGGTGTAAACTAATGACAAAATGAAGCACTGTGGCTGGGATATATGATTGCCATCTTTCAATGCTACAATGGAGATTAAACAACTGCATACATTAAATCTGGCAGGTTTTGCTGTAATGGTTCTGTGAATTCAGGCTCTGTGTGATTGTTTTAGAATGCGGTTAGCTCATGAATGTCATTGATGCAGATGCTGGCATACATTCAAAATGCTGTGTTTCATGTTTTGCTTTTATCTTTAAATATATTTGAGTAGGTTTTTCTCTCTTCTGAAACAGCTCACATAATAGGTAGAACTAAAAATTATCTAATATCTTCAATGCCTTAGAGCTACTGCCATGCATGAAATTCAAACTGTGACTATCAAAAGAAGTAAGGAGGGCTTTCTCTGTAATTCTCATTTTTAGCTATTTCTGTATTTTTTGAGAAGAACAGAACTTGTTCATGTTTCAAGTCAGCATCAGTTAAATAAAATGCAATCTGAAAGTTATTACAGGTCATCTGGGGAACTGGAGGCAAAAGTCTGGGGGTTTTTGACTGGTTGAGAAGGCAATAAGTTTAGGAAGATTAGTAGTTACTAATTAAGGTTATAGAGTGACCCAAATTTGTTTTAACAGCCCTTACTGTTTTAGTTAGATGCAATGATATTCATTATAGCTGAGCAAATAATTCCTGATGAGTAATATATTTGCACCTTCTTCCTTTCTATCTGCATGTTCCCTTTGATTGTATTACAGTTTTCCTAACACTATCATCAACTTGTACTTGCTAGATTATTTCTGCAGTGTTCAAAATGTGCATTGTATGATTTCAGCAGCCAACTGCAAGTGGCATCGCTCAGCTGTAGTTCCATACCTTATGTCAGTTCACTCTATGACTGAGTGCAACTCTTAATTAAGTTTATTTGCATGTGTGCAAAACATATGCTTGGTTATTCAAACCTTGCTTTGTACAGATGTTGCCTAATTTTGTTAAATGGGAGAGACCACTATAACTTTTAGGAGAAATTAGCCAAATTAGAATAGATTGAACCATTTGAGTGTGTTCCCAGACTAACTTGACCATTTGGTACCTTGCCTGTGAGAATTTAAATATTTTATCTATTTGCAAATGCTCTGAAATGATTTGTGATTTTAATAAACATGGATTGTTAGTGGGTTTTACTACATGCTTCATTCCAGCACAGGCTGACTCAGTGTGTTCTGAGACATATGCATATTGAGACACTCCTGGAGATTGATTTTAGGTTGAACCATAACCATTATGACTTTGGACGAGACCACTGAGGATGCACACTGTGGGTAGCTGGTCTGTCCACTAAAGCATGCTTTAATTACATCATCGGAGCTTTGGCCATACTGTAAAGAGGTAGACTATGTTGTCTCCTCTAAAGCTGTTCGAACGATTCAGGCATTTAATCAGAGACTGATATATTTATCATTAATAAAAGGAACAGGAGGATACTAAGAATTTCTTCAGAGGCTGAATTGATAATGCATTGGGTAATGAATGACTAATAAAATGAAAGCAGAATATAATGGATTTGTACTTTGTTTGTACACAAAAGGCACCACTAGAACTCTTCAACCATCATTAGCTCTGTCTCTTCTGCAGCGAGTCACTCTGCTCCCTGAAAAAAGTCTAGCTGCATTATAAAACTGCCAAACTGTACAACTGATACAGCTAAAACTTTCTGGATTGTCCTCCTATGTAAGATGGTTCTCTGAATTTAGGGGATTCTTTCCCATTTCTTTTATTCCATTTCATGGTGAAATGGGTTATGCAGATACCTCAAGGCTAATCTCAGCAGAATTTTCCAAAAGTGAAGATACACAGACAAAACCCCTTACCCTACCAAACAGTCACATCAGCTATGGTCTCTTGGAGGACTCTACCTGGTTTAGTCTGGAAAGGAACTGGCATGTCTTAGGTGTGGAGAAACCAGGAGTAAGTGAAAGTGGATAAGCTTAATGATAGCTCCGGTGTTTCCGGTTCATTCAGACAATCTGCGTGCCACTCAAACTAAAATTTGGCCCCTTGTAAATAGGGATGTAAAGACTTTGTTCTCTTCTGCTTCCAAGGAGATGATCACACCCTAGAGGTATGCAGCTCCAGAACACGCACTCCTTGTCTTAACCAATGCACAATAACCTATCTTTACCAATTCAGAACCAGTCCGTTTGCCACATTTAAAACCATTCAGACAAGATTAAATAAAGTAACTGTGGAGAAACTGGAAACAGAACTTAAAGAGCAGGGATGGGGTAATCATTTAGTAGCATGACTTATTCAGTCTTAAAAAAAGTGAAAATAAAAAAGGAACATTGAAGTAATGAAACAAAACCAACGGAAGAAAAGCAGTCTGGCAAATTCTGGCCTCTGTGCTATCAAGTCTTTAGTAAGTCAGTTCTTCCACATGTAGATTCTCAAGCAACACCCCAAAGACACATAAAGGGATTTTTCAAAGTTCAGTTACAAAACCATGTTTCTAAAATTTGTGTATTTCTAGGAAATAAGACAGTCCTTGATCTACCAGAGAACTGCACAAACACATAAGAATCAGTCTTTGATTAAAAAAATAAAAAAAGCATTATTCATCCAATCTGGTTAAGCAGTCAGTCAATTACAATCATTTGCTTGAAATATATATCAGTGGTAATTGTGTGCTTAAATGCTTTGGACATTTAGTATAATACATTGTGCAAATAGAAATAGGCACGGCAACAACATATAAAAGAGAGTTCTTTTACATACAATGAAGAAAACTTGTAAAATCAGATGCCAAAATATACAAATCATTTGTATGCACAAAAATCCCATGAGTGCATATGCAAACCACTTAATTATGCCTGTTAGTTATTGTAATTGCCATTAACATGTGCAATTACTTGCTCTGCATCACAATTCTAGGTGAATGGTTAAATCAGCTACAAAATTATGAATAGCTGAAAAATTCTGTTTCAATCCCCAAGCCATTTCATTAAATCTCTTATTGTATAGTAAACAAAGTACATATCATGAACTAACAAATTGCAAACTTTGTTTTTTCTTGAAGTCTTGAAGTGACTGCAGTATTCCCAGAAGAACTGAGGTTCTGCTGTTTACAGAACAAGAATTCCACATGCAATAGCAGTGAAACTGTCCTTCCAGTCCTTCCCATCAGGGCTTAGTCACATCATCAGGATGGGTTATGTGGGCCCCTTCAAAACTTGGGTGCTCTTTTAGGGCTGTTATATACTTTTTTTAATGCTGTCTGTGATCCAAGTATTTGAGCACTTTCTGCATAAAACCATTAGCAATAACTTAGTTACTTACAAACATAATTGCCTGGTTCTTCTCTTTCTTGAGGGGCCAAACTTTAGCTGGGGTTGGGTTTTCTGGAGTCTTTTTCAGGGAAGGGAGGATAAGAATATTCTGGAAATAGAATGGGTGTTACAACTGTAAATGTAATTTTTGGTGGAAAAAATTGGAAAATGAGGATGGTTATGTAATATTTCTTAAGCACTACCAGGCTAGATTTGCCCAAGCACTTCTGTAAGACTGTTCCACAGTTAAATCCTCTTGAATCTAAAAGCTTTGTTCTCATCTCTTATGATGGCCAAATGGCTTCATCCTTGACTCTGCATTCTAAATTGTTTTAGAGAAACAGCTCTTATAGTAGTACTTCATCGGCTGAATTCAGTCCTAAATATAGCTGAAGTTTGAGCAACCTCTTATATCTATATATTAGGGCCAAAGTTGGTGCTTTAAGTTGCCCTCTCCTAAGCTCACTCAGAGCTAGTTTGAGGATGTGACTGCAGGCTTGATGGATTTATAGTGACATGAGCCATGACGAAAGAAAATGTGGGAAATCCAGACTACCCTTTGGGTTGTGCTTTTCACTGAATATATTGACAGGAAAATACAGCAAAATATGAACATAAACAGGTGACAGCTCTCACCCCCCTCCTTACCTCTCTTTTTCCACCTCCCCCCACCAGTAAAGGCTGCAATTATTATTTTTTCAGCAACAATGGTAAAAACTGACCAAATTAATAAAACCTGATGGCGACCCTCCCTTATCCTAGAGCTTATCCTAGAGCTTGACAATAGCTGCAGTTCAGAAAAATCTAGCTACATACATTTAAAATTCAGATTCAAGCAACAACAAAACCCCTTCCTCTCCCATCAGACCTGAACCACATGTAGACTGTAATTACCAGAGTTATTGCTGAGGAGAGACCATACAGAATGCAATTATGCTATTAGGACAGGGTAATCAGAATAACTTGCTTATTAGAGAAAACCATAGACTTGTCCTATGCTATTATTTTTGCTTATATAAAATAGCCTTCTTAGGAGAGACTAAAATTAAACAGTAATTATGCACATCAAATCAATTTTCAATGGATATGATTTGTATGATAGCACAAGACCTGAGAAAGAATCACAGTTTAGTGTCCATGCATTTAAATAGTGAAATGGTTTTGCAGTGACGCACTGGTTTAGATGTGCAACTGTGGGTTTCCGTTATCCTCAAACAAACTGATGGACAGTGGTATCGCACACAGACATGAAATGCCCCCTAAAAAGGTATAACTAGAACCATTAAATTTCAGAAAAAAACTCTAAAAAGAAGAATATAATTACTATTCAAACATCACTGTTACTGGAATCTGGTGTTGGAGCCACTTTGAATTTGCTGATTTGCAGATAAATGGATAAGACTAAACAAATGCACTGTGATGCTTGTGATCCCAAAGCTGCCGACAACTTATGAAAATGATACTATGCGCATGTTTGGGAAACAATTGCTGTAAATAACCCATCTGTCACGAGAAATAATCCTAAATAACAAGGCTGTAACCTCAAGTAGACTTAGATGGCAGTGGAATAGATGAAGCCTTCTTCACATCTCAGAAGGCAGAGTGTGTTACAGGCAGAACAACAATGAAATAAAGCAGCTACTTAAAACCACTCCAGACATACTATTTTGAAACAGTTGCTTTGAAGTCACACCTTCTGAAAGCTATCCAAATGACAAAATGAGAGCAGGAGCACTGGGTCAGCCAGGCTTGTTGCAATGGTAAAATGCCTACAAAGGAATCTCAGTGCTATTTCTGGAGGATACAAAACATCAAGTTATCAATTATTTTGTTTTGTGCACAGATGTATGTTACATGGGAAATAAGGGAACGAAAAATTGATTTTGAGAAGGTATAATTAAGAATTTCACAATAACTGTCATGATTTTGAGGTTGGGAACATGACTTAGATGTTTAATGAAGTGGTATGACTTCAGCATTTTAGTGGCTCTTCTGAAGATGAGATTACTGATTTGTGGTATCAAGTGACCATAAGATCTGACTTGGAAGCTGTAAGCCAGAAAATACAGTACTGCCATTAGCAACACATACAAGACAAATTTTGCAGCTTTCAGCATGTAGGATTTGTTATTCTCAGGGGAATCCTCTAGTACCAGTTTCTGACCTCTTCTACACAACTTTCGTTAGCTGTAAGATCTAAGCGTGCTTGAACTTTGGCCCTCTAGCACTTGTCCTTGCTCTGAGCTTATGAGTCAGGAGCCATGAGACTCACAGCTCTGACTCTGCAAGAGACACAAGCCCATGGAGCAGTTACCCAACATTTTCATGACTCAATACCAACACCTGTAGAGCTGATATAGGCTCCTTGGAAAAGTCTTTGAGAGTAGTATAATGGAAAAGCATGATTTATGTGGTAAAACAGCTTCCAAAAATTTGCCAACCACAGCAATGTGGAGGAAAAAAGCAGCCACTTACTAGAGCTATATAGACCTTGCCTAGTAGCTGTTCTTTCAACAACTTATATATGCAATTACACATCTATTCACCATCATTGCAGGTGCAAGCTGAGCAACAGCATGTGTATAAATGTGTGTGGGTGTGCAAATGCTTCATTATGGTGATTTGTTAGCACAGTGAGTGAAGCTTTATGTCCAATGAATGTGTAAATTAGGTGCTTAGTTTGAGTGAAAAGCAGTTCACTTTGCCTCCTTAGCCCATCCCTCTCAACAGACATTGGAAAAGAAAGTAGTTACATTCCCTGTCAAAGTAGCAGATTCCATCTAAAACGTAATCCTGCTTTCTTGTGCTGTGCTCGGGTTTCTAACAATGAAGAGAAGTGAATCTTGAGGAATTAGTCATGTTGAATGATACCTTAATCATATGCAAGATATGCTCTTATGTAGCATTAGAATAAGAGGTGTCACATCTTGTGTTGTCATTTCTGGGACAGAAAGCTGGGACTGTTAGCTAGCTTTAAATCATTTCTTGCATTAACGAGATTCTGACCAGAGGCTCTCTTTCATGTTCGGGATATGCACTGCATTATTTTCTATTATATCACAATACGTTGCAAAGCTAAGTTACCAAGACTAATCCTTTAAGTCTTTCTTTCTTTACAATGTCAAACAAAATAAGACTATGCCATATTTCTGTAATCTCTCTTGTATTATGAGAATATTATGATCTATAACAACAACAAAATCCCTAAACTGCCTGCGTTCCCATTGGCTCTGATATGCTTAGACTTGTCTCTTTCTGTCAGAAAAGATATTTCTGTCTGTATGATTTCATTTTAACAGACACTATCAGGCTAAAAATCAGATCATTAACATAAAGCAGGAAAAAAAGATTTCTGGTGATGAAAAATTAGTATTTCTGAAAAGACATGATGTAATGTCTGAGGTTCTCTTTCTTCGAGAAACTACTTAAAATTTAAGTCCATTTTGAAGAGCTAGGGTGTCTACTTCTACTTTTTTTCTGCTTGGATACATATATTTAGATTAATCTGTTCAAAAGTAGCTTTTGTTCTCAGACAACTTTACATCCACTACCAAGATCTAAAAAAGATTTCTGCAATGCTGTGATGGCAAACTGCAGGGGAATTCCTTTAGGGAGGGTGGGAGGGGAATTTGAATTAAAAACTAATTAATTAAACCCACCAGAAGGAGCCTTCCATTTCTTTTAATAGGATGAGGGAAAAAAGAAAAAAAAAATATATATATAAAGGTGTATTCTCCTTCTGAGAGATCTGTCCTTTTGGATAGTGTGAAAACATCATCCCATACATACCTATTCAAAAATTTAGGGTGTATTTCTCTGCTGATATTTTCATGACGTCTAAGCTGCTAAGAGCATATTCAGTAACTTAACGCTTTTAAAATCACTTCATTAGAGTAGCCAAACAAACCATGATCTCAAAATGCATAAGCTCTTGTCAGTGTGTTTTTTGTTTGGGTTGGGGGGGAGGTGTTGCCGGTTTTTTGTTGATTTTGGTTTTTTTAATGAAGTTACTGCAAAATATGTCTAAAATGCTCAACAGGCAAAGAAATAGAGGAATAGAGTAATATTAAATTCCAGGATGGGAAGTGGAACGAATTTTCTGCAGGTGCAGGACACCTGAGAGCTGATTATGTAAAGCATTATCTCCTAAATAAGATAGATGAGTAATGCCCCAGGTCATAGTGCAGGTTTTTTTCGAAGAGGTTGGTAGAACTAGAGACCTTTGATGTGTTGGAGTAAAGCCTAAACACATCCTAGAAACAGTGATATGAGAGCAAGAGTGAGAAAAATATAAACGGAACAGCAAGTTACTGAAAACAGCTGCTTCTATTTTTTGCTCCCAGGTTCTTCTTTCAGAAACAAGGGTTGTTTAATCACTTTTCATCTCATGTCACCCACAATAACTTTGGAGCTTACCAGCAACTTTCAACAAAGGATATAGTTCATGAAAAAGGATACTAGTGACCCTATTGAGCCCTACCTGTAGAAAAAGCCTCAGTGTGAGGTCAGTTTGGCTTATGCACCAAAGCACCCACATAGGAGAGAAGCTATAAGTCCCCTAAGGGAATAGTTTTCAGTCAGAATGACACTTCATTAGACAAGAGGATCCAATCTTAAGTCATAAGTCATAAAAGAGATTTTTGACAGTTTAGGAAGGCAGGCTTTGTTGGCTTCTCTGTTATTACAGTAATAACACCCATTCTATTTCCAGAAGAATAATTCAGGAGAAAGTCATCTGGAGCACGGGGCTCCTGCATTTGCTAAGGCAGAAGAAAAGTGCTAGCTAACAGAGTGAACTTGGACTAGGTGGCAGAAAAGTGAAAAAACTGTAGAGAAAACCAACTGCAAATGCAACAAGCTCAACTCTTTCACAAGAGAACAAGAGAATGTAGGAAAGGACCAACTCAGTGAGACAGGAGGAATGCTAGTTTTCCAGATCCACCTATGTTGTCTTCAAAGATACTTTTGTGAACTAAAGAAGAGAGATACAGCATACATTTCGATTACGAGTTAGGGCCCCTCCTTAAAATGTTTTCATTCACACACATTATTCTGGATTTTTGAAGGACGCTTCTTTGTACTTTTACTTGTTAAAATGATATCTTTGACTTGGCTTCCTTTCAGTTTATTCTTCTGGTTGAATTACAGCAGAAAATGTACACCATAACATTAAGAAGTCTATTTGCTGTCTATCTTGACAGCTGTTGTTCACATACTCTATATTTGCCTTAAGAACATATGCATCTGATCGTGTCATCTGTTAAGTTAACCACTATTGTGAGGGTTCAAGTAAACTAGCCTCAGGCAATGGCTGATATTTGCTCCTATTACAGATCTAGCAGAGTCATGGGTTTAGTGAGGATGTAATTTTTTTGTACCATGCCATTCAGTTCTGAATTAGTATCAGGAGTTTACAGTAAACTAGTATGTTCTTCAGGACCTCTGCTGTGTTCCTAAATGTAGGGGATTCCCAGATGACAGTAAGTTCACTTACATTCCTCACTTGCAGGAAGAAGTGTTGCAGGTTGCTAGCTCTCTAGAACTAAGTATCTCATATGTGAAATCTGAAGTGATATATGTAGTTTATCTCAGTTCTGATTTTTCCATTAATTTTCTTGAGTTAAACAAGAAACTAGGCATTTAAAACTCATGGTGAACAAGTGGAGAATTCGTGTGAGTGAAAGACTAGGCTCCATTTTCTTTTTTCTAGAGCTTTCTCTGTATAGTTAGTACTCCAATATGAGTACTTATTCTCTGCTTCTGGGCATTGTAACATAGAGCAAAGTCAAATGAGCACCTGTTCTGACAGTAAACATTTTAGCTGAAGTTAAGCTGAACTGCTGTAACTGAAAATAGGACACTTTTGTCCTTGAAACCTCTGCAATCCAAGAAAGCTGCTATCCAGTCTGCATAGCTGCTATAGTTTAAAAAGAAATCAAATTTTTTCTCCTATCATAAATGCAGAGCTTACAAAATTATAGGAGTCCCATCTGCAAAGCATAAACTTCAGAGAAACCCAGTTAAGTCAGTGTTATGTACACTATTATGCATTGTGAGCAAACCAAAAGGGGCTGAGGATTTAGGTATCTGGAGAGAACACAAGCATACAGAACTAAATTTGTCAAACAATCTCAACAACTGTGATTTCCAAGGCCTGCCGGTGAAAGTCTGTACAACTTTTCTCCCCTTTTCTGCAGTAGTTTGTGAAATCCCCCCTTGCTCTGAGCCATCATTAGAGGTGACTGGCACACCGTTGAGTGAATGTGTTTTTTGCTTGTACTGTCATTTTCTCTCTGCTGCGGAAACAATTTGGGATGGTCAAGATTTAAGGTTCTCAATCCACCTTTCTCACTCTGCCACACTCATTCAAAATGCAGGGAACCAGTTGTTGCAATGCTTAGAGTAATTCAGTGATCGTTCAAGGGGTGGGCATTATATAGCTGACCACAATGTGTGCTGGTTGAGAAGAAATCTTTTAACTATTTCCTTTCTCTGTTCCCTCATCACAGTTCTCAAGTCCAGCTGAAATAACGTGGCGACACTAAGTCTTGTGCAGGAAACTTTGCAGGCTCCAGTCCTAAACTTGCCATCATCTTCCCCAACTCTGCCCATCATACACAACTGAAAGCATTTTAACTCTGGAGGCTGAGGTATTCTGGCTTAGAGTGTGACTTCTTGCAAAGCAATCTTATCACATCTCTTACACGACAAGACCTGGAAATAGGGAAGAGTGTAAAATTCTTCTGTAGAATAGTAGCTAACCTTTCTATTGAGAATGTTTGCTCTATCTAAATATTCCACATAGATTCATATCATTTGTGATGAAAGAATTAAAACATACTTGCAGGAGCCAAGAAACTCTCTTGGAGACTGATTTCTACTAATATTTTCTCCGAGTTCCCCCAAGCAAGCAGAGCTGGTTCTAGATGCTGAGTAAACTTGACTAAAGCATCAACACTTGTGTGTGTTATTTGAACTCAGCCACAGAGATTGACCCTGAATATTCCATTTGGTGTTCATTCAGCCACCCTTTGCTTTGCTTCCAGCCTGTCTCAAGCTTCAAGGCTAGGCAAGTATGCTTTCCCTAAATAGCATCTTCTACTGCCACTGTCAAGAACACTCTGCTAGACTGGATGGACCAGAGTTCTGACCCAGTAGGGCATTTCTTATATTCTTATAAGGATAAAAACCCAAGTCTTGGTGCAGGCTGTTTAGCTGAGAGGTAAGATGCAGTCTTCTGTGAGGAACTGAATGAAATGTGACAGACATTCACAGTAGATCAATATGGGCAAGGCATAGGGGAGACTGTGTGGCCGGAGGGATGTAGCAGCCCTCAGAAAAGGCTGAAGGCTTCACTGGTTTGATGTAACACAGTGATCTATGTCCAGTTGCTGGTTATACAGCAACAGAACACTTTGAGGATGTTAAAAAAAAGAAAAAAATTAGAATAAGGAAGTTAATACATGAACTGTCTCTTCATTATATGCAACAATCATTAAGTGCTTTACGCATAAGGATATGCCTTTCTTTAGTTATAATCACAGGTCCGCATGCATGAACCATGTGTGATTACAGGATATAACTGCACTACAGAGAGCAAGATAAGATACCCTTTGATTAAGATCATCTTACTGAAATATTTATGCAGACTTGAGCATGAAGCTATTGACCTGCATCAAGTAGTTATATCATGTGCTCTCTAGGGCATGTATAAATTGTGTATACATTAGACCACAAATCAACTTGAATTTCAAACAAAAGAAGGGGATTTAATGGGCACAAAGAATCCATGTACTAGCACACAAACTCTAGATACATTTAGAAGCAAAATGAAGGTATCATATTTAGCTTTACGTACTCTTTGGTATCTATAGATCTGACCTGCTTAGAGAAGCCAGGGTAATTAATTCTACATATTAAATTTTAAAAATACAAATCCACAAATTTGGTTAAAAAATGCCATACTGTTATAAATAAATAAATGGTGTAGCCTATTCATCACAGCACGAATTGGGCAGTCTTGAAACAGAGTTCCAAAACTAACGATTGTGAAAGACCAATACTGTTACTTAACTACTCACTAAAATGTACAGTTAAGCTTCCAGATAAACATGACTCCAAGCATTATGTAACTCATTACATTTTCAAAGTGTGGTGCAAACATTAATTGACTGACTAATCTTAAATCATCTTCATTCATAGTAAAAGCGTGAAGTTTTTCTATTATTTGCCAGACATATGAGATTATCTTACTTGCAAGAGAAGCAACTAATTGTGTGCACAAGTTAGTATGTGTGCAAATTAAGTCTGAGTACTTGTACTTAATGTATGCAATCAAATTTGGAGTTTACTTTTATTTTAAAATAAAGCCTGTAACATTAAAGAGAGACAGATAAGACAGGGTTTCAGTAGTCTGTAGACTAGCTGATTGACTGACCCGTTTCCATTCTGTTCAAGTGCCCATTCTGCCTAACTACTGATCTCATTTTTCTTTTTTTTTTTTTTTTTCTTTAAATTCTATCTTTACTCAAACAGGTGTACATATACCTGCCTAAAGCTGGGCAGGAAGGTGTGGACAAATACGTATTTTCTGATTTAACTTTTCTCTGTCAAGTTCCCAACTACCTCTACTTCATGTCAAGAAAGGTCTTTAGAAGGTAAATTAATTGCAAAGAGGAAGAAGAAGTACTAAAAGGTAATTAGAAATCCCTGTCCATCTTTCATTCAGAAGCCCATGGTTTCCCTTTTTTTCCTATTAGGTGAAACAATATTCAGCACAAAGACTGACGACTTTTAACAAATAAAAAAAAAACTTGTTCTAAATCTCCAAGTGAGAGACCAGACTTGCCTGCGATTTTAAATAATCTGCCCAGTGTAACATTACGCAAAGAGCAGAGTTTCAGATTTTTTTTTTCTTAATTCACCAAATTTCCAAGACGTACTTGCCTAAACTGTTTTCTCCATTATTTGTAATATGAAACACTGGAAGCCATAAAACAAGAAACTGCATATATATTTTTAACAATAAATAAATAAATAATTAAAAGTTCTCTAACCTTACAATAAGAACAGATTTCCTTTTCTACACAAAATATTTTTTCTTCTGTCTTCCAATTTTTTCCACGAGTTGACTAGTAGACTCTGAAACACCTAGATACATAAGCAGCATTTATCCCAACAGCAGTACTGCTGTGTGTGATTTCTGTGGTTAAGACATGGGACTGAGCCTTACAAAATCCAGAGTCAACTTCCAGTGGTGCCACTGGCTTCCTGCAGAAACTCAGAGAAGTCAATTAATTACAGCTCAATTCCCCATATGTAAAATATAAGAAACGCTTGCGTTTTTTCACTGTTTTCTGTCTTTTTCAAATTAGATTGCAAACTACTTAAAGTGGAAACAGTTTCTCTTTATATGCTGCACAGCAACTGGCACAATCATACATTATTTCAGATATAGCCCATAGGTATTTCTCAGACTAGGTATCTGTGTTTGGAGAATCTGAGCCTGAATCTTTTTTGTAGTCTGTGATAGTTCTTTTATGGCGCAAAACATCTGAAGAGTTAAGGAGTGAAACAGAAATGCCCTTTGTAGAGAGTATACAAGAGACCTGTAATACTTCTCTGTGTGATGTATAAGATACCGCAACTCTGAAAAAGCCCTTTTTCACTCACACAGCTTGGTTTGATGATTGTATACTTCAGAACTAAAAATTTCTTAAATAAGATGCAAATGCATTATTTAGATATAAACATAAAAATTTTAAAAATCAATCCTGCATTGCTTGCACAGTGTGCAATGTCATCCCTGCTGCTTTTAATGCCAGAGTATAGTTGTTGCAACCAACATAAATGTGAAGAAAGAATTTGTGTGCACGTAACTAGGTTCTTTCTGGTGCATAAGAAAGGATTCCCAGGAGCTAGGGGAGGTATAATATTTAAGACATTCTAGAACTAATAAACTAATAAACTAATTCTGATTCAACAAGGGATAATAGAAACTGTTAGGTGACATAACTAGTGAAAAAGCTTTTCACTGACATGTGATAGACTACCTACTCTGATATTCAAGTTTAGACCCAATCCTTTACGTGTCCCAAGGGTTTTCTAGTAGCACTGAGAATAAGAAAACCAACAAGCATCTGGAATATCAAAACAGCCGTGCATTGGGTCTCTGTAATGTGGGAGCAGAGTCCACATTTGCACTGTGTGACGGTCCCTTAGGCTTCTGCATTTCAAAGTGAGATTCTGTCCAATCTTTCTGCTCAGAAGAAAATTATTGTAAAGTTAGGAGGAAAACAGGACCCTCAGTTATTACTCAAGGATGCAGAAGTAATTATAGATGCAAAAAAAGTTCATAAAATAAGACCAGGTATTTCCTATATGATGACCTCACTCTCATAAACCCAGTCTAGGTTATGACGGTGTATGATCAGTATTTCCAATTCTTGGATAAAGAGGTTTAAGTGGTTTAAGTATCTTTTCAGCAACAGTCAAACTAACTGCCAACTTGGGATTTAGGAGAAAAGAGAACTGTAAAACACTTTTTTTTCCCTGTTAAAGGTCTCTATTTCATTTACAGACCTCTAATATTTGGCTAAATACAAGTCTCCAAACACTGGGAACAGTCAAACCTTGGAAAAGCCTAAAAACAACCGTCAACATGAATGGCATATTTATTAAATGATCTCATTTAACTGCTGCAAAAGTAACATTAAAACATAACTTCACGAAGCTCTCTCTTGAATCCCAAAAAATAAACGAAGTAGGTAGCTTCAGTAAGTAAAATACCCAGGCGACCAGCATAAAGCAGTTTGTGTTACGCATGCATCTTATTGAGTAACATGCAACACAGTGATGCCACACCATTGTCACAAATCTAAATATGTGTAGTACCAAAATTACGCATTCAGAGCAACAGAATCTACATCCAGTAAGTCACACCTCTGCACCTTGCCCAAGCGCACTGTGCCCATTCTCCTCTCCAGAAATGGAGATATTACTCTCCCCTCCTGGAAAATGCTGGGGAAGAGCTGCCATGCATATGAGATGAGTCATGCGCCAGGGAGGAGGGCTGCTGGGGCAGGATGAGATTCTCTACTGCAGGACAGAGGAAAAAAAAAGGGGAGTTGTGTGCTTCCAGTGAAGTTTCTCTGCATCACAGGGACGTGGGGTCCGGTTAGATCAGACCAGCAAGGGATTGAGAATTTGAAGAGAAAGAAAAAGGCCTTCCCAAAAGCACAGTGGCCCGTTTGTTGAAGGATAGCTAGCATTGCAGTACTTGGTGATGATTTTTCTGGTGCTATGTGATAAAAAACTCTAACTGTACCTTCCTACAAATAACAAATGTTTTGGGGAGCCTTATAGGGCTGAAATTTGGATTTCAGTGTGAAAGGAAATGGGATATTAAGTTGGAATGTAAATGAATATCCTATATGTTTCTAGTCTCTACTGAGTATTCCTGCGTATACTCCCCATGGTATCACACAAGGAACTAAATACATGCGGAACAGTAAGTTTCTGCTGGAAGCCCTTTGGTTGGATTAGAACAAAAACATTCTGACTTCGAGTGAGAGAACTTAAAATACCACAGAGCTTCATATATATATGAAAAATAGTGTTAAGTCATAAACTGCAGCAAAAGCACTGACTAGCTTATTTAATTTTGGTCATAAATGAATAGTGTTGGGAAAGGATGTAGGAGACCTGGTACGCTTGTTTCAGAAGAAATATGATGCAGGGCAAACAAACTGTTAACAGAACAGACTTGTTGATACAGGAAAACGAAATGGAAACAAAAATCCTTCTGGTGAAAAAAAAAACCCAAAACATTTAATAGGTGGCCTGGCTCAAGTGTTAGTGTCAAATCTGAAAATCTATACAACAACTAAAGACATCACAGATAAGCCTACAAGTCCCTGATTTAAGTTGCAGTCATCTAAATGACTGCAAAAGGATGAGAGCAGTAGCCAACTGACAGGCAGGGCATCAAGAGCATCTTTTTCTGTCCTGGAGCTCACTCGGCTATTAATTTCCTTGCGTCTTAAGCACATGTTTTAAGTGAACTACACAGTTACAAGATTTTCTGAATTATGGGCCTGGAATGAACAGATTTGCAGCAAGAATGACTAGAGCAGATTCAGAAAGCTGGCACCAATCTATCTGCACTCCAATTGTACCTCTCTTTCTCTTTGCCTTCCCTTTGTTCCTTACAAGCGTCTGCAGCCCAAAGCTACTACACTTTACCTTTAATATGCTTTTGAGTTTTCAGACCTCCCCTGCCAGTAGCTTCCAACATCATGCAGTTTACCAGTGCAGTGTTCTGATGGCCAAGGAGGAAAAGCATAGCTTTCCAATTGCTAACAAGCTCCCTAACACTATGCACAAGACTCAAACTGAGCAAACTTGTTGAAGGAACAAATATGTCAGCAACAAGTGTTAATTAAAATCTTCAGCAGCATAATCAACCCTAAACAGTTATGAGAAATCAATGGTAGGCACATGAAAGGAGTGGCACAGTCTGTTGAGGCTAGGTTACAGCTTTAAAAAAGAAGAAGGGGAAAAAAAAAAGCTAGTATACTAGTATAAAGTATTTCTATACCTGATGTTTTATTGCTTTAGGACTTTCTTTAGGCATTACTTAGGTGGCTGATGTCCTTATATTGCCTGTGAGGCTCTGCTGGGTTACAGGTCATCCTTCAGCCCAAAGAGAGACAACGTAAAAGGAACATAACACTTCAATTCTCTTCTTAGCATCCTCGAAGAATACTTACAAGAACGCTTCCTGCTACAAAACTTTTGAATTATGATAACTAGAAACAGTGATGAAGGAGCTTTAAGTTGTATGCAGTTGTTCTCTCCTTGAGTTAATTCACTGCACAGTGCTGCTGATACCACATGGTATCAGTAGCAATAAAAAGGGAATTAGTGTCTGGCAGCGACATAGTTGCACATCTCCGGCACAACTGTTCTGAAATAGCTTTAACTCATTAGATCTTGAAGCACACCACAGCAGAGTGTAGAGGCTGAGAAGCCCCCTTCATCAGTCTTCTCCAACAAGAATGCTAAGAAATTATGCTAATGTAGCCGTTAACAACATCTAACACTACTGCTTGCACCACAACAGCTCCTTGCCTTGGTACAGATCTTACGCTGGAGGAGAAGGAAGACATGGTGGACCACTGGCAAGGTCCACTGAAGAACTCAGTAGTGCCAAACCTGAAAAAGCATTCTTTACTTGCATGGTGCCAGAGAGGAAAAGTAGCAGCACAGAGAGCAAAACGTGATGCCACCAACGTATACCTATACAAATTAAAATGGATTACCCCAAAGTTAAGGGGGAGGGGGTGACATTTTCACACATTGTCATGCTTGTCTGTATCTGCTCAAGTAATAGAGAGTTTTGACATGGCGTGCTCTTCTTCAGTCTGTGGAGCCCTATCTTTTATGACTACAAATCAAATGAGATTGTCAATCTCTCCTATGCCCTGTGACTGCTGGAAGGGTATAATGAGAGCAATATTTTGGCTTCCTGCAACTGTCTCTCAAATAGATGGTGATGTTGAAATCTGTTCTGAATTTCATATCACTGCCCTCTTTAAGCTCTCCTTTCTCTCTTGATCCTTACATGGAAAGATGGAGGAGGGGAAAGAGAAAGGGGAAAGAAAAAACTATGATCTCTGGAACTCAAGCAATCCCTCTTTGCATTATGTTTTCTTAAGCAATTGCTGTCTTTTGCCATCTAAATCATCTTCCACCACCTTTTAATTTTTTAAATTAGAACTTAACTAGTATTTTATCATTTTTAAACTTTCTTAAACTGCCTCAAAAAATTCCCCTTGCTGTTGCGGCAGGATGTGATATTTTCTAGAGGAGTTTTTCAGCTCAGAGTTAACCCAAGATCTATAGTCAATTAAGCTGTGTCTTTATACAGAAAATCTGATACAATTGGATATTCTGGCCTTCTCCCAAACTCAGTGAAAACAATGGGACTTTGAACAGCCATCTTAATGGCAGCAGGGAAGGATGCTAGTGGCTGTAGAACTCTTTCCTACGAGGACTTCCAGATGAAAGTTGTGTTAATTGCGATTCTTCTCCTGTGAATCTGGCATTAAGTCATGGCACAATAAGAAAAACGAAATTCACTTTCTTAACAATTGCACAGTCTAGAGACAGTCTAAAGTTAAGCAAGACACAGGTATTTTGATGTGTGTTTCTCAAATTCAGGCCATATTCCTTTATAAGGCTTGCTCACTCAGTGTGACGGTGTGCTTAAATAAAGACTGAAATATGAAGTCCAGTGTTCACTGTACTATACCAGTTCTCATAAAATATTGCTCAGTGGCCCTAAAATAGTTCACTTAAATCACAGGCTGAAATGTATTATGTCTTAAAGGAGAAAATAACTGATTCAATTAAAACAAAGAAACATTCATTCCTTCTTATCTTTCTTATACTATTTCCAGTATTCTCTACACGACCAATAGAAACTATATGCACCTTTCCAATGCTGTCAGTAGAGCCTGCACAGATAACTGAAGTCCATATTTTCTCCTCGGACCATGACTGTGACATCTTAATTGATCATTGTAAGGAGCTGCTGTTTAATTAAAATTGTATGTGAAGGATCTGAATCAGTGAATTTGTATCTCTGTTTTAGGATAAACAGCTATTAACTGCCTCTAGTCTAGTTTAATGAACACCTTGTTTACCTTATTTACTGCAGGAACATTTAATAAGATCATAGTGGCATGTGTCAATTTTTTAAGCTTTCTACATCTGATAAAATTCACTATAGTCTACAGATTACATCTGTTCTAGTAAATCAAGGTTATAAAATAGCTTTTCATTTCTACAGTGAATGCTTTGTGAAGAAAAGCACACTAGATAAGAAGCTTTATTGTGAAGCCCTGATTGTTCAAGGCTTGGAGTTATTGCAGCTTCTGCTGGCATCAGTCAGGATTGCGAGTGTCCAGAACCTCTCAAAAATCAACATCTAAGGCTATTTGTACCAGCCAGTTACTTAGTTATTCCGTGTTCTTGCTGGAAGAAGAGGGAGCCCTCTTTAAAAAAAAAAAAGAAAACAGAAAACAAAAAACAAAATCACAAACAAATAAAAACAAAAAAAAACCCACCAAAAAACAAACTTCAGCTTTGTTCTCACATGGGAAACTCCCTTTGAGATTTGACCTCAAGGAATCGTTCATCAAAAAAATTGCGAATGAAAGCAATAGGAAGCGAACTAACCCTTGCCATCTGCAGTCTGTCCATCCAGTGTTCCTTGAATCTGATGTTTACATTACTCAGTACCAGCTAAAAAGATATTATATATCACTTATATCCAGTGATAAAGGATTCTGAACTTGCGCAAGACAGCCAGCAAATCTTGTAACCATGCTGTGTACAGTCAATACTACTGTTAATCTGGCGTTTCAAGAGAGAAAGGAATATGAGGTATTACATCAGAGAATTTTCTTAGGTAAACACATGAATAGCGATATGCTGCCACCTCTACATTCTCAGCTATGTCACCGAAATTTCCTGTATAAAGCTGGGCTAAACCTCCCCCCACACTGTAATTGTATAGGTCAAGAAAAGGAATATAAATTATGTCTTTAAACAAACCCACATGAACACAAGAAAAATCTTTAGAATATAGGCTGGCTTCACCTGTTACCACATTTTCTACCTCGATATACTTTCCTACAATAGACATAGCCAAATGAATTAGTGCAGAATAATCCTTGACCACATCATGCATTCAAGAAAATGTTGCAAGAGTCCACCTCCGGTAGCGATATAGTATCATTCAAATGCCATATAAAAGTAGGAATGTTTTTGTAGTGATCCTTCAGTTATGTCCATATTTTGTTGTTGGCTTATTTGTCTGTATAACTTAAAGGCATGGCTTATATGTCAATAAAAATTAACTTAGCTTTTAAACTAACAATGAATCCTACATGTTCAAACTTACTTCTCTACATGGTTTGTCTGCAAGCGGGGTTGGGATGTAAACACAACTTCGTATGTATCATTTAGTGCTCCTAAGACTTTCTTTTGACTTAGAGTCCACAGATGGTTATATTGGTATTATAATGATAAAATTATTTTCCAGAATAATAAAATAAGATAAATTACGTCATCTAGCATACATAATTTACAACAGTATAAATTCTATTTCAGTGTTTTGAGTAGCCAGCTGTATGAAATTGCTTGTAGTAAGTGATCACCTACACCACTGTAGGGTAAATTGTTATTTAAATTAAGTCATTTACATTCATTTTATTATCATTTTGAAGAATACAGATGTTCAGTACTATTTGATAAACAAATTTAAAACCTGAAAAGCTTACCAAATGTGCTAACTCTACTACTAACTATTTATACCTACCTGGACAAAAACCATATGTATTTGTCACCTTTTGTTTCTCTCCACATATTGTATGCATAACACAATACTATAAAAGGCATCTTTTCTTGCGTATTAGTATAGCTTCTGCCATGCAATGGGACACTGTCTTATCTGATGAAGTCTGTATTAGGGGGAAAAAAATGCTACTTAGTATTGATAGTTCTTTCTCCTTACAAAAAGCACAATAATGTTCATATCTTTGTCTATACGTCAGACATGTTGTGTACTTTCTTTGTTGTATATTTTACAAAGGTCAAAAGAATTAATTAGCAGAAAATAATATAGAGGAATTAAAACTGCAATTGCATATGCCTTCCTTTCATTAGTCACTTCTGCTTCCAGAAATCAAATGGCAGAAACATACATTCCTCTTTCAGTCAAGATTGCCCCTTTGGGAGTGAGTCGAGCAGTTCATGTTAGAAGAGTCCTTTGTTCCCTTCACTTAGGGTATCGGAACAGTTGGGCATCAGAGATAAATCATCTACTCTTTGCCTTAATTTAATTTGTATTTCACTCCAGAACAAGGTGCTCAGAATTGCTTGATAAGATAAATAAATAGAAGAACTTAAAAGAGTTACAAATATTAATATCCTTATTGGCTCATTAGGAAGCAGTATAGCAGGTGTATGAAAAGAGCCTGGATTATTTTGTTTACTCAGTAATCTGAAAAAGGCCAGAACTAAAGTTCAATCCAAAAATTGCATTCAGGGACTGTCTCTTCCAGGCTGATAGTGCCTGACCCAAAACCCAAACCCATTTCTAAGTTCAGAATTCTGTGTAACGGGCAGTGATGATCAACACCCCATTCATTGTCTTACACTGTTTTGACTACTCCTTTTCTCATAAATAAACCTTCCAGTTCTTGTATGACCATCTATTCAGATAAACTGAGGGTAAACTGGCTCTTAGCTTTTGCTTCCAGCTTGTTGTTGTGCCTTTCTGTGCAATCCCATCACAACAAAGTGATGTAGTTATTTGGTTTTTGGTTTGGTTTTTTTTTCCTAACGGGGTCATCATGTCTTAGATTCTGACAATCTGAAATTACTGAGTCACCACCAACAGACATTTAGAATTCTTCCTCAAAGTGAAGTTAAACTGAAAACATCATTAGCCATTGTTGAAGAAAAAAAAAAAGAAATCTAATCAGAATATTCTATTTCTACACTAGGGATTCGGCTGTGTCCCCCCAGCACCACCCTCTGTGCCTACACTTCATAAGGAGATTACGCTTCTCCCCACGAAGTGAAAATTACCTTCTTGTGGGGAGAAAGCGTTTAATTACGACTCTGCTTCCCCTTGTCTCCATGGTGATCCCATGCAAACAGCCTGCTTTATTAGACCTCATTTCCCCCCCGCACCCCGCCCCACGAAAGTAATAAATTAGCTCTGCGCGAACCTGGATGGCAGCGTTAAGCGCTGCCAGGCCGGAGCGCTGCGCCCAGGGCCGGGGAGCCCGCCGCCTGCCCCGGGGACCCCCCCCGCACCCTCACTTTGCGGGCGAGCGCTGCCCTTGCGAAGCCGCGGGAAGAGCTCCGCTGTAATCCTGTCTGGAGCTGAGCCGCTCCATCGTTTCAGCACCTACCGCAGAAAATCCGTGCCCGCTGCCCCCGCCCGGCCGCGGCGGACAGGCGGGTCCCGGCGCGCCCCCCGCCCGCCCCCCCCGGGCGCTGCCCGGGCAGCGGGGCCGTTACCTGGGTGCTCCCCGGCGCCGGGCCCCGCGGGGTCCGTGAGGATGCTGGGGTCACTCTGCGACCTGCCTCGCGGGAGAAAGCAGCCGGTCCCTTCTTCCGATGCAGCCATGAGGTGGAGGGCGGGAAGCTCAGAGGCGGGGGGAGGAGGAGGCGCTCATGGAGCCGGAGGCGGCCGGGGGACAATGGGGCCGGGGGTGCGGCGGCGGCGGCGGGGGGCGGTCAGCCGGGCAGCGCCAGCCGCGGCAGCATCTTCCCCGGCGCCGTGGCAGGCTGCGGCGGGGCGCTCCGCCGGCGCCGGCCGCTCAGGGGGCAGCTCCGGGCGCCTCAGGGGGGTGGGCCATGCCGCCTGGCGGGGTGGCGAAGAGCCGGGGAGCGGGCCGCCGGCCCGGCCCCCCGCCGCCCCCTCCCGGGACGCCCCCTCCCGGGACGCCCCCCCGAGCGCGGCTCCCGGTGTCGCCTCAAGCCGCCGCGCTGCTGAGCGCATCCGTTGGAAAACATTGGGATTCTCCCATGGTGCCCCGCGAGCGGGCGTGTGACGTCACGGCGGGGGTGGGGGGGGGGGGGACGGGGACGCGGGCGCTGCACCTGCACTGCACAAAGGCGGGGGTCGCCGCAGGTGCGCGCGGCCTCGGGGGGCCGCCCCGCCCCCGGAGTGCGTGACCGGGGGGCGTGGGGAGGGGCCGCCCCGCCCTCGGGGTGCGGAGCGAGGAGCCCGCCCGGCCCCGGCCCCCCTGCGCCCGCCCCGTCCCGCCCCGCCCCGTCCCGTCCCGTCCCGTCCCTCGGGGCGCTTCGCCCCCCGGGAGGAAGCGGCGCGACCCTCTGGCGGGGGGGGGGGGGGGGGGGGGGTTGGCAGAGGCGGCCGCCGCCCGCCTCTGCGCGGGGCTGAAGGGGGGTGTCCTGGGGGGTCCCCCCCGCATCAGAAGGCGCCGGTTCCTCCCCGCGCCCCGCTGGGGCAGCCGCCCACCCCCACAGCCCGGCGGGGGCTCCCGCGGAGCCGCGCCGCGCCCCGCGTCACCCCTGAGGCCGGGGGTGGTCTGGTGGCAGGGGAGGCGTCTCACGGTGACCCCGGGGAAGCAGCGTATTTCGACTGAGGCTAAATAGTTTGGTTTGGGAATTCGTTTAAAGGGAACAACTGTTTTTGTGGGATTTTTCCCTTAATGAAAGGTGACTCCTCCCCATCTTGCGGTGGGGGCCAGCAGAGGGGCTGCTTGGCCGTACTCAGTGCTCCGGGTAGAATCACTTGGAGTTTTGTAAAAACCAAGGACACCTTTTAATCACTTTCCTAATAAAGTCCTGCAGAATGCTCAGTCAGCGCTTGTTGGGACCACGCGGGGTTCTCCCCTCATCTATTACGGGGCAGGTAGTGCTGAGGAGCTGCGTGAAACATCGAGTTTGTACAGAACTAGCATGAAGGAACACGCATACCTACAAGTGGATTTCTTAGGCTGACTCAGGAGCAGCGGTTGTACGTGAAGCTGACTGAATTCCTCTCATAAAACAGGTGTAAGTTTGCCAAATTTTAGGGGTGAAACTTCGTGTCAGAAAATTTTCTATTAACTCATTCATGTACATGTTTGTTTTTACCGAAATATAGGGAAAACATTTTGCGTAACTTAGAAAAGCAAATGTGTTTTAACCATTTCTGAAAACACGGGCAAACGAAGCAGTTCTATGGAGTTGTGTCTTTGTTGTATTTTGGGGGCTTTTAACCCAAGATTCATCACATCTATCACACTGAGAAGTGTATTTACCTTTTTTTCTTCAAGCAGGAGTTTCAAAGTTAATCACCTGCACACACCTCATTTGGGAGTCACCTTTGGGCTGTGAATTCCCTGAGATTTGGTCAATTTAGTGGCCTTTTGAAAAAGAAGAAGCCGGTGGGCCTACGTTTACTGTAGAACCTCATAAGAAAATTCTTCAGAGACTGCATTTGACCAAGGCCTGAGTGTGGCTGTTCCAGTAACACCTGCCCGTGGCTGGGGTAAGCTGCTGCGACTAACAGGGAGTCGCAATATTGTCGTGAGAACAGGAACTGAACAAAGGGTTTAAAGCAAAATATCAAAGAGTTTCTCATCCAGCGAGTACTATCCCTTCCTGCTGGGTATAGGGTAGATCCTAAGGAAAAAGTAGCATGTGGTAGTGTACCGTAAGCGGTATCATAATGCAATGGAATAAATTAGGGTAGCAAGGACATCGTGTAAGTTGGTTTTTTTTTTTTTTTGCGAGCTTAACATTGCCATCTTGACACATTTTCAGTGTCTGTTTTTGTAATTTCTTCTAAGCCTTGCCAGTCAAACAGCTCATCATAATTCCAGAAAGACAGCTAAATGAACCATTTTCATCATGCTATGGAACATTCCCAAGGAAACAAACAAACAAACAAATAAATCCAAAACACTTGTTTAAGGGATGCTTTAAAGAGATCAGGATGTATTTTGTATTCCTTCCCTCCTCGAGCCAAGATTTTGAGTTGCCGTGACTCAACTTTGAAAGGGAGTCATGAACTCTAAAAATCACTTATGATAATTTGTTTTTCTGTGCAAACAGATCGCACAGTTTGACATAGGTACTGGGTCTAGTTTTCAAGTCAGAAATCTCCCCTTTATAGCGAAATAATAAGCGAAATAATAAAAATCTGGTTTTAGTTCTAAAATGAGAGGAAGTAGCAAGTTTTAAATGTTTTTTCTCTATATAGCTTTTAGGTCATTCTAGAAAATGGTGATGGTTTCTAGTGAGTTCTGTGAAAGTCTGTACTAATTGATATACTTGCCTTCTACAATGAAGAATGATACTGATTTCTTGTGCAAAATATATACTTGAAAAGTTCCATATCAGATTTAAGCATTCATGCAGGAATGAATATATTAAAATATTTTCAACCCGAGAAAGACTATCTCCAAGACAGCTTTAGTACCCTATAAAAGCACACGAGATGAGACTGACGTATTTTTAACCAACTCACATATGGATTGCCTCTATAGAGGACACTTTAAAGGGTTCCTTTGGATCCTAAAATAATGTCTGATAGAAATCAGTCAAACAAGGCTGGAATCTGCCTTGCTGTTTTAACTTAGCTAAAACATTTCATTTTCCCTCATTCCTGCCAAACCAAACATCAAGAGACTCAGTCGGGGAAAAAATCCTAGGTGCTGTGCATGCCAGCTGACGGAGCTGCCCCTAGGCCACCTTGCTCTTTCCAAATGAACCCTCATCGTGGTTGGGGGGGGGGGGGGGAGGGGGGGAGCGGGGCAGAAAAAAATAACTGTGTTAGATTGTTTAAACCTGTGTTGCTAAATAATGTCTCTCATGTAAAAAGTGTGATTATCTGCATGTCTTTTACTTTCAAGTTTCATATATAATGACGATGATCTATTTGCGCTTTTCATGTCCTTATCTTAAAGCAGGCTCCTCATTCCTTCTGGGGGCAAAGCTTTTGACAGGAAAAATAATAAATGTGAGGCAAAGTCTCTTCTTCATGTTGAAGGACCAACGCCAAAAGGAACGGAGCATTTTCACAGAAGTAAATCGAAGTTGACAGAGGCATGCACCAACCAATATATTTTAAGTATATTGATTTGTAAATCCCTCTGAAACTGGAATGAAACTAAACCTGGTTCTAGCTGTGGGTACTAGGCACTTGAAAAATTGTCCTTAAGTTCCCTTTTACTGCTTGATGTAATTCTATAAATGTCACAAACAAAAATATTTGCAGGATCAGAATGACTATCAGTAGAAACATGAGTCTCCTTTTATTTGGTTTATTTTCTCACTGTAGCAATCTTGTGATAAACAAGTTCACAACATTTTCCCAGAACGTACAATGATCTGATATGTTTATTTCTCTCTCTGAGGCTTTCTAGCCTTTGATATTTATGATGAAAAGTTATGATGAGATTTTTCTAGCTTAGTGGCAGATATTCCTGCAACTGGAATCCATTCAGTTGCAGAAAAATACTTCTTAAAATGAAATATCCACACAAGGAACACAAAAGAGAAAATAAAGCTTATTTAGCTTGATGCGTATTCCACAACCAGACCAATGCATGACCATTTGATATGCCTTCCCCTGATAAAAATTTTTAAAATGCAATTATATAAATGGTATGCATGATTTGATTGATTTGCTTTCTGTTTGATAGACAGCTGACCTCCTGTTTCATGATCTAGTTATATAAAGAGAAATCCTAACTTGTGTTAGAAAGGAATAATTCTCTGAGGAGAAAGAAAAGAGGTGAGTCATGTCAGTGCTGTTTTTCTCGAATCAGCAGAATATTAAACCACCTCATTTTCATTAACCTGAAGCCTACGTGTGATCTCTGAGCATAACTCTGATCTTCCTGCGCTGTTATTTAGAAAAATGAATTTAGGATACATTTGGATTGACAATATCAGCTTTCATGTTGGAATTGTTTTGATGACCAAGGGACAAATAGCCTTGCTCAGAGCGTTTTTCTTAGATGCAGCAACAGAAACCATTTGTTCTGTTGCTTGTGAGTCTTAACCTAGTTTTTTTAGAATTTATGCCAGCCTGTTGTAGCTCAGTACGCTTACAGTAACAATAAAGATGAGCATTCTAATGCTCAAAAGGCTCTTGTCTCTATTTACTTTGTGTTTGTGGTTTTTTTTCCACTCAGATGCTTTCTTGGTAAAGAGGACCTAGGACCTATTTTGAGCCTTTATTTGTCAAGAAGGTAAATGCATGTCACTGAGAAGGGATATAAGTATCCTCCAGCAGTCACAATTTTGTAAGTACAAAGACTTGAAAGATGTCTTCTTCAAAGCATGATGATGGAGTTGCTACTATGGAAGGCAAATAAAAAATGCATAAGCATCAGGGACTAGTTTGGTGGTGGCTTCATGTACACATTCACATTTAACATCTCTGATACTCAAGAGCTATTCTAGGAATAACCCATCTGATTTTCATGTTTGCTTTCTCTCACAGCTCTAGTGCTCTCTCTGTCATTTTATAAGTGAAGGAACAGGAAAGGAAGAGGCAGGGAAAAATGTAAAGGAAGAAAGTCATCTCAGCTGCCCGCCTTCTTGACAAGCAGCTCTACTCACGGAAGTCCTTCTAGGTAGCGGTGCAATGACAGTGGGAAGGTGAACATTGACTCTTATGTCAGTTATTCCAAATTATGCAGCTTATAATAGTAACAGCAACATATCAGTTTATGGGGAGGGAACTCATATCTGTGACATGCCAAGGCCAAGAGAGATTTACAGGGATGTGATTATGGTGCATAATAATTGTGTGTAAGAAGCAAGGAAAAGGCAGCTGAGTGTGGAAGACAGTGGAGGGCTCCTGCGGTGCTGTCAAAGCCGGCGAGGCTAGAGGTGATGGGCCATGTGAGTATTGTTTGTGCCAGTTTGAACACTGAAGGGATGAATCTGATTTTCCTCTCCATTTTTGGTTCCCCTTAGACTTCAGTATGTCTGAGGGAAAGGGGCATATATCAACTTCCATAGCAGGTCCAAATCTTCCCCCTTTCTGCAATGCCTTTTGGGGAATGAATATTCTTGTATACAGATTTTTCTCATTTTTTTACAGGCACAGTGTTCTTAAGAAGGCGTATGGCTGGAAGTTCCTTATCATTCTCACTTTCATCCTCGAAGTATTCCAGGGTCTCAGTTATCCAAAACTTTGAAAAACTGCAGACATGGGAGGTCTGAAAGCCATGTCCAGTGTAACTGAGACCCTGCAAGCTCTACTAATTAATATGGGAAAACCCAGTGTAGTATTTCTTGTTACATTTGTAACATAAGTGGTAGAAGTTTTAGACTTCAGGATAATAGAAATAGCTTTAAAAAAATGGTGTTTGATGTAAATATAAAAAATGCAGTGTAAGATCCCAGAAAAAGTTTGTAGAAAATTCCGCTTTGAACCATTAAATTGCCCTTTGACATATTTAAGAGTGAGAAAACACCTGATCATGCCTGAACTGCATTTTAATCAGTGTAATCTGGCCCGAATGTCTAGGCCTGGAGGTGTCCTCACAAGTGAGATCTTGGCTCACCCGAGAGGGAAATTTTCCGCTGACTTCATTTCACCCTCAGCGTCACTTTTCCTGCGGGGTCCTTTCCTGGACATGTGCAATTTCCTCCATTAAAATGCTTTTCGCCTGGCGAATGGCCGCGGTTCCCTGCAGCAGAGCCCGCACCGCACCGCTGCCCCACGGCACCAGGTGCCAGCAAAGATGTCAGGGCCCATCGCAGCCGTTGGTGCGCAAGGAGAGGTCTCTTCTCAGAGCCACGGTTCCCTCGCACCCTTCCCGGAGCTCCGGACGTCTGGCATTGAGAGGAGGCTCCTCCAGAGGTACACGCCCTACGGACGGATTTTCTTCCCTGCTTGCCCTTTAAGCTTTTACCAGGGTTTAACACAACCTGCTCAAGGGCCGGTGCTTTCCATGGGGTTTGCCACATGCATCCCGTTGGGTGGAGGCTGAGGAAAGACTCTAGGCAAGAATCCTAGTCCTGCCCCGTGTTTAAACCCTGACAGGTTTAACCAGGATTTATCTCAGCTTGGCAGATACTCGACACTGGAGTTTAACTTTAGCTCCATAGAATCAGGAACCTCATTTTATGAAAATATTTTAGGTCCATATAACACTGTATAAATAATGTTGGTTAATAGTTTGATCATATCAACTGTTTAAAGACTTGGTTTTTCCCCCCTGAGGTAGTAAGGGGAGGAGGGAAGGCTGCTTTCCCAACGTTTTCCGAGCAGCTGGAAATGGTTTTATTTTATGTTTAGCCCTTTGCTTGCTAACAATCCACAGGTGAATATTTGATTTCTGTCTTAACCAAATTTTGTAAAAATCTGGGACTTTTCTTCACGCTAAAACTAGCCAACACATGCCAGTGAAGGGTTTGTAACAGTCTTAACTTGCCTGAGTGCTCTTAAGTCCGGGCTTGGCAGCATTAGTGAAATGAATGTCAGGAAGGCATTGTAGACAGCATGCTGGTCACCTTCCTCACTTTATGTGTCCAGCAAAGAAGAAATAGGGAGGAATAATTTGCATCCTATTGAGACTTCATTAGGAAAACCACTGTGCTCCCTTTCATGCTTCTAGGGCTCTGATCCTGAAACTGTTAAAGGCACTAATAGGTGCTGTGGCAGATCTGCTGCTATCTGGCTGTTCTGTTTAACTCCTTTCCTCATTCTGCCTGGTTGCAGTATGTTCAGAAGCCTTTTTTTCCTTTACCAGTTGTCATCTTGCATGCCATGCCTGAAGCACCCAAGCTCTTCACTAACACAACCCTTTCATTGAGCAATTATGTATGTCAGCATTTCTTGCATATATTATTTTCTTTCCATTATTTATGTTTCAAAATCACTTGAATGTATTGAAGAAGAAAAAAAATTATGGAAGCTATTTGACTTAGTATACTAAGTGGGGGAAGTTCACAAATAGCTACAACTTAGCATCTGCTACTACAGGATTTTTGGATTTTAAAAAAAAGTGACCGCTTGCCACTTGCTCATGAAAGTTAGATATAAGTAATTCCGATCAGTTTGTCCTAAGAACAGGAGAGCACATGCTTGGGAATGAATTGTGGTTTGGAAGGACAAAGTTGGAAAGCTTCCTTCTAAGCTGCAATGGTGACCCCCTGTACTATTGGAGTAAGCATGAAACCCTTTATGTCAGTGCTGGAAATTAACATCACTAAGGTTTATCCATAGTTGCAGCCTAGTCCTTTTTTTACACTGTCTTTTCCCTATTATGGAACAGAGAGACTCTTTAGGATGAGTGGAACAATGAACAGCTGAGTAAATCATGTTTGTATACATTATTTCAAGTATTAGTAACCACCGTAATACCCTTACATTTAGTACATTATGTGAAAATTTTTTTTTTTATATCAGCATGTTTCAGTAAGATCAATAATTTCAATAAGATCATCTCTCAGAGGGTAAGTGATACGGGACAACGGTGCGAGGGAGACAAAGGTAATTATTGTACTGGTGTTTGCCTTCTCTTTGCAAGTGGTAAATTGCTTAGAAAATAAGTAGACTTTTTTTAATAACTATTTTGAGCACTTAAATTCCATTAGGAAATAAAATATATATGAAAAGGAAAAACCTTTGTTTTGGTTATGCTTTGCTGTTGGAAGTGTTTATATTTTAGAAGCAACACAGCTCATTTTTTCAGGGATAAGTTTGGATAACTGGTACCCTTATCAGAGATGTCCTTTCTTTTTATTATGTATTATATTCAGACAGCACATTCTGATTCAGATCTCATCTTGCTCTTACCAAATCTGGAATAATTTTGATGTATAACTTTTTCAAATTAATTCAAATAGCAAAGATCATTCAGTTGTCAGCAGAAGCGAAAAGGGAAAATTGGTGTTCTGTGCTAACTGGATGAGAGCTGAGGAATCTTTGACATAGAGTTGCAGGACAAAATTCTGATTCCACTCATGTTAGTAAAAGTTTCAACATGTACTTCAATGACATTTTGATGTCATCTGTGTATCAGTTTCATTTCTTGTGTAACACAGGACTTTGGCTGGTATTTCACACATTGACCGTGATACACAAGAAATTTGGCAGTTGGAAACTTAAAATAATTTGGGGGCCAGTCATACATGAAACTAGTGACAGAGCTTCCTTCAGTAGATCAGTTTGCAGGTTTTGGGGACCTAAAATCTAGTGAAGACCATAATAATCAGGATTTATGAGCATCTCGCACAAGACACAGCCTCTCATAATTGGGAGCTAACTTGGACTTTTCTTCATGGGAGGAAATGCAGGAAGTCTAGAGCTGATCAGCAGCTGAAAACAAGAGAATGAAAGGTCAAATTGATTAGAACTCATAATTATCAAGGTCCAAGTTAGCAGAGCAACATCTGTTTTGAGATTGAAGGTGTGTATTGCATGACTCCCCAGAAGTCATAGTCACCGGTTCCAATTCTCATATTCACGTGCTATAGTAATAGAAGGGTCGGTAGAGCTGCAGTGTGCAGAACTGATTTAAGAGAATAAAGCTTGCTCTTTGAACTTCCCCAGGGAAGAACGCAGTGGTAATTCTGTGGTACATGTTCAGACTTCTCTGAGTGCTTCTCTGTGTTACCTGGTTTTATATGTATCTGGGGTAGAGTAAACCTTGGGATGCTTCCATCCATTCAATTTCTTGCTCACCAGTTCCTGAAGCAAGACTTGAGAAGGGAAGCAGAACAGCTACAAATAAATTACAGGAATTTTTACTTTAAGGAGAACTAGGACTGAATACCATTCCTACTTCCTACATAGTAAAGTAACTGCTTTCTAAGAGATGAAGTAAGAATCTGTGTAGTGTTTTGCATCCTCATTTAGGAAAAATAGGGATGTGCAGTAAGATTATTGCTGTGGAGGTTGTGCTTCTGCTTTTTTGCAGATATCGTAAGTCTTTTTAAGAAATTGTTCTTCAGCAAAAGCTGAGCTAACTTTTTTTTTACTTTTTAAGTTTGTTTGGGGTTTTCCTGACAGTTGTGTATGTTGCCATGACAGCAAGCAATCTGTTGTGGTTTAACCCCAGCCGGCAACTAAGCACCACACAGCTGCTTGGTCACCTTCCCCCTGCCTGCTGTGGGATGGGGGAGAGAATAGGAAAAAAAAAGTAAAACCCGAGGGTGAAGATAAAGACAGTTTAATAGGACAGCAAAGGAAGAGAAAATAAGAACAATAATAATGATACAAGAATATACAAAGCAAGTGATGCACGATGAAGTTGCTCACCACCTCCTGACCAATGCTCAGCCTGCCCCTAGGCAGCGATCGCTGCCCCCCTGGCCAGCTCCCCCCAGTTTATATACTGAGCAGGATGCCATATGATCTGGAATATCCCTTTGGCCAGTTGGGATCAGCTGTCCCGGCCGTGCCCCCTCCCAGCTCCTTCTGCACCCGGCAGAGCACGGGAAGCTGAAAAGTCCTTGACAGTATAAGCACTACTTAGTAACAACTAAAACATCAACGCACAACATGTGTGTTGCCAACATTATTTTCATACTAAATCCAAAACACCGCACTGTACCAGCCACTAGGAAGAAAATTAACTCTATCCCAGCCAAAACCATGACACAATCTTAAAACAATCTGCTTATCTACTGTATTGCAGTTCAGTATGCTGTTTCTTAATGGCACAGATGCCATCTTGCTGCAAATTTTGGAAGGGCAGTATTCTTAGCAATTTAAACGCAACTTACTTGATGGACAGAGGTAGTGGTTGTTTTTCTAGGGTCAGTTCTAGTAGTAAACTTTTCACCTGAAAAGTTAGCCCAAGACAGAATTAGACGGATCTTCTGTTCCTTTACTTCAAAGCTGGAGACTATGACATTATCATAAGCAAAGTCAGAACAATTTAATCATGGAAATTTCTGTAGTCCAGCTCTATTGTAAAATACACTCTTTGCCAGCCTTGCTTCCAAACAGCAGTAGACTGTAATCAGGTGAACACCTTCAGACTATGCAGTTTTGATCTCACGTATTTTGGAAACAAATCCTTTAACATCTTTGTCCAACAAGTAAAATGCACATCTTGCCTGTCTTACTCTTCCAGTGAGGTCAAAACTCAGGTGGTTGTTACAAAGCCCCTTTCTAGGCCAAGTGCCACATTGCAATAAAAGTGCAAGTAGGATTGTACAAACACTATTTCTGATAAACTTATTAAACAGCCAAATTCTGAACCAGAATTTATGAGCACGTAAGAGTTAGTTAATTAGTATTTAAAAGGCAGGAGTCTTTCTTCACTAGATTACTGCATCTGTTAAAACACAAGGTTCTGAGAGTACAATTACGTCACACGGCGACTTCAACACTAATTGAGTTTCAGAAGGTCTACTTCAACCTGCTTGTCCTGTGCATTGTAGTTTGCTGTCTCCTTCAGTTGTGCCAATGTAGTTGTGGGATTGTGGTATAAACTGAATCAATGAAAAGACGAAGGTTAAAAACCCATCCCCTTCCTTTAGTGCTGCTTGTAACCCGGCTTATGTCAGTGATCAGATTTTCTATATGGTCAAATGAAGAGTCGCATCAGCACAACTGACAGGGTTGCAAATTATGAGCTCAGTAGGGTGTGTTGTGCAAGAATGATTTATGGGGATTTTGTTGGCAAAGTGCTCTTATCATGAAATTACACCAAAAGTGACATTCTAACAAAGCAGTCGCATCGCTCACCAACAAAGGAAATAATTAACTCTATCCCAGCCAGAACCGGGACATCAGGAAACACTCTGAAATGCTGTAGTGAGGAGTGGATTTAAGGAAGTATTATGCGTGTATTTGAAGGCTGTTGGATGCGTCTCTGAACTTGTACACTGCAAGGCCAACAGCCCCAGCTGCTTCCAGTGTTTCAAAGCCATTAGTGTAATCTCACGTGAAGCCAGAGCAACAAGGAAAATCCACATGCTGTCAGACACTTGTCTGATAGTGGTGTGTTTGTAAACATTGGAAGGTTTTAGTCACTTGAGAACTGTGCAAGTGTACAGCAGTGTTAGGTAAATGGGAAAGCATGGCAATTTATACTAAAAACACAGACACGGGCAAGCTGGAATATGGAATGGGCTTTAGAGCTTAATCCAAACCACTTTGAAATCAGTAGAAAGAGTCCCACTGTTTTCACTTAGAGGTTGTCCCTAATATGTACCTCTCATTTTTACACAAATGTATACTTCTAGGGCTTCTAGGAGTTCCCAAGATCAATTTAATATCGTCTATGAACCATATAGATATTTTAGGCCTCTCTCCTACAACTTGCTTCTGCAAGGCCATGTCCTTCAAGTTTTAAGGTCCAGTTGCAGAACTAGACTTTTTATTATTAACTCATAGTCTAAAAATGTTTTATTCTAACCCAATGTGAAATACAGAGACCTGGAACACAGATTTTTGCTAAATACGCATATAGTTATGTACACAAATGGCTTCTTACAAATCTTGCTAGTCATTCATAGGCATAGGTATTGGAGGTAGATGTCCATACAGCTAAGGATTGTACGACCCATGGTATTTATAATTAGGTAATTATACCCTTGCTTACTGAACTAGCAAAAAGGGGGGTTTTGCTGGTGTTGGGTTTCCTGCCCCCCTCTCTCCCACCCCCGCAAAGAATAAAGTGGAAATAAGTCTAATTAGATCAGTCAGGGAAGATGCCAGTAGGTTTGCTTCTTCAAAAATCATGCAGAAGTCATGAATTATTTTAACATTTTGTCTTCTTTCTCCCTTGGCTTTGTGGCTGTTACAAAAGTTCTGTTTATTAATGCATTATGAACCAAAGCTGTCAAAACAAATCTTTTTCTCCATTTGTAAAGATGTTATATATGTGCATTTGAATGATACAGTATGTACTTCTTAAATTTTCCTGTGGGTCTGCTACTGGATTTCCTGAATAGAAGACGAGCTGACAATGTAAGAATGTCACAGCTTGTGTTTTCTGCCCGATGCAAATGTCATATAAATATTGTTTACAGACATATTTCCAATTCTGTAAAACACAGTTACTAGGACCAGGTTTGGGTCCATTTTATATTACCCTTGGGTTTTAACCTGCATTTTCCTATTCAGTGCAACGAGGAGCTCTGCTTAAGACCAGAGGGAGCTCTATTTAGTTATAATTGGCAGTCTGCAATCTTTTGTGCTGTCAAGGAAATCATGGAGCTAATGGATGCTACTGCAAGCACTCAGTAGTGGTTTTATGCTCAGCGATTTGTGCTTTATTTGGCTGAATAAATATCTGATGGAGCTGAGAGAATACACTGATGAAACATTATTGTACAGAGGAAATTATTGGCGTGCCTACCAGGGAGCCATAGGAATTATGTAATAATTTTAAAGGGTAATTTTGCCATCTAGCCTTTATTTATGCATCTGAAGTAATAAATATCAAAGTATAATTTATCTTTAGTAAGACATTTTACAACATCAGTGTTAACATGCTAGTGGTTACAAAAATGTGTCAGTTATTATGGGCAGAGGATAATAGTCTCCTGTCAGACTGTTATGTACCAGGACTTCAGAGGTCTTGAGAAAGTCATCTATGACAGAAGCAATTCTCCATTGCATTAGTATTCAGGAATTTCCCAAACTCTTATGGGGTTATGTTATTGTGATGATGGAGTTTGAGAAGTACTGGCAGACTTAACCGAATTTTTACTTTATCTGGGATTCTAAAGGCATAAATGTTTACTCAACCAGAATATCCCAAATTAGCTAGATAGGTTTTAGATTAGAATAGTAATTTTTAAAAGCCAGATAGCAATCTGTCTTCTTCTGTAGGCATTCAAATGTGTTTAGAAACCTTCTACTCCTGTCCCAGATTATGCAAGAACAGTGCAGGGAAGTGCAACAGAAATTTCCAAAGATGATGTTCTTGCTCTGTAGTGTAATAGTGAGTGGAAGCATTTGTTTTTACACTGGGCTATTTATGATAAGAACAGCTCTGCAGAGTCAGAGCAAAGACCTGCCTGGCCTAAGTGTCCTGCCACTAGGAAATTAAGAAGATACCAAGGACGGGCATATATGTGGTATTTCTAACTAATGCTTCTCCAACTGTTTTAATCTTCCCGTGCTGGATGTGTACATCTCCGTGTACATATGTCCCAAATTCCTGCCTGGCCTCCCCCTAAATCCTTGTACATTTCCTGCATCCACAATATGATTTGACAAGGAGTTCTCTAGGTTTGCCACCTGCTATGTGAAGGACACCTTGTGGCTTTTGCTAGCTTTGTTTACTATCTTCTAACACTTCTTTTGTTTGAAGACATTTTGTTCTTGATCATCTTTGTTACTCTTTCACATCTTTTTTTTTCCACCTTTTTCCATCCCATTTTGAGAGGAGGTCCAGCTGCACACAATATTCAGGGTGATGGTGAATCACAAATATATGGAGTGGCAATATAATGTTGTCTGTTCCTTTTTTAGTAATTCCTGATTTGGTTTTTTAACCATTATTCACCACTGAGCTGTCATTTTCCTAGTTACATATCAGTCACAAGTTTCTATAGCGGTAATGGTTGCTCAGTGCCATCAGTTAGAACTGGGTTTTTTCCTAGATATGTCGCTTGACACTTATCTTCTTTGAATTTCATCTGCCATGTTATTGTGTGGTCACCTATTCCATACAGTTTCTCTGAAACCTTTCAAAACTGGTCCTTGTTCTTGTTATCCTGAGTCATTTAGTATATCATTAGTAAATTTTCTCACATCTTTGTTCACCCCCTTTACCAGGCTATTTATGATCGTATTGGGACAACACAGATCCCATTTCATCATTTTGAAATTATTTACATCCTCCTGTAGGAATGTGTACCCAATTTGGGAACATGTGAGCAGGGAATGGAGCTCCCTTTTCAGACTAATACCATAACCGCCAGCCTGTCTTCTTGAGAAGTAGGTTTAAATGCAAATTTCTATGTTTATGCTGAATTAAGGTTGAATTCAATAGGAATCAAATAGAAAGACATTATAAGAAAGGAGGGGTAGAATAAAATATTGTAGAGGCAACCTTTTGTTTTCTTTCAATATCATAGGATGATATTGGGCAGTTTTTATTAAGACTTTTAAAACTACTATTTCCTTGGGATCAATCTAGAAAATTCTTCCCAGAGATGTACCCCTCTTCCCACTGCCCATTGTGAAAGAGCTATTATTTCCTGTGTTCAACAAAAGCACTTAAACACCTGCTTACCAATATTCCATTGATAGCAAGTGATCTATTACCTCTTGATACCTGGCAGCTGCACAGCTGTTACTAGAGAAAATGATAATGTCATCGAACATTCTTGTTCTTAGGAGGATGTTGAAGGCTGGGGAGAGCAATCAGTAGTACTTAGCAGTAAGTGAAAGGTGTTGAAGGTGACAGCAAGAAAGGAAGTAGTGCTACCAGGAGAAGAGGTATCTTTGCAATTACATGACGTACTCTATGGATATATTGATAGGCTTTTTTTGTTGTGTATTATTAGTTCAGTGTTCTCTACAGCCATCACACAGTGTTTTCCTTTCATTGATCAGTATCTTAAAAAGGAAATCTAGGTCTGAAAGTACTATAAAGGAGCTTTCTGCTTTAAAATACTTATGTAAGTCATAGTTGGTCCTTATCCAACTGAACAGATAAGATAAATAGTTGTACTACGGGCTCAGTCTTGTGAGATATTAACGATCCCCAGTTTCATAGATTTTTGGATACTCCAAGCACTATAGATTTAGTTTTTGTCTTCTGGCTTCCTGCTGTGAGATTGGAAAAGTTTGTCTGACACACTGGAAGCAGCACAGGTGGTTTGGCTCTTGGAGGTCAGTGAACTGAACATTTCCAACAAAAAGGAAAAGGGACCAAAATGAAAAAGGGGTGATAACTGTTAATGCTATGTCTGAAAAACGCAGGGGAGGTGTGGTGCATGCAGATTTACTTAAGTAGCAGGTATAGCATAGAGATATAGTAAGAAAGTACAGAAACTAACCTAAATGTGCATCCTGAGACCCTGTCATTCCAATTGCAGTCTCAAATTTTTCCATACATAACAATGCCATCTCGACTGAAATCCATACTGTACTGGTGAACTTCTTGCTGTGTTTTTGTGTCCTATTTTTCAGGAATTTGCACTGTTGTTGTGTAGATTCCGCTCCAAAACTAATTCCTTTAGTAGGATCAACTCATGCCACTCTGACCTCATGGCTTTTATTTAATGAACACGTACTCTTAAATTACTGTCTCCATGTTGACTTGTGTACCTTCAGTGAGACAGATGATTATGTTCCTTGCCCACTTTTCCTAAAAACTAAGTCATAACAATTGCCATATACTTCATATATTATAAAGTGTGTGTGTGGGGGGGGGTGTCTTCATGCCTGTATCAGGGGTTCATATGTCTTATTACTGCAAAGAAAACAAAGGAAGATAGAGATTAACCAGTTTTGCTTATTTTACTCTTTAGGCAGTACAAAAGAACCCAGATATTTTTTTTTTTTTTTTTTTTTTTTTTTTTGTTTTAATTCTGGATCATAAGCAGTTATCAGACTAAGTTTTTAGGCCTTGATCCCACAGAAATGCTGTGCTTAACACCACGATTAACACCACGTGAATCGTTCTTCCCACTGCAGCTTTTGTTCTATATTGGAATTTGTGGGGTTTTTCTTCAGGACAGGTCCTTTGGTGCTATTCCAGCCAAGGATGCAATTCTTCCTAACGTATTACAGATAACTCTGTGGTTTGCAGTTTCACTTACAGGGTAGGTTTTGGTGGATTTTTTTTTTTTTCCCCTCTGTCTTTCTCAGCAACTTTGAAACATTTGTGTAGCTGTCCACATCCTTTCCACTCTTGGAATTTTACAGATCACAGGAAGAACTGCAACTTTTAGTGCTACAGAAATCAGGTGTTGTTTTGAACATATATAATGATATGTAATGATTACAAGAGAGCATATTCTGAAGCCATTTTCCTAAATAGTGTCAACATGAAAATAATATCAAATCAAGTATCTTGTCTGCATTTACTAACACTTCAATCACTAAAGTGGTTTCTTATGGTTTTCTTCCATTTATCCTGTTTATATTTTTTAAAATACATCATTCATCTTAATTAGCTTGATCCATTTCAGATTTTTTTTTTTTCATCATCTTCATGATGTGGGGCTATTATTCTAAGAGCTGCTTGTTGGATAGATTTTTTATTCTTACAGACAGTTGTATGTCAACAAACAGAACTAACTTTCAGTTAAATCTTAAAATATTTAAAGAATATCTTTTCCTATTGGATTTTTCACATCTTTTAATTATGTTACAAATCCTACAGTGTGGGTAGAAAAGTAGAAACAAAACATATTTGAAAAAAAAAAAAAGCTGTAAAGAAAAGCTTTTTGAAAGCTTAAGAAAATAAAGTTCTATATATTAGAAAGAAATCATGCTGGACTGCTCCTTGATTTTATTTTCTTCTTGGTCACAACGTTAAGCTCAACACTGGTAGCAGCAGAAGTCCTGTGTTTTAATGTTTTAGTGTTGCGCTACTCTGAAAATAATTCAGGGTATTTTTTTTCAGGCTATTAAGGAATAAGGAATTCAGTCCTTAAGAAGGAACAAGACTTGGGTCAGTACAGAAAGCTGAAGCAAACACAAGTGCCTTCTCTTTTCCAAGACTTGATAATTTCTAATAGATAATTTTACAAACTCTAACCCCAACTCTCTTCATATCCACTAACCAGCTCATGTATCTGGACAAGGTGATAAAGTTTTTTTTTGAAACAGCTTCACAACAATTTATTAAGCATGCAGGAATGTGATCACACTCAGCGAGGGAAAAGAAGGAATGTAACTGTTACCTTTTTCTCTGCATCAGGTGTTACCTGAGTCTGTGCCTTAAGTTACTATCTACTCCTCAGTGAGTTGTTAAAGTTGTCAGGTCAACAAGTCTGGAGACATACTAAAATGCCGCATTTTATCCCATTTAAACAGAAGTTTTTAATATTTCTAATTCACATTCAAAATGTCAGCTCTGATTAATAGTAACTAAAGGTTACTATTTCAAGCCCATTTCTACAAGCTGTTGCAAACAGACAGGGCTACCTGTGTAGGAGGTTTGATCCTCATTGTCAAAAGTGCTGTTCTTTCAGTGACTTGTGGCTGATTACAGGGGCAGCTGAATATTTTTATTATTTTGCCTATTTTTAAACCTGGGCGTGCAGTCTGCAGAGGTTTTTTTGACTGAGAGCCACTAGAGAGCACTATGTGATTGTATCTTTTCCAAAATAGGGTGTGGTAGCCAAATAGAGAACTACAATGGGAAGTTAAATATGAAAGGCTTTCTTCATGACATTTCTAAAGAATCCTCTTGGTTTTGCACAAAATAGAGTATATTAAGCCAAGACTTTAGCACCTCTAGCATTTCGTTTTGCACAGTTATTGCTCTTGGTGAGGACTTCTTACATCAACATTTAATTCTTGCTCAGTAGAATTTCATATGGATCTGTAATTTAGCCAGGAAGAGTCCACTATAGTAATTAATGTATGGGCTATTTTTACCATAAAACTGAATGATGATGCTTTGATGCATGCTGTATAGATAACCTTTGGTGAATCTAGTTCCATTTTAGCTTAGTTCTTAGAAAAACTTTTACCTCAAATCATTATAATTCAGCAAACCATGAATGGAGTGGATCTATGTAAAATGCATAAATAAGCAAACTCTTAGAAGTGGTGATTTAAAGGGAAAATGCTGAATGAATGAATCTGCTCCTTTCTTCCTGATCCTAGTATTTGATATTTCCTTATCTGATCAACACTGTACTTTTGTAGATCTCATATGGCCCGTCTCCCATATTCCCCAGAAAAGAAAATTGCATTATTCTTCTCTTTTGAAGTATCTGTGCCTTGAGGTGGGTTTTTTTTTTTTTTTTTCTCTCTTTTCATACTGCCTTCTGAAATCACCTCTCAGAGACCTTGGTATGTTTATGCATTGTCCTTTTAAAGCTCTCTATGCTTTTTGGGAGGACTTTCCAACTAAGTAATTGGTAACTTTGAGCTTATTATATGAGCAGAAGGTGGAAAGGCTGTAGCTTAAAACTTCACCGTGATTATGGAAAATAAGGAGCAGCCCAGAAGTCCAAAGTTTTCATCATCAGGTCTGTGGTTCTATTTACAGCAAGTGATTAGTACAGCTGTGGTCAGCAAAGGGATTGTTGCAGAATGGTGTCTCCTTACTTAATAAATCGGTGCTGAGAGGCAGAGCCGCTTATTATACTGAAGTGAAATTTTACTACTTCTGTCAGTATTATTGAGTCAGAGCAGCTGTAGGGGACTAAACTGGATTCTGAAGAGATTAAATGTTAGGGCCAGCTGTGTAAATGGAACACGTGGTGATGTGAAAGGCCCTACCCATGACAATGGTATTCATCACATAAGAATCTAAATAGATCAGACTAAAATACTGAAATTGTGATCTGTTTCAGACTTTATAATTAATGAATCTTTATGACTCTTAAAATACATGATGAAATTAATGGAGCTTTTTATGTTTTAAGGTGTGCAGGCAAATATGTGAAAATTCATTAATATAGAAAGGTTTTTAGAAAAATGTTTAAATATGGCCTTAATTTCCCAAGGAAGTAGCTACTCAAATGATGTCTAATGGATTTTATAGGTGATGCTCTATCACTCACAGGGCCAGGAAAGAAAGAGTTTCCCAACCTCTGAAAATGGCTGAGGATGCTGGAGGTTTTTTTGCTCAACCTGAATTATCTCCAAATCTTTAAAATGTTTGCAGTGTGGGGTTAGGGGAAGAAATGATGGTCAACTGAAATATTTTTTTATTGCATTTCGATTACCTTCTATGAATTTTCTCACCTGCTTTCTAGGACTTCACCTGAGTAATTTCTAGGAATTTTCCTCATGACTTTCTGGGAATTTTCCATGATGCTTTCTTGGAATTTCTCTAATGTGTTCTAGAAATGTCCCCAAGTGCCTTCTAGGAATTCCTCTGGGGAAGTTTCCAGGAATTTCTCCAAAGCTTTCTAGGAATTTTTTGGGTGCTCTCTGGGAATGTCCTGATGCTCTCTAGGAATTTTTCCATGTGCTTTCTAGGCATTTTCTCTGTACTTTTTTGCAATTTCTGGGAAATTCTGGAGTTTTATGGGAATTCCCTGGGGCATTCCAGAAACTCCAGTGTTTAATGTATTTCTAGGAATTAATGTAGAGCATTCCTGTGAATCCCTGTCATTTAGTAGACTTCTCCAGGACATTCTAGAAATTTGGAGGAAGGAAGTGCCTAGAATTTTGCTAAGAACTCCTGTACCTTGCTGGGGTTTTTCTCAGGCTTTCTCAGTATTTCAGGTTGAAAAGTCTTGTAAGAAATTCTGGGAGTTTTGTAAGAATCTTCCTAGTTTTTTCTAGGAATTCTTGAGGCTTTTTAGGAATTCTCCAAATCTTTTTTGAAATTCTGGGGTCTATAAACTTTTTAGGAATATTTGGGCTTTCTGGGGGTTTTCCTGGTCTTTCTATAGGACATCCTGGATCAAGAACCTTCCTAGCAATACCTAGATTGAGACCTGTGCTATGATTTACTGTATTGAGAAATTTTCAAAGAATTTCCTAGAACTTTCTTGGAATTAATTGATCTAGATCTTTTCTAGGAGTTTCCCTGGCCTTTGTAGGAATTCCTGAATATATAACCTTTCTAGGAATTCCTGGACAGAGACCTTTTCTAGGGTTTACTGGACCTACAACCTTGCTCGAAATTTTCTCACTTTTTATGGGGATTCTTGGATTTAGAACCTGAGGTACTTCCTGTGCTGCTCTAGGAATTTCCCTTCCTTAGTTTAGAACCTTCCTAGGAATTTTCCCAGGTTTTCTAAGAAATCTTGCATCTGGACTCTTTCTAGGAATTGCCTGCAGAAATTCTTACAGGAACTGCAGTAGTTCCTCATGTCCCATATGCCCTGATTTTGCTTCAAGGCCTAGAAATAGATTTTACCGGTTTTTTCTGTCAGAGATAAGCACCCGTTGTATGCATAATTGAGTAGCTGTAGGCATTCTGCAAAAAAAAGTGCTCTGCTCAAAGTGCTTGAATTTCTGTTTTAAAATCAGTTACCACAAAAGTGAATTTTCTCTTTCTTAAAATTCACTACATTTTACATTGCTCCCAGGAGTGATAATAAAACAGCTTCCTGAGTGCCATCTGCATTCCTTCCTTTCTCTGACTGTTGTGTCCCTCTCACAAAGCCTTCTTCCCCACAACCTCTTGAGTGCAGCATTTTTAATAGAATTTTGAAAGCATTTGACTGTAGCTGGCACCCCTTTAAACCTGCATACTATTAGCATTCCCCTCTTCTCCATAAACAACCACATCAATCTATTCTTTGAAAAATATTTCATTCTCCTGGCACCTTCCTTGCCTGCTTGAACCACAAAGAAGAGTGACTAGATGAGGAAAAGCCATCAATTTACCTGACTGTAAACCCTGCAGCACCCCCTTCTTCCATGAAAGAGCCACCCCCTCCACTGAAGGACTAGCTGTTCTTGCATAAAGGATGCCTCTAAGTACAGAGCACCTTTCATCCGTGTGGGACATAAGACATCAGAAGATGTGTTGTGGGGTACAGCAGGACAGGGCTTTCCTCTGGGCCGGAGTCTGAAGGGCTGGAAGTTTCTCAAAAGGGACATGAGCAGACAAGGAGAAAGATAGGAGATAATTGCAGGTTGCCATTCCTGTTGTTCGGAGAACTACAGGAGAAGTTCCGAGAAATGAACATCGCTGCTAATTTAGGCTGCCCCGGGTCTTGAATCTGTCCAGAGTCATGTAGATACACAGAGATTTTCAGAGATATCACTGATGCAAGGAAGTACAGAGCTGCCTGAAAAGACATTGTGTAAGGGACTGCAAGTTTCCACTGACTTCAGTGAATGTTAGCACTCCATGCACTAACAGAAATAGTCCACTTACTGCAATGCAGTCATGCCTGAGGAGGAGCACAAGCAGTTAGACTGTATACAGTGACATGACAGACAATGACTTTAGGACCTTGCGACTCTGTCCTCCTTCTGCCAGTGAAAGCAAGTTTTGCCACTGAGAGAAGAGGAGCAGATATTTCAAGTTAACTGACAGGAAGGAGAATGTAACACTGTTAAGTGTTAATGCATGATAATATAGCATGTAGTACATCTTTTGAAGTCACATGTCACAATTAAAAAAGTATCAGCATGGACTAGAAAAATTACCTCTGTGGAACTCCTTGGTGAATATATGAACTCCTTCACATAGCATAATATACGCAAAGGCAAGTTATAAAATGTTTACTCTTGTCCTGCTGCCAAACACTTGGAGCCAAAAACTTAATTGGACTTAAAAAAATATGTTTATATATTTCCCTTTAGGGCACTGGAGTTTTAAACTGCTGTAAGATGTATGGCTATTCTCCTCAATATTCAGTTAACTTTTGTGGTCTAAGTTCATGCTGGTTAAGTCCAGTCCCAGAATGTTCTGTTGCAAAACTGATTTTATTTTTCTAGAAGGAGAGTGATGCTCAAGACTTAGGGGACATAGGGACAGTATGGTGTTGTCTGATCAATGGAATATGCCAGAGCTACCTGAAAATTTCTAATCTTACTAGCTTTCTTTTAAAACAAAAAAAAAAGGGGGGGGGGGAGAATGATTTTGTTGACGTAATTAATAAATTCATAAACGTGCATACTCTTGCACAGGTCTCTTACTAAGTGAGGTGCAATCTACAGATACATGTGTTTTGCACCAGGAGGTGCTGGTCCTTTATAATCTCAGTAAGAAAGGCACTCACCTGCTGTAAGTATCACTTAAAATGGTATTTATTAGAGCTAACACTAGAAGGAAAGAGTAGTACAGATAATCTTATGTCCCTTCAGATGCTAGGAATCCCGAGCGGTGTAGCATCTGCATGCTGTGCAGAACCCATCCATAGAAGAAGCTCTGCTATTTTGGTCATTCAAACTATTACAGAATTTTTCTTACAGGAAAACAATCCTATTCATCATTTCTACTGTCAAACTGAAAGGATGTTGGCATGAGAATTGCTTGCTGTACTTTTAGATAAAGGCAAGGCCACGCAGGTGGCGTAATCACCGGTGCTAAGTGGGAGCTGCCTGCATGCAGCTAACGTTACCATTAGCTGGCTGAGTTTATCCTGCGGCCAGGGAATTTGTGCCACACAGCACATGCCTGAAAGCCACACTGTACATGCAGCATAGCACAGCACAGGCCCGGCCCTACTGAGGCTGCCTGTTACGTGGACCTCTAGCTCCTCCATGTGCAATTGTCTTCCAGTCAGGATCACTACGTATGTGTCCTTCCTACAGCTCAGTGGAAAACTGGAAAACTCTACCTCCCAAGTGAGATGTGAACATTTGAAACTATGTGGACCATAAAGGCTCCCACATCCATTGCTGCTTGAGAAATGTTCGAGCACTTAAATGTCTCCTATACCTAATGGAATGGGATTGTTGTCTTCTAGTTTAACATTCAGTAAATGCACTTTGTACCTACTAACAGTAAAATTATCAGCGGATGATCATCAGTTGAGATAAGGTACATTTTCTCCTATTGCACAGAACAGACCAAAGGCTAGCCCTGACTTATGTCACTTTCCAGTCTTTGAAGGAAAAAAGTGATACATATGGGACACCATGCTGAACGGAATAATGGCAGCACCTGTCTTTGAGACTCTGGTAGTCAAACAACTCAGCTTGTGCTACTTTAACACCAGCTGGCCACGTTCAACACACCTGATATTCCCAAAGCCACCATTTAACTCAATCTCGGGAAGAAATTTCCTGACATTGAGATGTGTCATGCTGTATAACTGCAAGTAAAGTAACTAGCATTAATCGCTACAGAGAGTTAAAATGGAACTGCAAGGTAAAATGCCATAAAAAATACTCAGCAAAGGAAGAGTTAGATAATTTAGTAGGTCTGTAGCTTGAATATCTAGGATTCAGTAACAAAGTTAAAGGTTATAGTTTTTCCATTTCCTTCTTTCCTTTTCACATCGCTTTATATTTCACATAAGTTTAAGAAGATTAGCCAAAGCACCCGTCGCTATACTGTCACTCAAACTAAGCAGGTGTGCAACCATTTGTCATTTTGTGACGCTTGGAATAGAACCGCATTTTTGAAAGTGATAGCAGAAAGAACAGTCTACATGAGCCAGTTGTTAAAGCTTCATAATGTTGTGAGTTCAGTTTAAGACTCATGCATCTTTTGTTCATAGTGTTGTGTTGAACTGATTTACCTTACTTCCCACTAAGCATGAATCATTCTTCTTGATGAATTCTGATAAAAAAATTGCGATTTGGAAGCCCTGTAGGACTAGAAATAATCACTGAGTCACTGTGGGAATGAGGAAGTTGACTGTGTAGCATACCCTTTAGAAACTACAAAATTCCTCTTTCACGATCAAAGCACCATATTAGTAGCCAACAAGCAGCATCTGAGAAGAGCTTGAACTGCAAAACTGGCATGACAAGTTAGAGGAAGCCACTCTTCTGTGCCTCCTGTTATAACGTTACATTGAATGGGTGTTATGTCAACAGGAAGAATTTAACATTAAGAACTAAATTATAATGGCTTTATAGTGCTTGTAAACGATGTTACTCAGACTGGCTGGCTTTCATAAAAGCTGTTGTGCCATTGGTCAAATTACCAACAGGTTTCTTTCCACAGCTTTTGAGCCAGATCCAATTATAACCTTTAAATAGCATTTTTACTGGCAGAAATAACAGAACTTCAGAAAAGACATGTGAAAGCAATCCATTTCCCTGAGCTCAGATATCTTATTTAATTTTTTAATAAGTTTTTCCCCCAGAAATGCACATCTTTGCTGAAGTAGATGTTTCAAACAGGTTCTTCAACTCACTGAATTTTTTGCAACTTATCTGGATAGGTTAAGATCTAAAAGTTACAGTATAAAAAAAAATTAGTCCTTTTTCCTGTTTTATCATTCAGTGCTTTCTCTTTTACTTGCTGCGATCAGGCAATATCTAGCAGCAAACTGGAAATTAAGATGCTAGAACTCTCATTCATTGCTTTGTATGAGCTGTTTGGACATGTCCTGAAATAAACAAGTTAAACTAAAAGGCCAAGCAAAACCTCTACAAGAAAGGATATAGAAAGATATCTGCCGGCATGTTGTAAAGGGGGGAAGTATTAAAACTGGATAGTCCTCTACTCTTTTTGATGTGGAATTTTTAACTGAACACTCATGGTGCTGGGAATTTCATGTTGCAACTAACATGCTGCTGATCAGTCCAGCTGTTATACTCAGCTCTGTAGTATCTGTTGTAACATCACTTTCCTTCTAAGTGTTGAACGCTTTTCATCTTCAAAGCTAACACAGGTGATTTTCATAATGCACTTGGGAAAATACTCTTTGGGACATAGCTTATCGCTTATGAGTGACTGATGGCTAAATTTACATTTGCCCAGTACCTGGAATAAGGGGGCCTTATGCTGTGAGTTGGACTTCTGTATGCTGTCAGGCAGGGGAAACTGCATGAGGTGGTCATGAACACAGAAGGAATAAAAACTGTGCTTAGAACTTTGTGGCTCAGTAGTTTCATACCTGAACTGTGGTCAGCCTCTTGAGAACTACCTACTAGTGTCTTCTGTATTTAACCAAAAAGAGAATTTTTGAGTGTATTCTCATCATCTGCCTGCATCTGACTACATCAAGTTCTTTCAAAATGCATCTGAAAACTGCAGAATGCCATTCTTGTAGGCCTGCTGGTATTGGACTAAAGGCCTGGTATTGCATGGAGCCAATCAGTAAAGAGTATTTATCAGTCTTTGAATTCATGACACTAAGTACAATGTTTAGTCAGAAATGAGAAAAAGTTACACACAGTTAAGAATTCAAATTATATCAAATTGTGTATCTTTAAAATAGTTTTCATTAAAAAGGGGGGAAATTGCATTTTTAAAGCTGTGAAACACGGTAGTGAAAAATCTCATTGATAGGATCTTCAATTATTTCTTCTGTACAGTAGCCAAACAGAACATCTTCTAGAAAAGAACTCTAGAATTCCTGTAAGTATGCCAAAACTTATCCAAAAATATGAAATGAGTGATTTCTAAACTGGATCATGATTTTTGTGTCAGAGAAATATTTAGTTGACTGATGTAAGGAAACACTTGGTTTATCATGGGTTAAAAATATGTGATCCTCTCATTCTTCTCTTTTTAGTTTCAAGAAAGGCCACTTTAGGTCCATCTTGGTGTTGTGAATATTGAGTTTCTTATTCTCATAGTTTAGCACACATCTAATTCAAGTTAAAAGATGCAGTCTTCAAGATTGATTTTTTTAATTCACAAATTGATTAATTTGAAAATGTTTGGATAATCCAATGTAAATTGTCCTATTATTGCTACAGTTTTGGGTGAACTGATGGTGCTACCTGAGTTCACAGCTTTTTTCCTTAGAAGGGAAAAGTCCAGATACCCCGTTTGAATAAGCTAGATTAGTTCACATTTGCTTGGATTTCCCTTTGGATGCACTGAAATAATTTGTAAATATTTAATATATTTACTGCTTGAGATTTGGTTTGTCTACTGTTTTTAGCATTTAGAGTGTGTGGACTGTGTGGTGTTTGTAGCTGGCAAGGTTCTACAGTAATTTTACTGCAATGAGGAAGGAATTGAAGAGCATTTTCCAGGAAAGGTTTAAAGGGCCTTGTCTTGTGCTTAGTGTTCTGAACTGAAGCTGTCAGAGGAGATGATGATGTCTGTAGAACACAAGGGTCACATACAAAAGAGGGGTTATAATGACACTGAAAAAATCAAGTTTAGATACAAAACTGAGCATAAACTTTATTTCTTTTTTAATACTAGTACATGATGTAGTTGCTGCAGTAAAAGGTGACAAACTTTGTGACTAGGTCTTTTCCAGTCCTCTCTGGAGGACGATGGAAAACATGGAGGTTTAAACAGCTTGTGAAAAAAAAATCCAAACAAACAGGTAGCTGTGACTTCAGTATTGAGTTTTGTCCCCAGTATGGTAGCCAGGGCTTAAATTCTGCAGCACAAGTTTTTGCCTTGTGAGGAAAAATATATTAAAGTTCACACTTTTCTCATGACCTAAGACAACTTATCATGACTTTGGGCCAAAATAGTCTATAGTACTTAGCTGTATGATAAGCGCTAGTATAGACAATTACTCACTTGGTCTTTTTTAAGACTTGATGATGAAGCAATTTCATTTAAACCTACTTTTCACAAAGCTAAATTGTTTACTTTAATACTCATCACCCTTGTTTTCCATATTTCCTTGTTCTTTTCTCCATCCAACATTGAAGCTATTGGAAAAGAGATCAAATATCTCAAGAGCAGAAGTTTTTATATCATCTATGTTATTTCCTTTGTATAAGAACCCTACTTAAAAATCTTTTTTGGCAGGAAGGAAATAATAGAGATGGGAAGCATCTGATAGCAAGCAAACTGAAAGCCTACAAAGATTTTCTGTCCATAACAAATGTTAAGTCAGTTGCTACATTAACTACACATCTGTGCTGCTGGTCTGTCCTATAAATTGTTTTTGGCATTTCAGTTTGTAGGTTTATATGCAAAATAGAATTTAAAAAATTATGTGTTCATTAGGAATTTCAATTAAGGGTAATCAGGCATCTTCTAAAAATAATTATTTCTGATTGCATTAAGATTTATATCACAAAAATTTTCAGTTGTATGTGTATGAACTATATTGACTAAGTCTAAAGTGACGGAAGTTTTACAGCCTCTCGGCAACATTTCAGTTTGCATAAAGTAGGAGATACATCTGTTACTGAAGCTGTAAAAACGCCCCTAGACAACAGCAAAATGGCCTCCAGTGTGATGAGGAGCATTCTTGAAATGTCCTGAACCGAGCTTATAAAATTTCATAAAAGCAAATTGAAAATAGCTGGTGTTAGTTACATTATTTTCTGGGAAAGCTGTTAAAAAAGAAATTGTCAGGTAATACTGATGAACTGTGTAGAATGCTTTTAAAACTGTAATATTTGGCCCAGTGTAGTGAAGAATCATTCAGCTAGCTGTAGGGCACAGGACTCATGCACCATTCTGTCTTGGCTTTGTCACTGAGCTTGGGCAGGCAAGTCTCTTTGATTTGGGACACATAAACAAGTTACTTCTGGGAAAACTGCTGTGTGAACTTGAAATACATCAACTTCTCGGCAGTATTGCCAAACAGACATTCTTACCCCAGAACAAGAAGAAATCCACCTCGCATTTACCTCTTGAGGTAAGGCAGGAATTTATCCCCTTTTGAAATAATTACTTTCTAGGATAAGGATGTACATGTATCTATTTCTCATGGAGTAACTGGAGCTCTTCAAGTTTATACCCTTGCTTGCCCTGCAGAAAGTTCTTTGTGTATTCCTATCCTCTGCATATTTCTTTGTGTGCATAAAGAAGAAATAATGTTTTTAATGGTTCTGTTAGAGTACTATAAGATCTCCAGATAAAAGTGGAATAGGTGGAATAATTCCTTTTTTACATATAAGATATAAATGATATGACAACGGATTGGGAATCAGAACAGCATACTACGTTGGCTTATTTCTAGTCGTGATTTGTTATAACTAAAACTGTGGGAATAAATTTTTTTTTTTCTGGTTCACCAGTTGAATGGAAAGATTAGAAATTAACAGTACCTTGTTCCAGTTTGCTCACATTAAAGGCCCCTTATATTTTTTCCCATAAATTGTTATGCTAATCAACTTCTGAAGTTAACTTTTAAAAAAAATAATTTCAACAGCACTTTTAAAAATATTTTTCCCTTACATAATTTCCTCAAATGAATGCAGATTCTTCAATAATTCAGTGAACCTAACTTTATTTTATTTCATTCTATACTATTTAATTTCATTTGTGAGTGTGCGTCCTGCATGAGAAAAAATGTTTTGGATGAAAAATTTCACCCCAAAAATGGTTGCACTTCATCTTTTATGATAAAGCTAAGCCATTTTAATAACCATCAACCACTGAAGCAATCCTGATTCTGCTCTTGCCCTTTTCCTTGGACAAGTGAAGGTGTTTGCTTAGTTCAGGAAATTCAGCTGAAAGCAGGGGATCTTGCAGGATTATTTTTCGGGTTTAGCTCCCTACACTGTCTTGCTGTAGTATGAGTCATATGCCATGCAACAGAAATGGCCAGAGTGCAGCTGGCATGAAGGTGAAGATTTGTTCTTTTGGCTGAAACTAGGTGTTCAGCTGACGTTACAGTACCATGAAACTGCACCTTAAGTTTCTCCATTTGAGAGAAAAAATGCATTATTTAAAATCTGAGATGCCTTATATGAATCATATTTGTGGACTGAATACTTTTTGCGCATTCTAACCCAAGCATAGACACTATTGACAAATAAGAGAGTACAGATGTAAACTATGACCTAAGCATTTGGGGTTCTAATTCTGTATGAAAGCTGAATATTAAAAGCTTTGTATATAATTTGGTACCTAGTTCTCCAACTGCTAAAATGCCAGTCTGGCTTGCAAAACTCTAGTGCAAAACATCATGGTGCAGGCAATTAGCAGAGCCGCATACATCCAACGAGCTAGCTCTTTCTGTGTCTTCATTGACGTCTGCTTTATTTATGTTCTCAGAGAGCCTTTGTTGGTTTGGTGCTGCCATTTGGTTGAATTGCTAGAGAAAATTTTAATGAAAGATACTAGAAGTCATCCTCACTGATATCAAGTGGAAAGAATGGCTAGATTTCATTGCCCTTCAGTGTCACGAGCCTTGAACCTGGCATAGCTCTACAGCCTTTAGGACTGAGTGTTAATAAGAGTAGGACCAGCTGCATGTCTGATCCATGGAAATGAGTGTGTCTTTTGAGCACAGATTCCATGCCTGGAACTTTCAAATTTTGCTGCTACATTAAAATAGCCTTCTGCACTGAGTGCGCATTTTGCACATATGTAAATGTAAGACAAAATGTAAAGTAAAATAACTTGGTAACGTTTGGGTACCACTGAAATGTATGGACTGCATAGTCCCACCAGAAGCATGTTATCTTTTCCTCCCTGGGTGAAATAATGCATTTAAGCTTCTAGCTGGTCATTTTTAATTCTTTCAGAGTCTGCATAGTAAGGGAAGAAAACATGTTTTCAGTGGGGTAGAGCTATTAACCAGCTCAGATTTCATGTTGCATCTGACCACTGACTGCTTGGCAAGAGGGGCATGCATAACATGTCTTAGCCTGCTGGGCCTTCTCAGTTTTCTCCCTCTTCCCTACATTTTCCAAGGAGAAGAGTGTTACGTTCCTGAAGAGACCTGTGGAAGAGCCTGGTCAGTATTCTGCACTGATCCTAACTGGTTATTTTTCACAAAAGAGAGAAGCCACAAAGCAGAAAATCAGTCAGTGGAAATGTCTAAGACAGCGCTAAAAGCATAAATCTTCCTTGATCACCTGGCTTGCTTTTAAAGAAATGTAAATTTTCATTGGTGTAGGCTGATGCAGCTTACCCAGGGATCTTACAGAAAACCTAGTTCTCTCCCAGTTTTTTCATCCACATCCTATGTGCGAAGCAGACTTAGTAATATCCTTCAAGAGCATTATGGACAAACAGTGGCTTTCTTGTTTGTGCTCGTTCTAGTGTAGTAGCAAGAAAACAATTTCAGCTGTGCAGGCAAAAGTGAATTTTGCAATCCAAAGCCTGAGGGCATAACTAATTACCACTGGAGGGTGGGACTTGCTTGGATACCCTGAGTAAATTGTGTTGCTGAAAGAAAATGAAAAAAAAAAAAGGCTATTTCTCTTCCTTCCTCCCTCCCATCCCCAGTCACTGTCACCCAGTATGATCTGACCCCTTCCTCAGTGACAAAAGGTGCCATCCAGGTTCTGCAGGAATTGAGTACCACCGAAGTAGGACTTCCAAGGCCTGTTTTGTTGTCAGCAGTCTGCTATCTTAGGCAGGAGATATTGTTCCTATGCTGACAGCCATTCCTGGCAAGAGCATTGTAAGCAGTGAGTGAGGAGCTGGTAAATCTGTGGCAGAAAAACAAGTTGTCAGGGAGAAGTTTTGCTTGAGCCTGCCGTGGCAAGGCTGCTTCTAATTCTCAAGGCAGGGAGGGGGAGAACAAACTGTTCCTTAATAATACAATCTTACAGCAGTGATTCCACAGCAAGATGAAAACTGTTTTCACAGTATAAAGGGTTTGGGGTGATTTTTGTGAAAACAGAAGTATGAATGCCATCATTTCATCCAAATGCTTCACAAAATGCTAAAAATATTGAAATCTTAAATTTAAGGCAGGGTTGGAACTATTTGTCAGTGTAATTTTAAATGAGGATTCTACTGTTTTTTAACTCCATTTTGAATGTGACCAGCTGTATTTCTTCCTGTAATCAGCTCTCTGATTTGGTTCAAGTGGCACCTGGATCCAGTGACTAAGTCTTCATACCATGTGCCTGGGCATATGATATATGTGTAAAGAAAAAAACAGGAGGAGGAAATGAAAAGAGTGTCTTGCAAAGCGCATTTGAAAATATGTTGAAAAGGAACTCTGGAAAAAGCTAGTGAAAAGCATAAAACAAACCTGCTAACTGACAAAGTGTAATGGCTCCACTGACAGAAGAGCCTGCATAGAGTAGGCTTTTCCTGGGATGGCCTGGTGCACGCTGTCAAGTATTCTTTCTTACAACAAAGTTTCAGGGTAAATTCATGTGAGTACCAACTAAGCTACATGCAAAGCCTGGAAAAGAATTTGAGGTATGGTAATTTTTTTTAATATGTTTCGACTTCATTGTGGTTGATGTTTTTGCACTCGTCTTTTGATTATGTGCCTGATAACGTGTCTGAATGCTTGCTGTCTTTGTGGGTTTTTTGTTCCATTTTAAGTTTATTTTGTCTTTGTTTGGGTTTGGTTTCTATTTTGACTAAATGAAAATTAATAATTATATGCTTGTAAATAACTTGGTTAGGATTTAAAACCAAAAATGAAGGGGGTTTTTGTTTGTTTGTTTCTACGTATCCAGCTCCTTCAAGAAACCTTATTTTTGTATTATAAATTCTCAGCAGTTTCTTGTAAACTGGAAGCTTTAATATGGTAAAACTGACTGACCAGAAACAAACCTACCTATGCAGAAGTACAATTTGGCAGAATCAGTCTTTTCCAGTTATTTTTAAAAGGTGTATCTTTGTAGAAGTGTGAAACTGTGGTAATTTCTGTTAAATTGGGAGGAAAAATGGGATTAACTAACTGTGTAGTTTGTTTGTTTGTTTTAATCCAGTCTTGTTATATTTGTTTCTGTCTATGTTTTCAAGTCTTCATTGCTATGACTGAAAGAGTAAAGGCAGCAGAAATCATGCCTAGATCAGACTGTCTTTCTAGGGTAACTAATAATTAAATCTACTGGGTTTTCTTAAAGTGACCAGTTGCAACTAAACCCTGTTGTCAGTTTAGAATTTTTCAAACCTATCTGTTCTTGACTCTTCAGATATTTATCTTCACAAAAATGGAGATAATTCTGGTTAGCTGGACTTCCTTATAAAGAAGATGAGAGGCTATTTAAATTTTGTAGGATTATGTTTCTATTTTTCAAGGGATATTTTTAATATTATCTACTAAATATTAAAGAATAGGAATGACTTTTTTAGTTTTAATCAAATCTTGAGATTTTTGGGGGTTTTTGTTTTTGGTTGGCGTTTCTGAAGAGAAGTGTCACAGAAGTGACTGTTTTAGAACTAGTCTTGTTTTTCTGGGAGTCTGGAAAAAATTGTCATTTTTATGGTTCATACGCACCAAGATTGCTTGCTTTCTGTAAGCATGCCACAAGGTGAACCTGCTCCCTGATCTTTTGGAAGGATCAAGATATAATTCAGCGGTACTAGAAAACAGGTTAGATACTAGAGTTTTAGGACTAAAATAAGGAACAACTGAGAGTTTAACTTCGAATTGGAGGAGGAATCTTTTGAATTTCAGAAGTAGTTGTGCTTTTTTTGTGCCTAGAGACATGGGATAAGCCCATGACTGCATCAGATTGCAGAATTCATGCTTCAGATGGATTTGCGTGTATTGTGTTAAAAAATGCAAGCTTTTTTCCTAGTAAGATTGTGCATTTGAGTAAGTACTGACCATTAGTCTTTCTTATTGTATTTTTCAGATTGAGAGTCTTAAAAGAATAAATTTGGTATTCTCATGTAGTCTTCATCTTTATAAATATTTTAAAATATGGTCTGTTAGTGTTAGTGTCTAAAGTAAAGCTATTTCTCTTTTTTACTGTATAGTGTCTTGAACTGTTTGTTGTGAGAGGGACTGCAACTTGAAATACAGAATTTGAATGTTTACCTGATGGCAGTGAAAATCTAATTTACTTCAACTGCATTAAACAAGTTGCCCACATTCTACTTAACTGCTTGTTAACAAGGGAAGGTTTAAGAAATCCAGTGATAATTCCTTCAGAGTTTTTTTTTTTTTTTTTTTATTTGGAGTCTTTTATATGAAGATGATCCCATAATACTATGTAATTTATATTGGAAGAACTCCCTAAGGCCTTGGCATATTTTGGTGAAGAGGCAGTTCTTAGTAAATGGCTAGCAGAAGCAAAATAGAAAAAGTACGTGTTATATCTCAATATTTCAAAATAATTATGCATGGAGCTAGGTTTCTAAGACCGTCTTTAGGCAACTAAATAATTGGCCTGGTTTTCAAACATCCTGAACACTGCAGACACCATACAGAAAATGTAATCCTTTAAAAATAATTTCTGGGAATAATTTTTGAGTTTACATAGAATCTTAGAATAATTTAGCTTGGAAGGGACGTCTGCAGGTCATCTGGTCCAAATTCCTGCTCAAAGCTGTTTAGAAGTTATATTCAACTTCAGATTTAGCTTAGGTACCTCAGGGTCTTGTCCTGTCACATAATCTTATCAAAATTGTTTTTATTTTGACATGTCTTGACACTTAGGTGTGCTTCTTGAGTATTTGTTTTGCAGGCAGCTGCATATAGCAATCACGGAGATCAAAAAGGGATTTAAAAGACTACCATAATGCTCTGAAAATGGGATATTGGTTTAAGGAATGTTACAAGCTGTTCATTATAGGCTGACCTCTAAAAGGTGCTTATTTCTTCGGAGTGTAAAGCAACTGCTATTAATTGTTTTGCAAATGAGAATAGCATCTTTTGGAGACTTAATAGCCACATATTTATTTTTTTAATTTTGTGCTGATTGTTTTTGAGAACTTGGCTTTCCTGCTTTTTGCACCCTCAATGATGGTTGTATATTCTCAGCATTTTAAGCTAATGATATCTATAGAATTTCCCTTTTTTTCTTTCCTTCTGCTTTGCAGTCAAGAGATTTGGATTAGAAAGACTGTCAACCTGACTGCAAAGGAAGGGATTTCACTCAGAAATGTTCAGAGAAATCCTGAGACAATAATGCAATTTCTTCCTTGTTTCATTTGTGGACAGCTTCACTGTTTGGGGGGTGGGGAGGAGGAGAGCGCTTTTCTGGTATGCTGTCAGAGGATTAAATTGCAGCCTGTGCTGTTCATAAGCATCAGAAGTAATTATTAGGTTTGAAATAAAATACACTAATTTAAGTGTTTGAAAATGTCTCAAATATCTCAAATATAGTTGAGATATAAGCCAGCAAGAGATCACTGTTCCAGTCAACATAGCCATGGCATTTCAGCTTATTTCACAAAGTCTTTAGATTACTGTCTGTGGAAGGCTTCTGTTCATAATTTTTTAATTTGATTTTACCATAAAACAAAATTGGCATTTTAGATTGTGTTTTATAAATTGCTATTGGCAAGGTTATGAACTTGGTTACCAACCTTATCTTAAGTGGAAATACTTTTACAAGAAATGTTTATCAATGTTCTTCCCTCCCTGGGTGTCTGTATCTGTTTGATTCTATCCTCTGATACATGTGGAATTTTTCCTTCTCTGTATTATTTACTTGAGTTGTGTCTTCTGGCTTGTTCCATAAGATTTCCTTACTCAACTGGAGGTCTAGTTGTTCACAGTTCTCATCTGTCTGTATCTGTTCTTCTTAAAACAAAATTCTCGCAGTGATAAATTTTCTATTTGAAATGGGATGGCAGCATTCCTTTTTTTAATGTTTGCTCTCTCTGTCCCAACATGCTTTGCCTCTGGCTGGATTTCTTAAATGTCCCCCCCCCCCCCCCCCCCCCCCCCCCTCCCCCCCCCCCCCCCCCCCCCCCCCCCCCCCCCCCCCCCCCCCCCCCCCCCCCCCCCCCCCCCCCCCCCCCCCCCCCCCCCCCCCCCCCCCCCCCCCCCCCCACCCCCCCCCCCCCCCCCCCCCCCCCCCCCCCCCCCCCCCGGACATTACTAACCCACTTTGGAAAAGATGGAAATTTTGTTTTATAAAGGTTTTAAGGGTATTTTTTAAACTGGTTTTATTCCCAAATGAGTCCACCCCTTCCAAATTTAAATTCTCTTCTTGAAAGAAAATATTTTTTGCTTTCACCTGTACAAGAAAAGACTAACAGTGAAGTTCTTAGTTATTTTTGAATGAAACATGATTTTTTTTTCCCATACTGTTGGAATTAGTAGTAGGATTATTTTTCCTCACTTGGAAAGGAGAGATGAGAAAAGTCAGTAACTTTTTGTTCTAGTAGTTTAAATTTAGCAAAATTACAGCAAATACTAAAGAATTAATCCATTTAGGTTACTTAACCTCAGTCTGGTTACCTAACTCTTTTTTTTCATTTATTATGCAGTTATATACTTGTAATGTTACTGTACTTCCTTCTAAGCCACTCTAAGCCTACTTTACTGCATCTGTTTTCAAAGTATACAATTTTTGTTACATGTTCCAGCATAACTAAGATTTCTAGCTTTTTTTCTATTTGGTTGAGAAATACTCTTTCTGTTTTTTTCTGGCTATGAAAGCCTTACAGATGGGATCTTATACCTGAAGGAAACTATTCCAGACACTTCCTCCCGGGTATGCTTGTCACTGGTTCATCTGCTTTGTCTTAGAAATAAATGCCCTGGAGGATAAAAAAATGCATCAAAATAATTCACAGAATCACAGAATGGTGGGGGTTGGAGGGGACCTCTGGAGATCATCTCCTCTGACCCCCCTGCTTGAGCAGGCACACCCAGAGCAGGGGGCACAGGACCGCGTCCAGGCGGGTTTTGAATATTTCCAGCGAAGGCGACTCCACAGCCTCTCTGGGCAGCCTGTTCCACTGCTCTGTCACCCACACAGTGAAGAAGTTTTTCCTCATATTCAGGTGGAACTTCCTGTGTTCCAATTTGTGCCCATTGCCCCTTGTCCTGTCGTTGGGCACCACTGAAAAGAGTCCGGCCCCATCCTCTTGACACCTTTTAGACATTTGTAAGCATTGATAAGATCCCCCTCAGTCTTCTCTTCTCCAGGCTGAACAAGGCCAGCTCTCTCAGCCTTTCCTCATAAGAGAAATACTCCAGTCCCCTGATCATCTTTGTAGCTCTCCGCTGGACTCTCTCCAGTAGCTCCTTGTCTTTCTTGAACTGCGGGGCCCAGAACTGGACACAGCATTCCAGATGTGGCCTCACTAGGACAGAGTAGAGCGGGAGGATAACCTCTCTTGACCTGCTGGCCACACTCCTTTTAATGCACCCCAGGACACCGTTGGCCACCTTGCCCCCAAGGGCACGTCGCTGGCTCATGGTCACCCTGCTGTCTGCCAGCACTCCCAGGGCCTCCTCAGCAGAGCTGCTTTCCAGCAGGTCAACCCCCAACCTGTACTGGTGCGTGGGGTTGTTCCTCCCCAGGTGCAGGACCTGCTTGCTTGGACTTGTTTTCATTGGATTTCATGAGGTTCCTCTTGGCCCAGCTCTCCAGCCTGCCCAGGTCTCGCTGAATGGCAGCACAGCCTTCTGGTGTATCAGCCACTCCTCCCAGCTTGGTATCATCAGCAAACTTGCTAAGGGTACTCTCTGTCCCTTCGTCCAGGTCATTGATGAATATGTTGAACAGGACTGGACCCAGCACAGACCCCTGGGGAACACCGCTAGTTACAGGCCTCCAACCAGACTCTGCGCTGTTGATCACAACCCTCTGAGCTCTGCCGTTCAGCCAGTTCTCAATCCACCTCACTGTCCTCTCGTCTAACCCACGCTTCCTAAACTTACCTGTTCTTCAACTGTGAAACTACAGTAATCTGTATTGGCTAATGATCTGTTTCCAAATGTATTGTATGAATCTGTCCTTTCCCTTTCAATTTTGGAATATTATACTCACTTTTATTTTGGGCCAGTTGATGCATATTCTTCTATTTAAATGCACATATGTATCAGTGCACTGACAAGTATTTTTTTTTCATAATATCAGTACTTCATTTTTCCAAACGAATGTTCTCTCTTCACCTTGAAGTAGGGATAGGGATCTCTTTATTTACAGTTACTTTCTATTGATTGGTCTTAATTACTTTTTGAAGTTATTCCCATGAATCACTGAGGTCTAGATTTTTGCAAAGACTAGCCCAGCAGACTCTGCACAGAGAGCAGAAGTGTTCAGACTGTTTGTGCTTTCTTATTCCTTCCACTGCACAGGCAAGTCAAGGTGGGAGGGAACATTACATGCACAAGTACTTGGGTTTTCTTCCCTATAGTAACTATATAGGGATTCCCATAATTTGTTATGATGCTGGAGTGAATCATAATTCCATTATCTCCTTTACTCGAATGAGAAGGAAGTAGAGACTGAGCTGCTCAAAACAGAGCACTGGAATCCTGACCCTGCTGGAGTCAATACCTAAAGTTCATCCTGATTTCAGTATGGCAAGGATTTCACCGTGTCTTAAGGGAACATCTTGCGTGTGACATGCTGGTACATGTTCTGCAATATTCTGTCTTTGTAGCTGGGCCCGGACGTGTTGACTGTCCCTAATTTAGGAAATTTAAGCAGTGGAGCTTAAAAGTGACCCTTGAATGTGTATACCATATACATATAATTAATCTCTTGTAATACTTAAACATTTAGATATTTTCCAAGAATGGTGCTGTCTGAAATTGTTTGAAGAAGATATTGTCCTCTTAAGACCATGGACTTGCTTTTCTTTCTTTTTATTTTTTAATTATTTTTTGACAAAATGGAAACAATTGCACATACTTTTCCATGAAGTAAACCTTTATCTCTATCATTTCATTATCAGCTCTCAAGGGGAGTGAAGTGACATAAGATTGCAATCACTCTAAAGAGAATGACCAGCATGTGGGATAAAGAAAAAATAACTGTTGCTTATCTTTTAGGAGAGAAAAATTGCTTTTTTTTTTTTGTGAGACATAGAGGGATGTTCTGGAGGGACATGATAAACAGTAATCAGTTCTGTCCTTTTGCCTTGAGTAATAGAAGGTGACGGTGAAAATAGCATATGGTTCTAGTAAAAATGGAACTTCTTTTTAGCCCAAAAGGTAAGGAGGGCTTTCAGTAACATGCATGTTGTTTCAGGAGAAACATACAGAATTTTTTAGACAAATCTTTCTTCTTCCTTATCTTCATTACCATATCTATTCCAGAAAAAGTCAAGAAAGTGTCAAGTGTGTATGTGGGAAGAAGTTAAAGTTGTATTTAATCTCTGGATAAAAATTATATAATTTACCATTTTACTTCAGTGTCATTGTTTTAGGTGTTGATCTTTTAAGAGTGGACTGTAAACACTGAAGATTTCACTTTCACAGGGATGAAAAAGAAATGCAATGGTTTTCAGATAAGGGCGTTCACTAGGTAATATAAAGGCAGCCCAAGAACACAATGGAAACCTCATATTTAGGAAGTGTCTTGCTGACTTGGTGGTGAGCCCTGTGGTTTGTCACTTGTTCCTTCAGTTACCATCCAACAAATATTGCTTTGATGGATGTTGACGTACTTTACTCTTGTAAGCTTGGTATGTGGGGAAGAAATGCATTTCTTGCTGAACTGCTCACAAACAAATTTAATATTTATAATTTATTTAAGCTCATCCTCCTAATTATTCTCTTTGGTAGTGACAGTAACCTTTAGTATCTTCTATGTAATATTAATTTATTGAAACAAGCTATAATACACATATAGCAGTAATAAAGCTATGTCAATTCCTTAATATTCACTTGTTTATATTCTATTTTAAATTGTGAGAGTTCAGGAGATGATTACCTCTTACCAAGGTAAATGTGCAGTATGTACGGTTTGGTTCATGCTCTGGACTAGGAGTCAGGAGATCTGGGTCCTATTCTGGATTGTACCACTGCATTTGTGTAAATTTGGTTAAATCTTCTGCCTCCCTCAATTTTTGCACCGTTTGGTTGTACTGTTTGCTGTTTGAACCATGGTTTGGAAGCACAGCTAGCTCCTTACCTTGCTGAGGTGTGGTGAGAAGCTGAAGCAACTGCAGTAGGACAAGAGCTGTACAAGACAAGGTGGGGGAGCTGATGCTGGTGCAGTAGGAATTCCTCTGAAATTTCAAAGCAGCCCATCAGTACTGCTGCACCCCAGTAAGTCACAACTCCTTAGGAAACCAAGCACCAGTATTTCTACTTATCATAGCAACCCACTATTTAACAGGTGGCTTTGCAGTGTATGTGCGTAGACTTCAGTTTTTACGGAGGGGATTACCCTCCATCTATTTGGAAAAAAGCTTAAGAATGTATTTTATCATGTTAGTATAGTTTCCAAGCCAGGTGCAGTCAAGGTACATGCAGGTTGTTAACCGAGGTAATGTGTTCATTTGATCTCAGAAGTCCAAGACTTATCCTCCATCCAGTCCTGCCAACTGAATCAAGAACTTTCAGTAGGAAATAAAGCTCTGAACACTAGATATCTGCTGGCTATATAGATGGCCGAAGCTTATGTTAGCAAATTTCTGCCCAAGACAGCGTAGAAAATGTGGCAAAGAACTGACACTATATTTTTTTCTCTAGCTTAGTGATAGTGTGGAAAATAATCTATTTTTTTTTTAACCAAAGATTTTAAAGACAGTAGTAGCACTATTTTTTCCACTCTTGAATATGTATTATATTCTATAGTATAGAAAGCAGTTACAATTTCATGCAGTTATGAAATATTATCATGCAGGTGTCATCCAATGCAATAATTAAACCTCAGCAAAGTAGTTTAAACATGCTGTTACTGGTGTGACTAGTTAGTGCTGTGAATGATGGGGAAGAGAGTCTGATTAGGGAGCCTGTAGGCAACTGGGGATAAAAGACCGATGTCAGCAGCATCTTAACTAGCTGAGGAAAGTCTTTGTGCCCAACATGCTGCTTCTTGTGCTTTAATAACTAGTCATCGCCTGATACTTTTCCTCTTGACATCCAAATGTGTATAAAGGTAATAAAAATGTGAATTCTGACCAACATACTTCAGCAACAATTTGGGAGGTTTCTTCCTCATGTTTTAAGAGACTGTTTATACAATAGCAGCTACATCACATGAGTTACAGAGGAATAGTAGGGACCCCTTTGTGCAAGAATGTTTGTTTTATAAGAAATAGTTTGACATGCATTCCACTCTTGTAGTGAGTATCCAAAACCAGTTATTCTAGAAAGCCAGGTAACCAACTCAAAAGATTAAAAACCCAAAGAGGACAGAGCCCAGCTTTATCAGAATGTGTCTTATCTTAATTGGTGGCAACACAAATCTGTATAAAGAGAGTATGTGTGAATTCTGGGCCATGAGTGTGGACTTTTGATACAGGAGACAAGCAAAAGTAATATTTGAAGTCTTGAAGGTTCAAATTTGTATTGGATATCCAGGACTCACCTTAAGAATTTCTTGACCATTAGTCCTAGATATGAAGGACTGAACTCTACTCTTCAAAGACTTGTTTAATTTTATTTTTATTGTATACAGTCTTCCAGAATGACCCTTTAAGTCAAGTTTTCAATTATTATTAATTTGGCTAAAGAGTGGGAAAATAAAAACAAACACCTCCAAAACAAAAAAAAAAATCTCAAAATTAAGTGGCTGCTGGGTAGAGGATGGTAAACTGAAAAACAATTGCTTCTGAATTGGCAAGGGAATTTATATGTTATGCCAGGTATTTGTATCTTTGTATCTTCTCTCATGAGATGTCTTGAGATTAGGAGAGTAGATGATGAGAGAGCCCTTAGAATGGGCTGGAGTACGGAGAGCAAGGCAGCTGGGAATTTCAGAGGATTTCTCTTCCTGGTGGAAGGTGGTGTCCCTAAAATGCAAGTGAAGACTCAATGGTGGGGGAGGTAGCAAACATCTGGCAGAGCATAGCACTTTAAAAGTGCAAAATTTGAAGAAAGGTTTGAGGTGACCACTGGGAAACTCCTCGAAGCCTCTGCAGAACTGTTGTTTTCTTTTGTGAGAAGGTGTTATCATCTGTTTTGTGACACTAGAATAAAATAGTTTCTGCATGTAAGTCACATTTGGATTTAGATTTATAATGCGTGAATGTATCGGTGCTGTTTGTTTGGAAAATACCTGAGCCAATCGAGTTCTCGCTAGAAATCTAGTTTAGTGAGAGCTGATGTGAAACTGCAAAAATTATTTCTGTGGAAGAGTTGGAAACAAAGATACTTGTGATGCAGCAAAATTGTGATATTCTGAGTAGGTAACTGGGAAATTTTTAAATCAAATAGGTGAAGTTTTATTTCAAAAATATTGGCTTGGTGAAGCAAAAATGTAACCTATTTCAACACACTTCCACTAACGGTCAGTCATGTATCTGTCAGAAACTTGCCTGGTTATCTTGCAGGGTGCTAAAAATTATAGATTTTCAGTATTTGTGGTGGCTTGGCCAGAATACTGTAAATATTCCATAATTCTGTTTTCAAAACTGGAATGGGAGTGCAAATAACTCTGTCTTAAGTGAAGGCTCATGGGACCTGCTGATTCCCTGCCATGCATTTCAAGGACTGATACATTTGATAGGCCTGGCACCTTTAGCTTGAAGTGGGGATGTTGGGATTTTATGCTCCCTGATAACTCTCGCCCTGACTTTTAAGAGGACATTGTAGAATGTCCTTACCTTTTCTAGAGCAGCTGAGGCTATTCTCAGAATTAGGACTGGCACACATAGCTGCTTGGAGTTAGGGCAATTGGCTGTCCGGTTTCAATTGGGGGAAAAAAAAAAAACCTATTTAAAGTATTTGGATTCTTTGGAAACTGTATTTCTCATGCTGGGTTTTTTTACTTGAAAATGGGGGCAAAGGGGTGGTCCTATTCTGTCTCAGAGAGAGATTATGCTGCTGATTCAGATTTCCTTCATAATGGAAGTTACAAGTTTAACCAGCATTCCTGGCTACTAAAATAGTATTGTGCATTAAAAGCTAATAGGATTTCCTTGAGGCACCAACCAACCAATGCCACCTTCTAGTGCTTCTTATTCTCAAAAAAATAATAAGAGACAAAACATTCTGTAATAATATAAGGGAAAGTGCAAAAATATTGCTACATCTATCCTAGCAGAACTTGCTTTGTTTTTTGTTATGGTAGTAACCTAGTACACTATGTGTTGTGATTACTAATGCTTCACAAGAACAGTGTATGCTCTTACCTATTTTATTATGTTCCTTTCTAGCTGCTGCTTTTGACTTGCTTGAAATATTTCTTCAATTATCTGCAACACTGCTCCTTTTCATGAAGTAACAAAACACTACAAGCTATTCTTTTGATTAAATTTAGTTGTGTTATTTGCATAGCTGACATGTTAATATCTCATCCTATAATACTTCAGTAAATATCTTTTCGTCCCATTAGTTTCTCATAAATCCTATACTTATCTTGTATATCCACAGGAGTCCTTTTGAACTTCGCATTTGTTATTTTAAAATGTAAGTGCATGTTTTATTGGGAACAATGATATCTTGGTAAATAATTCTGCCTTAATTGATTTCATACAACAGTCATGGGATCTAAATATGCAAACAGAAAAGCTTTCTGCGTTCAAGTCCCACAGAACTGAAATACAGGAGGGCGAACTTTAGATAATGAAACTGAGCAACTGTTTTCCACTTATGTTGTTGTATACAGCTGAATAATAGGTTGTTGATTCAATGACCTCTGGAAAAATCACAGTACAAAAGTCTTGCCTTGTAATTGCTATACAAAAGTAATTATGTAGGTGGAATGTGTTGTGGGTTGCCTAGTTCTTTAAATGAACATTAGTCTGTGTTCGGGCTAGGTTGCTGGTCTTGTATTTGATTGATTCACTCTTTCTTCCCTGTGCAATGATATGTAATTCAGTACTTATTAAGGTTTTATGTGCTATGGCATATGGCACAGTCCAAGCTTCATCTGTGGTGGTTGTTAAGATATGATTGTACAATAAATTAATTGTGATTTAATACAGAAATGCTGGTAGGAAAAAAAATGCAAACATCTGACCCCTTCAATCGCTCTTCTCTTTTATGACTATCTAAGACAGGAGGAAATCAGAACCCCAAATTGTCTTCATGCCAGTTGCAGTACAAGTTGACAAAATATTTAGACAACTTGTTCTTTGTTAAATAACCAGATGACTGTTTTGATGGATCTGATAATGAATACAAATTAAGACCACAAATCACTGAAGGCAGCCAAACTGTCCTGCCAAATGAGTTCCAGCACAATTGGAGAGAGTGGATTGAAATTGCCTGGTATCTTTTTCCCCAACACAGCTTTCAACAGTTCTGGCTGGTTATGGCCACTTATCCATTCCCTGTAAATCAAGGTTTTTCCGTGCGTATTTACTGCTGTTGTCACTAATGGCAAAGGAACTGTTCTTGATTCTACTTTAATATTGCTTTGCCTTTTAGAGCTTTTACAGTTGTCTTGGAAACTGTAAGGGAAGGGTGGCAAATGCACTAATTGTAGTTATCTAATTATAACAAGTATGAAAGCAAGCTACTAGGTGTAGCAGCTAAAGGCCTGATTTGTACAATTTAACAGAACACGTTTGAATGCATTGATGGCAGAGCTACTTCTGATTTGTCTCAATCCAATGGAGAGAAGAAACTATCCCATGGCTGCTTTGCTGCAGGAGAATTTCACAATCCCTTCTGGAATGCCAGATAGCATGCTGGACTATAGATGCAAAAGGGAAGATCCCTCTGGGTTACTTGTATTTTTTTCAGTGTAGCCTCCTGGAAGTCCTATCAGTTACGTTTTCAGTTACATTATTCTCTTTTTCATGAAAGCATTTATTGTTTTAGTTGAAAACCTGTAACATTTCAGTAATAGAAACTTTGACAACTAGAAATTTTCAAACTTTCTATTCCCACAAAGTAATTTTTTTTTCCTTTTGAAATATTCTTCCTTTTGTTTGGGTAAAATATCAGTGTTGAAAAAGAATGCTTTTTCCTATGTAATGTCACTTTCTTTAATACATGCTTAACTACAGCATGACACAAAAATCTTTCTGCTCTTCAGTCAGATGGATTATAGAGGAGGAAGAGTTATAAAAATCTGTCCATTACATGTATATCTGTTGTCCTAGCAGTATATTTAACACATTACAAGTTTTTGGAGTTCCTTAACTATAAGCATGGAATAGGATTTTGTTATGCCTTTTGCTTCCATTAAATGCTTAATCTCAGGGGTTTGTAATTATATAGTGTTCTACTTCTTCAGGAACCTTTCTAAAGTATCCAGAAGCGTGTTCATTAATATAACTAATAAGTCTTTGCTTGCCACAAATTCCTCATGGTCAGTCCAGCCAGAACACTTAAGTTTTTCTTCCACAGCTTCTACCTCTTTTTCTTTAGACACTTGAGCAAGACTCACTACATTTTTTTTCTGCTCAGCATCACATGCTTCTTCCCTGGAAGACACGAACTTTTTTGTTCAAGGATACTAATGGTTATTGCAGTTTTCAGAATAACACATGACTTTTCAACCTGCAATGCATTTGCACGCTTGATTTTGGTTTGGTGGGGTTTTTTTTTTTGTTTGTTTTTTTGGTTTGGTTTTGTTTGTTTGTTTGTTTTGGGTTTTTTGGGGGGTTTTTTGTTTTTGTTTTTTTTAAAGACACTTAGTAAGATAAATGTGATACCCGTTTCTTGTAAATTAAATTAGTTCTTCCGCTTCTTCAAACATAATGAGTTATGACTCTGGTAACTAAATGGTTTTAATTTTTGAACATTTCTTGCCCTGTATCTTTTTGGTTTGAATTCTTGTTTTCTGTTCCAGTTGTGTAACCTTCCAACTTATGTAGCCACTCAGTTGTTCAGTTTTTCCTTTCACAGCAATGTTGCTAATGTTTAACTTTTGCATCAATAGGTACAATATAGCTTGTGACTTTTGCTGTAATGATAATCTTGTTTGTTCTCTTGTCCTACATAGAAGGCAACTCAGACTACATGGGAGTCTGATGCTGTCTTTGTGCAGAAATCAACCGATTTTTCTTTCATTTGTAACCTAATCTTAAAAATAGTCAGATGTTGAAGATATTGACAGTTCAAGAGACTGATGCCGTATAACATGTAATTCATACAATTAAACTATGGATCTATAATGATACCACTGAAAGTAAAATGTGATCCAAGTTTCTCATGGTTCAACTGTATCAGATTTATTTCTGTATTTCATGAATCTTGATGAAATGTGCTACATGAGAGCTGTACTAGTAAGTACAGAAACCTTAGAAAGCATTTCCATCCGGTTGACAGGACTTAGAATAAACCAGAAGCTTGTAACTTAGTGATTGTGACACATGATTCTTCTAAATGAGATGGTATTTTCTCTTTCCATAAGTTGTGAACTAGAGTCCTTCAAAGAGCTCGCTATCCTGTTATACATATATGAAAACAATAATTAATTTCAATGGAAGACCTGAAGTGGTAGAAACATTCTGTCACTTGTAGAGTGGCTCTTGCAGCTTCAATTTAGAGTTCAGTCCCTCAATAGTTTGGTCCCTTTCATCTCCCGCAGTTCGGGGGTTTTTCCATCATATCAGCAGCTTCATTTTGTTTTATGTTGCTGCAGGATGCTTTCAAAGTGATTCCTGCCAGTTTTACTCTCATAGCCCTGTGATTTACAGGGATACATTCTGATTACTTTTCCTCCTACACCACTTAACTTTTTTTTTTGGGGGGGGTGGGGGGGGGCACAAAGAAGAAAAAATGTCTTCAAGCCATTTTTTTTTTCTTTCCAAAAACTTGAGTTTGGATGTAACTGACATTGGTTGGAAAAGTCATTTTACTTTTTCTGCCAGTGCATCATCTTCAGGTTTTCATTGCACCCTTTTGTGTTCCTTTCTGCCCATCATTGATACATCACACTCAGGAATTGGAGAAAGTAGTGTAATGTCATCTATGCATTTGGAAGTAGGTAGATACCTTTACAAGGTAAATTCATACTTTCTTTCTACTCTGAGATAGAACTATCTGATAAAGCTAAAGGGCATTGTGTCTTTCAGTCCTATAAAGAAGACAACCCTAAATTTTTAAGATCTGGGATCAAATACTTTGTATTTCAGTATAATTAGTATTTCAGTCTAATTGGACATGGAATGCTGTATTTATGAAGCACAGTAACTGAAGTTCACTCAAAAATGCTTATTACTTGTGACGTTCACGGTTTGTGGCTCCTCAACCAAAACTGTTTCTGCGTCTGGATTCTGGTTGTCTGATATAGCATGAGAACTGTTTTTGACATTTTGGAAGTATCTTGCATTATGGCTGATTCTCAAATCTTTGAATATTTACTCTAATCTTGATTCAGATGTGAAGTTAATTGGGATTGTATTTTCATTTGCAAAGCGTGAGAAGGGCTGTGTTAAACTCTGAAGAAAATGAATAAGCTGTCTTTGAAAGCAAGCATTGCTTTGCTTCTAGGTCTCTACTAGATGTTCCTTTTTCTGTGTCTGTTCATTAGTGGGATACTCCAGACTAGTTCAGTTGAGCTCAGCTGTTCTTTGTCACTTTAATTGCCATAATCAAATGGCTGAACTCCTCGTGTGTTTGAGAAGAGGAAAAGTTTTAATATCCTGTTTAACCTTTTACTGGTTTTAATATTTCCATGAATGGAAGTTAAGTGAAGGCATCTGGCATGTTTAGTCTCAATAAATAATGGAACTTCCCTCTGACATTAATTATACTGAAATCACGACTACTATAAAACTTAAACTTCAGACCTGATCTTGGGAACTCAGGTGTGCACAAGTAATGTTTCATTCCTTTGGACATAAAACCTCACTTGTTAATTTTAGTTTATCTGGTGAGCCAGAAAAGAGAAATATAAGCAACCCCTGCAGCAGTAGGGTTTTTTTTCTTCTACAAACATCAGTTAGTGGATTGCACCGTGCGACACTGGGCATATAAATCCAGTAAGATGTGTGTGTGTAACAAAGAGCTTATAGTCATTCTTCTAAGATCCTGAAATTAAAACCTGGTGGCTTTCTCTGATTTCAGCAAATTGCATAGAATGTGCGTTACCTTGGACAGGGCAGTGCTGTGCTAGCACTATGGTAGCTCACTCTAAGCAAGTTAGTTACTGTGCATAGCATATTGTTGATGTGTCTACACTAGTTTTCCTCACCTAGCTCAAGCATCTCTGAATGTACTGCTATTTAACTGCTCTTGAGGCATGGTTTTCCCTGCAATCTGCATTGCCATGTTCAATCCAGCAGTCTTCTAGAAGTCTAAGTATGCTCACTGCCTTAACAGAAGTTTTGGCCATATATGGGCAAATGGACTAAAGCAGGACTGCAGAGCAAGCATTAAAAAAAAAAAAAAAAAAATCAGTCTCCAAGCACATATCCTGAGCTCAGTTTTTGCTATGACTGATCCGGGTGTTTTCTCTGCCAAGCTTACAAACAATAATGTATTCTGAAAGCACATAAGATCAGGAAGATTGGGTTGCATAAATCTGTGCTTGAGTTTGCACTTTCTATTCCAGTAAAGACAGTCTTTGCATCATGGTCCCTGACTTGTAGAATAGATGCAATGATAAATATCTCCCAAGCTTATCAGAGGCTAAATATTTTGACAGATATGAGAGATGCTTGGAGAATACAGTTATGAAGACCACAGAGGTATCTCTGTGAGAAAAGAGACATCCTGGGAAGCTACGGGAGATTAAGTCTACTCATTAACACTGTTAAGTATAGGGTGTATTTGCCATGTATCAATAAAAAAAAAAAAGTCCTTTACCTGTCTAAAGGAGTTACTTTCTAGCAATCCTTATTTTTGCTGCTTCCTCTTCAGCATTGGAAGGTTTCTGGAGAGTCACCTTAATTTGCTAAACTTTCCAAACCTGATAGCAACAGCAATATCCTTCTTGGACTTAATATTTTCTTGACACTTCTCCCTTTTATAAGAGGTAGGTGCTTGAGATAGTTTTGATTTTTATTTTTAATTAATGTTTTATAGGTTGATTTTATTTGAATACATTAGAGAAGTGATATGTTGCATTTATAATCTAAAGAGTTTATATACCTGAGCTATTAATGGGGCAATCAATGCAAGGTAGTTTAAGTTTGTCATGTACTTACTAGCCACTAGACATTTTATTGCATTGCAAGATAGAATGGTTACATGTGACAGCTTCTACCTTCATTATAACTTCAACATCAGAGTGATGCCAAACTTAAAATTGATGCTAAAATTAACTGAAAGTTTCTAATCAATAAAAGCTTTTAATGAAGGGGAACAAATATAGTGATAAACCCAGAATAGTTCTATTATGTTCAGTGCACTGATTCTTTATTTGCACATTTGTAATGAGACTGAATCAGTTGGTATTATATTTAACCCTGACTTGTCTTTGTCATGTCACTTGAATTCTCTTGAGAATATCTAGTTCAAACAATCCTTGTCACTAACATCTCCTGAAGTAGGAAACTAACTACATCAAGCCAGACATGCTTTTTAGTTCAAAGGGTACAGTCCTGTGAATACTTACATTCATTCCTTCTTCTGAGAGCAGATGCTTGCGCATACAAGTGTACGCAGGTTATAGCCCCAAAGGGAGTGAGGATACTAGGAGCAAAATATGATGAGTGTTGGTGTCTAAAGTTCTGATGGTGTTGCCAACTAATCTTTTCTTCAGTTTAAATCTTACTGTTCAAAGTTTTCCAGAATGCTACTGAGCTGAGAGCCAAATCTTGATTTGCTAGGTACATTTTCCTACATTTGTAGGTATGTTACAACATTAAGGATTCATATGAATATTTACAGTCTTGCAGCACTGACCAAAGACAATTATCTCTTCTATCTGTAATAAACAGAAAAAAGAAATGTCTGAAGAGGTCTTTGTTGCTGTAAATCAGTGTGAAATCAGAAAGAGGTCCAGTGTTAGTAAATCTAACACTCTTAACCATTCTACAGATTTATTTGAAGAGAATTCTGCAATTTAGATTAAACAGAATTTTGCTCAAGAAGTATGGTGTTTGCTGGGACATAGCTGTCAAACAGAAATGAACTATGGATGTACAGTTGGTATATCTATTACGTATCTAGAAGATATGGTCATTCTTCCCTGGTATTAGCTTGTGTTGTGGTTTAGCCCCGGTCAGCAACCAAGCACCACACAGCTGCTCACTCACTCCCCCACCCCTGTGGGATGGGGGAGAGAATCGGAAGGGCCAAAGTAAGAAAACTCGTGGGTTGAAATAAGAACAGTTTAATAATTAAAATAAAACAGCAATAATAATACTAATATAATGAAAAAATAATGAGCGAGAGAGAGATAAAACCTTGGAAGAAGGAAAAAAGAAAAACAAACAAACAAAACTAAACAACAAGTGCTGCAACCGCTCACCACCCGCCGACCGACGCTGCCGGTCCCCGAGCCGCAATCGCTGCTTCCCCCGGCCAACTCCCCCCAGTTAATATACTGGGCATGACATCACATGATATGGAATACCCTTTGGCAAATTCGGATCAGCTCTCCTGGTTGTATCCCCTCCCCTCCCGGCTTCTTGTGCACCTGGCAGAGCATGGGAAGCTGGAAAAGTCCTTGACTAGTGTAAGCACTACCCAGCAACAACTAAAACATTAGTGTGTTATCAACATTATTTTCATACTAAGTCTAAAACACAGCACTATAGTAGCTACAGTGAAGAAAATTAACTATCCCAGCTAAAACCATGACATCTATCTGTAATAAACAGAAAAAGGAAATGTCTGAAGAGGTCTTTGTTGCTGTAAATCAGTGTGAAATCAGAAAGAGGTCCAATATTAGTAAATGTAACACTCTTAACCGTTCTACAGATTTATTTGAAGAGAATTCTGTAATTTAGATTAAACAGAATTTTGCTCAAGAGGTATGGTGTTTGCTGGGACATAGCTGTCAAACAGAAATGAACTATGGATGTACAGTTGGTATATCTATTATGTATCTGGAAGATATGGTCATTCTTCCCTGGTATTGGCTTGTAAAATATTTGTGTTTATTGCTAAGGAACATATTGCTGCAAGCAGTGCTGGGGACACTAGATAAGAACTTGGAAAAAGAGTATTGGGGATTTTGACATGCAAAAATAGCATCTGGATCAGTCCCTAAGTTGCAAGTGGTTGAACTTGAGAGAGGAGATATCAGTGTTCTTATTCTTCCACGTGTGACCATATTGGGTCGCTGCTGGAAATTAGTCCAGTCTGAACCAATATGACCATTCTTATGTTCTTAAAAGAAAAACCTCTCCTTAAAAGAAAACCACCTTCTTAAATAAAACTACTTGAAAATTTACAATTTACAGAAGAAAAATTAGTTGGCCTTTACACGAAAGATAAATGTGAGTGACTCCTGTGGGGAGCCTGAAACTTTTAAAGGAAAAAGTTTCAAAAATACTTGGTATAATACCTTAAATTGCTGTATTTTTTTGAACAAGCTGAATATATTAAATATTTCAAGAACATACCTAGTAATTTTCAAGGCACATATTTGGGTGCCCTAGCAAAGATATGCACCTGAGGACATGCTCCATATGCTTTACTTCCCAAATTTAAGGAAAACATTTGATTTATTGTCCTAGAGATTGCATTATGAATCCCATAAATTTGGCTTTACTTACACAGAAAAACTGTTGGAATCCAGAAGAAATGGTCTCAATGTATTATATATATGGGCAAAAGGCAGTAAATAATGTTTCTTAACGCAAATTGCCAATTCAGTACTTTATTTATGAAATTGAGTCAGTATCATCAAGACTTCCACTGTAACGAATCAAGAAACAAGTTCAGTCGTATGCAATCACTTAATAAAAACAAGGGCTATAATATGGTGGGGTCTTAAAATAGTTATTTGTCACAGTTTTGCCATTTCCCAGAATTACTAATACCTTGAACAGCTTGAAAATATTTTGAAAGATTATGTATAGGACCAATTTACCCAACCTTGTCGCAGTGCTAGGAGTTCTTGTGATTACTTGATGCCATCAAAACAGTTTTTGATGATAGCAGCCTATTTCTAAACATGAAATGCCAACATTGGTAAGTTGACTTAGGCTGCAAATGAGGAAGTGAGGAAGTTCCCTCATGTTGTCTTCTCCCATTTCCTTTGTGAGGTGATTTTTTTTTTCCATATGCACTGAGAAATGAAGCAACTCACCAGCTTCAGAAAGGGAGTTTGTCTGTGTTGAATCTTATTCCATTGTTCTCATTACTATCAATGTAATGTCAGAATTTTTAAGTAAGCCCACTTTCTTCACAGGTAAAATGCAATTTCATTTCCTTCAGGGAGACAAAGATGAATGATAGAAGTGAATCAGAGGAGGTAAAGATGAGAAATAGCAGTAAAAACAATTCTAGCAACACATTCCCCCTTGCATTATTATCTTGGTCTTAATGCTGTGAGTCAGTCATAAAATGTGAGTTGGCTATTGCCCTCCCTCTAGAACTGAGGATAGAGATCAAAGGAAGACCCCCTACATCTACACAGAAAAGCCCAGAGGGGTTGCAGAGTATTACCAAGGTGAGTCCTCTAGGGAGTAATGAAATTGAAATTGCTTTAGCCACAGTTTAAAGGTTAATGTTCTTGTGATGAATGATATGACAGCATATAAATTAGACTGCTCAGTTCTCAGTGTTGGGCTTTTTATTATCTAAATTTTCCAACCACAGGTTTTTTTTATTTGTTTACTGACGTGATGAAATGCAGAACTGTCTGGATCTCTGTTGTTAATGCCTAGGCCAGGTTGTGGTGTGTGTTGATTTGAAAAAAAAAAAAAAAAAAACAAAACACCCACTCAAACAAAACAAAAAACCCCCAAAACAAATTACAAAACTGTGTAATGAAAAGCAGGAAAATACTAATGTCTTCTATAAATTTGCAAGGGTAAGGCTTAGCTAACTGGGCTATGCACAGGGTAAACTGTGTATTAAAGGGAGAACAGTTAAAGGAGTAACCTTGCTTTGTAAAACTCAGAATTTATTTGCTGAAGTTGCATTCTAAGGAGATCTGGAAGGTTGTCTTATCAGTCAGTGATCTTAATTTCTCCAGCAGATCTACAATTCCGTCTAGTAGACCTCCTGCCTGGAGAATTTATTTTCCTTGTACTGTTGACACTTACCCAATTTGCAATCTAAATCACAATAGGGTGAACAAGAGCAGGGAATTGCTTTGAAAACAGTAGAATTGCTATAGTCTAATTTCTTGTAGATTTTTACTCTGTTCATTTCCATACTAACTGTATTAATGGCATTACCCAGCAATCTGGCCTCTCATTATCAAATGCTTTTTCACTTCAGTGACAAAAACCCCTCCTGTTTTCTTTGCTTACCTACAAAATATCCCCACTCTATGCATAACTCCCTCTTGAGTTCCCAAACTCGCAGACAGGCAATAGGTACTTAATGCTCTGGTTTGTTCCACGCTGCCTGTATTCTGACTGACCTACACTTACATAAGTGTTCCCCTTCACACACAGCATTAATTTCTGGCACCTATGACCAGAAGCTGGTTTCTGCAAATATTTAGAAACAATTTAAAAACAAAACAACAACAACAACAAAAAACACACACAAAAAAAAAAAAACACCACCACCCCCCAAAAAAAAACTCTACCACTCTATTAATTTTACTTAAGTTGGCCAGAAAAATCAAAGCTGTTTGTGGGTTATATATATGGGCAGCATGATTAGGTACACCTTTTTTTGTTTTTTATTTTTAGATTGGAAATATAAAGATGTAAAGATACCTTACGTCTTTAAGACTTAAAGTATTTGCTTTAAAATTATAGGATTTTAGAATAATAAATATTAAAAGTTTTGTTTTAAATGATAGAAATTTCAGTCATATCTGTCAGTACTGCAGTGTTAAAACACAACTTTTTTTTTTTTAACATCTTACTCAACTGAGCCTGTTGAAAAGTAGCCTCAAATTTATGTCATTCTTTTATATTTAGACTTTACAGCAGTGGCTGGCAATGAGTTCCCTTTAATAAAATAATCTTATCAGTGTTGTGGGTTTTTTTGAGTTAACAATAGGATATTTCATCATTTGCCTTTGCAGTACTCCATCTTCTAGCTCAGGCAATCCCTGCTATGTTCTCTACTACTATGAGTTTTTCTCCTTCTCAGCTCACATAATGGAATATCCCAAATTTGTTTGGCCTGACAGGAGGTTTATGCTAACTGATGAGGCATCTGAGAGATGACAGTTGCTTTGTGAAATAAATTTCACTGTTAGTTTACATTCTGTTCATTGTTTCCATCTGTGAGGAAAGAAAGGAGTCCCAGGAATAAACTGCTACACATACTAACATTTAGCATAAGTAACTCTTTCGGAGCATGGGACACTTAGCCGTAAGCATTTAGGTATCCTGTAGAACAATAATCAGGAATAATTTGTGTACAAAGCTAAGCTAAGACATTTTTATAGGTGTTGTTGTTTTGCTTTAGCCTTTTGGTTATCGCAAATGATGCAGAAAATTTCCAATAATATGTGTTACACTATACTGTTAAATTACAGTGTTACTTTCATCCCAGAATGAAGAAACATTTGTATCAGCAGTGATTTTTTTTTTTCTTTTGGCAGAGTAACCATCCAAATCTTACTAATTTCCTGTGTTACATACCAGCAATAACCCTTTGAGTTCTGATTACCTAACTGCAGCTACTTAATTCATGCAGAGAAAACACCATTAGTTAATGAACCAAAGTGTAATAAAAATAAACCTGTTAAACTAATGACTTTTCTGTAGATCAGTCTCAGCAAGTCATTGACCTGATGAATGTAAACATTTTAAATAGGCCAATGATAAAGAGTTTGGCTTTTAGACAAAGTAAGAGTTTATGTAGAAAACAGCAACACATTAACATGTTAATTAAAAAAAAATCCTCTAAATTTGCTCTCAGAAAATGAACTTGAGTAGTTTTTAATTATGAAGAAACCTAACACACTGATGTTTCTGCTTTCATGTAGCACTTTTCTTTACTCGTACTTTGTGCCCTTTTGCCCTGAAAACTCATAGGAAAGGGTAAAGAACAGAAACAAATGCTCTGCAGGTTTTCTATGTGTAATTTCAATCAAATTTTTCCATTGTTAGTGCAAAAGAAAGGTAGGAGAGTGAATCCACAATACAATTTGCAGGCCTGGTGTACGCAATAGCTCTATCATCCTTATTCTAAGAAATGGAACATACTATTCTCTCCATGCCCAGATTATAAAATAGCTTGCATATGGCCAGGAACCTCTGTGTGTGTTCATCCTGGTGGAATATGTTGAGCTGAAACAATGTTCTGTCCTGTATACAGAACTGCAAGAACATCCTCCTCCTCTGGAAGGACATTAAGCCAATGCTTTTAAAAAATAGTTAGTATCAGTTATGTAAAGGAAAGGTTAAGAGGACAGTAGTTCCTGTCCCTTTTAATTGTAAATGGGGTGCTTTCAGTCCTTGTTTCGTGGCAGGGAGTTCCCAGTCAGCATTCCACCCAGCGAGGTTTACTTTTGGTCTTGGTGTAACACTGCTGAAGGTGACCCACCCAACTCCTTTGGTTCTGGGGAGCTAGGCAGCCAGATCACCAAGCAAGTTCTTAACTGAATGTTACGGTAGTTCTGCATATTGAGTGTTTCTGTTCTAGTTTACAGTAGTTGTTCTAGTTTACCCTATTTAGTTCTCAGAAGTTTTTATTTCCTTTGTAAATTTTAGGCTATCAACAGGGTCTACTGTTGTTCCACCAGAAAGAGACAGAATGAAGGCTCAGAAGAAAGGTGCTCTATCATTTCTGATTCTTAAAATAGTTGAATACACTGTGTTCTGAATGAATTTCAGTGATTATTTACCTGTAAAGAAGTATGCTTGGTCATTCTAAGTTCACATACAGTGAAGGGCTGTATGTTTTAGTTGGCTCTTACTAGTTCTCCAAAATGTAAAAGCAACAATGTTATGACTGCATTTAAAGCATCTCCTGTGTATATATACTTTTATTTAAATTTAATCCCTCTTTCAAAATCACAGAACCCTAAAAACATTTAGGTTGGAAGGGATTTGTGGAGCTTATCCAGGCCTTGATCTTCCTGCTCATAGCAGGGCTATTTTGTAAGTTAAATCAGGTTACTCAGGACCATGTCCAGTCATGTGTTGAAGATCTCTGAGGATGGAGATTCCAGTCTCTCTAAGCAACTTGTTCCAGTGCTTAATCTGTTTTTCTGGAATTTTTTCCATATATCCAATCAAAATTTCCCTTACTGCAACCTGTGATCATTGTGTCTTGTCCTTTCACCATGCACCTCTGAAGAAGAGTTTAACTCCAGGTTCTCTGTATCCCACCCACTTTAGGCAGTGAAGACTCCAGACCGCTGCTTAGCCTTCTGTTTACCAGGCTGACCAAAGCCACTTCCACCAGCTTGTGTACATCATGTGCTCCAGTCCCCTAACTGTGTTAGTGACCTCTGCTAGACTGTCTGGTTTGCTCATCTCTGTCCTGTAATGAGTGTTCCATGACTGGACACAATCCCAGAACCAGGTACAGCCTCACATGTGCCAAGTAGAGGGGAACAATAATTTCCCTTGACTTGCTGGCTATAATTTTACTTATGTGGTTATCCTTGGCTACTGCAAGGGCTCGCTGCTGACTCCTGTTCAGCTTGTCTTGCACTACGATCAAAAAATCATTCTTCACAGAGCTGCTACTTAGCTGGTCAGTTCCTAGCCTGTTCTTAACTTGTTCTTGTAGTTGAGGCCTTGTTCCAAAACCCCCTCTCAGTTCCTTCTCAACACTATTGCCTCTTGCTTAAATCAGTTTTGTAGTAGTGCTGGTCAACTCTTTGAAAAAGGCTGCTTGAGAAAGATATTGCCTGTTTGTTAATTAGGGCCAAATATTCAGTAAGCATATATTGTCATTGGTGGCCAAGTAGCTAAATCAGCTTACATCATATGCAGATTTAGTCTGTTTTGTTCCTTGCTCAGCTAGAGGATTTGGTATTATATTATGGTCTGTCTCAGTACTTGCACATTTTCTTGGCATAGCTTTTTTAATTTCAAGTCTGATTAATCGAAGTCAACATTAAAGTGTTATGCTTTTTCTCAAAGGGCTCTTTCTGACTTGATGTGGGGTTTGTGGGGGTGTTTTAGTGTAAAGGACACATGGATTAGTATGAGCTCAGTTTTCTTATTTTTATGTGCTATACTATAAATATAAAAGCGCTGGCATCCAGACTCTGTGTATTAAGTATTTTAAAAGTAGTTTGACATTTGAACCGCAAATGCATCAAGTGGATCACTTAAAAAAATACACAGAAGAAATGAGGGCTTCAAGAATAATAATCTTTTCTGTGATAAATAATTTTTCATTCTGATACACAACTAATGTATCTTCAATATATCCTTAGTGAATTAATAACGAAAAGTACCTGATCTGTCAGGAGAGATCTGTCCTAGGTAGGCCTCAAGGTGTTTTATCGTGTTGTTGTACCAGCGTTGCCATTTTTGCTGGAATAACTGTGGTCCAGCAATTGGAGGTAACCTTCTCAAGGTTGTCTAGCAGGCCTGTGGCCAGTTTATTGCCACAGAGCTGGGCAACACAGAGTTTGAGCTTCTGCAGTACAATTAAATAATCATTCTGAAATGTATGGTACTGAGTGGTGTTGTAATGCAGTTGATGCTAACTAGATAAAACTGCTAAGTGTTAATAGCATTAACTCTTCATCTACTTAGAAATGAACATAAATGAATACATATGAAGCAATTAGTATCCTAAAGAGCTCTCAAAATACCATGAAAAAAATATTGATTTTAAATAAAAGCCAGCAGATTATTTATAGGAGCTGAAAAGTGTATGAAAACGTCTGTCCATGTTTTTCATTAATTAAAAAAAAAAAAAAAAAGAAAAAAAAAAAAGAAAACACCACAAACCTTCACACTTTTCCATTTACTCCCAAAAGGCAGATCCAGTTCTCTGTCTGGTAAGAAGTTCAGTCTTCAGTAAAAATCCGCCACTGATTTTTGGACTGAGTTTATATTTGTTTTACACAAGTTTATCCTTGGGGTGAGACCGTCAGTGATGAGAATTCCAGACTTTGTGGAAAACATGCAAAGGAAGCATTTCATAACTGGAGAAAGCAAAGCCACGAAGAGAAGGCACTACTCGCATGCAATTTTAAGCGCCCCAGTACACAGGCGTTCAAAGGCCTCATGATGTTTTAATGTATTTATCTTCAGTGTTAAGTCCTCCATTCTGAGTTCATAAAGATGTGTATAACTGAAATGAGTACGCTGAGTTATTTGGGAGACTTTACCAATAGGGGCTTGCCACCTAAAAGGAGAAATGGGTTTGTGTAGTCATTAGCCAGCATGAAATCATTTCACTGGAATAACTTTTGGAAACCTTCATGTACATTTTATGCAATTGTCACTGAAAATTGCTTAAAATCAAAGATGAGAATGAGTGAACAGTCTTTATTTTTATGTGTAAATTACGGGTTCCAAGAATGTTGTATTGCACAATTCCTACACCAGTCAGCGCATAAGCCATTCAGTTACTGCATTTAGCAAAGTAGCAATCTGTTTAGAAAAAAGGGGATGGTATTACATTTTGTCTTAGCTTTTAAGGAGATTAAACACTTTAAATCATGCAAATTAATTTGTAATGACTCTATATCCATCTTGCATCATATGTTTACATTTTGAAGGATTATGAAAAGTCTATAGCCAATTTTTTGTTTAAATTATGAGCAGACGCTCTGCTTTTGGAGCTTGTAGGCATATGCAGTGTTAACAATTCAGTTCTATTTTCAGTCTTCATTGTAGACAAATTCTGTCCGATGACCATTGCGCAAAGAATTATTTAGACCTAGGATGTTGTTTTTTCAGTGCTACTTGTGTAATTAGGACTTGGGAAAAAACATCCATTTAGGAATGGGGTTAGCAACACTGTAATGAGGAAGAAAACATCTGATTTATGAATTACTACTGAGAATAAGTTGTTGAATATTGAAAAGGCTAGCTGAGTTTCTGGATTTTCCTCCCGATTTTTTCCAATCCTTAGAACAGAGTCAAGGTAAGTCTAGAGCCACTTGGTAAAACTCAAACATTTGTAGGTTTTATATATTTGATTTTCTTTGTATTTTCTGTTTGCTGTTGAAAATGCTGAATTATTGTTCCTACTGATCAGGTCTTAGTGTCTATAGGTGTTTGCTGCTGCTGTTACCACTAGCAGAGGTGGTGGGTAGGAGTGAAAGAGGGCAGTAGTTCTTAGTACTGGCAGAAGCAGTTCGTTTTCCAGGGAGGGGAAGAGTCTGTAGGTGTGCGGGATGCCCCCGCCCATCTGTTTCCTGTGGTTTCTAACAATGCACTATGCCAGTCATGAGCAACTTCAGAATTAGTGTCAACAACTTTGTGCATTACAATGATTTGTGGAATGGTAAATAATTAGGAAGAACAGGATAGTTATGCAAGTCTATTAGGTTCCCTAATAAGCATAAGGCTACCATATAAAGAATGAAGGATTGCATTTAGAGAAGCACTGTGGAGAAAAAAAGGCTGAAAACTGCTTGATTAGATGTTTTCAGTACCTTTTGGTCTTAAAGACGGTGAATAAATGGAAATTCATTAGTAAACGTTCTTGTTTGTAACATTCAGCTTTGCTTCAAGCTTTCAGAAGTCTTTAGGGTGTTAATACACATTTCCAGTGTGCTGGTTTTGGCTGGGATAGAGTTAATTTTTTCTGTAGTAGCTCTTACGGGGCTGTGTTTTGAATTTCTGCTGGAAACAGTACTGATAACCCCGGGATGTTTTCATTCCTGCTGAGCAGGTCTTACACAGAGCCAAGGCCTTTCCTGCTCCTCACCCCACCCCACCAGCGAGTGGGCTGGGGGGGCACAAGGAGCTGGGAGGGGACACGGCCGGGACAGCTGACCCCAACTGACCCCAGGGATGTCCCACACCACACGGCGTCATGCTCAGCACATAGAGCTGGGGGAGGAAGGGGGGGACGTTGGGAGCGATGGCGTTTGTCTTCCCAAGTCACCGTTAGGCGTGATGGAGCCCTGCTTTCCTGGGGATGGCTGAGCACCTGCCTGCCCGTGGGAACAGGTGATAGAATTAGCTTTGCTTGTGTGCGTGGCTTTTGCTTTACCTGTTAAACTCTCTTTACCTCAACCCACGAGTTTTCTCACTTTTACCCTTCCGATTCTCTCCCCCATCCCACCGGGGGGGGGGAGCGAGCGAGCGAGCGGCTGCGTGGGGCTGAGTTGCCGGCTGGGGTTAAACTGTGACACCAGGAATGCTGAAAAATAAGGATCAGTGGTGGCCTTATGCTGAAAAAGTCTATTACAGTCTGTAAAGCAGATGGAGTAGAAAGCAAGTCTAAGCCAAAGAAGGCTTATCATTACCTATTATTATTGGCTTTCAGTTGTTGCAGGCTTAAGTAAGAATGCCTAAAGTACTCCTTGGTCCAGTATGTTTTCAAATTAATCCAAACCTTGGTAATCACGGTAATGGCCAGGGGAGTGATTTATTATGGGTTTTTCTCTTTTCCCCATCTTTTCTTTTTACAATCTGAAGAATATTTCATATTAAAATTTACTTATAGAGCTGAAAAACTTCCAATATCAAGCAAGGTGTTCTGCAGCTTTTTCAAGTTTGGAATTGAAAATGGAGTATTGAGGGAGAGCTGAGAATTCAGGAAAGGGGCTTAGAGCTCCAAAGTATAAATGTATATACGTTATACTGTTGGCAGTTAGATTTTATAATTTTCTGTTTCCCATTCATGTTATATTGGCTTAATTTCAGGAGGCTCAGAAAGCTCCCTTTTCTCTGTCCATTCTGTCTGGCTGCAGTAATGAAAATCTAACTGGGGACCAAATGATACAATTGAAAATCTCCTCCTGCATTTATTAGGAGAACCCAACAAGAATGGACATGCCCCTACTGTTAAAGCAATGGACTGTGTCTCAAGAGGCCCTGGTTTAGTTTCCAGTTTAGGATCCAAGCAAGTAGATCACTTCATCTCTCTGTGCCACAGTTTTATAAATGTAAAATGAATATTTACTCACTGCCTGTCTCTAGACTGTAAAAGGCAAAACTTGTCTGTTATATTTATGATACTTCCTGGAATGCAGCTTCAATCTCATCTGTGATAGCTGAGCTATGATGGCAGACGATGATGACGATTATGTGAATGGTTAGTTCTGCTGGCCTACGTATCGTGGATTTGCAGGGGGAAAATTCTGCATCAGATGCTGAAAGTCCATAGAGTTTAATATTGCTTCTTGTCTGTGTACCCACTGGGGGTTGCAGTGTGGGCCTGATGCATAGGAGGAGTGCTAAAGTTATCATTGCCTGACCTTTGTATGACTTAACCCAAACTGAGAGAAGCAGCCTTCATTTCACTTTCCTACTGTTATTCCTGGTCAGCCGTTAACACTACCTAATTCAAACAATGGCTTACTAGATTTAATTATCCTAGAAAAACAAAGAAAGGCAGGCCAGTGAAAGGCGAAGTTGGAAAATGGCATTTATTTTTCGCTCTGAGATCTGTATCATCTATGGCTGCTTATCACTGTATCCTTCTGAAATGGAGTTTAGAATTGTAAAAATACATAGTACAAGTCTAACTCAAGTGTCAAACCTGTACGGCATTAGTATAGCACAGTGCCTTCAGAAAGTAAAATGATGTGTGCGTAAGATGCAGGAACCAAATTTTACAAACAAACAAGTTATTGATTGTAATGGTCTCTCTTGTTGCTGTCTGCTTGATAATTCCCCCCCCCTCCCCCCCAGTATCAAGCTATATTGAAGTAGCTTTTTTTCTTGGGGGAGGAAAAAGTGATCTTGCATTACTGTAGGGCTGCTGATACGCAGCTTTTTGTGTTAGACTACATGATAAACTCATTTTGTATTAGAGTTCTACTATGACAAAATACAGCCTAGTCAGAAAACTATGTTTCAAATCTGTCTTTGTAATCTTATTTATGTTAACTTGTGCTCACGAGTATTCTCCCTGGAGTCAATGGTACGAATCCAGTCTTAATGAAATCATTTGTTGCTTATTTTTACTTCTCTGGTAATTTTTGTAACCCTTCAAGCAAAAGACTCAAGAACAGAAATAAAATCTTTTTGCTTCTGCACTGGAGCCAGTTCTAAAGAAATGAAATGTTCCTGTATCCTGTTCTTAAAAGCATGATACAATTGGGCAAGGAGTATTCATGTGGTATTATGAAGGTTGCTTCTATGTTTCGGATTTTTAAATGTAGATGGGACTATGCATTAAAGCTATTTTTGATGGAAGACTGATCTAATATCGTAACTAGTTGTATCTGCCAGTAAGCTTAAAAGAATCTTTGATAAATTGAGTTATCACACACACACAAATAGAAGATTGATAGAAAAACTAGCAAGTTGTCATTAAAGTCTAGACATAAAACATAATTATATTTATACACAGTAAATACACAGTATAAATAATATTTATAATATTTTACTCTTGCTACTGAAAAGCAGTAAAACAACCTTGAAAGAATTCAATCAACAGAAACATTCAGGAGGGGTGCAAAAACTGCACACTTTGAAGCATAGAATTCCTTTTTCCAAAACTGCTGCTTCATATTTTGTATAAAGTTCACAGAGGATTTAGATGAAGCTTATTTTCTGAGGTGCAAGAATTGCTCTGCTCTATCCCTGCTTCTACTGATATTACTGCAAATTCTACACCTTTTTTTTTGTTCTTCTGTGGCAGTGATCAGAAAACATCCATCCATTTTACAGACTCTGACTATTCATACTTATTTGTGCAAAGTATTTTCTCAAGATGTTTCAAAAACTAAGGTCCAAACTTTCTTTAAACAACTTCATAACATTAAATAATTGTTTGTTTAGTCACTTTACTGTGTGTGGTTTGTTCATCCTGTTTAATATAAAATGCTTGTTGCTGACTAAAGTTTAAATTGGGGGAGAAAAAAACACAGGAACATCCTAACAGATTCTCCCCCCCTCGTGGGGTATGGTCAATGATGTTAGCACAGTTCTGGGCTAGAGCTTTTGCTGGATTTTTGGGTTTGGGTTTTTTTGATGTTTTTTTGTTTTTGTTTTAGTTTTTTTAATCTTTGGTGTAGAAGAACTATGAGAGGTTTTGTCAGCTCTTGTCTTTAAGACAAAGGAGTGCCTATTGTTTTGTGCTGTTAATCTGTGGCATTTGAAGTAGCTTATTTTTAAATGATCTTAAGCTGTGCAGTAGCACAGTCTATTGCCACCAATATAGAGAATTTAGAGCGCTTTTCACCAGAGTGCATTGTATCAAAGGTCCAGAATTCTAAAGTCTAATAAAAAGTAACAGACTTAAAAAAAGAGAATTTTTTTTTTAAATCCAAAACTGCTGTGTACAGAGAAAAAGGTGCATCCAGATAATTCCCTTACAATTAAGATGTGACATGTATCTCTTCCTGTTCCATGATATCTTACTTTCTCACTAGGATGAGACTGACAACTTTAGCACATTAGGGTTAATCATGCAGATCTAAAGACCACCTTTGGGGATCTCAAAGTGGAAATGTTGATTTATTGAATGGAAGCTTTTTTGAAATGTTCTAATTTTGGTCATTTGTCCAAACCAAATATCATGTCCATGAGATGTTTACAACCAATGCAGGTTGACACTGTAACATTTTTCCCACTGAAAATTTGATTTTCAGGTATGTAAAAGGTCTTGTTTAAAGAGTCTAATTTTCTTTAAATGCTTGATTTTTCTTTCCTGGTGGAAAACTATTAAAAATGAAAACACAATCAGATTTTGACTCATATTTAAGTTTTTTGATTGCAAGTCTGTTTTTCAAAGGAGAAGAGTAATTTTCCAGAGAAGAGTAATTTTCCAGAAGAGTCTGTAGAAAACCTTTGAACTGCACCAGTGGTTTCTCTGACTTGGGTTTTAGATGGATATTTACAATTTTATATGGACTGTAGAATTAGGCTAAAAAAACAGTAGGCTGGCTATACCTTTTTTCCTGATCTTAAATATTTTATGTATGACATATGATGGAGTTTACTAGTTAAATGCCTTTCTCAAATATAATAGAGGTCAGTTGCCTTATTTGTTTCTGTGATTACGTAAGTCATCTTAATTTAAAAATCCACGTATATCTTCAGAAAAGGAGGAGGAGAAAATGAAGTCAAAGGACTGAAAGCTTATATAGCGTGCTCAGAAATAAGTAGAAACCCTGGATAGATAGATCATTAAAGGGTATTAACAGAGATATTTTTATTAACTCATTTAAGATCTTGTATCTAATCAACTGTAAATTAATTGTTTCAAAGGCACTTGGTTGACAATGACCATGAGCAAAATATTTTCTCTGCGGAATTTAGTACAAACTATTTCTAAAAGTAGTGTTGGCTCAGAAACAACTGTGGAAAATTATAAAGGAAATTTACTTGTGGTAGAAAATTCTGGTTTCTGCTCCCACTCAGATTATTTCACCCTTCAGTACAGGTAGGGTCCCACATGGTGTAATTGTTCCATCCTCTTGAAGCTTAGACTCAGGGATCTTCTCCAGTTAGGTTATTTCCTCTCTGACATGATTCGGTATTTTTCTCTTATTTTCATTTCATAAGCTGAAACAAAGTTATTGTGCCACTTACGGGCACACGCTGAGTACAATAAGTGTATGTACACATTAAAGAAATTCTAGTGGAAATCTAGTAAAAATATAGAGGTAAAAGTAGTTTTGGTAACCACAGCTATCTCTAAGAACAGCCTAAATGACTTCTCCTGATTTTTAAAATGTCTCATTTCCTGTGCAGTGATTCTAGTGGAGGAAATGGAGCTCAAATGTTTTGGTTCTGGGAATTTTTTATTGCTTTGGAAAACTTGTAACACATATAACACATGCACTTTTAGTCCCATCATTATACAGTAAAAAGGGAACGATTACTGATTCCCTGTTTTGCTACCAGTAGTTTTTTGTCCAGAAGCATACACTATTAATCATGAATACTGTTGGTAGAGATTGATTTTTCTTGTACAGAAGGCTTAGATTCTTTTCCTTCCCTGGCTGTTAGATTTGTAGGACTTCTTTTAGGTAAAGTATGCAGTGAATGTCCAAGTAATTCATCTTTAGCCTATACTGGGATAAACCTCCTTACTCTAGTGGTATTTGAGAGTTCTTTCCTGGCTTTTTTTGCAGAAAACTTTTTTTTTTCCATTTAGCCTTTCTTGTGCCTTTACTACAGGTAATAGGGTCATCTTGTGTTGAGCAAAGGATGGTGCAATCTTAACATGATTCTGAAGATGTGTGCATGTGATCAAGCTGAGGTCAAGCATTTAATGGAAAGTTCCATATGAGAATGAGGCAGACCTCAAGTAAAACCTCAGTCTAAATGTACTAGCAGTGATCTATCTTCGATATTACTGGTTGCTTATCTACCTGTAATTATACAAGAAAATCTTTGGGTTGGTAACCGTGTGTTTCCAAAACTGCAAGGTACCACTAGTCCAATAACTACTTTCCTGTTAATCATGTTTCTATTAATTACATATGACTAGACTGAGAAGTTTAGATTGTTTTAATCAATAGTGACTTTTCTCACACTGTTTTAAAAGTACAACTGTTTTGTATTTCTGAACATGAATGAATTTTAGAAGCTTAAGATTTTCCATCTTGTTAGTTCTCAGTAAGTCTTGTTTTTAGGAAAACATGTGTAACTTGAAGTTTTTATACTAAACTATGTTGATATCATCCCTATAGTACTTGTTGAAGAAGGTAAGAATTCACCAAAGAGGCAGTGTGCAAAATGTTTTTTCCTTACGTATAACGCTCAGACCTCTGACTTGTTCATACAGCTCCAAACAGCTTCTGTGGGTGTTGCATGCTCGTATCTGAAGCTAAAACTAGGTTCTCTTTATTCAGTGTAATGATCTCATGGAAATCTCTGACATCCATTTCCTGACTCTTTAGCCTAGTGAAATGGTAACCTGCAGGTTTTGCTGACGCCATGGTCGGGCGGGAGCCTCCTGGGCCGCGAGGTGGCCACGTCGGGCAGGCGGCGGCAGCAGACCGAGTGGCCTGCAGGGCTTTGCAGCAAATCTTGACAGTCGATTAAAAAGTTTGTGCAGGTTAGTTGTCTTGTTTAAATGTAGTTTTCTTTAATAAGTAGATTTTCTGGTTTTTTGCCACTCCATTACTGACAGCTTTCTGTCTTTTCTTGAGGGACAGCTTTCTTTTACTAGGTTTGCTAAATTACCCCATATATTTTGATTACTTAAGTCCAGAAGAGCTGCCTCATTGTTTGAGATCATGTCACCTAAGACTCTGAAACAATAATGTTAGACAGTTATTTCTCTATATTAAATTTCTCTATATTAAATAAATGTTAAAGCCTCTTAAAAAGAAAATAAGGAATACCATAAATCTGAGAATTACTGTGTGATAAGGTCTCAGGAGAGACCTTATCACTCTCTACAACTACCTGAAAGGAGGTAGTAGCGAGGTGGGGGTTGGTCTCTTCTCCCAAGTAACAAACGATAGGACAAGAGAAAACAGCCTCATGTTGCACCAGGGCAGGTTTAGATTGGATATTAGGAAAAAATTTTTCACCAAAAGGGTTGTCAAGCATTGGAACAGGCTGCCCAGGGGAGTGGTTGAGTCACCATCCCTGGTGGTATTTAAAGGACATGCAGATGTGGTGCTTAGGGACATGGTTTAGTGGTGGACTTGGCAGTGCTGGGTTAACGGTTGGGCTCAATCTTAAAGGTCTTTTCCAACAATTTCCTAAATGATTCTATGATTCTGTGATAGTCTTATGTCTAATTTTTTGTCTTGTGTTCTCCTTAAAAAAGTCTAAATAGCATAGATTATACTTATACACTGATAACGTATGCATTCATATATATTGTCCTTCATTTTCCACTTGCAGATCTCTGCAGTGCTAGATCTTACCAGCATGGCAGTTCACTGTTACATTCCTAAGTTCCATTACATCCCTACGTTCCTCTAGGGAACATTGTGTGAAAGCCAAGGAATATGTAAATCACGGCACAAGCATACCAGTGGCTAAAATTATGCTGTTATTAAATCACTTATTTGTTTGCATGTGAAGAATTAATAACAGCCATATGAATTCTTGTGTTTAACAAAATAGAAATTGTGATCTATGAAGTGGGATCAAGCATGGTGTTAGGACAACACTAAGAGACGCAGAGTACAAAGAAAGATCTTTCTGTACTAGTGTTGAAAATGTGAGAAAAGCAGCAAATCTCTGGCAGGAACTTTCAGTTCAGGATGCCTGCTTGTGGGGGTGCAAGGGTAGGGAGAGAAGCAATGAGGAATCAGGATGTTAGGAAGCAGTTCAGTTTGTACAAGGTGTTGGATTTTGAGATTCTCAGTTCACAAAATAAAGAATGGTTCTTTTTGATTGTAGAGGCTACAAGAAAGGCTAGAGACAGAGCAAGAATCCTTTATGATTTTTTCTGATATTTCTGTGCTTGAAATTCAGCCATGTACAGCAGATTAGCAGGAAGCTATCTGAGACCAATTATTTAACTCGCAACCCTCTACTGGAGGATCTAAATCATTAATAAAATTTAAGCTGTGCCTCAGGTCAAACATGAATTTCACTGTCTGTAAGTTATGTGATATAACTAATCTATAGATATATTGATTCCTTTAGAATTCGTTCTAGGTTTGAATCATTTAGCCGTATGTAATTTTCACATATAATTAGGAATGTATTTGGAAGAATTTGTGTCTATCACAGTGTGTCTTTCTTACCTCTGAATCTCCCTTTTGAAACAGAAGAGCTCTTGGCTCTCCTTTGAACCCCAAAGCTTTTCTACAATAGTTTTCCTTGAAAGCAGACCCACTGCATTGTCAGGAATTTGTATTTCTGTAGGGTTATCTCTAATTTAATTTACACCAACAAATTCTGCAAATTGCTTCTTGTCCTCAAATCTCTTTCAGATGGTAAAGATGTGATTTTGTTGGCTTGTCATCTACTCAACCTAGAACAGTCTCAGGTTTTACAGAAAATGGGTTGCAAAGTTACATAAAGTGTCTGAATGGTTTCCTGAGCTTCCTCCTGCCCTGTCCATGATTCAGCCTGGTGGGTGGTCTGTCAGCTGCTGAAGTTGATCAGGAAGAATTAGACAAAGCAGTGTGAGAGTTCACATTGCATAATGGCTGCAGAGCTCTTTAGTATGTAGTCGTTACAGAACATACAAGCTGCTGATGGTATCTTTTCACTCCTTTCTAGCAGTATAGCCTAGCATGACTTCCAGTTCAGCAAGGTCACCTTAAATGTTTGCTACAAATGGTGGAACTTCTCCCGTGAAAGCTGAACTCACACTTTAAAAGATGTACTGAATTGACATGTAAATCCTGGTCTAAACTCTTGTGAAGTCACCCATTGATTTAATTGGGTTTGGGCCAAGTTCCTTAATCTTGTGGCAGCTATTAGGGTGCATGCTTTTTTTTAAAAAAAAAAACAAAACCCAAACAGAAAAAAACAGCACAAAAAAAAACCCCAAAAAAAAAAAAAACAAAACAAAAACAAAAAACAAACAAACAAACAAAAAAAAACCCCAACATACAAACCCACCCATGGAAAACCACAAACAAAAAAACCCTAAAAAACTCTTAAAAACTTGGCTTTGTATCACTCTACCACCCTCAGACTTTTCCAGGGCTTGCCTCCCATAAAGTTTTGTATGCTAAAATATAGAGTTGTTGCAGCGTGTTCTCCCAGAAAGCTATATTTCCAGTTTGCATGTGTTAAGAGGTTTTCCTTTTCTTTTCTTTGAATTTGTCAACTTTGATCGATATTGATGATGATAAAACTGAGAGAACTGTTGCTGCAGGTGCATTTATATTTTCAATCACACTTGACTTCTGCTTCTGTGCACCTTCTTGGCAAGCGGTAGCTCATTTTCAGGAGACACTGATGGCTTACTACCGAGTTATTCCCACGGCCACAGAGCAGCAGCTGAAGACTGCTTTGTTCCAGAGCACTGGAGGCAATTGCTTGGTGACAGGCAGAGCTTAACATGTTTGAACTGCCTAAAGGGATGAGCTGATTCTAAAGAACTGCAAAAATTACAGAACACAATAAGCAAACGGGGCCTGGCCCCAAGCCTACATTTCAAAGAGGCTGTGTGACCTATCAGCTAGTGCTAGGATGCAGCGTGGGAATTCCTACATTATACGAAGGGACAAAATTAGGAAGGCCTTTTCACATCCAGTGAGGATACCCAGAGGGCACACATATATTGCAGAAAGTATATGTAACATGTCATGAAAATATGGAAAAAACCCAACTGGCTGCTTTCCTGGATGCCTGGCAGCCAGGTATTTAGAAAGGTGGGCACTCCTTTAATGAATAATGTATTCTGTGTGTGTTAAAAGTACTACATACACGTCATATATTCAGTCAATGCCCATGTCTGTGTTGCATACATGCAGTGCCTGTCCAGACCAACACAATGCATGTGAGGGTGATGCAAAGTCACTCGCCACTTGAAGGTTTTATTTGCTGGGTGCCACAGAGGCTGCTGCTCAGTACTCTGTACAAGGCATCCAGACTTTGTGAAATGGCCACATTCATTCATCGCAGAAATCCATCAGAGTGAGAAGAATAATATTCCAGGAAGGAACTGGGCCTGAAGAAAGTAAGCAAGAGGGGTTGGCATTAAAATTAAGGGAGGAGGATTTAAAAAAAAATACCAGAATGCTCTGGAAACGCATTTCCCAGAACAAGCTTTGTAGGCCAACTTACACAAGCCCCTGCCCCTAGTTACTGTTTCTGTGATGCATGCCCAGTCTTCTCTAGGTAGATTTCTTACAGCTATGGATTGCCAGAGGTATAACAGCAGGAATATTCCCAGCACTGGCATAATTCAGGGCATTTACTTTCAAAGGAAATATTTTATTCAGTTCTCAAATCTCCTGATCTGAGAGGAAAGGGGGAAAAAAAAAAAGAAAAATGTTGGGGGGGGGGAGTTCAAGCTAATAAGCTGTGAATATTAGTGATGAAGCATTTTTTCTTAAGAGGGGACTTTTTTTAAAGAAAAATGTGAGGAAAAATCAGAATCTAAACATGAACAAAGATAATTCAACTAACAGGCTTGGCCAAAAGAAGGCTGAATTAAAGATCTTAAGCATGTAGAAAATCCCTTTTCCAGACCTGGCCCACCACAAAAAAAAAGAGAAATTTTCTCTAAAAGCCAGGTATGAGACCCAAGAATGCAGAAGCAACTGTTAGGACTTGGAATGATAGCTCAATTTTTTTTTATTTTTATAATTGCTATCCTCACAGAAGATTGAAGCAAAGATTAAAAAAAAAAAAAAAGGTTGATTTAAGCTAAACACAACTAAAACCAACTAATTTTCCCCCTTCTCTCCACCACTAAATACTACTGGAGAATTTTTGGGGCAAGGCACTTTATCCAATTTCATATTCTCAAAACCAAAGTATTTTGTAGATTCTCAAATATTTGGATCGTTGTCCAGATGTTAGAGAAAATTCTGATGAATGTGGTATAAACATTACCACATTTCTGATTAAGGTGAGGTGAGTCTGTATCAAGGCTTCTCAGAGATATTGACTTACTTGAATTATCCAGCACTGATTCTGACTTTTCATAGTTTTAATCAAATTTCTCTGTTAAGTTCTTTCTCTTTGAATCAGTATGCCAAGCATTAGCCTGCATTGCTAAGAAACTTTTAATATTCCTGTCTAGTGTTTCTTTTCATTATTACTCTTTTTTGTTTGTCTGAAGTGGAAGAGATTATCTGTACTCCAGCATAAGCCTTCAGAATATCCCTCTATAAAAGGTTATGAGACTGAGCCCTATTTTTTCCACAGAATAAATAACCTCTGAACAAAAGGCTTCACTATGTTGTTAGTCAGATTCTCTTACTTTCCTTGCACCGCTGTTAAGCTGAAATGGATAACATTACCTTCAGTAGTCAGAGAGAAGGCAGCAGGTTGAGGTGTAGCCAAAAATATCAGAACTAAGAAAATAAGATGTCTGCAGTTAGCCAAGGAAATTATTTTCTTGTAGCAGTGGGAACAGCAGCTCTTACAGAGAAATGAGTCCCAAACCTTTGGCAAAATTAGGATTCTGAAAGCAGTTACAGAGCAGTTTCCAACAGCAATGTGACTCAGGATTCCTGTAAGGATGGAAGGACTGTTTAAATGTAGCAGCCTAATAAAAAGACTTTTTGGTTTTGATCTCCCAATAAATTTAGTGATGAACTCCAAGTATTTGTTTAGTTCCATCTGTAAAAATAACTTAATTGGGATGGAGTCTACAGTACAGCATTCTTTTTTTCTTATTCTATTATAATTTTCTGACCCTAATTTCCTGCTTCCTCATTTGGTTGAATTGAACTGGTTCATGAGAAAAGTCTTCCCCATAAGGCATAAATTCTGTGTGTGGGAGAGTTCTTTGTAGATATTTGTTTTGTAAATTGGAATAATAAATTATTATAAGGCTATTATGGATTTGAAAGCTTCTTTGGCCAATGGCATCAAGTCTGAAACTTTTATTTCATTATTACCCATTTTTCAGTGAATCCCACTGTGCCATTTGAGAGAATCTATTTCCTCTGGTTTTTCCCCTTTGGCAAAAATGCAAAAAAACCTTCTTGTCCACCAAATGCATGTGCATACTATGGACTTGTGTTACTGACATGTCTGTACTTTAATTGAAGCTCTGAATTAATGTTTTTGAATAGCACACCATAAATGTTTTTCACAGAGTATTTCATAAGTGTATTTAGAAATTATAATGCAGATTATTCTCAGTCTTGAATCAGTGACATGAAATGCATTATGTTCTTCACGTGAAAGATTCAGTGGTACTGAATTCAATCAGCCGTTCTTTGGTTGCACCCATGCAGGCTGTTGCTGATATTGTTGGCTGTAGGTGCTAATATTCTGTAACATCTTATTCTGAGGGTTTGTATTTACTTTTGATTTTTTCCTTATCAGGTCAAAGAGTTTGACATTTCTAGCACAAGAGCATGTTCTTTTCAAATCCAAAATTTTAATTTTGTTTGTTTACGATAAACTTTCTGAAATACTTTGCGACATTTAAAAAAAGCTTTTCAATTTGCAGCTTTGTTAAGGTTCTGACTGAATAACATAATTTAACCACCTTAAATTGTCTTTGAATGCTGATTTGAATCTCTTGTACACAAACAGGTAGTAATTTTGTTGGGCAATATATGTCCACATTTTTTGATGCTCCTAGTTACATAAGCTGTGTTTATTGAGTGAACAGATATTGTACATATTAAAAAAAAAAAGGCAGAAAACTAACTGCAGCTGCTCTTGTGACACAGCAGGTTTTTAAGGCTCCCTTCAAAGGTGCTGCTGGGGAACTTCTAGGCACTGCCTTATTTATGATGTTGTGGTAACAGTGGCTTCAGGGGAGGGACTTTTCAAAGTTTCTAGCTGTTCAACAGTGCAAGGAATTTATGCTCCCAAGTCCCTTAGTTACTTTTGAAAATCACATCGCATAAAAGAACCTAACTATAAGGATAGATACTTGTTTGGACCCTCATTTGGATTAAATGGCCCCCCTTAGTGCAGAAGAGGACAAAAGATACAGAAAATTTCTGGAATTAAATTAAAAACACTGACTAAGATCTGCAAACGTGGGTATCTCCACAGGAAAATCTTTGTGGATCTGGGTGAAGATTGCATATTAAAATAACTAAGACTTGTTACTAAATTATGATTTTTCTAGAAGAGAATAATTTAGTTTTCAGGTTCTGATCTGAAGCCCATTGAAGTAAAAGGAACTTTGCAGAATATAATGCTTGTGGTAGTTTTTGAGACTCCTTGTTATAGTCAATGAAAGGAAGGCTCTCAATGAAGTCTGTAAGATTAGTCATTTAGTGCCCCTAGGGATACAGTAGTGAAAAACATCCTGATAAGGTAAATGATAAATAAAATAATAATTGTATCTTGAGTTATTAGAAGAATAGAATGTATCTTTGTATATAATTTTCTGGAGGGAATTCTCTAAAATATTGAGTGTCGGTTCCTGCAAAATTAGTCACAAGCCAGTCAAAACATTTCAGTAGGAAGAACTTGAATATATATTTTATTTTACATTCATCTACACAAAGCTAGCTTTTCTCATGTGCTCATGCTTGTTAGTGATTCGTGGTAGACAAATATGAAATCAGATTGTAAGTATGAAAGAGGAAGACCTTACATTTTACATATTTTACAACATTAGGCATTAAAAAAATAACAAAACATTTTTCAACAGACTGGTTAGATTGTTATATAAATCAGTGCTTTTTCATCACTATACTATATATTACATCTAATCTTCTGTAAGTGTTCTTGCTTATTGCTTTTTTTAATGAATGCATTTCTCAGTTCTGAGTCACAGCTAGTCTTATGGTTTTAGGAGGGGCAGGTATAGTTATGAACATGGAGGATGGTTTTGGTTCATTTCCAAAGTAAAAATTATTAAGTAAATGTTGGCAGCTGCATCTACCATTTTATTTATATTTAAATCTATTTTATGGTAAGAGTTGTTTGTTCAAGATGTAAGGGTGGGAAGTGCATCTATACCCTGTAAACTAATCGACCTTTCAGAGTTCATAGTGGCAATCAAGTCCTGGAAAGACATTTTGACGAGAACAAAGCTGTTGAGGAATTCTCCTGAGTCCTGGTAGAATGATGGCTTGGAATTGATATAATGCCAATACCTGTGACAAGTCTGTAAAACTCAAAAGAAGTCTTCTTGATTTGGTTATAGTGCTTTGTAGATTTTCCATAAAACTGTTTTTTGTGGACCATATAGGCAGATCATGCAGGGTGGTCTCCTGTCATGCTTTTGCACTGACAGCATGCTGCTCACAAGGCAGAAGAGTGTTTAGAAGTGTTGTTATACTTTAGAGACTTTGAATTGCCAAACTAGTCGTGAGTCTATCTACCTCCGATGAACATTGGTCAATAGCGTGACAATTCCTAAATAAATTACCTCACCAACCCTGCTGATGGTTGTCTTCAGGGTGCCCCATTTAAGCCTCCAGCCATCACCTCGCTTGGTACAGAGTTCCATAGTGCTCATTCCAGTCTGAGGCCTTAGGCTCTAAACCTCTGTTGTTCATTGCGATCTCCTTCAACAGGTCAGGTCAACACCTGCAGTTTCATTCTCTGCAGCGTTATACTACACATCTTGTTTCTGAAAAACAATATATTATTTAAAATGAAACACTTCAGAGAAAGCAATTTTTTAAAGAGCAATGTCTGACATGTCTCCACATCCACCTTCTTTAGGTCAGTGTTCTCCCTCTGTAAATTTAAAGACCTGTGCTATGTCAGGTGTTTTGAACAAAGTGAAATCACTCCTTCAGCTCTCCTGAGTGGGGGTGGAATACTGAAAGACTCATCTTATCTTCTATTGTTATCACTATGCTTTAAATATCTCAAATGTCTTCACTTCCTGAAGGATTCTTTCTTTAACTATTTGGAAAACAAATACAATACACGTTGCTGTAACATTCTCAGAAACTTCTTGTCCCTGAGGGGAGGGATGTGGCTTTAATGTCTTCCTATGCCCTCAGATTTTATTTAATTTTATGCAGCTATCAGGAAGATACTTCTTCTTTATTCAAGATGCTAATACACTTGTATGTTTAAAAAAAAAAAAATCAAAGAGGAGAGAATTTCATAGCAGAAAATCAGTAGATTGTGTCACTAATTTCTTTGAAGTTGTACGGGTTTTATCACAAATTTTGAATGAATGTCTTCCAATATGTAGAAATCAGCAGACAGTATGACCTGTTGATTGGCTCTAAAATTATCTGGGCAAACTGCAATCTCATAAATATTATCTGTTTATGTTGAAGCTCGTTCTGAAGCACTATTGCTTCTGCTATCCATTTTTAAAAGCTTGCATTTATTTTAAGTGATTCTTTGCTTTGTAATAAAGATGTATTACAGAGCTGTTCTTCACTGTCCTTTGTTATGCCTTTAAAAATTGACGAGAATGCTGTTGTGGGTTAATATATTTGACAATTCCTCCTAATTAAAAAAGGGGGGGGAAAAAGTCCTTATCTGACACGGAATTCTAATGTTTGAAAGGTTCTGTGTTGTTACGATGTAGAATGCCAGGGAAGAACCTATAAAGAAAGTGCAACTGCATGGCAAAATTGGAGACAGTTTCTTTGGGGGAAAGGGGGAGTTCCCCCACACGTGACAGATTCAGCTTTTGAACAGCTTAATTCCACACTTCTCCTATTTTTGTTGGTATAAAATTAATCTCAAACTTTCAACAGCTGGTTTTGCATATGTAGTCTTAGATGAATGATCATGTGACTATGAAATATAGTGTAGAGGTTACCAAATTAGTTTTAAATCCATCTGCTTGGTAACTGCAGTTTTAGACACAGTAGCATGTAACACCATGGAAGCTAATTCACTGTTCAAGAAAGTAGTTTTATCTGTCCGTCTGTATATGCAAGGTAAATTGGCTGACATGGAGTTGCTGTGCCTAAACCACTTTCAGTTCTTGACCTAGTTAATTTTAAGGTTAATTCATCCATCCCTAGGCTGAAGAGCAGACAGCATTGTATACAAACTGTAAGTACAGAACTTAAACAGAACCAGAATAAAATACTGAATAATTAAATATCTACTTGCCAAGTAAAGAGAGTCTGCCCCACTGCTGGGCATTGAAAGTGATCATTACCCCATATCAACCGTCTGGGTCTGGGACCGCCTCTGGATTTTCTTTGTGTGTTTGCCTATTTTGTTTTAGTTTCAGAAACATTTAATTTATTTTATTTCTATAAAATTACTTGTGGTGATGCTTGGCCTTGCTCATAAATATGCCGTGGAAGCTCCTTGCTGCACTCGAGCCCTCCATGGGTGCTTAGCAGATGCTATGATGTTCTCCTGGGAAATTTCTGTGCGCAGAACAAACTGATGGCATGAGGCTTTCTCAAGACCTTCCCTCAGTTCCAGCTGTCTCTACTGTGGAATATTCTGTAGACCAGAGGTGATGAGAGTCCTTTCAGATGGATGACTGACTCAGGTTCCAGTGCAGGTAATATATGCTTAATTTTCAATAAAACTTAGCAACAGAGAAAGAGACTGCATGGTGTAATAACAAATTGCCATCACTGTAACTGGAGTTTTTTCCTTAAACAACTTTTGAAGTGCCTGTCACTTTAAGAGCTTCGTGTGCAGTTTCTTTTTTCCTCAAAAGGTACATGATGATGCATCTGAAAATTAAGCAACCTTCCAGCAGCTTTAGAGCAAAAAAATGATTCACAAATATCTCCTTCAGCAGATTACACTTATCAGCTTTCTAATCTCTTTTCAAGATGAAAGGTGAAACAGTCTGACTTGAAACAAAGAAATAAACCCTATCTTGTCTTTGAACTGTTTGCCAGGGAAGTAATGGGCGTTTGGGGTTTACCTGTGCAATGCTGAATTTTGCTGAGAACTGCAGCTTTTAATGAAGCATACAAAAATACTTGAAATTTAGATATATTTTGATATGGGGGAAGGGAAAGGACTTTTGTTTGAACAAACTGTAATGGTGAAATGCTTTTAAGTATTCAGCTAATAATTCTATTAATGTCCCAGAGCTGTTCTCTACATCTGTGTACCTTTACATACTTCAATTTTGACTGAGCCTTGTATTCTAGAAGTCATTGCTTATATTTTGAAAATGAAAATAGCCCTAAAATATGGCTTTAACTTCTTCAAAGAGGCCATATGTGGATTTTAACTTCTTGCTTCTGGGCAACGTGAATCTTCCAGCATTCATTTTCTAAATACATAGGCTGGTGCATAACTTCATATGTGAAGCTATTCCTATTGATTGCAACAGGATTATTCATATGAAGAAAGTCTGTACATGGATATTTGTAAGATTGAAGCGCTATGAAAAACAAAACAGGAAGATAAATGTCATTACAACCAAGATTGTCCAGCAGTTCTCTGCTGATGTATTTCTATGTATTAATCTTATTAATGCATAGAAAGATTTACAAAAAACATGTATTTGGAAAAGAGAGGAGCTGTCCCAGAAAATCTGAAAGCATCATATAATAGGGACTCATAATAAAAAATCCAGATTATTTTGTTGTAGAGCCATCAGCTGAACAGTAGACCAATGCCTTCCTGTACCACATATAATAAACAGATGGCCATGGAAGGACAAAATGTCAGATTAGATAGACAAATTGGGAGCACAAGTAGATAACAAAAGTCACAGTTCTTACCAAGGAAGCTTCCTAAACAGTGAAAAACTCTGCTAGGTCTCATACTGAAGGAGAAATGTAGGGAAGTGTTTGAAGCAGATTACTAATATCAGGACAGGCTTTCATATAGCCAGGATCCATAAAGTAAAGTTACTTACCTAAGAATTATGAAAAAAGCACTTCCTTGTTCCTCTTCCTTTTTCCTTCTCTTTTCCTATCTCTATTCTAAAAGTAGTATTTAAAAACACACAGTACTTAACTTTGAGGAAAACATCAATATGTACTATCGCAAACTGCATGTCCATCGTACAGAAAGCCCTAAATAGTTATTTTTTGGGTTCTGCTGACCAAAAAGCATGCAAATAAACATGGCACAGCCAGAAACCTATCTGTGCTCTACCAGACAAGGCTCTTTTAAGGGGAAAAATGAGCCTCCGCACATGGCATTTAGGATACTTAAACCATACTGAAAGTTGCTCTCTCCGGCCCTTCAGTGAGGTGCTGTTCTTTATTCTTGCAGATGTTCTGCAAACACATCATTATAATACTTAGCAGGTACTGACCCGTTATTTCAGGTGTTGCATTAGGCACCCTGTTTCTCCATTTCAGTCCCCTGCAGCCACACTTGAGTCACCCTGCAGCTGATGTGAACCCGAAGTCTAGACAAAGGCTTTTTTAATCATGGCAGTTCTAATTAGTTCTTCAGTTTACAACCAAATCTGCTTACAACAGGTGATTTTAGTACTGTATGCCTCATTGCTAAGCCATCTTGCTTTCTTTTTATGGAAGACTATTGAAATTTCTCAAATTCTGGTATTGCAAATGTTTCTAGACTAAGCTGCTTTGTGATTAATTAAACCAACTGTGATCAGCCAAAGTCTGAAATCTTTGTTCACTTTCCATTTACGAACTTACAGGCTTCATGCAAGCACAATAATATGGATTTCTTCAGTTTCCCTAATACAGTTTAGAAATCTTGTGAGTGAAAAACTGTTTGTAATCTCAGGGGGTGTGACAAGCATTATATGGTGCCCACATTAGTTTTTCAGACCCAAAAGCAGCACAGCGCAGAGTGAAGCTGTACCAAAAAGCGTATTTCTTAAAGCATCCTCATGATTCTTTTGTCTTCATCCTCCTAAGACTCATCATTCTTGCTCACTTGCTTGTTAGCATGCAGGTTCATGAGAAGAGAGAAGCCTTGAAATAATACTCAACATGAATAACATTTGTTGTAATTTAAGACTGTTCTAGTAGCCAAATTGGAAAAGAATTACCACCTTTCCTTTTGTAGTAGCTTAACCACAGCTGAGAACTGTTTCTATGTGTGTCCCTCCCCTGACTGTTCTCTACACTAAACCAGCTTTTCTCTGCCTGCGGACAGCTCATGAAATAATTGTGTAGCCAACAATTTTTTTAAAGCAGGTATGCACATATTCACATGCATGCAAGCAAGCAAAACAGAGAAGAACAAACAGTATTAATTAAACTTAAATTAATTAAAGGTTAGTCTAATTTTTATTTGATTGAAGGTGGAGACTAGTATAGGACCATTGCACAATAAATCCAAGAAATTCTGCATAAGGAGTAGCTGATTGTTGGACTGGAAAATGCGGGAAAGCACAGGCAGAACACCTCCAAATTTTCATTCTGCTCTCAAGCATGTTTGCAAAGATGTTTGACCATCTTCATTGCTGTTCTAGGCTTTTTCTTTATTTGCTGAGCATTCTTTCAGACGCAGTACTGCAGAAGAGGAAGGATTACTTCATGCATCTTTCAAGCAATACTATTATCCAAACCTATCAACACTATTATTGTTGTTGCGGTGCAAATGTGATGTTGTTGTCTGTCCCACGTTCAGTCTGTGACCAGGTACAATCCCAGACACTCCGTTGTAGTATGCCAACGTGCCCAGTTTTTCCCACCTTATGCGGTGGTAACAACACAAAGAGCAGTAGAAATTCATTCTATCCCTTCTACAGTGCTTTCATGACCCTAGGGAAAAATCTAACCCCTTTTGGGGAAGTAGGATTTGCAGTAAAGTGAAGACCAATGGTTCATTTTGGCACATTTTGATCAAAGCAGTTATAAAGTACTTTTTTGCTGCGCTGCTTGTTTTGAGTTAAATGCATTCATGCAGATAAGCCCTAGGGCATGTGGGATTTGGCCCTAGTGAGGATTTGAATGAACACTGGGTAAAGTCAGGAAAGATTCTGTTATTTTTCAATAAGGTTTGAATTAAGTCTCAGTGGGAACTTATATTCTAGGCATCTCTACGCATCTGAATTTTATTGCTCCTTCACTTCCATCAGTGCACGCAGAAAGCTGCCAGAGGGCCAAGAAAGTTGTTATTCCCCTGTATTCACCACCTGAGATCACATTTGGGGGCTTGAGTGGGATCCTGAGCTCAAGAAAGATACTGATGAACTCCTACAGAGGGCCAGCTACTGCTTGGGGACCTAAAGTACTTAACATACAAGCACAGCCTGAGAGAGCTGGGTTTGTTCAGCCTGGAGCAGGGGCTGCAGGGGCTGTCTTAGTGACCTCATGGGTGGTTATGCAGAAAAACAGAGTATAATTCTTCTTGGAGGCACACAGATGACCAACAACAGACACAGGTAACAGCAGGGAAAATTCTGACTAGGTAGAAGGAGAAAATTCTTCCAAGTGAGGGTCACTGGAATAGAGCCTGAGAGAAGTTGTGGAAGACTGGATTCAAAATTTCAAAATTCAACTGGACAAGGTCCTGAACAACTTGCTCTAAACTTGAAATTTTCTCTAACTTTGAAGTTAGCCATGAAATTGGAGCAGATGATCTTCAGTGGTTTCCTCTAAAATATATATTATTTCATAATTCTAACATGAGTAATGCATGATAAAGGATCTTTAGAAAGATTTTCATTCTACTGATCTGGTTCATCATGTGGTCCCACAAACGGCTTCGTAAGCATATCTGTAGGGGCAGTAAACTGTTACATGAAAAAAAAGTCAGGATGGAAAAGGAGAAAAGTAGTAGTCAAAGGAAGCTTCCTAGACACATCGAAACTGGGAGCATTTCACCAGGCACTCCTGGTGTTTGTCCTCAATTTTTGCTTTATGCTAAGAGCAACACCACAACAGTAAGAGTTAGTGGATCACTTTCTTCGTGGATGCCATATGGGAATGAGATCACAAAAAGATCATCCTGTGCAGTACTCATTGTTTGAATCTGGACAGCATCTAGGGACTGATAGCTCTACATGGCAAGCCAAGAATGGTATGATAGATCGGTGCCATGTACAGAGGCCAAGCTGATCAGCATCAATACTCTGTGCCAGCTTTGGTATGAAAAAATCAAAATCTCAATCTTGGCTTCTGATAAATGTTTCCTTGTCACGATTCTATCAATCACATCACTACCTACATCTTAATTAAAAGTGCAGCAATGTGTAATCCTATAGCTCTGTATTTGAAGGACAAAGAAAAAATACTGCAGTAATCACATTTGAGAAGGGAAGAAAGCACATGTGGAATGCATACGTAGGTAAGTATGTGGGGATGCTTATTGTGATTCTTGCAGAAATAAGGAAATAACTGAAAAAAACCTGTTGCAACTATTAAAATCTAGCAATTCCCAATATGAATCTTAATTACTTTTTTTAAAAGCTAATAAATCAAAGAGTGTCAGTTCAGCCTTTAGATCATTCTTGGACTTTAATAAAGCTAGGGTTCAATGCAGGACATGTCGAGTCTTCTTGTAAGTAATAATAGGACTCACTAAAAGCCTGCCCTGTGACTCAAAATCATAATTTCTAAACTGTTATATTCCAGGTGTCTTCACTGGTATGCCCATGAACACAGTCTGCGATAAACTGATGCTGAGGTGTTGTCTGCCTGTGCTTTTGTTTGTTATGGTAACAAATGTTTACATCTGGACAAAAGTTTGTTCCACTGCTGTACCTTTTGGAGGAAAGCAGAATTTCTCCTAGTTTGTGTCCTTACTTAGGAGAATTTACATGAGGTGAATAAAAAAATGTAGTCATATTGATGTCAGATCCTCGTGGAGATGAAATTCTAGAAGTGTTGAAAGCTGTTGCAACTAAATGCAGTGAGGTGAAAGCCATCTTCAGGAGTTCATTTCATGGCTATCTTTTCTCAGTGTAGGAGTGCGTTCATTTTAGCAGTTTGCACAAATGCAGTACAACTTCAGTAGGTAACACCAGTTCACTATCAGTGTACATAGCCTTGAATTGCATGAACAGCTCAGAATCATCTGCAGAGTCTGTGGCTAATAAGGAAAATGAATTCCAGTCTCATGAACCACAGGTCCAGCCATTCAACTGCTTCTCTTCTCTCAAGTTTCTTAAGGTAGAAATGTACCTCTTGTAGTTCATACTTACCTTTTTGTGACAGCAGCACAATGTAAGAATTATAGATAATCTGTTCAAGCTTAGTACAATTTTGGAATTTCAGAGCCAAGCTCCAGTGAATAAAGATGATTCAGAATAAACAAAAAGTTTTTAGGAAATCAGAAAAGGCCTTAAAAAACTGACCTTAAATTTGAATTCCAAAATCCTTAATTATTGTGACAGGGATTTCCTTGCAGCTGTGAAACTATGTTCAACTTCACACCCCTCCAAACTACACAACAGGAGTCCATGCTACTGCAAGAGTTGAGCGGGACAGTATAATTCAGTCTTGGCTATCCTTCTCAACACCATTTGCAATACTAATGTGAAAGAGAGCTCCCTTTCTGTTTAATCTTAAATTTTCTTTCTAAAGCTTCTGTCCAAGACTGACTACTGTTTTGCTAATGTTCACTTTTTCTTCTGAGCTCCTCTGTAATCCAGTCCATGTGGAAGTGCTGTAGGTACAGGGCCACACTAGTTGCATGTCTGAGAAACATTTGCAGGCAGAACGTTCTGCTCTGGAAGCTAACAAAACTGTTCAGAACAGCTACTTCCTTTTGCCTTTGTCCACTGCTTTTCCAGACAAGTAATTACATGCTATTGTTTATTCTTCTGAAAATGCACTTCTCAAGAGCAGCATTTTTCCCATGCCTTGGTAGTATTTGCAGAGTATGCCCTCTTCTAGCTACATTCAAGAGAGGGTGTATAAATACGGAAGTATTTGCAAAGTGAACTTGAATTCTCCCAAATATTACATAACCAAAAAAATAGGAAGATGGATCTGATCCCTGGAATGCTGGAATAGCCTCACAGATTGAGAGGTGAACAGAGTTTTATGGGGGAAGGGTTTTATTTCCAGTTGGTGAATTTGGGAAAGGCATTGCCCATTTTACAGCCTCAGTTGGCTGTTTGTGAAACAGAAATGAAGATACTGACTTCTGTGAATTGCTTTGAGAGCTGTGGATAAATTATGGTATGTAAGAATGGGATAGAACTGTTCTCCTAGCCTGTATGGTAGAATCTCTGCAGTCCTCAAGGAAGCTGCATAGGTTCATTTCTGGGAATATTTCAAAAGTAAACAGCCATTTCTGCTTTCCTCTGTATATCTTTGTCTGCTAAAAAAGAAATTTAACACTAAGTACTGGAGTAATGCCATTGTTTCTAATGGATGCTATGATTAGCACTGAGTATTTTGAGAGTAAGGTGTGCTACAAAAACTAATGAGCGAAGCTTTAAGGATTGGATATACTATATAACTGTAATTGAAGATAATTGCCCTTAATAGAAAAATGGAATATGGAATACAGTCATCATCTTTGTCCTGTTCTACAGACTAATCTCAAAAGGACCAAAAATTGTATGTTGACAAAAACGTCTTAAATACTAAAATTAACTTTATGATCAATATTTAACACCCTCTTCCCACTCTTAAAATTTGCATTTAAAACTTAAAGAATTACTGCAAAAGTTGGATTTAAAAAAAAAAAAGTCAAATTTTCAATTAATTTCCTTAGATGAAAAAGATATAGATGTGAAAGGCAGTGCAGCTAGTAACTTTAGTGTACCAAAACTGTTACATAAAATGAAGGATTAAAAGGACTGAGAAGTTATTACCAGACAGCTGCAGACCAAGACCTGCCTAGCTTTTTATTTATAGTCTTAAATCCAACTGAATTTTTACTCTCTTCAGTGTTTTTTCTTTTTTTTCTTTTTTTTTTGGTATGTAACAACATGTGACAGTAACTTGCACAAGCATTTGGACAGTCGTGCATATACTCTTGGACTAACCTCTAAATCAGTTAAGTCCAGACCACTCATGACCATAAATCATTCTTGTATGAGGACTCCTCTGTGAGTATGATAAATAAATCTCTGTAATCAAAACTAGGGCTGCCATTAGCTTGCACTGGTGGTGTCAGAGGAAAGGGATAATGGAATACAGAAATTAAACTATATTCATGTGAATTGTTCTTTCAAATGAAATACTTTAGAACAGCAAAGACACTCTGCAACATTTCTGCTATCGTTGCCACATAGAGGAATTTTTGTTGTCAGTGAGGCATCTCCTACAGGAACTTCATTTAACTGCACGGGGAGGGACGATGACTTTGCCTGTCTTGCAATAAGGAAAATACCAGAGCATAGATGCTTTACCTGTAGGAAGGTACAGAGTGAGAATGCCAAGGCAGAGATGGTCAAACAGTGAAAGTGGCATGTTGTATTTATGGGCAATTATAAGAGTGAAGTCTCTGGGTAACTGCCACGTCAATAGCATTGCAGAAAAACCATCTACCTTGGATTTTTTTTTTTATAATGTCTCTCAACCATAAACTTCCTCCTTTTTGTTGACTGAGCTGCCCTTTTCCATGAAATTGTAACTGAAATAAAAACTTATTTTATGGTTTTGAGAAGCACTTACTGTTTTAGGAGGGAATGTGTAAAAAGCTATTTAGTTAGGTAATATGTTACACTTTTATTTTATTTATACTTATATTTCATTTGGCACGATTCTGAAATTCCAAGCATTTTAGCTTACTTCCTATAGAAAGCAAACTTTTTTCTTTTAGGTAAACGCTGTGAGTATTGGAACTTTTCGAATATTCTGCTGCTTAGAACCACTTTTGACAGATGGCTGGATGAGTTAATAATCTTAGATATACTTAAATGCCTAGAAGTTCAGTATAAGCAGGTCGTTAGGTGACAGAAAGTTCATTCACAAGTTTGTCCTTAATGACCCATCCATCAACGTTTGTAATCATTCAAGGCAGCCTGCCTGTTTGTACCAAAATCCCCTCAAGAACCAGGGGTTTTTAGGGGGGAAAAAGGACAGAGGTGTATAGGTATGTCAGGAATCAACAGGAAAATTGTGTACAATTAAATTTAAAAGTTTATTTTAAAAAAATGCAAATCCATATGATGTCAGACTTCTTTTGATCTGTTTTCATAGAAATAATGGTTTACTGTTCATATTGCTGTAATACATAAATTTTGAGTCATGTCCCTTAGGATTTCCTCCCCACCTTAATTATATGTAAGGCATTTTTTTTTTTTGGTGATGTTTAGCCTGTATTTGAACAAGGTCTCTCTTTGCCTGAATAGAAGTGGGCATGATACAGCAGTGAACAGTTAGCAGAATTGGTTTTGTCTGTACAGTTTAGAAAGAATATTTTGTATTTGAGAAACTGGAACAATAACTGGGTTGCAAAAACATTCATGTGATGCTGAATAATGTGTTTCTAAAGTGTCTGTATCTACAGCAGCTGATTATTTAAAAGTACATTTTGAGTGCTAACAACTTCACAAGTTACAGATTGTTAAGACTTCGCAATTGCAGATTGTTACAGAACAATCAAGTGAGATCCCTCAGTAAGGTAACTGTTTAATCATGAGGGATTGAGTTAACATGCATGCTGTATAAAATAGAAAGCAGTGTGAGGATGGTAAGGATCTCTGAGGTAGAAACGAGATTTTAAGAAGACCCTTTGGTGGAGGCATGCAGATCAGTAAATATGCATGTTAGAGAAATGAAACATTTCCAGAGGAATTTTTCAAGACAGTGATGTGATGTTTTGCCAGCATACAATGTTCCTATGGTTTTTAAATGAAAACCAAGCTTGATAAACACCTTAAGGCTGTTTTCCATAAATGAAATCTGTGAACAGTGGAAGCTGCAGTAGGGGAAACAGATGAAGCACAAAAAGTAGTGAGAGAACTAGTTTGTGTACAAACAGAAGAACACTTGAAAAATAAAAGTTGACTAACGTGGAACATTAGCTGTCCAGAAAGTTCCTAATTCATACTGTTAGATAACCCCACCATAAAAGTGCTATTAAAAAAGTCATACCTTATTCAGGCTGGATGAGAAAAAAACCACACTTAACAAAAATGTTGGCAGTTGTGCAAAAAAGTTGTTGAACGATTGTACTGAATTTATTCTTGCTGCAGCAAAGGCAATAGATGCTGGAGGTCTCTGTTCCAGCTGCTGTAGCTATGCCATGTTCTTTCTTTACCAGCATTTCTTGAAAATTAGGAAATGGGAGGTTGGAACTTATGTTTCTTCCAATAGATAGTGTTCATTTTGAAAATGACAGTTTTTCACACAGTGAGGCAGGCACTACAGAATCGGTTTGGAAACAGGCACTGCCTTTTGAAAAAAAAATTACAGTGCTGCATATGTGAAAATAAAGGCTTTGGGAACTAATTACGAAGACAATGCATGTGACTGGCAAAACACCCAGTTTACTCAGTTTGCTCTGTGATATTTGGGAGAACACATCTGTAACATTGATGAAATAAATCATTGCAGTAAAATGCCCTCCCTGCTCTGGAATCCTTTGCTTGGGTGGCATAGTTCCGTATCTCAAGACAGAGGGTCCAGTGCCCACATTGTCGTCTTCTCTAGCAAACACGTGGTGGAACAGCTTACCTCATGCTGCGTTGCATGCTGCCCTTAAGAATATGTGCAAGATCATACACAAAGTTGTACCTCAGGGGTTGGATGTGGGCAACTAGGACGTGCATTTTAATATTACTGGTACTAGTAACAGATGTTGCATTATTGAGACATTTTTGAGCACGTTGGCACAGTGAACTCTATGTACATTAGTTTACTTTCTGGGACTGTTTTTCCCCAAGGTTCTTGCACGGACTGTACATTGCCAGTAAGTTGCTAATCAAACACCTCATGCCCCTTGCTTAGTTTTCTTTAGGTTTCTACCTAACACTACAGTTCCTCAATTTAGGTAACGGTAATAACATGTCAGCTTTTCTTTTAAAATGTTTCTAACCCTTCTGCTTGAAAGCATGCAGAGGGACTGGAACCAACCAGCCAAAGAAAACCAACATTTTTTCAGGACAACCAATAGATACCTGAATGCACAGGCAGCCATAGCCAAAGGAAATAGCTATTCCAACCTTCTATATGCCTGGTTCTGGTGGTGATTCAGAGCAGAACTAAAACACTTAGTTGCATGTCTGCATGCTACTCTAGAGTGTGGTAGTGTTTTGTAGACTTTTTTTTTTTTTTCCTGGTAGGCAACAGATGACCATTTCCTTGAAGATGTTCAAGGAGGTACAGTGATAGTTCCACCAAAAGACATTGATCCTTAACATGTTCTCTAACACGACCAGAGCACTTATAAGTAAAATGGTTATTTGGAGAGAAACATGGCTTTGGGTTCGGCCTCTAGGGATCTTAACATGGACCTTGCCTTTGGTCTTGCTCTTGTATTAGTGTATGTAATAAGAGCCTAAGTAATTTACACAAGATCCCATAATGAGATAGTAGCAGAATCAGAATAATGATCTGGGGGTTACTGAACCATCCCCCACCCTACTGCATGCAGGATTTCCTCTCCTTAAACTTTCTTTTTTCTTCTGTGCTCCTCCAAATAAGGAGCTAAATTATCCAGTCTCTTTGTAACTACTTAAAGAATGGATGTTAATCAAAGACAGACCTCAGGATCTGGCACAGGTGTGTAGAAGGTTTTAACTCATAATAGATTTGTATAAACAAAGGTTTTACATTTAAGAATTCAAATGCTTAGGTTCAATCTGGTTCTTAATTGTAGTGTCTTAAAAACACTGAAAACATGACCCTTAGCTGACCCATGACTATCCAAATTGACACCAGAAGGAGCTGTAAACTGGCTTCATTGTGAAATTAATGGAATTCTCTTCTGTGATAGGTATAGGGAAACAAACTACAGGTTTAAAAACATTATTTTGGGAACTGCATTTCAATGATACCAGAATTGCACAAATACATGCATAGTTCCAGGAATCTTCTAAAAGAGCCTCTGGGCTTTGATTTTTATATCTGCTTTACTCTGGTTATGTAGTTCACCTAATTCACTAGCCGCCATTCAATATACACTTTACGTTGCTATAATAGTTTGCACATTTATCTTTTAATGACAAAAGGCTTCAACTCTCTTCACATCTGCATTGAAAGTATTTACGTAGCTAAGGGTCTGCACTGCTAAGCGAAGGCAGCTTACCTCTTGAGCAATATAGATTGCCAGGCCTGGAACACCAAAGAGAAACACAGTGAGACACTAAAGCATTTCCAAATTGTCTCACCAATTCTTTGGGGGGTGAGGGGAGTAATTATAAAAAAAAAAAAAAAAAAAAAAAAAAAAGACAGCTAAATCAAAATGAACTATGAAAATAAAAATGTGAATTATGTAATTGCAATAGAACAAAATTCCTGGAAAAGTACAGAAAATTACCATTTATGAAATGCGTAAACACTCACTAACTTAAGGGACAGCTGGTTCACACTCTGAGAAACAGCTTTAACAGAAATGATTAGTTAATAAAGGTAACGTTGTCTAATGGAATATCCATTATAACCAGTAAAAAGAAAACTCTCAGCTTCTCTAAGTTTATTTAATTGTTTAACATACTGGCCCTTTAGTGTCTAAATGATCTTGTGCATACAGGATTTTAAAATATTCATAGGAAAAATGGAGTTTGAATGTCAAAGACTTCTGATCAACTTGTTGTTCAGGGGCTGGAACTTCAGCTCTTGCAAGTCAATACAGTTCCGTTTATGTTGATAGGGACTCTGCAGGAAGTTTGAGTCAAGATATCTACTTACTGGTGACTGAATGATAGCACATGGTAAAGATGTTTAGATGCCTAAAGAAACACAGAGGTGCAGGAGGAGTTTTAGATGGGCTTACAGATCTACCTAATTGCTAAAAGTGGTGCAGACAGGTAATGACTAGCAACCTGTTTGGTTATAAAATAGATAAGGATCATACTGAAATAAAATGAGAGAACTAAGCTAGAAGACCTAGATATGGGGAGGGGTGTTCAATGTGGACACTGGTGTGACTCTACGCTAAAACCCCATAAGAGCCCAGTGAGGTGTTTCCCATGGTAGAACAGGAGCTGAGGATTGAACCTCATCCCAAACCTCTGTTGAAGCTCAGCTGTGCTGCTAACTATTAGCATGAGTCACAGAGATACCGCTGGAGTGCAAATCAAGGGATGTGTGTCTTCCAAAGCACTTCTGAAAGTCTTGGGAGTCAGAAAAACTTTTTAAAATGTGCTTTTAAAGAAAGTTTGGCAAGATACTACTGCAATGTAAACAGAAAGCTCAATATGCTTTGTTTAACTTGCTTAATGTATTTTAAATCTATTAATCCTGACATTTCTTTGCAGCATAAAGCTCTCCAGATCAGGTTATAAGCCTATCTTTTCCATTGTAAAACTCTAACAGTGAAAACAGACATTGCTTCCAATCTCAGCTGTTTACAATTTTGCTTGATTACTACCTCAGTAGATTTTTAAGCTGTGGATGTGAAGATTGGCTCCTATGGTTCATGTAGCTAGAATTTGTTCCTTTTCTAACAATAACCTTTAGCTACATTATTCAGTCTTACTTATGTTAGCCTGCATTTTACTTGTATCAAGACACACAATTTTGTCTTCTTAAATCACCTTGAACCAAATTGTCACAATTGTCCTCAGCAATCTTTCACATCAGAGTTATTTTTGCCTAGCTGTTCTGAAAACCAGCTCCTAAAAGCAACACCTTGAGTATGTGTGAAAGATGCTAGATGCTGCCAATGGGAGCATCTTTCAGGCTTGAGTGCTAGGTATCTATAAGTATTCAGGGTGGATCTGGTAAGAACACATCCCAGAACTGTGGCCACCATTCTTTTGGTCATTATAAAGACAGTATTGTAGCATGTGTAACACTTGCATTCTTTTCTTGTAGCAAGAGAAATTCTTACAAGATCTTTTTGCTCAGCTGTGTTTTATGAAAGAGGAAGGCTTAGATGTCAAACTTGAGGATTTTAAAACCATCAAAAGCATTTCATTCAGCCTCTGATAGCGCATCGTGCCAGCAGTTTCATGTTTCATTATGCAGAAAAAACAATTCTGTTCTGCTGTATTTAATAAATAGTTGGATGATATTAGCAAATACCATTTTAGAACAGATGAGGAATGATTTAAATCATCACAGTTTAGCCAAGAGAAAATTACTTCTGCCTGTGTGTCAAAATAACCCTAAAATTATATCACCTTCTCCCACTCATGTATCTGGTAGACTTCAGTGTGTTACAAAGTAACCCTTAGTACGGGTGAGCATAATTAAATTAATTAATCAAGGGTCTATTTCAATTTGTGTACATTTCTTTATAAAAATGAAACATCTTTCCTGGTGAAGTCAATTAAAAATCAATGACTTTTTTTCCTACATGCCTTAGTCATCCCTATATTGAGATAACAGAAGGATCTACAGAAGAACTTGACTCCCAGGTTTTACGAGCATTTTATAATATATGGGAAGAATTCGAAGCAAAAGAATGGTATCCCCAAAAGCTAGCACAGCAAGCAAGGAGCCATCTATTCTAATGTACAGGAAATGAGACATGAGCTCTGCTCAGGGAATAGTCGCCTAACTCTGTAGGAAGACACAGGTGTCCCCTTTCACACCCACAGCTTTGGCTGCCCTCTTGGACCCTGACATCGAAGTCTTTCACAAGGCACAGCCAAGGAGTAAGAGGTGGAGGTGGTGATGGAGACTATTGTCTTCATGGCACTTAACCATCCTTTCTGATATGTTTACCTGAATGGCTTTGCTGGAATGTAAGCCCCCTACTTCTTGTACTTCCATCTGGGAACACAGGGAACAAAATACTGCTTTCCTCTCTGTCACAGCCCTTTGCATTTGACGACTTCATTCACATCTCCTCTCTTCCTTCTCCTTTGTAGGCTAAACCACCTGAAATTCTTCCAAACCTCCCTTCTACGTTGTTTTCCAGACTTTTGATCATTTATTGTTCTTACTGCTAATAACTGAAAACTGAACTTTTCTTAATGGGAACAAGAATGAGAGCTATGCAATTCTGACAGAGCAGAGTTAATATAAATGGGTTTACATGGAACAGAGTAAGAACCAGAACTAATTTGTTATGAAAGTAAACACAAGAGACCTCAAAATAATATCCTAGACCAAGAATAATTCTGCAGGACACCTAACTATGCTCGTGTTACGTGTTGAAAGAACATTTAACTTCTGCAAATAATCAGTTTATGATTTACCACATTTTAAGAATTTTTAGTTAAAAACATTAATTAGTTGCAAATGAAACTGATTTTGTGTACAGTTTTTAAGAATAATTTCAAATTAGCTTAATATCTTCTAGTTACAAATTAAAAACAGGTAAACTGAGTCCCTATGAGCTGAAGAATATTAATGGTGACATTTTTCTATAAACATATGAAATCAGGTAAAAACAATCTCGTGGACGTTAACTATTCCCAGACAGGATAATAGTAGTTCAACTCCAGAACCCAGCACATGTAATTCTCAGGTATATGCTGTGGTTTATAGATTTATTTGGAGATATCTACAGTAAATGTTAGATTTTCCCTCTTCTGGGTTTGATGTAACACTTATTTCTCATTTTCTTTTGCTGTATTCACAACAGACTGATTTTTACATTAACTGCTGGCAGTACATTCTGCCAATGTTTTCAGCTACTGTGCAGAGTTCCAGACCCAAACTACCAAACTACCTGAAACCAAACTACCTGATTCACATAGAAAAAACTTGGATTTTTCTTTCTTGAGGAAAAAGCACAACAATAACATCCTGTAGCCCACTACTCAAGGGCTGAACCTACCTGCAAGCCAAAGAGAGCACCAAATTTGCTTCTTTTTTTTCTGTGAATGTTTAAAATACAGTCAAAGCATGTGGAACTGGGGAATGTGTGAGTCCATCTTCAAATGCAACATTTAAATTGAATTAATGTGGGGGAAGACAGTAGAAATCCGAACATAGACTGAGCAATTCATCTAAAAGCTGAATTGTGTCAGTTGAGGAGCCACTGACAGCCTTGTTAGCACTGGGAGGTGTTTGCAATTCCAGGGAAAAAAAACATATAATGACTGAAGCTGAAGTCAGTGAACATGGTTGGCAAAAAGAACTCAGTCCAAACGACTGCTGCCGCCTCGTTTGTCCCAGGATACAAATTAGGCCAGATGAGGGTTACACTTATAGCAAAATGGACAAAAAATTGAAATGGAACTTTTTATGTGTAATTATTATCAAAGAATTTTTTATTACGTTTTCATACTAAATTCTCAAACTGTTAGAACTGTCAATCTCTTGAAGAAGGCAAGTTTTTGTATGACCTAGGTGTATGCAATCAGAGGGAGAAAAAAATTCCAGTTGGTGGTTATAAATGAACATTAGCATTCTCCATAACAAAGCTCGATTATTTTTTTTAAAAAAACCCAAAACTATACAGTGTCTTTTAAAAATTTTGGGAAAATAGTATGTGAAGTTGAAGTGTTTTTATACAATAAATAATCTATTTTCTATAAATGTACAAAATCATTTGTACAGCAAGTAAGAAACTAATACAAATGCAATAACTGAAAGATATATTTAATTTTATAACTATAATAATTTATTTATGAAATATATCCACATATATATAAAATATATCATATATATTTTGGCAAAAAAACTCCCTTTCTTGTTTCAAACAAAGTATTACCACTGTTTTAAGCCTATATAACCATTTTTACTGTTAATTTCTTTCCATTTTACTTTTGATCTCCATCTTTCTTCTGATAAAATATAATTTAATGTCACTGGGTTACAGTTTAACCTATGTGCCCTGGGGAAAGTCTGCGTGAAGGTCAGTCAAACCAAAAAAAAATCTGTAATGTCACAAGTAAGGGATTTCCCCTCTTTCTTTTTAAATAATATAGAACAGGATTTGCAAAAGTTACTCTTTTTTTTCCTAGCTTATTCTTGCATCCTCCTATCCAAAAAAGTCCATAATTTCTGAAGAAATCACTTATGTTGAAAAATGTCCAGGGTTGGATATAATCCTTATTGCCAAGTTATTCAGTGATGAAGTTTCAATGAAGAGATAAAAATGTGATTTATAGTACTAGCAAAGATGAATGTATGTACTATGGATGATAACGTATGTAGGGGCTTAGAATAGCAAATAGTCTAGACAGTAAGTTTTTCTGATTCTCTGAAGCTTCATTTGAAGTTCCACAGTCCTATCCTTTCATTTTTAGGAAATTCTTTGGGATGAATAATTGGAGTTCTGTTCATCAACTACAGTGCATCCTTAAATAATCACTGTAAATGTTTTTGAATGGAACTTTGAAGTGCAGGAATAATTTGTGCTTAAATTAGGTAATCTATTGAATACTCAGTGTATACTCTTAACTTGCTATAGTTTATAATAATATTTATATTAGCCATTCATATTTATTCTGCATAGAAACTGTCATTTAAACATCTGCCACGAAGTTACAATATGATGATTCAGGCTTGCATACATTAACAAGAGAAATATTTTGTATCTGTTTATTCTTAATGAGAACTCATGTATAGGCAATCTCTCTCTAACTCATCACATATTCCAATTACAGTTGCTTGCATAAAGCTATGGATGGATTCTTCAGACATGCTGCAAGCAGTAATTGGAACAGTATGTTTCTACTGTACTTTTTTAAATCACATAGAAAAATATTTCCTGAAACTTCGTGGTGCTGAAGTTTGGATCTGCCTTTGAATTTTTCTTCAATAGTGATACATTCCCTGCCAGGTTACATGATAAAGATTATCCTTTACTGAGACTCTCGCGAGGGTAGCATGGGAGAAAGCTTCTTCATACAGGTCCACATGCCCTCCAAGTGGCGTTGTTGAAATGAAAGTGTTGCATACTGCTGAATTCTCCACTGGCATCGGACTGAAGCATCAAGTTTGTCCATCTAAAGGGAGAGTTGTAGTTTAAGTTCTTGCTTCTGAGCTTCAGCAAATAAACGTTAAAGCTTTAAAAAAACAAAACAAAACTGTTTAATTATTCAGAACTAACTCCCTATTACCTGATAGAACTATGGTTCATCTCCTTGATTATGTGTACACAGAGTGAATGCTACCCAGTTGTCTAATTAGCTCTGATCAAACAATCGTAACAGTCGCAGCTTGGGGACTTCTAATCCAAGGGCTTCCCTTCATAGCAAAAGATTTTGGGTGATGGTGTGACTTTTTTTTTTAAACTTTTCTAGTTCTAATGGCTGCTTTATATTATCCAGAACTAGAAGTATTTGCTTATCCTGCCATCGTTTTGCATTTCATATGTAGCAATAGTAGATTAGGAACTGGAACTTTCTGAAACTGGCTACTAGGTCAGTGGTAGTAGTAGTCAGTAGTACAGTAACCTCTTTTGTCTGACATCTGAAGTAGATTTATTTTTCCCTCCAAATACTTTTTCCACAAAGTTTGTTCTGTTTCTTTACCTTGACAATTTAAGTTTTACTGAAGCACTGTATTGGGACATGCAGCTTAAGTTGTTGCAGTGCTAAATGAGCAAAAAGATGATAGACAGGAACAGCCCTTGCCTTTAAGAAAAAAAAAGGGGGGGGGGGGGGAGGTAGTGTTGCTAAAATATGTATTGGCTTATAGCCAAAGAATCCAACTTTTGAAGGAGCTATATCAGCATGAGGAAGCTTGCAGTAGTTCTGTGTATACTAAAGGTTATCTTTAAAAATAAATTAAAAAACCCAAACAACTCATGGGCCAAATTCTGCTCTTATTTAGCAAGAAGTGATAATATTTAGTTGAAAGAATTTAGAGTTCTGAAAATACAAAGAAAATTTATGGAAAAGCAATCTTCTTTTTTTCAACAGTAAATATCTGTAGCGTACCTGACTGTTCAGAATTCTCCAGACTCTCTGTGCTACTGAATGAAAGTGTGTTCCGCTTCCCTGCATTGGTCTTTCTCCTCTGTCTTTTTCACTGATCCATGATATCTGGGGAAGAGAGATTTTCTAAGGTTGTCACTGTGATCAATTACCCTTACAGAGCCATTCATAAAATGACGGTGTCCTACCCTTCATTAGACTAAATAAAACTTAAAACATTCTAAAATAGTGCAATATTAAGCATGCTGGACAGGAGATCTGCTGTTTTAAAAATACCACACCATAAAAAGAAACAGCAAAAAGAAAATTCAAAGCAGTACTGTACTGGGTCTGGCCTCTTTCCTTCACCTGTTAAACTCTCTTGATTGTGACACGTGAGTTTTCTCGCTTTTGTTCTTCCTATTCACTGCCCCATCCCACTTAAGGGGGAAGTGAATAAGCGGCTGTGTAAGTGCTTGGCTGCTGGCCAGGGTAAATCCACCACAACTGGAAATGAGAATTTTATTTAAAATCAATCTCTCTCTTACTTGGTTTCATTTGATATATGCAACTTGATTAATTTATCTCCATGAAATAGTCAAATCTCGAAGACAGTTTGCAATATTCGGAAAAGATACTCACCTTCTCCTGTCTTGCATTCTTCTGCAAAACTGCATACACTGTTTGTCACGAGCATCCAAACAAGAACACCGAAATGAAGACTGCAAAGTACTTTGCATCTGCCCTGTAGACCTTTTGCCTCTAAAACTGCCTCTGTAGTTCGACAGCCCATATGGCACAGTCCTCCTGTTGTGAGAATCACAAATATTGTATATTTTAGGAGCCAATTAAAATGATAATCCATATTTTTTCTGTTTTAGAGAATAGATTTATTGATGCAAATCAATAAACAGCAGCACAAAAATCAAACCCTGTGCTTATGCAAGGAGTTTTCCCTATAACATCACAACTTCTGCTCAATCAGCCCAGGCTTTCACAAAGTTATAAAGTAGCAGACAATCAGCTTAACAGGCAGAATTAATTCGCAGCACCACCGGCTATCTAAAAAAATTTTGATTACCTAACAGCTGATACAAGTGCATCCCTAGGTTATTGCTGATTTTACTGCTTATTCCTTTATTGTGCTGGTTACCCCCCACAAATGCACAATATCTGTTATGTTTGGTGCCATAGCTGGTATGAAGTGACAAAGGAGCTGTGCCAATTTCCAACAGATAAGTAACATCATGTCGGTGTTGTCATCTTCATGATTCAGAGCCTGATTTGCCATTAATTTTACCATTGAGAAATGGAGAAAACTGCCAGCATGGTTCATTTACTGCGTCATGTTTGGAACATGACCCAGGAAGTTATAAATGTGAGAAACAGTTAGATAATCTTCCTCATTTGTATCTACTAGTACTTTTCTACGAGAGATCATATGCTGTACCACAGCACACCAAGAAATACTAAGAGGTAGTTCTCTTAATTTCCCTGCAGCCTGTCATGCTTTGTTCTTTAATGGGTTATAGTCAATATTATCAGAAAAGGACATGCTTCATCACTGCCTGTTAACATCCAAAAAAAGCGTTGGATAGTTTAGACTGATGTAATGTTATTCTCCTACAAGTTGTTAAAGAATCTTAATCAATAGCAGGTGTACACCACATGGAACTTCTGGAAACCCATAAACATTTCTGTGCTTCAGGGATGGGCTAAGCAACCCACAAATAAACTAACACAAAAATCTGAAAAGAATCTCATGTTCAAAAGCGAGAAAGAGGAGTGGAGGGGGAAAGAAAAGGCAGGGGAGAAGAAGTAAGAATAGATCTAGAAGAGTTACAGAAAGGTTACAGAACAAAGCCCGAATGATCAGTCTGGAACCACTAACTTCACATAGTTGTACTTCTTTCATTTGCTTTCATAAAAACATTATTAAGCTGTTAACTGGAAAGCTGCAAAATTTCCATTTTCCCCACACTCACAGTGGGCTGAAAGGTTCAGAAACATTATTTTCCTCATCTCTGCAATAATTTTTCATGTAACATCAGTACAGTTGATGCAAATCACTTATTCAAACCTCTGCACTTTATGTACATCTGAGCTTCTAACAGTGCATCTCATCTTTCACAGCCTGAACCAGAGCACACCTATCATACAGAATCATAGAATCATTAAGGTTGAAAAGACCTCTAGGATCATCAGGTCCAACCGTCAGCCCAACACTACCATGTCCCCTAAACCACGTCCCGAAGTGCCACATCTACACGTTTTTGAACACCCCCAGGGATGGTGACTCCGCTACCTCTCTGGGCAGCCTGTTCCAATGCCTGACCGCTCTTTCAGTGAAGACATTTTTCCCAATATCCAATCTAAACCTCCCCTGACGCAGCTTGAGGCCATTTCCTCTCGTCCTATCGCTAGTAAGTTGGGAGAAGAGACCGATATCCACCTCACTACAACCTCCTTTCAGGTTTATCATAAAATCATACTGAAAGATAGAAAATCACAAGCAGTATATCTGTGTGTCAGAGACCATGAGATGGTCTTTCTCCAGCAGATGCTGGTCTGCCTCGCCTATATGCAGAAACTATTGCGTATTTTCACTACTTACTTCATTCTATGGCTACGCCTAGACAATGGGAGAGACCAAGAATATGCATATTAGTCTTAAAAGACTTTAGGACTTGATTTTGGGCCCCGTTCTCAGTCATTTAAAAAGTTTTTTGTCGTCTTTGAGGTTAGAGGTGAGTCCCATTTTATAATTGAAGAGTATTAATAATTCTATACTGCCATCTACTTTAGAGTAAGGAATGACAAATGGATGGCTAATGTTGGTACTTTCTGACATAAATAATTACTGTATGGTCATACTTTTTGATATAGTCATGTTTTTTATGAAGTAATGGCTGGTATTTAGAGATAGGAACAGGAGAAGTTCCTGTATTTTTAAGAGGAGTGAACCTTTTATGAAAACTGGTAAAATTATGTTACTCAACATCCTGCTCAGATTTAGACTGAAATGAACACATGAATTTTGCTTGGTCTAGCCAAACATGAAATCCTTATTTCATGGCAGATAGCTTGCCTGGGGATAAAGAAGCTTTTTACAGCTTTTGCAGATATCATCCCACATTGTGCTAACAAGACATAAAACACTGTAGTATGTTATTATCATTATTTAAAGTGGTTCCTTGTTAAAAAGTCCACTTTTCCAAAATACGATAATGTTTTTTCTTACTCTAATACTCTAAATCAGAATCATCAGAATCTCTGCGGGACTCCCGTGTCAGAGGTTCTGCCTGAATAGCCAGAGAGGAAGAAAGGCACATGTTTTATTCCTTAGTTGCTGCAGTTTGCAAATTAATGGACTAACCAGAATTGTCATCAACTTCAGTTTTTTCTTAATACATCAGTATGTGAACTACTGTGAGGAATGGGCCCATTACCAGTCTGCTGTCTTTCCTAAGAGACAGTAGATTCCAGTAAACAGGCGGGGGTGGAGAATATATTATAATTACAAGTGATAAGAACCATGAATCCCAGCCCTAAGTAAAGGAGAAAACTGGTAATTTAGACACTGCTTCTGATCTTTCTAATGAAGTGCCTCATGTTCTATGAAACTTATAATGCTTATAAGAGTATGCTTCGTCGTTTGGAAAATGTATTCAAGACCACCTCATTCTCAGTGGTCCAGAAATACATGCCAATGTAATGACATTTTCAAGTGTAAGAATTTTAACTAGAATGCCCAAGCAAAAACTTCTATGTAAGCTAATGTGCAGATTTGCCAATTGGAGATGGAAATATAATAATTCTCCCAATATGCCTGGTTTTGATTTCTAATCCAAAAAGTCAAACCCAAAACAGATCAACTTCAATAGCACTGCAGAGTCTTTCCAACAATATTCAGAAAGAGCTAAAAAATATAGATGTTTATTGCCTGTCAGTTACTCTGATTCAGCTTGTAAATCACAACATTTAAGCAAATTTAGTGTGTGTATGGTTATCATTCCAGCCACTGAAAATGTTAGTATTTCAAGTTAGTACATGCCTCTTTCTCAGCACTTCAGAAGTGAGAGGAGATGCCAAAGAGATTCAGTTGAACAAGTATCAGCATTTGCCTAGCAGCATGCTTAATCTTAGATTGTTACAGGTGATTAATAAATGCTGCTTTTTTATTATTATTTATTATTATTTCTTATGGTGCTGCAGTGCTCGGGTTCAAAGGGATGGAAGTAGAATCACAATTTCTACATGCTGAATGGGAATTATTGTCAACATGTAACTGTCACCAAGCATTTGTGTTGCTAAGAAGTCTCTTTGCTTTCCATTTCAGGTGAGGCATCTGTTTTCTTTAGTCAAAGCTTGCTGATTTTAGTATACACAAGGCAGTTTGTGTCTCCACAGTGAAGATGAGGAAGAGCTGAATTAGGCAGAGGCAGATTTGTTGGCTAGCTATCTGCTAGGCTTCTGGGGATCCAGTTGCTTTACACTGTGTTCCTTATGGTTATGACCAAATCTCCGGACAAAGGACTGGCTAAGAGCCATTTACAAACTTTCTGGAAATTTCTATGCAAAATCCACAGATTTTAAAAAATTTTTTATCATTTACATTTCACAAGAAAGTTTGAATTTCTGACCTTGAATTCAGTATGCATCATTTCTTCCTTCAGGAGAACAAAATTCTCCTGAAGCAGTGAAATGGCTTTCCACATTTTTAACAGCTAATATGTACAGTGTGTCCTTTATGCCCTTCTTCCCTACAAAGTAGAGAACAAGCAAACCTATGCAATTCTGGATCAGCCTTTCCAAGGTACTACTTTGAACTGCTATCTGTGTGGCAACATACAAACCTGAGACTTACGTGGAATTGACCCTCTTTTGTGGAGTTCAGTTACCAGTATGATTACTGCAGCCAGGGAGCGGGCGCATAAAAGTCTGCATGCTCAGTTTTAAAGCACTTTCCAAATTACAGAAGGTATGAGTTTAAGGAAATAGCTTCTTCTTCAGTGTAAGCTATTTGTTCTGTATTCTGTATGCAAAGAAAGAAGATGCTAACGCAACTCTCCAGTACCTGGAATTATTCCATATAATGAAATTATGATTAGTCAGTGTAACAGATCTGTTATCTACTATAATTCCATGTAAAATATAGAGCAGCACAAAGCTAATCAAAGCACAGCATGCTCTTGTCACTTGAAACAATCTTTTGATTTCTGCAATGGAAAGAACACACAGCAATCTTTAGGTCCGCCAATGTTTCTCCTAGAATTTTAAAAGAAAAAAAAAGCATAGATCTGAAGATTGGATACTCAGATGCCAAAATAACCTAGATTATTTCTGTACTTTGTGTCCACAAAACACAATCATAAAAGCTCTCCCCCTAAAAGTGAGCTAGCTCTTGAAGCAAGTTTTTGCCATTAAATTAACAGAGATAGGCATTTATTTGTTGAAAAAGACAAGAAGTACTGAGTAATAGTGAAACAGCCATTCTGAACCAGTGGCATCAGTGAGAATTTCCCACAGGAAAAAACTGCCCAGTGAATAACTACTACCTTCAAGTTTAATTGGGTAGTGTGATTTGCCCGAGTCCTGCTGTCCCTCATTTATACTCCAGTGAATGATCAGAATTCAGGCAGACAAATCCAATTGGTTTATTTTAATTTTTACAACATGTGGCCAAGTTTCTCATGCTATTTTATAATTGACCTATGAGCTGCTATTATTTTGTACTTTCCCAGCCACTTAAATACAGTAGATACCTCCAGGGCACTTGAAGTTTCAGCCAAAACAAAGGGATGAGGGGGCTGCAGCAATCATCTTAGATGCTGTGATTTCAGTATTCAGCAATATATTTTCTGGCATGCATCCAGGCCAGGAAGGCTCCCAGCAGTCTCCAGTGTTTTCAGACAATCTTAAAATGTATGAGATCCCTGTAAGGACCACTGGGAGCAAAGTACGTGAAAAGGAAGCAAAATTTAACATCCTCCAAGTGAAACAATATGTCTCCAGAATGAAAGATGTTTGGGGGAAATAACATATTTCTGTGTATACTTTCATATAAAGCTACTGCAGTAATACTGTGCAGCTCTGCAGATGAAGAGATCATTGGCTGCTCTGAAAGCTGGCTCCGACTCCTTCTGCAACAGGCGTATTTTTTAACAGAGTAGTTCCCAATAGGTGTACCTCCCATATTATCTCTTCCTTCTCATCCTCATCCTCATCATCAAAGAAGTAAAACACCTTCTTCAAGGAAGTGCCAGACTTGTTGGTATTCTGTCATCCTAACCACATCCTCCATTCACAGAAGCTGTACTTTTTCTGAGTAGCTTTTTGCAGTTAAAATTGTTTTCAGAGGAAACAAACTTTTATCCTTTATAGCCACACCTTTATTTTCCATATTCTCAATTTAGTAGCAGTCAGTGTTCCTAGATACCTGATAGGCTACTGTTATCCAAAAAGGTGTATCTCCATGATCTTGCTAGATTTGGTTTAACCTTCACTTTTTTTTTTCAGTCTTATTCTTTAAGTAATACTTGCTAATTTGTGAGGACCCCAAATTAATTATAGCTAATTAGTTATAGCTAACTTAGGTAATAAGCTAAGGATTGCACATGCCTGCTTCATCATCCACTTTCACTGACCATGAGTTCTTTGATTTCCCTCCTACTGGGACTTCGTGGTACCCAAGTTAAGTATTGTGAGAGAATCCGAAGGCTTTTTATCACTAGTCATCCTCCTCCTGTAGCTGTCAAAAGGCTGTTACATATTTTCTGTTTTAAATATAATCAGAAAAATCTCTGAGTTGCTGAATAAAAAGCTGGGGTACATGTCTTGAGGTAAGCAATAGGAAGCAAGCAGTGGGGGTGTTCCACTAACACCCCAAATACCCGGAGAGGCTGCGTAGAGCTCACCTGACCTCATCAACTGAGCCCTTGTTCAACAGAAATACCTCTCTCAAAACAACACTGCTCATACCCTTCAGTACCTCGTACCACCCCTAATCTGCTCCCAGTTCTGTGGCAAGATATATGATTGTTAGTTTAAATAAATAAATAAAATCACGTGCAGCATTTTCTCTCTGTGAGGCCCAAAATCCCATAATTCCTTTTTCCTCCTCTCACTGGCAGGGCGTATTATTAGTAAGTGGGCTGGTTCTAATGCGAATACACTGAGGTAAATCCCAAAAGGCAGAGCAGCTGGAAGATCTAGATGAAAGGAATCAAATTAAGTGTCAAATGGTAGCTTTTTCAAACTCAAATTCAGAGTACTTATTGCTAGCTTCTGAAGCCACCATACCAGTGTACACAAAAACCACTCACTCTAATCCCTGCTTCTACCACTCCACAGTGTGTACAGTTCAAAATCCACTGCTGGTTTAAAAACAAATAAAAGAAAAAGCCAGGAGGAAATAAACTCATGGTGTTAAAATTTAAGACTCATGAAAGTGACTGTGGTTTGACAGCCCTCAAGACTGTTTATTCTTACAATTAGACCAACATGAGCAGCAGTAGTGAAATTTCAAGGCACTAGTTAGTTGTGTGCCTCATCCCTGACCCCATTTTCGGCAGGGCCAGCTCCTGCGGTGACATGGGATTTTAGTCTGCAGAGCCAAATCATTTCAAGTCTTTCTGAGAATACTGCTGTTAAAACATCAATACTGTGAGCACTGTAAATAAGCTTTACAGGAAGACTAAGAGGACATATTCTACTTTTAGACTGTGGAGGGCATGCAAGCTGTGCACATTTCAGAGTAAGACACTGAAAGTGTGAAGTCAGTACACGATTTAAATATCTAAGAAGAATAACTATGTTTTAATAACAGGCCTAAAAATCAAATTAGTTTGTCCGTGATAAACCATAACAATAACAGCAGAGGCCTGTTACTTTGTTCAATAAATTTTTTTAACTACTCCCCATCTGATGTGAAGATTTGTGCACCTTTTTAACACCAAAGGTCCTCGGATTTTTAGGATTAGAGATGTTTACAATCTGTCATTTAAATTTTCACAAAAATTTGTAACTAAAAGGAAAAAGTTAAAAGGAACAGATGGAGATAAGGAAGATTATCTGCCTTATACTTGGTATGTTTTCTACCAGTGAGTATGACCATAGATTCCATAGCTTTAGTTATTTCAATTGTTACTAGCTTGTTAAGATTCTTCTTTTTCTCATTCAACATCCAGGCTACATTAGGACATACAGTGCATATACATAGTCTAATCTTGGTAGCATCCACACATGTAAGACAAATAGATTTCAGTGAACATGTGGATAGTAAAGTCTGCAAAATGCAAGGCAAAATTCATTCAGAAAAATAAAATCAACTCAACAGAGGATTCATCACCTCACTGTTGGCGCTTGGTTCTGATCGTTAACCACGTGCACTGTTTAACCGAGAGATCAGCTTCCTTATTTGAATTGCCTGGCTTGCAGCCACCGTTTTATCATCATGCCTTTGGCCAGCAGGTATTTTCAGTCTTATCTATTAAGATTATAAGCACATGCTTAATTGTCTTGCTGAACAAGAGATCTTCAGCTGTGTACTTTTATTTCCAGTAATACACGGGACATCATCTATACTTATATAATAATGAAGATAATTCTCAAAAAATAGGGTAACTGTAATACTTGGTAATACCACTTAATATCCATAAGGATGAAAAGCATTTTAAATTACATTATGTGGGCTTCTGTTCAACAAAATTCAATCATCAGTGAGAGGCAGGTAACAAAAAGCTGTTATGAAGGAGAAGTTCGCCAGCAGAGCATACAGTTAGAACAAGAGTATCCAATTGGTTGTCTTACGTCTTCTCTGTTGTAACAGCATCCCAAGACATCACTTCCTCTCTATATACGAGCAAAACTATGAGTGAAGTGAGGATAGGGTACAAGTTGTTCCATTCTGAGTTGACTTTCTGATGGTGACCCAAACCAGTAGTGAGCAAAGATCATTAACTTATAACTGCTAGAGAGCTTGACTGTATGTGGAATCAGCTGCTGTTGTCTGTTTAGCCTCTGACAAGTCCTGGACCCCTAACAGACCCATTTGTCAGCACTTTCAGGAAAGACAAAAAAAATGAAAGTGTATGAGAAGCCTTTCTCACCCCAACAGGTGGTGGCATTAGGTCAGGAAACCAGACTTATACAGGGGAACTATCCGGAGTCAAGCTAGTGCTAAATTCTGATGGCCACTTAGGACTATTTGACTTGCGTATGTTACAGAAACGAATTTCTTCTTTATTAAAGTGACAAAACACCACGTCCTTGTAGCATCACCATGTAACCACGCGCTGTGAAACACTCACCATATCCTCTACCAATATGTATCCCACAGAGCAAAGTAACAGGCTACAAGTCAGTGCATGCTCTTTTCCTTCCACTGAGGAAACAGAACATGCGTAAATACAGAGGATCAGAGATGCAAACACAAAGATGTTAGATCAAATTCTTCCTTTCACTTTGTCCACCCAATAATACTGATTCAGAAATTCATGTAATTGATGAACAAAACTCTTAGATCATCACGTAAGCTGGTCTTTATAACATGGTCACAGAATTTCATTGAGTTACTCCTCTTTTGAGCATAACAGTGAATACTGAAATAAGACATGTCATCGAGAAAAAAAACCTTTTGCTTCGATTTAGACGCTTCAAGAAATTATTACTTGTGGTGCTTAGTTTGAGTGAGGAAATTTTACCATTGTGGATCTATGCTAATTCTCCTTTGAAAGTGGATTATTGCCATAAATTCTTGTTATACTGGTATTTCAGAATTAAAACCGCTTGAGTACCTGATATTGTGTCCTCATGATAGTATCACTTTCTTATAGTTATCACCTTTTAATCTTTTACTAATCATTCTGAGCATCTCTACAGCTTCACGCAGCAATATTAATGTCATTAATTGAACCACATTTTGCTGTCAGATGCACAAGCTCATACTGAAATACAGGACCCCTTTGAAGAAGTGCAGGTCTAAAAGAAGTCTTGCCTGTATTTTCTTCCGTAACTTAGAGCATTAAGCATCAAGTTGTGGCTGTATTACATCAGTGGGTACTATTTTAAAAGACAATTCATCCTTTCCTCTTTAAAACATCTGTAGCTATAGATCAAGATAAGCATAATTAATCACTTGACAAAAAAAAATGCCTTGCAAACTAATTCCTGAGTAATCAATCTTATCAGGGAGAACAATTTTCCAGCTTTTAATTATCTTTGTTATGCAACCTTTGTCTACACCACATAATTGCATTACTCTGTTCTGACTTACCTGACTTGATTTAGGTCGTCTTCTTTTCCACTTAAGGCTCTCACTGTTCCCAGCGTAAAAGATTTCTTATGTCAAAATAACACTGGTGCGCTTAGTGGTCTCCACTAACAGCAGTGGTTCACAGACAAGTATAAAGCAATAGTGAAACGTGTGGGCAGAGATTAATTTCTCATTTAATTAGCAATAGCTGCAGAGAGTCAGAGGCTGCATATTCTGCAATTTTGTGCTTTTCTACAACTGTCATTCTGCTGATCCAAGTGGTTTCTCAGCAAGAATAGGAATAGACCCTCTGTCGTCACTCTGCCTCCAACAGTTTCAATAAGAACTTTAACCACTTCTCCACACAAGGAGGAGAGGCCATGACCAAGATTTGTTTTGAATATATTACAACAATGCTTAACAGCATCTTCAGTTGGGAAAAGCAGGGGGAAAAAAACAGAGGCAGAAGCAAAGTTTGTCTTTGAAGTTTGGAGGAGAGAGTAACCTGGAAACAGAAAATATTAAGGAATTTGTGATGGGAATAAGAAATGATAGAGTGAAGGACATAAGTCAGGGGAAATAAGAAAGAGAAAAATAATAAAAAGCAGTTTTAGTGTTTGATGTAGGAAATAAAACAAAACAAAAAAAAGATGTGATAAGTACATAAGCAGGAAAAAGATCAGGATCAACAGATGTCAGGAAAACTTTTCCAATCTTTAACACCATCTTTCTGGCCTCCCATTGTGTGCATGGTCCTCAAAGTTGCATTTGAGCCAAATTTTTTTGTAAATACAAAAACTTTCAACAGCACGCGTACAACAGCAACGTAAAAGCCCCATTTACAAACAGCCACTCTGTACAGACCCAGTGGTTACTTCCATTTAAAAGAAGTTAGCGTAACTTTCTCGGGATACTAAATTGCACAAGCAGGCCTGATTTCTCTCATTCACATCCAAAAGTACCTTTTGACTTCCTGAGACACTGTTCCAAGTAGGACACCAGGCCAGAATTAGTGCCTGTTCATTCAGACATGTGATATGAAATCTCTATCCTGCTCCTGTTGCACTGATCATGGTCACAAATGTCTAGTATCTCCATACATACTTATTTCAGTGACTACCTCTGCCCTCATATATAGAAGCATTCCTAGGAAGAATCCTAGGATTTTTGAAAATTGAGACCGCGCTCTTTCAGCTTAGAGGGAGATTTGTACATCTGCCTCGCCTGTAAACAGAGCTTTTCCTTTCGTTGCTCACCTCCCTGGCTCAGACCAGGGACGTCTCAAGAAACAGCGAGAGGAGCAGGGCAGCAAGGCAGCCCGGTTCAGACACCTGGCTCTTCCAGCCAAAGTGCACCACTCTCGACACCGCAGCCAGCCAACTTTGAGAGGGCCTCCTTTCCCCAGTGCTAATGAGCACTTACAGATTCCAGAAAATTCAGTTCCTACTGGCCTAATTCCCCTACTTCCCACCATTATCAACTCACTGTTTATCAACCCAAGAGGGCCCCCAGCATCCTAGTTAACCTAGTTCCAACAGTGTTATTAGGTTATACAGGTTCATGTCTTTGGAGCACAGTAGCTAAAAACATATCATTCTATGGGAATATTTAATATTCAAATTGAATATTGAAATTGAATATATTCATTCTGTAGCTTGCAGAGAAATGTCCAGTCTAATGGCATAAAATTATGTGTCATAAGAATCAAAATCTCCTAGAACTCACGTCGAATCGTCACAGGCTAACCTATAGACTGGACAGTGGGGGTAGACTTTACATATCTGAGAGATTTGCTGTTATTTTATGTACAGCTGACTTCAGTTAAGAAAGCAGAGCCTTATAGCCCCAACTGTTTAATATTTGGATTATAATACGTACTTCATTGCTAATGCTATAGGTATCATGAAAATGTTACATATCTCTATTCTCTATTTTTTGTTATTTCTTTGGTGATGTTTGCACAAAAGTTTCAGAAAGGAAAAAAACTCTCAGGATATCCTAAAAAAAAAAAAGGGGGGGGGAGGGTAAAATTAGCAGAATTCTATTTATTCAGTGTGGAGAGGAAAAGGAATGTCATTCCATTTTCACTGGTGAGCTCTGACTTAAATATACTGAGTCATAAATATTTGGCTAAAATAATTCCAAATAATCCTGGGGTGGATTAGTGCAGGTATGGAACCCAAAGAATTGAATGACTTGTATGAATACATGATACTTACAGGTTGGTAGAAGTTCAAAAGACCTGCCCTCAGACATGGCCTCTAGCCAGGAGGCACATGTGAATTTACAAATTAAGTGCCCTAAACCCCGTTTGACTTAACCTATTTTATGGCTACTTTCTATTTTTCTGTTCCTTTTGTTATTTTAATCTGATTAAAAGCTTTGCAATTGATTCAAAGGCAGATTCAAGCCAGTACAAATGTTCCCAAACTGTAGTCAGTGGAATCCTTGATGGTGTGTGTAGAAGTTCACAGTCATACGGTCCCAAGATCTTTAATTCTTTAAGTTCATCAGAAGAAATCTGGTTTTAGATTCATCTGGTCTCCTGATTATTTTTTAATGAACTGAGTGCTGTGGTTGCTATAGGACTGAAACCTACTAGTCTATGAAAATCTTTACAAATCCTTAAGATTTTTTTAGTTACTCAGAGAGACAGGACATATACAATGCTCTAGGAAAAGGAGGCCTCTAACCTTTAGGATGTAGGCAACGCGTCACTCTTCCTGGATGATTTCATTAAGTACTGTTCATACCAGACCTGCTTTTCTGCATGCGTGCTCCCCCCCACCGACCTGTGTGAAACTCAGAATTTCCAATTCACGGGAAATGTTACGTTTTCGAAAATTGATTTTGTTATGAGATGAAGCAAAAGCTTATGTTTCTCATTCCCATAAAACGTAACTGCAAAAGATGTTCCTTTGTAACATCTTAAATCTGGAATATTGAGGTTTTTGAAAATTATTGATGTCAATGATTTTTCCACACGAATTTTTATCGAAAACCGTACCGTTGCGCACACACGGAGTAGCCTTCCTTTCCCAATGAGCGGTTTATTAGAAGTAGATTTCTCCTACAAAATAACTACCTTTTCCCCCGTGATTCTCCCCCAGCTTGGCTCAGGCTACCCGCAGCAGGCTGCGCGCAGCAAGGTACACCCGCACGGCCGTGCCCGGAGCGCGTCCGACGGCAGGTACCGGGAGCGCACCGCACCGCGGCGGTGGGGCAGCGGGCGTCTGCCCGGGGCCCCCCCCGGCCCACCGGCACCCCCGTGCCCCGCCGGCCGGGCCACCCCGCTAAGCCCGGCAGGTGTCAAGGCGGCGAGGGAGCGCCGCGCCGCGCCCCCCGGGGGCTCGGGGGGCCCCGCCGGCAGAGCCCGGGCTACCTGGCGAGCAGGGCGGCCGCCCCTCGCCCCTCCCCGGGCCCGCCGGGGGGCGGCTCCGCCTTCCGCGGGGCCCGCGGCGCCCCCGCCCGGGCTCTTCCTCGGGGGTCCCCCCGGGGGGGGGTGGGGCGGGGAGGGAAAGCCCCCCCCCCCGCCCGTTACCGGCCCGCGGCGGAGGCCCGGCCGCCGCGCCGCCCTCCCGCCTCCCCCCGCCCGCGAGGGTCGCCGCCCCCCACCCCCCCCCCCCCCCCCCCCCACTCCCGCAGCCCGACCCGCCATTTCGCGCCCCCGCCGCCCGCACTCACTCGGGGGTGTTGATCCAGATGATGTCGAGGTGGCAGTAGTAGACGCACTCCTTGTCCTTGTAGGTGTAGCAAGTGCAGCGCCGGGCTCGGCGCCGCAGCGACCCGCCGTCCACCCTGGCCCTGCCGCCGGCCGGCACCGCCGCTTCGCTCTCCTCCCGCTCCTTCTGCCCCAGCGCCGCCGGGCGCGCCTCGCCGCCGGCCGCCAGCGGCAGGGACCGGGGCCGGGGCCGGGGCAGCGCCGACCCTGCGCGGCGGGAAGGCGAGAGCAGCGCTCAGCTCCCCCCCGGGCCGGCCACCCCAGCGCCCCGCACCCCCGCAGCGGAGCACCCCCCGGAACCCCCGCACCGGAGCACCCCCGCACCCCCGCAGCGGAGCACCCCCGCACCGGAGCACCCCCCGCACCGGAGCACCCCCGCACCCCCGCAGCGGAGCTCCCCCGCACCGGAGCACCCCCCGCACCGGAGCACCCCCGCACCCCCGCAGCGGAGCACCCCCGCACCGGAGCACCCCCCGCACCGGAGCTCCCCCCACACCGGAGCTCCCCCCACACCGGAGCTCCCCCGCAGCAGAGCACCCCCCGCACCGGAGCACTCCCGCACCCCCGCACCGGAGCACTCCCGCACCCCCGCACCGGAGCACCCCCCTCCCCCAGCGCCTCACAGCCCCTTTTGCGACAGGACCCGCCGTCACCAGCCCCTGAGAAGTTTCAGGGCCGTTAAAAAGCGCTGTTATGTTTTTATTTACTGCGGGGTGCAGCCCGTAGCCCCCGCAGGCTTGGGGTGCATCGCTAGCGAGTGTTTTTGTTTTAATCCTACGTACGGCCAAATGATGTCTTTGGCGTCTCGTTATTTACCGCGCATCGGAGTGGGCTATTGCTTACAGTCTTTTGGAAGGAGAAGAAAAAAAAAAAAAAAACCAACACACACCCACCCCAAAAAACCTAGCCTTCCTTTGTGTGCATGCGTGGAAGTGGCAAAGAAAGAAAGAAATTCATGTTACCTGCAGTCGACGTAATTGTAAGTCCAAAGAGGAACAATAAACCCAGCTCCATTAAACCCAAATTGCACGCTTGTTAACTGCAGGCAAAGGTGAACTGCAGGGGCGACTGAACCGATCCAGGAGGACTCACTTCAGGTTGGAGGCAGGGAATATCCTGCGGCTGGCGGCACACGCTGCTCCCCGGAGTTAGTTCCCGCACGGAGGTGTGATTAGTGGTTTCCCCTCGCAGTTATTCTCCTCTAGTGCAGCCTTAGTCCTGAAGGGGTGAGTGTTGTCAAGAGCGGGGAAGATCCATCGCTTGGCTTTTCCCACACGCATCCCCCACCCCACCCCCAAATCTGATCAGAAACCGGAGCTGCTGTTTTCCAGCTGCAGACGCCTCCCACCCGCTGACAGCTGCTGCCTCCCCCTGCCACGGCCCGCGCTCCCACCCCCGGCCGCCCCCCCGCTTCCCACCCCGCGCAGGTAGAAGGCAGGGATAAAGCAGCACATCCTCCCCAGGGACGGGAGGCACAGCCCTTTTGTTATTGCTAATGCTGGCCTTAGTTCATCACTTCTAAATGATCCGATCCTGTTGTTCTGTGTGTAATCCTAGGAGGACAGAGGGTTGCTTGTGCCTTAAAAATGCAAAGTTTTGACTCAAATCTGGGCTACAGGTTGGGGAATTGTTCGGGGCTTTTTCCCCCAGGACTCTGCCGGTTATTTTCCAGGTGATATTAAGTCACCAATTTATTAATATTTTCTTTTTCCCCAGTTAATTATGAACACCTCCTTGCGGTCAAACCTACCTAGAGTGCAAAATTTAAGGTGAAAGGGGATTTCATATTGTGTGAAATACCTGACACTTGTGCCTAGCAAAACACTCCTGCATGTGGCCCTATTTACTATCATAATATCAGCTATTAAGTGATAATAGGTAGGGGTTTAAGGGTTAAGGGAATTGGCTACATCTTTTCTTACAGTAGTCTGTGTAATACATCCTGTTATAGGAAACGTGTCGTAGATGGCACGTGGAGAAAGGTTAGCAAATTTAATTGTGGGTATTTTAAATCAAAACACGATGCTTTATTTCAGAATGTTTCAGTACCAACAGAAAGAGCTGCAGCCAAAATTGCTTTTGCAATTTGACACATTCACTAAAATCTCTTTTGTGAGTAGAAAACTAGTTGCGGGTTCACTCAGGTTGTGTTACCAGAAGGAGGAACGCCGCCGTTCCCTACTGCATCGCATTCTTCTCCAGCCCTGCCCCCGATTCCAGCTTCTGGGGTAGACTATTCAGTAACAACACTTAAAAAAAAAATCTCATTAAGATGTCATGTTTTGTCAGTTTGTCAAACCTCGCCTTTTGTCAGTTTCTAAAGATTGAGAGTTTTGTGGGAGAACTTCAGTTGACCATATTCGCAGCTAAAGCACGATTTTCGTCAGAGACAGGCTAATAGCTAGAAAGTTCCTTTTTCTCAAGTGTTGCTGAGACCATGGCTCTCTCTGGAAACTTAAATTGCTTTTGTTTCACACAGTTTGGGCAAATGACAAGAGTTTGCAATATAGAATTGAAATGTCAGAAGCATGAAACATGGCCCTATCTCCAAAACCCAGTTAGAAAAGACAAGGTTTCAAATACTTTCAAATTTCGGTTTCTAAGGTTTGTACCCACTGCAGTGAGTGCAGTTCATGAGGACGTAGCTGCAAGTAGTTTGCTCAGGTATTGACAACATTCAGGTACTGAAACAGAACCGTGGATGTACCTTGTTGATTTCAGTTCTGCTAATATTAAATAGTTTCACTGCAGTCGCTCATGTTCTCATAACTAACACAGCAGGGGAAAAACAGATCCTATGTAAATTACTGAACTTAGCGTTATATGGAAGTTCACGCTTGATCTAGGAAAGTAAGCGCTTACTTACCTTTAAGGATGAATAACTGCAGTGACCTGAATGTTTATATAGTTCGCTTTGCTGGATTGTGGGTTTGTGCGCATTAAAGTCATGCTCTCCAAGCATCAGCAGAGTTACAGTTAGGCTTCACACTTGTATAGCTGCTGCTATTTTGAAAAATATCGTGACAAAACATCTCTGAAAAAAGAATGTTTTTGAAGTTATTTCCATGTCTTATATAAGTAGAAAAATTAATTGCTTCAAATCAGGAAGTTCTAGATATTGTACTCTGACACTGTTGGATACAGGGTTGATTTTGACAAATGCTTATGATTGCATTTTAACTTATCTGAAAAAGGAAAAAAATAGAGATTTATTGTGCAGTTACTGTTTAACAGAACTCTTCACTGCAGTGAGTAGTGGTTGTATGTTGCTGGTGCGATAAGTAACAATGATATGAATCCAAGTTCTGATTTATTAATTTCATTTTCTTCATTGCAACTTTTTTCTGTTAATAAGGACGTAAATTTATCACAGTAACAAAAAGTTTAAAATGAGTGATATATAACTGTATCATATATATAGGTTTGTTATGGCAAAAACGGTCATCTGGTGTCGTGAATTGATTTAGCCACATATTTTTAAATGATAATTTGAAGGCCTCTTCTACATTGCTCTATGTTTTCTTCCGTGTGCTGTTTAATCTCTGAAACGCCAGGGGAGGCCATATCAGCACTGATACTCAGTGCTGTGTCAACAAAAGAAGTAATAAAATATATTCTGAAATTAGCTATCAGGGTTCAGAAATTAAGGGCAAGGTTTTGGTCGAATGACCTCATGTAAGCTTTAAAAGAAGATAAGACATAGACTCTGCAGGAAGAAAGAAACTCTTATCAAAGGAATTAATACTTCTGGACATTGTGGGCCTGATTCTCATTTACATTGATTATCAAGTTATTTGTGTCACATATTACCTAATGACTTGAGACCTTTTTATTTAATAAATATAGCAGTCACAACACAAGAATCATAGAATCGTAGAATGGTTTAGGTTGGAAGGGACCTTTGTAGGTCATCTAGTCCAACCCCCAAGAATGCTGGTTAAACGAATAGAAACAAATAAATTTTAAAAATCCAGGGTCCATTCTGAGTTGGGCTAGTAATAAATGATGTCTGGATATCAGTGTCAGTGATATTAACATGTGATGCAGAACGGTTTTGTAAATCTATTTTAGGATTGTATTTTCATTTGGTTAAAGAAAAAAGAGTAGCAGCTGTTGAGGTAGCTGGCATAGACTGGAAGCCAAGAGATCCAATTCATATTATTTTACAGCTTTTCCTTTAAAATCGTTTTAACTTTGTAGGTTCCTTGTTCTTTTCAAGATCTTTAGGGTGGATGAGTACTTTGCAAAAATCTTGAGAGCCCTGGACAAAATGTGTGGAGTTAATCCTTCTCTTTATACCTTCTAACCTTCCCACCTCCAACATACTCCTTCCTGCCCTCGTGCAGGAACAGCACAGCAGTGCCATAAGAGCCAGCTATACCCTCGACAGACAATGGGAATTCCCCGTGCTAGGACAATTCCTTATTCTGAGGGCCACCCAAGAAGCTTAAGAAAGACAATCAGCAGATCTACCCTGTTGCCGGGTGTAAATATTGTATACTTGAGAACTTCTAATTGACTGAAGGGGAGATATATCTTAGAGATGAGGTCAAGGCTGAAGGACTCCTGGAATGTGGAGCAGCTGAAACATGATGTTAAGAAAAGTAAGCTCAGATTCCAGATTTTATATTTGAAAACCCTGGACTGCCATTTCAATTAGGAACATAATCTTAGTTTTGTTTAGTACTTCTCTGCCCCTTGCATCCCTACTTTATAAATACACTCATGTGATTGTGAAGCAATCAGAGACCCGAGCAGTAATTCCACAGCATTTAACCTTCATCATACAGGTGACTACACAAAACAGTTATGAGTTATAAAGAAGTTCCAGATGTGTTTAAATAAGGTTGATTACTGAGAGAAACCACTTTAAAAGCTAACCTTCTGGGATGTATTTACGCTAATAATAAAGCCTGTATTTAAAAGTTACCGTAGGGTTGCGGCAGCAGAGGAGAATTTTTTGGCACTTGATACCTACTCTTACAGCTTCACAGTAGGCCAAGAGGAAAGCCTGATCAATACAGATATAATACTAAGTAAAGGCAACCAATCTATTTATTACATTTGTAAACGATTTGTATCTTTTTTCCCACTCTCTTGCTTCCTTCTTAATCACAATGTTCTTTAGTGTTACTGAAAGAAAAGATTATATTAAGCTGCAAACACTGTGAATTTAACAGCACACTCTGCATCACTCTCACAAAGCAAGCAACTTAATAGATGGTAGCCAATGTTTGAAAAAATGTGCTGAAATCAGTAGGTTCTCAAGAAAACCTTATCTTCTGATTATTATTTGTTACTTTTTGCTGGGGTTCTATAGCCAGAAAGCTGAAGTTAATCTCGTCTCCCCTCCTGTTAGAGACAGCCCTATTCAGAGCCCTTTGATGTCAGTGCAAAGAATCCCATTTTTAGTGGCCTTTGAACCAGATGTAGTAAAAGGGCAACTGAGCATTTTGTAGGGGTTGCAATTGGGTAACTTGCTTAAAGGAGGAGAGCTCTGTTACCTATTTCTGTTTTCCCGTTCTTTTCATTATTTTTAATATTTCTATACCATTAAAAGTAACGTAGATACTTCGTAAACAGTGAAGAGGACAAACGCCTCTGCTCCGACCATATGATAATTTATTTAGCTAAAGGCAAAGTAAAGAAGGAACTGTATGGCTGTTTTTCAGCCTTCATAGCAGTAGAGCAATAGCACACAAATTTAATGATTCCTGCTTGTTTCAGCTATTGTGAAATTTAGGAAGGAGTTTGCATAAGATAACATATCCTGCTGTTGTAATACACTGGAGACAGGGCTCAGATCTCTGGATAAGGAATGCTGCAAAAATCCTAAGTGTTATTATCACTACCCACCACTCTCCCCAGGATCTGAACCTGACCTCACTTCCTGGATCGAAACAATCTCTGTGTTTCTGAAAATAACAGGATTTTACAGGAAGAGAATTTTCTATAATTATTACGTGAAACAGTTCTTTTCCTCCACATTAATCAGGTTGGGGCACGTTACTGAACAAAGAGAATTCTATATCAAAATATGATCAATCTGAACACTTCTTGTGTTTGTAAAGAATGGACGGAGAGTTGCCAGCAAATAAGAAGGTAAACTGAGGTGGCTGTCTTGCCAAAAGAATTTAGCACATTTAAAGATGTGTAGGGCTGAGAGGCAGACCACTTGGGAGGGACAGCTTGTTTCTGGAGGTGCACTGGCAGGAGGGAGAAAACACGAATACCAAAGCAAACCAGTTTGGGCAGAAGCCAGTCTGGAGGGTGATGAGAAGTGGTGGTGTGCTCGTATAAGGATTTGGGTTCTGGCCTGGTTTTCCTTCCTCAGCGGCCTGGTAGTAAACTTGCAGTCAGTTGTTTGTAGTGTGAGTGACTGGGGAAGCCTGTAGTCCTGGGAGGAAAGGGAGGTGTAAAGATAAGCTGGAGGAAGGTGGCTAGAGACTAGGTGTGTCCTGTAGACCATGGCTGGCCCTCAAGCTATTATACAAAAGGTAAAATTCACATGCTTCCTTGAGAGCTCCCCTTCTTGGAGCGCATTGAGCTGAAGCCTGGCTGGATGCCTTTGAAGAGGGCGTTTTTTGCATTTGCTGGAAAGCCAAAGGACCAGAAACCCTGAATCAACCGTGTTGTCTGGAGCAGAATCTGCAGGGAGTGATACACTGGACTACTGGAGCGGTGAGCGTCTGCCATTGCTGTGCTCCTAGGAGCTGGATGGAACAACAACCTGAAGTGTACGGGGTCACTGCAATGATGCTGCTTTTTACGGCTCCCTTTGTCCAGAGATGTAGCAGCTTGGGTGGAATAAAAGCCTAAAGCCTGTGTTACAAATAATGTGGTGCGTAGCCCTCCTGGCTGTGAAGGGAGCTTTATACCATCTGCTGGATTTTACGTGAGAGCATGGATTGCAGAAATGGTTAACCTCTTTCGACGGTGACAATTCCTGTTTGCGTGCTTAAGCAGTTTTGGGGCTTTTTTCTTAGTGTGGCTTAGTGATGTGACATGCAGGTGATTGCAGAAGTTTAAAAAACCCTGTGTTGGACCACTGATATGCAGGAACATCACTTTACAGATCTGTAGATGAGATGGGTGTCTTCTAGCAGCCAATCTCGTTACATAATAAGGGCAGTCTGGAACAAAGCTTAACAAAATGTGCAGTAGCAAAAACTGCACATCAATAACAAAAACGTAATTTATTTTATATGATGTGCCCAGGTGGACAAGAGTGTTAATGTACATGTAGCAGTCAGTATACTGTGTGGTAATAATTTATTCACCTATATGAAAGCCAAACAGGCTGGTCATAACTACCTCTATTCTGTGGCAAATCTCCTCTTCAAATTTGTACTTAACGTTAGTAAGAGATTAATGTTTCTGGTGCTGCCTTGTAGGATAGTATAAAGAAAGGTTCTGCTGCTGTTACCAGCTACTAATGAAGTTAGTGTCTCCTTATTGCAACTTCTTGGTAAATCCGATTTTAAATACAAGTACAGGTCTGACCATTTCTTTTTCTGGAGGATCCACAGCTGAGACTCATCAGTCTAGCAACAACCTTGACACCATGTTTGAATATATAACCTTTCCTCTCCCCAAGTAACTTATCTCTCACTGAGAAAAGACTTTCAGAGAGAAATAAACAAGTGTCTGCCTGTATGAACTAGTAAAGGGAAAATAAAATGAAAAATGAACCTGTATTATTTAAACAGTGTGACATGACAAACTGCAAGTGCTGCTCACACCTAGGCCTCTGAGAGCAGCTTACTTTGTTGATGAGCTTTGATTGAACCTGAACCCTTAGTTACTGAACCCAGCTTTGTGAATACATTACATTTTGCAATGGCATGATATTATAATCCTCCAGATTTTCTTCAGACCATTTGTTGGGATGAAATCACGCAGATGTCTGAACACAAAGACAAGGCCAAGTTGGGCATCAACGTTGTGAGTGATCTCTCGGTCCTCCGGGAGTATTCAAGTTTGGTGCAGAGGCTGATCAGGTTAAATCATTCTAGTACCTAAAAAGACTATATATGGGGATCAGGGGGCTGTAGCATGAAATCTGGGGTAACAACTGTGGACCACCTGTGCAGGTTGCGTGGCCTAGGGCTGGTGCAGGTTTGACTAAATGAGGTTAAGGAAGCTCATGCATTGCCAAAGTGTATGCACTATGCTCTAAGCCTTTCTGCAGCACGTATAGGGTACACAGCTATTTTTGTGCATTCTAAAAATCCATTTAGGTGTGCATTATGGGCCTAGCACATCTTATGGCAAAGAGATAATTGCCATTCAGATCCAGATTACCAGGTTGTTTTCAGCTTGAGATGCTGTTGGTAAATTAACAGATGGCACAGATATCCTAGGTAGCCATAGTTAGGAAATTCATGTCTGTGGCTATGTTGTGTTCAGTCTGATTTGTTGGAAGAACAAGAGTTGGCAGCATCCTTCCTGGTGGTTCAAAAGGGACAGCTCTTTCCAGAAGAGGCAGAAATTTGCAAAATAAACATAGAGAGTAGCAAGATGAACATAAGCCTAATGTAAAAGGGGAATTCTTAATCTCTTTAGCTGTTCTCATTGACATGATTGCACTTACTCTGGAGGGTCTCGACCTCACATTCAGTTTAATAACATAAGCCTGGGAATAATAGCAGTGCAGTACATTAAACATGGCAGGAGTTCTGTACATTTGGTATGTTTAAGTACATAGATTATCTTCTCTGAGGTTGAAACATCAGAATAGGAAGAGAGGTAGAGGAAAAGTAAGTGCACCATACAACCTGCATGTAAGTTTTGAATGCAGCTGATGTAGCTTTTCCCTTTCTTACATTTTCCACAACTGCATTTCACCCTACCTTATCAGGGTTGATAAAGCAAGTGCTAGTAAATTACATTATAAGAAAAGAGTGGGTGCCAAAAGAATGTTCTCCCCTACAGAATAATACTGGGGCTTTAACAAAAATAGGACAGGGAAGGTCGTACTGTTTTGTGGGAAAATAGGGAAGCTAATGGGGAAAAAAATAGGCAAAGGAAGGGGAAAAGAGAAAGTCAATTAACTCTCTTTCCACGGAAGTATCTTTTCTATATAAAGACAACAAAAGGAAACAGGAGGAGGAATAAACAAAAAGTAAAAAAAATACAATAGGAGACTTAATGAGGGAAGTTGAGAAAAGTTATAAAGAAATAGGGTAGAGAAAGAAAATGAGATGCTAATCTCTTTCCAAGGGTCAAGTATATCCCTCTAACAGTTAGCATGGCTAGGATTTTGCTTCTGCTTTTTGCCTCTGAGTGCTTCTTTAAAGCAAATATCTAACCAGGCTGTTTAGATTAGTTGATTGTCATTTGAGCTTCCTAGGTATTATGTTATTTCCCTGGTGAAAATTCTTCAGCTGCAAACATTTTCAGGCCATGGTTGTGTTGTTAGGGGTATGGGAAAAAAGCGTCAATCTGAGATAATTGTCTTATATATATATGGTTACTTTTCATATATTTTAGAAGATACGTTGTGGTAAACGTTGAAAAGTATATTGAGGCAAACAAGAACAAAAGGCATGTTCAAAAAGCTATTTTATTGATTGACAGACTTGATGAGGGAGGGAATGAAGAAGGACTGGTATTTGTACAACTCTGTTAAGAGTCCAGCTGCATTCCTTTGTCAGTATTTTTATTGACTTTCACTTCTAAAGAAACAATGATGCTTCAAGCTGTTCTCTGAAGTCTGGATATACTTTGGTGAACTAATGAGACAGAATGCATCACAGCTGTTAGCAAGGGTTGCATGTGTGTACATACATTTATACTAGAACAAAAGAGTTGTGATCATACTTTTCTCACTGACGTGCAATTGTTTCCATGCCTTTGGTGTTTTGAATAATAGCAGTTCACATGTTAGAAGGGCCATGATGAAATTTATGATCCCTGGCTCTGAAATAATTTATTGTATTGACATTTTTCTCTTTTACTGTTTTATATTTTCTCAGACTAGGAATAGAGAGGTAAGTCAGACTTTCTGCTTTTGATATTTGCAATTTTGCAAGCAAGATTGACCAAATGTCTATACCAGTTAACGCTAGACTGGTAGTGACTATCTGTCATAATGATACATAGCTGAAGAGGGCGCAGGACTCGTATTCGTTTTGTGATGAACCCAAATCTAGGGGCAAGGATTTCATATGTCCATCATTGTAGTAATAGTGATGGGCAGAAATTCACTGTTGTACTGTAAGGTAGCTGCAAAAAGGATGATGATGATTATTATAGGCTCCCATTAAATAATATAAAATATGAATTGAATAATGATTGTCAGTTTTTCACTGAATCTAGTAGGTGTCTGATCAGATAGAGATTCGTTCAGATAGCTTTATTTGCTTTTAGTTACTCGGTGAAAAGATACACGAGTTATTAATAAATGGTAACTAACTATTGCTTTAATGTATTTGCTTCAAATAGCTTATATTTGGGGTTCTGAAAATGCACCGGGACCTTAAAATTTGCAGAATATAATAAAAATGTTAAAAAGCGTTGGCACTGAAAATAGGAGATGTGAACAAGTAAAGATAGTTATACTGCTGGAAACTGGCCACCCAAGAAGATCTGGCAGATAAAGTAAGTATTAATAGCATTATTAATCTACTGAGTTTTACTCCCAGTAAAATAAGTAGAGACAGCAAGAGCAAGGAGGAGAAGTTATGAGGCAGCAGCACAAATAATGTAACAAATTTACAGTTGTCTGAGGAATAATGTTTGTGGTTCCTATTGCCGAAGTGTGAGTATACATGGGGACAGCAGCTATGCCAAATATCCAGATATTACAGTTTGCAGTGGGATAAAGGATGTAACACTGTTTAAACTCAGTATGCTTGTCATGTCATAGAATCATAGAATGTCATGAGCTGGAAGGGACCCCTAAGGATCATTGAGTCCAGCTCCTGTCCCTGCACAGGACAACCCCAAATTCACACCATGCGTCTGAGGGCCTTGTCCAAGTGCTTCTTGAATATCGTCAGGCTTGGTGCGAGGACTGCCTCCCTGGGGAGCCTGTTCCAGTGCTCCACCACCCTCTGGGGGAAGAACCTTCTCCTAATATCCAACCTAAACCTCCCCTGGCACATCTTCCCGCCATTCCCTTGGGTCCTATCGCTGGTCACCAGAGAGAAGAGATCCGCGCCTGCCCCTCCTCCTCCCCTTGTGAGGAAGCTGCAGACCGCAATGAGGTCTGCCCTCAGTCTCCTCTTCTCCAGGTTGAACAAATGAAGTGACCTCAGCCGCTCCTCATACAGCTTCCCCTCTAAACCCTTCACCAACTTCGTGGCCCTCCTCTGGACACTTTCTAGTAGCTTTGCATCCCTAATGTACTGTGGAGCCCAAAACTGCACACAGTGCTCAAGGTGAGGCTGCACCAGTGCAGAGCAGAGTGGGACAATCCCCTCCCTCGACAGGCTAGCGATACAGTGCTTGATGCACCCCAGGACACTGCTGGCTCATGTTCAACTTGCTGTTGACCAGAACCCCCAGACCCCCCTCCATGGGGCTGCTCTCCAGCCTCTCGTTCCCCAGTTTGTATGTACATCCAGGGTTACCGTGCCCCAGGTGCAAAATCTGGCACTTGCCCTCTAATTTGCCTCTCTAATTTGTCTAGATCTTTCTGCAGGGCCTCTCTGCCCTCGAGTGTGTTAACAGCTCCTCCCTATTTTGTGTTATCAGCAAACTTAATTAGTATTCCTTCAAGTCCTGTATCCAAGTCATTTATGAAGAGATTAAAGAGTACTGGCCCTAAGATGGATCCCTGCAGAACCCCGCTAATGACTGGCCACCAGCCCAGTGTAACCCCATTTACTACGACCTTTTGATCCTGACCCGTCAGCCAATTGCTCACCCAGTGCATTATGTGTTTATCCAGCTGTATGCTGGACATTTTGTCCAGGAGTATACTGTGAGAGACTGTATCTAAAGCTTTACTGAAATCCAAAATGATTACATCAACTGGCTTCCCTTGATCAACGAGGTGGGTAACTTTGTCATAGAAACAAATTAAGTTTGTTAAGCAGGACTTTCCCCTCATAAACCTGTGCTGGCTGGGACCAATGACTGCGTTGTCTTTCAGGTGTTTTTCAATAACTCCCAGAAAAATCTCCATAATTTTGCCAGGCACAGAAGTGAGACTGACAGGCCTGTAGTTACTGGGGTCATCCCTGTTGCCCTTCTTGAAGACCGGGACAATGTTTGCCAGCTTCCAGTCAACTGGGACCGCTCCAGATTCCCAAGAGCATTGAAAAAGCATTGAGAGAGCTGTCACTATGACATCAGCCAGCTCTTTAAGTATCCTTGGATGAATTTCATCAGGCCCCATCGACTTACAGGATCTAGCTGGAGCAGCAAGTCCTGCACAAGTTTGAGGTTGATTGGGAGTTTATCATTTCCACAGTCATGGTTCTCTAGCCCAGGGCTCTAGAGGTCCCACAGCCCACCATCAGTGTTGAAGACCAAGGTGAAGAAAGCATTAAACATCTCTGCTTTGTCTATGTCTGTTTGTGAGGTGACCATGCTTATCAAGTAATGGGCCAATGTTATTTCTGGCCTGCCTTTTGCCATTAACATATTTTAAAAAGCCCTTTTTATTGTCCCTTACAGTACTGGCCAGCTTCAACTTTAATTGAGCTTTGGCTGCACAAATTTCCTCCCTACAGTGGTGAACAGCATCTCTGTAGTCCTCCCATGTTGCCTGACTTTGCTTCCACTGGCCGTATACTTTCTTTTTTCACCTTATTTCTAGCAGATCATCCCTGGTCAGCCAAGCCGGCTTTCTGCCTCACCTGCTTGACTTCCTACACTTTGGAATTTCCTACTCCTGTGCTTTTAGGAGGTGGTACTTAAAAAGCAACCAGCACTGATGGACTCTAGCACGTTCAAAAGTTTTTCCCCAGGGGACCTTACTAAGTAATTCTCTGGGCATCCTGAGGTCTGCTCTCCTCATATCCAGAGTTGAGGTCTTGCTGGCAGCTTTCCTCCTGACACCATAGATATTAAACTTGACTGCTTCATGGTAGCCGTGGCCAAGGCAGCCACAAATCACCACTTCACCCATGAGACCCTCTCTGTTAATAAGCAACAAATCGAGGAAGGCACATTTCCTGGTCGGTTCCCTTAGTATCTGTACCAAGAAGTTATTGTCCAGAAGGTTTAAGAATCTTCTGGACCTGTTTGTACCAACTGTGTGGTATTCCCAGTTGACACCTAGCAAGTTAAAGTCCCCCATAAGGACGAGGGCAGATGACTTAGAGGCATCCCTTAGTTCCTTAAAGGATAACTCATCAGCGTCATCCTCCTGGCTAGATGGCATATAGTAGACTCCCACGACAACATCCAGTTTATTTGTCTGTCCCTTAATCCTTACCCAGAGGCTCTCAACTGTGCCCTTGCCAACTGGAAGCTCCATGCATTCCAGCTCCCTCACTACATACAGTGCCACCCTCCCACCTCGCCTGCCCTGCCTATCCTTCCTGAAGAGCCTGTAACCATCCATCACGGCACACCAGTCACAGGGCTCATCCCACCAGGTTTCACACATGGCAATGATGTCATATCTCTGGGACTGGGCCAAGGCTTCTAGCTCCTCTTGCTTGTTCCTCATGCTGCACACATTTGTGCAGAAACACTTCAAGTGCCGTTCATTGTGCCCATCGCCACGTGGAGCAGTCTGAAGAATCTCACTAGCAGGCAGCTCCTCAAACTTTGGTGTGCCATCCTGTTGCTCATCGCTGACTAGCCTGGTATTGTCCGTTCTCCCCTTCCAATCTAGTTTAAAGCTCTATCAATCAGCCCTGCTAGCTCCTGAGCAAAAAACCTTTTCCCCTTCTGAGAAGGGTGCATCTTAATGGATGTCAGCAGACCTGGTGATGAATAGACCATCCCATGACCGAAAAACCCCAAAGTTCTGCTGATAACACCAGCCTCGGAGCCATGTGTTGATCAGTTGGGTCTGCCTGTTCCGTTCAGTATTCTTCCCTGCTACTGAAATGATCAAAGAAAATACTACCTGAGCACCTGATCCTTCAACCAACCACCCCCAAGGCTCTGAAATCCCCTTTGTTTGCCTTTGGACTTCTCTTTGCTACCTCTTCTCTGCTGACATGAAGAGCCAATAGTGGGTAATAGTCTGAGGACCTTACCAGACTAGGGAGTTTTCCAGCGACATCTCTTACCGTGGCCCCAGGAAGGCAGCAGACTTCCCTGTGGTGTGGGTCCGGTGGCATATCGGACCCTCTGTTCCCCTCAGAAGGGAGTCACTTATGACAACTACCCTTCTTTTTTTCTTAATGTGAGTGGTTGTGGTGCAGGGGGGGTAGGCTGCCTGGACAACCCCTCCATCCCAGAAGGGCCTTCATCCACATCATCAGTTCTCTGCCCCCAAGTTCCAGGGCCTCATACCGGTTGTGTACAGGCACCTGGGAAGGTGAGGCAGGCCGAGATTTGCCTGCTGCCCCGAGCAGGGACCTGCTTCCCTTCTCCCCCATCTCCTGGGTCTTCTCCTTCTGCCTGGCGGTGAGGGGGTAGGGGTCCTTTGGCTCTCGTGCCATGGTTGGCTGGTGCCTCTGTCTCAGGGGCCGTAGAGTCCCATTCCACCAGTCAATCTCCTTCTCTGACTCCGTGAGACCCCCCAGCCTGGACACCTCTGTCACCAGGCCGAGCAGCTCCTTGGGCACATCTCCCGCAGGGGGACCGGGGACCCGGGCGGCCCCATGTTCCCTCGCAAGCCGTGCTTGGGGTGGGGGGGGGGGGGTGCCGAGGGCGCAGCTCTAGTGCCGTGGGGGTGGGGGGTGGGGTGGGGTGGGGGGTGTGTGGGGGGGGTGGTGGGGGTGGGGGTGGGGGGTGGTGGTGGTGGTGGTGGTGGGGGGTGGGGTGGGGGTGGGGGTGGTGGGGTGGGGGTGGTGGTGGTGGGGTTGGGGGGGGGGGGGGGGGGGGGGGTGCCGCGGCCCGAAGCGGCGAGGCCCCGCCAACCGCCGCGCTCGCGCTCCCCGGGGGCCGGTTTAAATTTCCCGCGGTTGCCCCTGGCCACGCCCCCGCTGCGTCAGCGCTCCTTCCCTCGCCGCGCTCCCCGCCGGTGAGGCGTCGCGGCGTGGTCGGCCACCCGCGATTCCTCGCGACAACAGCCAGAAGCCATTTTTGGTGGCTTTTGTGGGGGGCTTTGGAAGCGGAGTTAATCGAACGCACTTCTCGTACTGCTCTGCCGAGCCCCGGTGCCGGGGCACTGTGCCGTTGTTGCTTCTCGTGTATTTCTCCAAAAATTAAAAGTTGTTTTCCTGATGTGCTGGATAGATTCTTTTTTTTCTTTTTTTTCAGACAAACTTCCTGTACTTTCAGAATGCCTCAACCCCCTGGGACTGTCATTCATTAAAAGTTTGGGTCGCGGTCCGCATTGTTTCTGAACTACTGCTTCTTTCCCATCCAGCAGTACTGGAGGCAATGCCACATCAGGCATTGGAAATCTCCGCTGTACTCTCTGCGTGTATTGACATCAATGCTTTCGCAGAAACATGTTAGGCATTAATTAAAGGATAGGTCTTCTTTCTAATGTGTGAAGAAAATTGTGCTCTAAGTCTGTGGTTTTCTATTAAGATTCAGATTTAGCTGCCAGTTTTCAGTGAACGCTTCTATTCACTATTTTGTTTTGTTGCTCTTGCCTTCCTGATACTCACCATGACTTCACAGCTAAATAATGGTCAGTAGAAATTCTTCAGTATATGCTTTTCAGAGTTAAAGAACAGACTGTAACAGCATTTGGCTACACAGGCCTCCCTGAAAATGACATGGAGGTGTTTTATTTTATTTTAATGTTTGGTTTGTAGCATCAACTTAAAGGGCCAGAACAGAAGAAGGATGTGATTGCTAGATACACTGCATGTGCATAAAAAGCAGTTTCTACGTCCTCCATTCTAATTGTTCCTGGTCAAGAGAGTAGGTTTGCACAGTTGGAAAACTGAAGGCAGTGATAGGTCAGATGATTTAGAAAAGATTGACTAAAACCAGAAAATACTGTGAAACACCTTTGCCTGACATCAAATAGAATAAATCACTGACAGTAACTTCTTTTTTGTACAGAATGTGTTCAATATAAGCAGTCTTTAGTGGTCCTTCTTTATTACACAAAGCTTGATGAAGCCAAGTGCAATTAAATCCAGAAATTGATCTATCCACTAGAAAATATAGTCTTTCCAGGATATGGACTAGGCTATTCCATATTACACGGTCTAGGAGAGGAGGGAGAAAAAAACTAACACATTGGTGATTTCAGATCCTACTATAGATTAGGGCTCCCGTAGGTGGGTTAAGAAAGGATGCAGCTTCCAGGCAAAAGGTCAAAGTAAATACAATACCTGGGACAATAACTTCAACACAGAAGACTGTAATAAAAAATCCTATCTGTGGGGGAAAAAAATAACTTATATTTTTAAATAAACAGATGAGACATATCAACAAAGTCACCTGTAGCTAGAATTTCCTAGAAATATGAAAAGCAGAATAGGAAAAATTTGTTTGGAAAAAGAGAATAAAAACAATTCAGCAGAAAAACTGAAACTTAGTACATTAGCTGTCAGAGAACCATCATTCACTTTTTGATTCCTCAGAAGCAGAGGAGGACGCAGTGCTCTCCTCTGTTGCTTCAACTTCTTTCCTCTTAGTAAAAATCCGTTGTTTAGTCTGAAATTTCACATCTGTTTTATACAAACTGCATGAGTATTTTAAACTTCAGCTATAAATGTTGTTAAGACATCATTTGCTGCTCACAGTACGGTTTATAATTGGGATCACGTACTCCCTTCTTGAATCAGGAATTGAAGCCAGGATTCCCTATCTCAGTAATTATCTCAGAAATCAGTGACAAACTGAGTCTCATCTGTGAGCTGGGCTCTGTCAAGGGTGACAGACTGCTGGTTACTACCAGTTACTCCATTAGCTCAGAAGGAAGAGGAATGTGCTGGGAATCCAAAGGTACCAGCCTCTAGAGGGGGGGGGGGCTTTGGCATAACGGACTTTTTTTTTTTTAACTTGTCTGTAATTTGTTTGTTTTCAAAATCTTCCTTACTTCCTTTTCCCCAAACTAAGTTAAACCCAAGTAAACATCCTGTTTAAAAGTAAATAAATAAACAAAAAAATTTAGCTATGTAATCAAATCTGAAGCATGAGATTTACTTATGCAAGTGATCTGAATTAAGTCAGCATGAAAAGTCCAGCACACTGGAATTGTATCCCCTTAAGATCTAGGTTTTGGTTTTAAAAAGATTTTGTTTGTTTGTTTGTTTGTTTTAGACATCTCTGAAAAACAGTGGCTTTACAGATATAGTGTCCTTTGAGGTTTTTCTATCCTTTCTCCAATACTGCGGTCTCCTCCTGTCTTTGGGATGTATATCTAGCCATTTGCTTTCTTCTCTTTCTTTCTGTTTCTCAGGGTTACTCATAATCTCTTGGGTCTCTAAAGCATGTCCAGGTTGCTTTACCATTCAGCAGCTGAAGGTAAAGCAATATAGAAGCTGAACCAAACCTTTTAGGTTTAATTCTGATAGAAGTTTTGCATTATGATTTAGGAAGTCACCATCTCTTTCTGGGGGTATCTTACAAGCTGGGCAAGTGATGTTCTTCAGGCCTGTCTAAGTTATAAGCCCTTTGAGGCAAATTCTCCTTTTCTTTTGTGTGAATACTGCCTCAGTGTTTGCATTTTGACTCGTAAGTACAACTGGAATATAAAATATGTAATGGTAAGTCCCTCTAGTAAGCTCCAGCTTTGATTTATAACTACCACTGAAGATATGCTGATTATTCCCCATCTTAAAGAACTATATCTTAAGTAAGCCAGAAAGTTGAAAAAGGCTGCATCTGGCATAAGCTTTAGTATTCTGTTTCAGTGGTATTTTGAAAGCTAAATGTTTTGCTTGAGATGGATGTTTAGAGTTAAAATTCAGTGGTCTTACAGAATAAAGGCTCTGTTTTGGGGCCATTTGAAATGTGTGATTAGTTTTATTTTCCTCTCAATTTTTGTATGCTGGCTGTATTTACATTGTATGCCCAGATGGTTTTCTTTAATGTCTTCGCATAACTTACACGTAACATCGTTCACCAGTGTTGTTTTCTTGATTTATGCCTCTGTGTTTGAATAGTTTGAAAACATTGTTAGGGCACCTAGTGGGGGAACTGCTTTTTTAACACTGTAGATGGCTGTTCTCTATCAACAGAAAACTGGAAGCTTGTGTTTGTGTGTGAAATGTCAGGCAATACTATAGTCATCTCATGCTGGGTTTTTTTTTTTATGTCATCCTTTAAAGAAGCCTAAAACCTTTAGCCCCAATTGAAAGAGCATTCTTTCTTAGCACACTAATAGCTCTGGAATTAAGGATTAAGTAAGTAATTTATATTTTTTTGTAAGGGATCATATTATTCCGATGTACTAAAATGCCATAGAAGATGCTAAGGCCGGTATGACTAAGATGAAGAAGAAACTTAAGAGCTGATACATGTGACATGAACTATTCATGGAAGGAAAATTCAGTGTTAGGTAGAACTAGAAATGCTCATTGAGTAGGTAAAAAGTCTGCAAATACTACTGTCTATAACCATTCTGTACACAGCATTTTCTGAAAGAAAAGGTTTACAGTAAAGAAATATTTATAGAAAAATTCAAAATTACTCCGCAACCCGATGTGCAAGTCAGATGTCCTGCACTGTAGCAGATAGTTTTGTTCTATGAGTAAAAGTACCTGCTTTGCAATGGCAGCCTAAAATAACAGGATGTATAGAAATCCATAGCGTGTTAAATTGAACTAGCAATTGAGGGTATTCTCAAAACAAAATAGCACAGGCTTCCTTCTTTCTGCATCTGGGGAGGGCCTGAGGGCTTTTGAGATTACTTAAAAGATGAAGTCTAATTGTGAATGAAATTATGCAGCTGGCACAAGGAATTGATTTCTCATCAATTTTGACTAGGCCAGTAATAAAGTGGTTTAGCTGCAATGACTAACAAGTATTTCTGTTCCACTGTTGAACAAAATGGGCTAGTAATATTCACAAACAATGGAAATTTACATTTCTCTTGAAATGTGCTGTTGCCAGAGGTCCATTTCATCCCTATTTAGGGGAAAGAAGAGTAGAAAAGCATCTCATTTTTTTTATAATGTGAATGTGATAGAAATTAGGCATAGTACATCAAATTTACTGCAAATGTGCCACCTAAACTGGTGAACCCGAAGTTATGTCGGTAAAGTGAAGATATTACCTAGTTACACCTTGCCAACACATTGAGATCTTTTCAGGGAGGCAGGACTTCTGTGCAATCCCAAAGAGATGAGATCTATCAAAGTAATTATTGGTTATACAAAAAAGTACCTACTTCTTGTCTGAAATCTTTCCACATACATTTCTTTGCATCTCATACCCTCTTCAGACAGTGCTTAGAGGAAAATATTACGCTAAATTCACTATGCTGGGAAAACATAATTAGAAAGCTTGAAAACAGCAGTTTTCACTAAATCATGACTTGCAATTAATGTTCAATTTTGTAAGCCTGCACTCTACATTCAGACTCACTTTCATCTAAAACATAACAGAACATATCAATTCTACAAACGACCTGAAGCATGAGCAGATCTGTAGCTTTGAGTGGAAGAACAAGTCTTTTTTTCATTGATTACAACATTTATGTTTGCCAGGGTCATACATTCTTGCAGACCATCATTGGTAAAGTATAAATTTTTCTGAATTAGTCTTGTGACTTGGTTGATTTAGTGGAAGAATTTAGATCCTTTTAGTCTGATAAAGGCCTGTTAGGAGTTCATTGCTTTTAAGACTCCTTTATATTTCTGGTTTTTTGCAGAATAGCTAGTGTTCTCCCACAGAAAAAAAAAAAAAAAAAAAAAAAAAAAAAAAGACTTGTAGGCTTAGGAGCCCTTGGAGCAATTTACTCCTTTCTGTATTTTTTTTTTTTGGAGTTGAGTGTGTTTAATGCAGCCTTGTGGTCTGTTTTAAGTTGTGTTATTCTACGAAGGCTTTGTCTCCCAGATGATGTTAATTCTCCCTGCATTGCATAATTTTGATTTCTCAGTTGGTGGAGAAAGGGAAAGTACCTGTGAATACATTTCAGTTCTGCAAGGCTCCTTTTAGGTGTTGCATGCAAATGGCTGCTAATATATGCCACTCAGTTCTCTGGGAGACAGAGGAAGGTCTTGTTGGTCTGTTAGCACTGTGGTGCTCTGAGTCTCCTCCTGACACTACTTGTACTACCACTGAGAGAGAGGCTTCACAAACCTACATTTTCCCATGTGTCTGGGCAATGTTCTTCCTAACTCATGTTCATGGCTTTCCTTTCATTGCTCCTGATCTCGCTCCCGTGCCCATTTTTCAGGCCGTTATCTCTGTTGGTTTCAGCACGTGCTCATCAGCTAATCCCCTGAGCCTCTGCCATCTTTCATAGCAAGGGAAAGCACCAGAGGTCTCTTTGATGTTCTCTGCCCTAAAAACGTAGCTCTTCAGCATTAACTCCCTAAACTACATCCATGGCTGAATAAGAAGTTTTTTTATCTGAACTTTGCTCTGCAGCTACATCCAGTCTCCCTTCAGCATCCCATTGCTGTTGAATTCTTGTGCTTCGTTTCCTGTCCTGAATTCCTGTACTCCAGAATGATGCTTCCTTTCTTTCGTTGTTTGAATAACAGAGTTGTCTTCTGGCAGATAGCTATTGCTATCCTTCCTCTAGTATTTTTTCCACAATGATCCACAGCCTAGCCATTTTCCTCCTCACCCATTTGAATGTGGAAATAAAAAGCAAACAAATGAATTAAAACTCTACCTGACTGGGTCCCCTTGCTGCTTTTTCTTCAATTCTCTCAAGTACATTAACTTGGCAAGTGAAGATGGGCTTGGTGAATTAGAGATTTTGTGAGTAGACTGGAAATGTACTCAGGCCTGAAATATTGCACTGAAACTAGTCTTCAAGGATATGTTGGAAGTAGTCTGCTGACACAGCTATTCATTAAATGCTTTGGAATTCCTTTTTTTATCACGTGGATGTTCCAGGGCTTCTCAGCAGGGCTTATTGGCTTAGGTGCAGCTCCCCATAAGCATGACTAGACTCTGAATCGGTTTACTTCAAGCCAACATGATATGTCTGTTCTGATCTTCCATGCTTGCAGTATTAATACAAGTTAGGAGAGTTTGAACAGAACTACCTTAGTTCTTCCCAAACCCAAAAGCATGTAGGAATGTCCACCCAGCATGTAATTGGAGAAAAACAGCATGTAAATGGAGCCAAGGGAACTGAGAACAATGGAACGAAGTGGAAAGACATGCGGTGGTGAGGAATCAACATGTTCCTGAAAAGCCCTCCCAGAAGATGCAGTAGCTGCTGTGAACACTCTAGTTGAGAAAAACTTGCTAAGTTTTATGTTTGTTTTTAGTACTAAACGTTTTGGCTGTCTCCAATGAAACTATTAAAATATCAAATTGCAGATTTTAGAGTAGTAGAATGCATATAGTGAGACAAAAGAAGAGCAAGCTATAAACATGTTCTGCCACCAGTGTACATATATTAAAAAGATTTTTTTTTCTAAGCAAAAGTCAGGCACTAGTTAAATAACTTTTGCACATAACTGCCTTTTTTTGATTTCTTTTCCGGAGATGTTTGAAACAAGGCATATAGCTTGCTACTGTGTTATATTTATGTAGATTATGGGAAATAACTGACAGACCCATTCATAGGCAATTTAAACATATTCCTTTTTTCAACAAAATTATCTGACACACTTAAAAAGAGGGAATTCAACATCCAACTTAACTGCCTGTGGGAACGATAGCCCTGAGTCTTCCCAGAAGAATGTAGAATGAATTTAACTTTTCAGAGGGCAAAGATATTTAAAGCAACACAAGCTATGTAAAGAGCTTAGGGATAGTCAACTAAATAGTTTTCTGTTGACTCAAGCACTCTTTTTCTTATTGTCACACAGCATGGGATCAAGGGTGGTGGAAATATGCATGTGAGGAAGCGTGAAAAAAAGGCTCACTCTCGTTGTATATCTTAGTGGCTTTTTTAGACTTGGCCTTATTGCAACATAGTTGCTGTTGCTACAGTCCAATCTGAAACCTTTCCATCAGAAATGATATTTTGAGTACTGACTTCTAAATGTTTTGTATCTCATTGTTCTGAAATTTGTCACATCTAGAGCTTGGGAGGCAAATTAAATCCCATTTAATTTTAGATGGATACTTTGCTATGCTGAAGACTAGATTTGTTTTTGTTATTTTTTTGGCTTAATATTTCTATTGACTTCTGAAGTTAGAAACTTTGTAGAGTTGCAAAGGTGGGTAGCACAGTCATCGGAATGGCTCAAGTAACTTGGCACGGGACATGTGCTTTGTGTGTAGACCAAGGAATGTATTTTTTAAAATGTTTGGTATTAGTCTAATTTTGTTTTAGCTGAGCTGAATTAAAAGTACAATGAACACAATGCTTCTGGAATTCCTATTCATGCAGTACGGATGCTCATATATAGATAGCATCAAGCTAACTTGCTACCCATTTTCTTTGTTCCACTTAAACAATAGCAGATCTACATCTTTCAGGTTTGTTTTCATAAGATGAGTAAAGCACGTCTCTTGCTCGGCATGTGAACCTCAGCCATATCCTGAAGAAATTCCTGGACACGCAAAGAGGGTCATGACTGGGAATAGTCAGCATGGATTCATTGCCTTCTCTGATGAAATGACTACATCTATGGATGAGGGGATTGCAACAGATATCGTCTGCCTTAACTTTAACAAGACTTTCGACATTGTCTCCTGTGGCATCCATGTGTCCAACTTGGGTTGTTGGTGTAGACAGGTGAAATACTAGGTAGATGCAAAAAATGGCTGGACTATTGGCCTCAGAAGGTACCGGTTAGTAGTGGATACTGTACCTGGAGTCCAGTTACCAGTGGAGTTCCTGAGAGTCTGTTCTTGGACCTATCTGTGTAATATCCTATTTAATATCTTTATTGATGACTTGGAGAAGGAAATGGAACGCAGCTTGATTAAATTTGCTTGACACCAAATTGCAGGGAGCAGTTAATACATGTGAAGGTAGCATTGCTGTTTAGAACAACCTATGTAGCTTGGGGGAATGGACAAAACACAACCTCATGAAATGCAGCAAAGACAAATACAAAGGCCTGCACCTGGGGTAGACTGACCTCATTCAGTGGATGACTGGCTGGATAGCAGCTCTTCTGAACAGGATCAGGAGTACTGGTGGGCTAAACATAAGCCAGTAGTATCCTGGGCTCTATCAACAGGAACATAACCAGTAGATTGAGGGAAGTGATTATCCCCCTTTACTCAGCACTCATTAGACCTTTTCCTGATTACTGTGTCCATTTTTAGGCTCCCCAATACGAGATGGTAAACTTGAGCAAGTTTAGTGCAAGGCCACCAAGATGATCTGGAGGCTGGAGCCCCTGAGCAGTGAGGTGAGGCTGAGACAATGTTCACCCTGGAGAAGAGAAGATGTCTTTCAGTTTGAATACCAGCATGCCAGTAGTTCTGAGGCAGTTACCAACTAGACGGAAGCAGAGTCTTTACTGGACTGCATGTTGGGACAATGAGACACAATAGTCATAAGTTGAAACAGGAGATTCCAGCTGCAGATAAAAGGTGGGGAAAATCATTCTGAGGATAATTATGCATTGCAACAAGTTTCTCAGAATGATTCTTGAATCTCCATTCATAAAGATTTTCAAAATCTGACTGGACAAAGCCCTTGGGTGCCTTCCAACCTGAATGATTCTATGAAATAAATAACATCTAAGCAAATAAAAGTAATCCAGTCCACTTGTCTCCTCAGGAGGGTTTTATGCTGCCTACAGAAACTACTACCAGAATGTGGATCTTGAATGTTCACCTACTAAGAAATGTAGTGAGAGCGTTTGTTTTATGACTTTCATCACACTAGTGTAGATTTGACTTAGTCAGTCTGTCTAAAAGCACTTATCTCTACACAGAGATTTTATTTGTAAGACTGGAGGAAGGAATCTTAAGGGGAAAATCTGGAAGTTGGAAGAGGAAGAATGCAGTCAAGAACAGAGTCGCACGTCTGAACTGTGACTGACTGGTTTCAGAGATTTGGCAGATACTTTTAACCATGAACAATAGGTTTAAGTGATCGCTGCCAGCGTGCTTTTTACAATGAGGCTAAATTTCCAATTGTTAACCCTGAACACGATAGTAATATGAATGTTTGCAAACATTTTTCTGCCTTCTGTATTTCTGTCTGGATTCCCACTGGCAGAATTTTGATGCATTTGGGGCATAAGTGCACATGCTCTGAATCTCTTTGCCTAGTAGTTAGTAAATTAAAATACTGGCAAGCATTGTTATTGCTTCCAAAAGCAAAATACCAGCAAATAAATGTATTTTCAGATCTGTCTTAGAAACTTTCTTTTGATCATATTATCCAGGAAGCAAGGATAAGTGGTAAGATTGCTCTCCTTCTGGCCCCATTTTTTTTTTTTGCAGTGTCATTGTAATGAAACCAAGAATGGTGATTGCTTTGGGGTTTGGTTGGGGTTTTTCTGTTTGTTTTGAGGAGGAGCTCTTCTTACACAGTGTGTTCCTGAGGGGTACAAAATGGAACATAAGGCAATGCAATTACAGTTTTAGTAACTGATCCAGCTTGGATAAATTTTCGTAATGCATTAGTCACTAGTATGTGGATTAAGGTGGAAAGAAATAATGGTGTAGGCATAGAAACAATGAATGTAGACATTTTGTCTGATTCTGTGAATGACAGGGATATCTAAGAGAAGAACTGCTTGATCGCATTCTCTGGCAACCTCCTGTGTATACTTATTTTGTACAGTGAGTGTCTGTGTTCTAGCTTCACATTAAATATCCCAGAGGAGATATTTAGCAGATGTGACTGCAGCGGAACATCCTCTGGCTGTATTTTCCTTCTTTTCAGTTTAAATCTTATTACAGGGCCTATTGTTTCCTTAAAATATTTTACCAATTCCTTTCCTTCCTAAAGGGGATTCTTCCTCTGAGCATTTCTAAGCAAATTCATCATATCATATGTTTCAGTCAAGCTTTTCTCATGGTTATATTGATACATTGTCACTGAATTTAATTGGACCATATTGGTGTAATTGAAAGCAGAAGATTGGCTGCTTTAATCTATTTCCCCAGTCAGTTTTTTTCCCTGCTTGGAATTTCTTCAAATTTGTCAACATCTTCAGGGTAAGGAGGTTCTCCCAGTTCTAATAGCACCTGAATTCTTTTTGAAGCACAGAACATGTTTCCGCAGGCACATTATTAATTATGGATATTTCCCTAATTCTACTTCTCTGACTATTGTCCAATAATTCACATCTGCCTAGCCACATCTGGTACAAATAAAAAAATTTTTTGTGTTTTTCATATCAAACATGTAATAATGACCATTTTGCTTTTGTTCTTATTTTTAAATCAAAGTTGGTAAATCCTTTTTGTATAATCTCTTAAGCTTTATAATATTGCACAGGATGAGGCAGCTTTTCTATGATTTACTTAGCTACATTTGCTTTCTTGCTTCTGGACAACTAGTGATTTGAGATCTGATACCTTTGTATCATTTCCCTTCTGAGTATTTGCTCCGTTTGGAGCTAGGATAACCCATAATTAGAATCAACAAAGTTATGCAAAACTTCTTCATAAGAGGGATGAGTTGGAATAAAAACCACTCATGGGCTGCAGAGGCTGTGATGATGTTTTTTATGCCTGTATTGTCTTCCATTTGAGGAGCTCAATGCAAATTATTCTCTGTAAGCAATGGGAACATTAGGAGGCATTGTAGAGTTAATGGTCAAATTACTTTTTAAGAGATGTAATTTTCCCTGTTCCTCCTTCCAGCCAACACACATAAACGTGTATGTGCACATAGCTATCTAAATTGCTAGTTGTGCCAATCTCATAATTGCATTTGTACATACAGGTTTTGAGATTCAAGCTATTATAGCCCTGGCTTAGCTTCCCAGTAAAGTATTCCTCTTCTCAGACTGTGGTTTCCTAACATAGGTAGGAACAACCCTGGCTCCCTTTCCCCTCTTTAGCTGCTAACCTAAGTTGCTGCCAGAGCATGCTGCAGAAATAAATTTTGTTCTTTTCTTTTTGCATTAAACATTTTTCATGGGAAGTTTCTGTAATGGCTCCTTTTTACAGAGGAGAGAGGACAACAGCAGCTCATCTGAATGGCCCTGCCATACTCGCAGCTGTGTATTTGAGGCGAAATGTTTTATTTGGGAATGTACAATGAAATGAGAAGGATGTTTTCAAGAAAAATCTGAATATGATATGTATAATAAAGTATGATAAATCATAGAAAGATTTTTAGATATAAACACTGACTATAGCTCTATCAGTGTAAAAAGAGTGGGGAGGGCTGTTGATGTGACCTTAATTTTGCCCCGTGAATACCTCTGTAATGTGTAAGAGGCTTTGCTTTGCAGAGGTTAAGTGTAATTCAGAAAGATATATTGAAGCCTGACTCCATGAAGGCTTAGCTGTCTACATTTGTCTAGAATGATTGACCTCATCAGCAGTACTACTGAACCTAAACAGCATTGAAAGACATCTGGAAAACAAGATTACAGTAGGTTATGAAACACAGCTCCCACGGCTTTCATCTAATTGTTCGTTTTGTTAATGGCATAAGAGTCTTTGACAAGAATCAGAGCCTAATATATCTGAACTAGCTCACTCTGAAACACTTGTAATCATTACTGGATTAAGTACATTGAGTACTATTATAATCAATGTTGTACTTAGATTTACCTGTTCTGTCAATCACTGAAACAAAAACATGCTACAAATGCATAAACACAAAACTTCTGATGCTTAAAAACCTGAATTATGGATTAATTAATTGACTGTATTAGAATCACCTTGTTTTGGTTTGGTTTTTAAACCCTAACAATCATTAGGGACTGATAATGAGACATAGATAGTGGGTTTTTTAAAGCCAAAATAGTCCATGCACCCATGGCACAAGAATCCTTTTTGACTACTTTGCAAAGCACCCACAAAGATGTTCAAGTGAGTCCGTCCCTGGTTTAACTGGCTTTTGTAGTTTTTCTAAACTCAAGCATTACATAAATACAGAACATATTTAGGCAGTTGTCATGAGTAGTCCATAGGTACATTGACTTGGACTGTGAGACAGAAAACCTCTTTTTTATATTTAAGTACTGCTTAAACGTAAGAGAATGGCTTATAACCAGACTGTGGTAACATTACAGTTCCCTGGAAGACACAGCTTTTAAGTTATGTACTTCTACGTGACATTTATCCGGTTCCACCAGGACACTTTGAATGTGCTGTTAAAAATCTCACGGTATTTTAAAGTCTAAAAAAAATATATTGACCTTTTCCTCCATGTGACTTGTGGAATGCTGATGGTAAATGAAAAACACAGGCCAAGAGTCTTAATCTGCAGCCATAATTCCACACAAATACTTAAGGTAAAGTTAATGGCTTAACAAAGCTACTTAACTACATGAAAATGATTATAATATAAACACTCCTGAATGGGAACATATTTTGGTTGTGTAGATAAAACATAGGCAACGTACAAAACCAGATATATATTGTGAGTAATGCAAAACAAAGGTGTTTAGGTACCACTCTCTGTGTGTATCAGTAGTGCATATACAGCCACGGAATACTAAATATTTTAGGCGTTGTGTTTTGGGGAAGCTACTGACAAACAAGAATTTATAAACAAAAAATAGGGCTGGAAAGAAAGTCTGTTCCAGCCCTAAATAATATTATACCTATAATAAGAAATACTTGCCTTAGCTGTTACTGAAGTTCCCAAGTGATGAAGAGTCTATAATCTCCCCAGTTTATTTGTTTCATACTTAGTTCCTCCTTAAATAGAAAGCTTTTCTTAATATCTAGTTTATATGCTGCAAATTAAGCCCATCATTTCATATCCTCACAGAATGGATGTGGAAGACAGATGATTGTGGTAGTCTTCTCACATTCTTCTACCAAACTTTTTTTGTGCATATTCCTGTAATTTTCTCTTCTGATTCCTTGCCAGCTCTCGTTATCTTTTCTCATAAATTATGTATTCAAGGCATATCTTTATATTTGTCGGTGATCTCTGCTCTGGTTGGTTCGCACCCCTCTCATCCAACCTTGTGTATGTGGTGGGGTTTGCCAGGCAGACCAGTGACACATCAATAATTAATAAGATCTAATATAAAAGTTTGAAACAATAAGAAATAGTTTGTTCACATCTAAAGAGGGAAAATGTGAAACATCCACTTATGTACAGTCGATTTGAGTAAATATAGGTGTTGAATCTAGGTCTTATCAGGGATCAGCATTCCTTATTCATTTGCTTCCTTGGCCAGAAGGATGAAAAAGTTGATGAGATGTATTCATGTGCAAAGGAATTTCAAATTTGCATATAGCAAAGCAATGATCTATCAGAACTGCTGCTGACTTTGAAGGATAAAGAAGAACAGATTTTCCTCTGTGCCTGGTGCCCTCATGTGGCTTTGATATTCAGCTTCTTGTGAATTAATTAAATGCATCACTGCATAGCTGACACTTTTGCTGTGTAAATGGTAGAGAATAATTTGCCTGTATAGCCTTGTATGTTCTTCTGTGAATACAGCATCTTCTGGAAAACCAAAATATGCTGTTTGCCACATGGCCAGTTGGATTTGGATATGCAAACTCCTTGAGTCCCCTAACTTAAACAAAGAACATTTCTCGCAGTCTTCACACATTGGTGTACACGATTCAGACCTTACTTCTCCAAGGGTTGTTATGGCTAAAAAGTTTTGTGCTAGAGTCGCTACCTTCTTTAGTGATAGTGTTAAAATTGCCACCATAGATCTATTGGTGCTTTTAAAGAACTACAATTTTTTGTTTTTCAACTCTAATGTTAGGTCAATTTTTTATACTGTATGCTGAGCTGAAATATCAAGGATTACTTCTGTCAGGAAATAGAGTTTAGAATGTACTTTCTCAGCTAACTTAAAATTGTCCCATTTTTCTTCCAGCTACAACTGCAGTATAACAAAGAAATTTCTATATTTAATGCTGTAAAATATACACAGGATAAATATTTCTTTGCACAGCACTTCTGAGTCTGTCATTAGAATATTTCTAAATTAGTGATCTAAAAATCCCACTTTAAAACACATTATTTAGCCACAAACATTATGCAAAAAACTTTATATAGCATATTCATTACATGTCCATAAATTACAATAATAAAACTCTTGCACAAGCAAGAGGTGAATATAGTTTCTGTGGAGGCTGCTGGTGTGTTTTGATGCAACGGCTTTCTTGTAGTGTGCTTTCTAAAGATGCTTGCCAAAGCTTTTCTTTACAGGTGGATCAGATAGATTTAATAGGTATGGAAATTTTGCATTAGCCCTAAAAGACTATACATTTTTAAGAGACTTTGCAGAACTTTGAAACATTTGAAATTTTACTCTGTCAAGTTTTTGGGTGGAATGGCACAGAACTGAAAATTCTGATTCAAAACTGAAAAAAACACTTTCTTGTCATCCATACTACTATTAACAAAGAGATCAAGGGAGTCTGAAAGTGAAGATGGAAAAAAACTGAAGCTAAAGCAGCTGGAACCAGGCATATGCTTTTTTGTTAGTATGATTATCTAATGACCATATTCATGCAAGTACCTGCGTGACAGCAGTCGCATAGCCTTTCATAATGCTTGGCCAGCAGTATTGCTGGGAACACTGCGTCTTGTGTATCTCTGTAAGCATTGCATTTCTTTTTCTCCTGCTTTTTCTAAAGATTCAGAATCCAGCTGTAACTTTGAGTGATTCCATCAGAAAAAAAGTTCCAAAACTTTGAATGGTTCAATATTGTGGCAATATTGATGGCATCTCCTCTACCTCCCTCTTCCCTCTTTTCCTCTTTTTCTCCCAAACTGGAGTTATATTACTGTATTTCTTTGAATTCACACTACTTAAATTCTTTGCACCTGCCATTCACCCAAATCCCTCTCTGGTTTGTCTTGGAGCACAAATGCTGAACAGAGCAAGAAAGATTTCAAGACAGTTTTTTCTTTGATCTTTCTTGTCCTTGTAATGCCAGACCTAGTGAAACTTGTCACATTAGTGAAGATAACATTTTTCTTGCTAATAATCTCACTCAGAAGTTTCCTGAGTAACATGTTAGTTCTTCTCCTAAGGTTTGAGGTAGACAAAGAAATTTAGCATAATTGCTACTGAAAATCATTAAATGTTAATATGCTTGGACTATAATACTAGTGCATGTACTAAGATCTTCATGTTTCATTTTCATTAAGATAAAATAATTTAACAGTATGAAAAGAAAAATCTAATATAAAAACTATCTACAGCTATATCGTTCTTTTCAGCTGTATCATTCTAAACAAAATGGCATTTTTTGTACTGTATCTTAGTCAACAAAATATGCGATTTGCAGTGCCTTGCAATCCACTCTTGATGATGCCATTCATTCTTCTGCTATATGCCTGTGCTTACTGAGCTCTAAATACCAAGCGTCCCAAGTTAAGGCGGCTGTTACTTCACCTTATCCTCTCGTTGTGTGGTATGTGGAAATATAACTGAGGTTTACAAAAGTCTACCATAAGGTGTTGCAAAAGAACAGACCGGTTCACTCTACGTCTGAGCTGCAAGTTCTGATCACAGCCCAACAGATCAGTAGTAATGCTATTGTTATGAAACCCCAGCATTTGGTAAATAAGAAGCAAAGCAGGAGAATAAATATGCGTAATTCCTTAAACTAATATTCCTAGATTTTTTCCTTGTAGTTTTGACACCAATTACTGGTGTAATTGGTGTAATGTTGTAACATTTTTAGAAAGGGAAAAATATCTTTCTTGGTTCATCCTCTATTCTGAAAGAGTAGATTTTTGTTTTCTGTACCGAAAATAAATTTATGAACGTAATTTGAGGCTAAAGGTGAAGCTCTGTATGGACGACCTCAAGTCTTGTCATGTTCATAAGACATCTGAAAACACAGGAATTGCATGGGACTTAGCACTTGTTTTACCTCTGTTAGCTGTTTCGGCATCTTTTTGCACATATACATTTATTTTTCTCATGAAGTAGACTAGATTTCTTTGTGAGTATGATCTATATAAGCTTACCTGTGCATGATTAAAGTAAAAGCAATTCCAAATATCCCATGTAGGTTAATCCATAAAACCCTATGTAATGTAAGAACGGGAGAAGTTTAAGTATAGCCTTTGACTATAATGTAAAAGTGGAATGTTCTCAGTGTTTATCAATTTAATCAAGCAAGTGAATACACTCGGTCAAATTAAAATATCTAATTATTTATTCACATAGAAACTAGTAAATTTTAGAGTTCGTAGCACAAAACTTTTTATTAAAAAAAGAAAACAAGCTATGCCATATAGCTTCTTTACTCTCAATAAAATAGCATAATTGCAGTTAAACTTAAGATTACAATAAAAATGAAACATTCCAGATTACATCGGTTGGAGCACAATGTGATGAATATAATGGGAAAGTCCTTGTTAGAAATGTTACCACAAGGAAATATGAATAGCTAACACCCATCTTCTCCAACTAGAAATCAAGAATATTTGAGTAGATCTTGGCATAAAAGGCACAAAACACAAAGCAAAGCATGCTTGTGTCATTTGTCACAAAGAAGCATTGACATTTGTGCAACATGGAAAAAGATCAGCATTTTTCCAAACTCTTCCAATATCACGGATACTTAGGAAACAGATCGTCCCCTTAATGCCAGTGCATCACTCCCAGTACAGACGGCAGTGACTACAAGACAAGAGGAGTACATAGAAGAGAATACATCCATAGCCTTCCAGGAAATCTTAGCTCATATATTGAGGAAGCTGCTGCTATAGTATTGTTAGTAGTAAATAAATACACTGCAGCCTTTTAATAGTACAGCCACTGGCAGCTAGCACTTGTGGGAATTATATAAGACTGGTAAGAATGTTAACAATGCTGGAAACCCCGCATAAACACAGGTCTACTACTTGCATTTAAATGTGTGATGCCAGCTCCCTCTCTGCTTCAAATAAGCTTTTTTTAAAAAGTTTTTGTCCTTGAAATAAAGGACTCTCTTCAGAAGAGAATGCTGCCTATTGCACAGACGAATGGCTTTTCTGATTTTAAGGTGCTTCAGAAATACAGGTCAAACATCCATGGTATTACCTTCTGTAATGGGCCATCATACAAGCATCTTGTTAGCAGCCTATCTGCTATATTTCTATAACAAGCCTATCTTCATCATCACTGCTAGTGTCGTCATACTCAACTCTGGTTTGCTTCCTCATCATCTCTAAACCTCTCTTTTTGTATGTCTTGGAAGGTGCTGCAGAGTAAGTCTTGACCTCGGGGGACCTGAGAGTAATTGGGGTCTTTTTAAAAGTGGTAGTAGTAGCGGTTTGGTGTGGCCTTCCATAGCTATTTGACTGCAGGTGGGTTCCATTCTTGTCTGCACTTCCATGAAGGTCAAAGATTTTTTGAGAAAAGTTTGCCCGCTCTGTGTATTCTATACTGGCTAGTTTAGCCCTTGTGACTGACTCAAGAAGAGACTCCGCTGTTGATCCGAATAAATGTGAACATCCAGGCTGGGAACCGGGGGTTGAGTGTTCTGTTGGAGATGAATATGTGTTTTCTTCAACTGGAGGTTTCTCCCTTCCTGAGGCCTGGGTCACCGGGTCTAATGTACCAAATCTTTGACTCTCTGACTCTGCATTTAGTATGTTTTCCTGGCTTGCTTCTAGATGTAAGGAAAGAGGAGTAGTAGTCTCTGAGTTTGTGCTGTCAAGTTGGTCACCTGTGCCTGCCTTTGTAAAATCAGAAGGGCAAGACCAACAAGAAGATGCCATTGAGTCACTCTGAACGTTTGGCTGTGACTCCCCTGGGACTGATTGCTGAAGCACAAGTGGTTGTGTCACTAAACAGCAGATTTCCACATCACTGCTGACTTGCTGCATGGCTGTATTAACCGTGGATGAAAAGGAATGAGCTGTCATAGATATTTCCAGAGGAGCTGTAATGTTCTGAAAAGAGAAGTTTGTTCTTGTGATGTCCCTGATTTGCCCAGAAATGTCCTGTAGAAATTAGGGGGAAAAAAGAAATTCACATTAAAAATTTTCAATCCAGAGCAATTCCATCCTTTATAAAAGTGCAGTGATAACTAAGTTAACTAGATCAGTAGAGAACATTTACCTCTGCTATAATTCATATCAACTGAGTAATTAAGCATAATGTCAACCTTTATTTATACAACTGTGATTATATTTACATTCTTTTTTTTTTCATCACTGCAGACCAAGTTACTCGTCCCTCTTTTGATGAGAAAACTTCTTTTTCTCCCAGTGTGTGTGGGAGGTGTCATAAAGGATGTACTTTTTTCCCTCAGGTGTCTTTCTTCTTGGTTAGGCGAGAGATCATGCCAATAATTTATGGATGATAGGGATGAGGGGTTTCAAGCTGCATTCTTATGTACTGTCTAGGATGATGTACTTTTCATTAAGATATTTTAATACACATATTGCAACGATGTTTGTGCAGTGTAGGGGGAAAGGTTTGTGATGACTCTGTAAGAAATATTACAATGTCTGAGGTGGTGAGATGTGTAGGAAATAGAACTACTTTGTAAAAAACATTTTAAGGATTAGGTTCCTAAATATGATACTGCTTATGCTACGTGAAGAACCAGTGCTCATGCTACCTAACAGCAGTCTGGCTCAGTAGCTTTTGTCTTCAAGTGCGGCCAGCAGGACTCTAGGGAAAGTATAAGAATGAGGATAAGTGTAGAACACTCCCAGAAGCTGGGCTGACACTGCAAACAACACCATTGTTTGCAGCATGTGCAGATGTGTCTAAGGCCCCTTCTAGCTAACACAGATATCGGTAGCATTGAAACCACGGCAGCACTGGCTTCCACAAAGGGCTAAAGAAATTCAGTTGCAACACTGGATACACATTCTTCCCACCGCCACATGGCCATTACTACCCTCCCCACTTTTCTAGTTTCAAGCTTACTGTCACTGCCTCAGGATACTCCATGCTACATCTACTATATCTGACATCAGTGCTAATCGATCCTCTGACAGCAAGCACAAGAAATAGCATTTTTAATTGATGCAAGGTAAAGTCTTCTTTTAAAAAAGCTAATTCTAACGTTAGTAAGTTTTCATTATATTTTAACCCCCAAAATACCTCTAATGCATTTTTAAACAAAAACTGTGATACAAAGTAGTCTCAAACTTTAAAACAGCTGAATATAATTCAAGTTTTAATTACCAATTTTTTTCATTTAATAAAAAATAATACATGAATTAAGATATAATACCTACTTTTTTATCCATTTTGTCTTTTTGTTTAACATGGTTTAGATTTTCAGTATGGGAAAATATTCCTGAGTTATTCTTTCCTTCTTTTTTCCTTCTGCAGAGTGGCTTGTCTGAAGTGGAACAAGATGTGTCTTTTTGCTGGTGTAGGTAATTTTCTATTGAAAAGAGGTTGAAGAACCTTTTACTTTGATTTTTATTCCCCCACATGGCAGAACTTACTAAATTTCTCATCATATCGCTGAACTAACATCTATGTTTTTGCTATTTTCTGTAAATTTTTATCCTAAGCCTGATACATTTTCTCATTTACTGTATATGTGTTTGGGGTGGGTTTTTTTTTATTGGCCATTACTGTCCTGTAAAGTAATAGCTATTCATATCTGCTATGAACAAACACAAGGTATCATCCCGGCTTCCAAGATGGTTGTGGCATATACATCGTTGGCATTAATACTGCTAATTAAGTGGAGGAGGTGGTCACTGAAACACAGAAAACAAGTCACACACCAAACTCATTTCACATTGCAAACATACAATCTTGTTTCAGAAACTGATAAAGATCCATCTTAAAACTGTTTAGGCTTCTAGTGGAAGGTTATTTTGAGCTATTTCGTTTTAAAATGCCCTCCTAATTGTCAAATTCACATATATAAGTATACGTATGAAAATCATCGTGCGTTCAGTTCTGAAAATGTGTGAGATGTTTCTGTTTTTACTCGCAGAACATACTGAAGGACAAAAGTGGTTTTGCAGTTCCATGTGGAACAGGTGCATATCAGAGACACTGCTAATGTTTCTCTCTTAAAAAATAAACATTCAGTACATTAAAAAATATTCAAAATACTTACCTTGTACCTTTGATTGAGGAGCATGGCACTTCTTATACTTATTAAATTTACAGGGTTGTGATGAATAGCCCTTTTTCAAAGCATCCGGTGTTCTATTCGGAAAACAGTGCCTCTTGCTTAGTCGGTTCAACTGAGCATATCCATGTATGTGCCTCCCTCTGTACCTGCATTGCCAATGGCATCGAGAGGATAGACAAATATGTGCTATTTAAAAGCAGCGAGAGTTGAATAATACCACATCATCAGGTAACTTTAAGTCTAACAGCATTTTACTAATGTGAAGGAGACGTTCGTTTACGTTGACTCAAAAAAGAATCAGGATTTGAGGCAAGAGACCCACAGTTATTTTATTAAATTTTTCCTCAGTAGGATTCAGTAAATCCTTGGTTTGCTAAGGGAAAAAGATTCAGGAATAACAGAATCTTTTTCCTATATCTGGAATTTTAAAACAACGTACTTCATAAAGACTTGAATTGCATAGGAATCACCTGAGACTCCATAGTTGTTGGCTATTTCACTTTTCATTTCACTTCTTATGTGCTACCTATTCATCACTAATGAACAACGTACATATTTCAGTTATTTAGAAAACTCATGCTGAATAATCCAACTCTGCTTTGTTTTCTACTCTAGCTAGGTCTTTCAGTAACTCTTAATGATTGAGACTAATGTACATTGGAAGGTCCCATTCCTATATCAATAGAATCAATCACTATACACAGAGTAATAAGTAAATCCAAAAGAATGTGCTTACTCAGCTGTTTGGTGTATGAGAAAAATATACTACATTTAACGATCAATAGTTTGGCCAGTTAGCTAGTAATATGTAGGACCTTTCTAATGACGATACTAATATGTATGAGCTATCAGGACCCTTAATTGAGTCCCTGTACTTATTTGATATAGCCAAATAAATTCTGAGACCAGGAAAAAAACCCAAACCAAAACAAAAAAACCCACCCAAAAACAAAACCAGAAAGAAGTCCTAGAAGAATGGCACTAAACTGGATAACATAGACCTGAGTCTTCTTTTTTTGTTCCTACGATCCTTCCAAATTGCAGCGCTTTTTGCCAAACTAGACATGGTAACACAGTTACCTACACAGATTTGTCCACAAGGGAGTCACTGTGTCTGATTTTGGTCATGAAATAAAATAAGAGGGATGTATGCACGCAATATGTGTTTCTTTCTGAAGCAATTAATCAGACATTCTGCCACCCCACACTCTTGAAAGACTAGAGGCTAAATCTTCCATTAATTCTTTCCATTAAATACAGAGAAGCTGTGCTGATGGTTACAGTATGCTTTTGATAGTTTTATACTCAAATTCTTCCTGCTTTTTATTTAAACCAAATGATCCTTTAAACTACAGATGGGTTTGTTAGTTTGTGTTAGAACTTGATACTTATTCTTCTGCATTCTCTTGTGAATACAAGTTCAGGATATAGATCTTCTGAAGACAAAAGGGTCTCACATACTGCTTTTAGCTGTAACAGGATTAAAACTGAAGTATTTTGGTTCCCTTCAAACAAAGGTAAATGCTAACAATTTTGACAGGTAAGAATCATTTCTAAAGCATAATGAGAGTCAACTGACCGGTCATCATCTTTCTTTGGTATATGTCTGTTTTGCTTAAAAAGTCTGTTCCTGATAGTAAATAACATATTGATATTTTTTATACTTTACCTTTGTGGAACTGCTGCAATGTGGGAATAGCTCTTTCTGAGAGATTTATTTTTTTCCCCCATTTTGACAAGGTTGAATTTTGGGGATGACTTTTTATTTTCTGTGGACTTTTTACATCCATTGTAGCAATATTATGTCTGTATCTAGGGAAGCTGAAAACCATGTTCCTTACCATTTTGGGGTGACTTTAATCTTTTTCTGTTTGTGGCTCCTTTTGAGTTTATTTGTTGAGAGTTTTTCCTTTTTGCAAACTACTGTTTTCTTCTTTTGTTCTGAAATATTTTTGAAAGCACCACCAGGAGCTGCTGAGCTTAACTGTTGAGAATATTGGAAAACAAATGAATTACATGAAAATTGTGAATTACTTTAACTGAGAGATTGGAAATCTATGCTCTTTTTAAATCGCATTGAATAGCATAGTAGTTAAATAGCACAACTCTGAATTTTTCCTAGAATTTGTGTGTTAGTTTTTTTAATCACTTTGTCCATCTACTTTGGTAAAATAAAATTAAAACAACTCACTGCTTTTGTGGATCTTCTTTCGTATGTGCATGTGTATGTTCTTTCGTATTCTTCTTCCTATATAAAAAGTAATCTTAGTGTTACAGAGCTGTTCTAGGATCTGTAGGATAGACTAGTCTATCTTTACTTATCTAAAAAAGAAAAGCTTTCAAGCCTTGAACGCTTTACAGGGTATGAATGCAATTTGGTTTTGTTGACATTTCAGTGTATCTAAATGATGAGAGACCGAGTACACAGTCTGTCTTTGACTCCGAGTATCACCAAGTATAATAAAGTCTTGACATTAATGGTCTACTTAAGTCCTACTCTAATTCAAATATTCATTTAAAATGAAAACAGTTAAATACATATGCTGTTACAGAGGAATATAAAATATACAGGGAAAAATCAAGAAATAGAAATACACTCTTCTCACTAGACAGCATTCCTACTGAAATTCCCAAGTGAAAGAAACTGAAATATTCACACAAAAGTATGTCTTTTTCATGCATCAAATGAATATGTAACTTATCTTATAAAAATCTAAATTGTAAATTCTGTATCAACAAATGCCTTTAAATGTCCATAAATATGCTTTTGATAATTCTTTTATTTTTCTAATGGGGGGGTGTCAGCCAATTACACCCTCTCGAGAAAAGAAATAGGATTATTAATATTACCTCCTGCATCTGTGGTCCTTTAGAAAAGGATGAAACCAATGTTTTTAAACTCCTGTTTGTTAAGCCATATGCCACAGTCTTGCTAATGTTTTTCATTTTGAAAATAGAAATATCGTATTTTGACAGTGTGCGTTCATCACTAGACTCCTTGTCACAGGTGTGCATGGAGGAATAAGCAGAGTCTGCATTCCCCTTCTGCTCAGCAGGCAGAGGAAGGCTTCTTGTTAAACAACACCAAGTTAATCGAGGTTCAGCATTTAGTGATGGGAAGGTGCTCTTCATACTTGATACTGTTAAACTTCCAGAGCAGCAAGTCAGATTACTGTGGGGTAGCACTGGCAATTCTTTACAGCGAGCGGTGAGAGTGTGGCAACAAAAAGTGCCAAAAGAATGGCAAAAATAAGTGGGGTTGTGCGTTGAGCTCTGGGAATGTTGCGTATCCTGCAGTGTTGGTGAAATGTCCTTAAGAATGCATGGACGTGCACCTCTGTCCCATCCCGTGATTGTTGGCCCTGCACTGCTGCTAGAAGCTGATGTCATTATCAAAGAGTCGCTTCCTGAGCAAAGATGATGTAAAACCTTCTTCTCTTCTTTGATGTCAGCTGATATGAAAAAACCACTTGTATACAGAGAAGTAAAGCATATTTTCTTCTTTGGGGCCTGTGTAGATGAAGTAGTTACACTCATCCACTTGTCTTCTGTTTGCCTTTGATAATTTAATTTATTTTTGTTCTGTTTGTTTTTCCAAGCATCTCTTATAATATCCTGCTGCCTGAAGTTTTGGTTATAAAAGGTGTTATCTGCTGTAGTTAAGATATTTGTTGTTTCTGAATTGACTGGTGAACAAAATACTGGAGTCTTCCAGTTTGCATGTACGTTCCATCGTAGCTCTCCTTTGCTGGCCTTTTGTCTCACTTCAAATTTTAAAGGGGACCAAACCAGATCATTAGAATGAAAGCCAAGCGATCCGCTGTTGGAAGAGCAGGGGGGGTTGGTTAAGGTGTCTGTCACAGATGTGCAAGGTGTAATCTTCTGTTCTGATCTAAGCAAAAGTGACAAATCTGAGGCTCTCTTGTCTTGTGGCAATTTAAGGATGTATTTTGGAGAAAAGGCATTTTGTTGTGGGACTAGAGTTAAATGACCAGATTGCAGATGATGGATTTTAGAAGACATGTCAACAGCATTGTCACTGGAAAGTGGTATTTGTTCTCCTGTTTTCGCAAGACATGTTTTGATGTCTTTATTTGTTGCATTGTGCAAGGCAAAAGAATTGCAGTCACTTCCTCTTAATTCAGGCCCTAAAAATCCCACAAATGAAGCTTTTGAGATACATGCTGAATGTGAAAGAAGGTTAACATCATTATAATTAAGAGCTTTTGTGGGGAGCTTGATTGTTTTCATATTCTCCACATTCTCAGTACCGCTAGTGGATTCATTAATTCCTGTGTTTAATTTTTGCTCCTCTGCTTTACTGGGTACTGTGGAAGGACACTGAGTGCTAGTGCAATAGGTTCTCTCTGCTTCATTTACTGCATTGTTTTCACTAGTGGGACAAGGGCAGGACTTTGAAAGAATGTTTTGTGTCTTCTCCACTTCAAATTTCAGCTTTTTTCTTTCTGATGGTAAATTCTGGGATTTCCCTGCAGCTTCTCTGTTGTTGTTGCAATGGATCCACAGGGGTGTCAGGGTGTGCTGGCCAGTTTCCTTATTCCTGCAATGGTTTCCAGAATTGTTGGAAGCGCTTTTACAATCTGATCCAAATGTACTGGTTTCTTTCCCAGGGCTTGATTTTTCCCATTTGCTACTCTGTACTGGCAAGCACTCATCATTCCTTCTGTTAGTGCTCAGCTGACACTGAGTATTTTGAAGCCTGAGCTCACAACTGCTGTTGCCACCTGTGTATTTATCTGTGTCACTGCCACTGAGGTCTTGTGAAGTTTTGCTCATTACAGTATGTGCACTAGTGTTTACTGAATGTGATGTCTCCATTACGTAGGTTACATTGTCTGCAGTTTCCTCAGAGGACGCATTCTTTAGAATGTGATTACCATTAGTACAGGTTTCTGATTTACCAGTGTTTAAACCTGTTGTCACAAGGGAGGAAAGGCTGTCAGGGCTCCTGCCATCTCTTTCCTCAGTAATTTCAGTACTGCTGACTGATTGCTTTGAATCAGGAGTGAAGCTTGTAATATTTGTAATCTTATTCCCCCTCTGTTTAATTTTCTTGGCATTTTGACTGCTTTTCATTTTTTGGTAGATTTTCTTAAATGTTTCATCTCCATACATTTGCCATTTTTCTTGAGAGAACATCTTTAACTTCCTTTGATTGTGTTTCTTATTTTTAGCACTGATTACTTCTCCAGCCCCAAGCTTTCTACTCCCTTGCAACTCCTCCGACGGAGGAGGATGATCGACCACATTACTTAGTGGCAAATCATCCACCGCTGTTTGTCTGACTAGAGCTCGGGGATGGCTATTAGGAAAATCCACTGAATTTGCAGCAGGATTGTTGCTAGGCAGCACACTAGCACTGCCTGTATTTACAGACTGCTTAGTAAGAGAAAGTGGTTTTGAGCAACCTGCTTTGTCATGTACCATTCTTGTGCCCTCCACAAAGGGCAAAGAGTTGCTTCGTGTAACAGGCACAGTATCTATCGTTGTGGAGAACTGGGTGGGGACTGAATGGAAAAACATTGGCTTGCATTTTTCTAGGGGTGCAAAGGTAGATTTTGCTGAACAAAGGGCAAGATTCTTTTTCCTATTTACATCACAAGTTCTGATGTCGAAATGGAAAGAGTCTTTGTATGTATAAGGCATTGGCAGATCGATGCTTCCCTGTTTAGAAAGGACAGTTTTTCTGGGCCTAACATTGTCTAACTGGGTATCATCCACCACACTTTTGTTATGAGAAATAATTTTTGAAATGTGTTCTTCTAGCCTCTTTTTCTCTAGCATTAAGGCTGAAGTTTTCTCAGCTGCATCTAGCTTTGCACTGCTTCCGGAGGTACACCTTGAGCTGCTGAAGGCAGTTTCATTTTCCAGTTCTGTGCTGTGTTCATAGAGACTATGCAACGGGCTGGATGATGCCATCTGTTGTTCAGTACTATCGGAGCGTGACAGATACCCTGAGTCAGTGCTCTCACACTTCTTTAGCTTGCAGTCAAATGGCTTGTAATCCCACTGTTTTTCTGAAGAGGTTGCTTGCTGCCTTTGCAACTGAATATGCTTATTGGCAGTTGGAGTTCTTTGGTCCTGCATTTTCTTTCTCTGGCACTGACCGTTTGGCAAAGCTCCTGGAGATGACAAACTTTGAGGTTCTCTTTCAGGAATGCCCTGGTTAACCTTTGAACTGAAGGACTGATTCATTGTTTCTTGATTTTCTGAAGCAGATGATGAATTGCTTGTTGCCAGCAGTGAAAGGTCATTAAGTTTCTTAGTATCTGATACAGCACTGGTCTCTGAACTTACTTGTTTCATCTGTATCCCCTTGTCCTCACAGGCACTACTAAGCAGTTTGCTGCCTTGATGTGGCGTGATGCTCTCTGTTGATTTCTCATTTTGCTCTGGTGTGCCACTGTTGTCAGAGTCTGAGGGCAGTCTGGTATTGTTGACGTGTGTTTGAGTTCTTCTGTGTTTATACAAATTGCTTTGAGTTTTAAATGCAATACCACAAGTGGTGCATGGAAAGGGCCTCTCTCCTGTGTGAGAGCGAATATGTTTCTCAAGGACACTTGGCTTCAAACAGTCTCGTCCACAGTGTTTGCAGATGTATTTCCCAGCTTTTTTGGATTTTCCTGGGCTTCCAATAGATGCATTTACACAAGGATTTGGTGACGATAAAACTGGTAAAGTGCTCACTATGTTCAATGTTAGGGTTTGCCCAAGCTGTTTCTGAAAAACTGACGGAGGCTGATCTGTACCTTCTGAAGGAACAAATGGATTCAGGATCAGAGGTATGTTACTGCTGTCTAGATGTACACAGCTCCTGCCAGTCACTAGCTGACTGTTTGGCTGAAAGCATCCTGCCTGGACAGGCTGATACAGTGGTATGGTAAGGGCTTTTAGATACACAGGTTGAGACAGTGCTTGTTCCTGTTGAGGAATCACACTGCCTTGGCTGAGATCTGAAGAACCCTGTGCAGGCTGAAGAGAAGAGGTTGGAACTGATCGATCTGCTAGTGCAACTGTAAAACCAGGCTGCTTCTGTGCCTCCATCTCAAGCGTTATCTGCCATGTGCTCATGTATCTGTAAGGGAGGGGAAACAAAACAAGTAGGAATCTTCAGGCAGCAAAATAAAATAAATGCTTTCAACTGCTGGACTGGGAAAGCTAGCAATTAATATCATAAATCTTATATACAGACATTATACAGACAATAATTACTTCTTTTTCCAATTGATTCATCTTTCATTTCTTAGCTAAGAATTGAAGTTCAGTACAGTGTAAAGAACACTGAACATTGCACTTAGAACCTACAATAAGTGCCCAAAGTATCTGAGAATCAGATTTGCAAAGGGAGGCCCTCAGCACCCCAGAAATAATACAATTTTAATTTTCTGGAAACATATTCCCATTATATATTTGTACCATGTTTTTTAATTTAAGAATTTACATTAATAAATCTTAATATAGAAACACAGAACAATTAAGGTTAGAAGGGACCTCAGGAGGTCTGTAGTCCAAACACCCGCTCAAAGTAGAGTTAGCCTGGGGTCAGATGAGGTCGCTCAGGGAGTTATCCAGTCTGGTTTTGAAAACTTCTGAGTATAAAAACTGCACAGCTTCTTTGGACAACCTGTTCCAAACACAGGACAATAAACATGGCTGCATAGTATCTGTGTTTACCCAATTGAAGCGAGCTAAGGCTAAACACATTGCAACAAGTGATGCAAAATGAAAATATGTGAACAAAGAGGAGCTGATGTCCTGTTTTACAAGTGAGATTTACATAAATATATACAAAGTAGAAAAGATGGTATCATGGGAAAATAGTGGGATAAATTAAAGCTGTCTTTTGTGTAGCCAAAATTAATTTTGTTTAATTGAAGGCAATATTATGGTATACTGCTTAGTTTTAGATGCTTTCAGTGCCAGATGAAAACCTTTCATAGACACAGTTTTTGGAAAAAGTGAATCTATTCATATGAAATTTGTCCAAATATGTTCAGGCTTGGTGCTGGTCCAGACTACTTCTTATTTTAATAAAAATTTGTCTTGTGTTTTTTCTTTCTTAGAAACAAACTAGGAAACTATCAAAACAAGCTAGTTGAACATTACTTTTGAAAGAGCTGATAGAGGCATCAGCATAACCTCTTGTAATTATAGTTTGGGTGAAAATTAGAAGGTGACCTGTGAATGTTTATTCAAATTCTTATTCAGCTGTACTCACAGCTCTGTATCCATTGGCTGCTATGAATAATAGGCTGTTCTTGTGCAAACAGTCATAAAAACCCCATTTGAAATAACATGATCAGTGGCTAAATGTGAAATCTGCAATTTGTTGCCTTACTGCATAATCCGTAGTGGTGTTTCTGTACCTTTCTTGGATCATTTTAATTGGTAATCATTACTGGGAAACAGTAAAAACAATTACTCCAAAATGTTGTTTGAAATTTGGACCGGTTCCATATGACACACACACTATGTTACCATTATTCAAAGCAAAATTGCCATTGCGTGTAGTTACTGAGAATTTTGCAAATAATTCACATAAAGGAGAAATAGCAAACTCAATGTAATTGTTTTTCAGTATTCCTCAGCTACTATGAGAGCAGTTAATAAAGCTGGTAAGTTGATATAAAGTTGGATGGAGATCCAAGAGAAGTTCTGTTACTTCACAACTGAAAACGATAGCATCTCACATCACGTGAAAAAGGGGGAAAATAACTTTCTATTAATGACCAAATGGAACAGGTTAAAGTCAATGAGTTATGTGCTTAGTAATAAATGTAATTAGCATCTCAATAAATAGACTAGGAATTCGGGTAGTTTCCGTCTTAAATGTATGCACCATTGAAACTGAAATATAAAGCCACCCTTTAGTTATCAGTCTTCTGCAATGAAAAGGTTTTGCATATTGGGATATTGCCTTTAATCCCACTGATTATTTCATCCCTATGTGTAGCTCACAATGCAACTGTAAATACTTGTCTCCTTGAGCAATATAAAACTAAGGTACGAAGAACCTCGTACCTATCACTCTGCTGCACTCCTCACTCTGCACCACTTCTGGAAGTTCTGTTGCTGGCTGGCAACTTATGTTTCATAGCCAAGGCTTCTTCCAGTTTCTCTCTGATCTGCTTTGCTTATTGCAAGAGTTGAAAAAGTGGGAAAAAACCCAGCAATGCAGTCCCCAGGATGCGTTCTCTGACTTTCCTTCTGCTCACAAACAAGGCCATTAGCTTCGCTGCATGCATTACATGCATCAGCAAAACGGCTGACGAGCCACTGAAGTAACTGAGAAGCTAGCTACCAACTGCAGTGGGCTCAGGGTTAGACCACTTATGGGAAAGGTATCAGTGCCTGATGGGACTCTTTGTCTTCACCCAAAGATTTCAGTGTAATAAGAATCCCAGAAAACAACCTGTAAAATGAACTGAGCTGCGCAGAGCAATGTGTTAGATTTTGCCTTTTCTCCTTTCTCATGAATTTTATAAATCAAACTCAGTTATCAAGCATGGACTTTTCTTGTCCACTTCAGAGATTTCTACATAGAACAATCACTTAAGTGGCTTTGTAATATAGCTATTGACTATACCGATAAAAGAATGTTAAAAGAATATGGCTTGTTAAAGCAATTAAGTTATTATCCGTATTTTGCAGTGTAGTTAACACTACAGGATAAAAGTGGATTTCCCTAATTTGCAAAGTGAAGTTATAGACATTTCAAGTCTGTTTAAGATGGTTCTTAAGCTATACAGTCACCTTTATTTATAGCAATTTAAACACAGCATACAATAAAAACAGCAGCAAGTGGTAAGACATGAGCCAATGGTACTCATAAACTAAGCGTGCAGTAGTTTTTCCAAAGATGTGAAAATGAAGAGCTGAGAGGAAAAAAATATGCTGCAGAAACAAGACTCAAAGAAGAAAAGTCTGAATACCATGTGGCTAGAACATCTAACAAGTACCACAACAGACAAACAAGTCACAGGATCTATGCTCCCCACCTTCCCCTGGAGAGCAGTGTGGAAATGGGGAATGTACATTTCCTCTCCAAGACGCCTGCTCCAGGGTCACAAGCTATGTTCTCTTTTAGAACATCCTCATGCACATGCAGAGCTGATGGGCCCTTTAAGGCCAGACTCTAAGTTAGTAGGACTTGCAGTGGACAGATGTTTTTAATATAAATCCTATAGTTCCAAAGTACCAGACTCTCTGTCTAATTACAAAATACAGTGTAATTCTGAGAATCATTTTAGTGCTGTGTAATGTTCTACAAAGAAAATACGTAAATGATTACAGAAAATTTAAAGGAAAGTTTTAACTACTGCTAAACAGTTAAACTAAATGGTAATAGACAACCTCATCACTTTTAAGAGTTTAATAATACATTTCTACCAGCTGTGGTAGTTTGCTGCTTTTCACAGAAACAAAAAGAACTTTCCTCCTAAGATAAACTTCTGTGGCTTGTATTCTGCTGTGGCGAATATGATCATACTTTTCACATCTGTTGTTTATATACAAAAAAAGCTACTATATTTCTTTGTACATTGACAAAAATAGCTTATCTCAAACTAATTCTACCCCAAGAATAATTATGGGTAGTCCTTGCCTAAAGTAGAAAAATTTTCCTTTAATTATTATCCCCCAGGCTCTGTTACTGAGCATCTACCTGATGTTCTGAGCTCAATTTGTAACTTGTAGCATCAAACTACTAGTATAAAAACTTGATCCTAATTAGATAAGGAAAAAGCTCCAGTAAGCAAAACTAAAAGCAGGATTTGACCTGTCCAAAATTTTCTAAATTAGTTTCTTAAGCTATCAAAACTGGTCAATAAAATTCCATTTAAATACAATTATTTTGTTCCTAGTTGAATTATACTTTCAGGTACACACCATAGGAAGGTCTGTGGAACACTGAAAAGTCAAAAAGTGGAGTAGTTTCAGACAACAAATCAGCGTAGCAGAAACTGTCTTATTCTGTACATAAGAATAAGTGGAAAGTACTTTTATAAGGTGGGGTGGTAAAAAAACCTCATTTTAAATCCAGTGTGTTCCTCTTTTCTATATACTTTGTTCCTTAATTCCAAATTTATTTTATAAAACTTGCTTCTTTTTATCAGCAGTGTTATAATAATCTTGGATTATACAACCAAAAGATTTTTGTCTTCTGCATGGCACACATAAATGTACTGAAATTTAATGAAATCATTAAATAAACATGTAACTACTTATTTCCTGCACTTACATATAGTTTTGTTTACACACCATTGAGAGGAGCATCATAGTCTTTAAGCAGATGCAGTGCTCAGTCCCTTGGCTTGGCCTACAGATATAATCTGTAGACATGATAGAGTTAGTTTATTTTTGTAACCACACAGAAGCAGCTTTTTAACATTCTGAACATACATAATACACTATATTATACTAGAAGTCTTTGCCTCTTTTAAAAGCTTTTGGTGATCCCTACCTTAAATATAATACCAGAGAGCATACAGAAGTGGAATCCTCTTTAGTCTGTAAATAATTTTAGCTTACATACCTTTTATTGAGCCAGGCATTTCAGCAGAAGAAGTCTCATTTCTGTCAATACTTGATGCAAGCAGAAAGAAACGAGGACAAAGACTTGAAACAGATTAGAAGTAGGAAGTTGTTTTTTTCTTTTTTTTTTACATTGGTGTCACAGTAACAACCTTCAGAAAACAGGAAGAGGTGAAACAGAAGAAAATGAAGTAGCATTTCAATCTCTTCATATCCTTTATCATTATTCATGTAGGAACATATAAACAGAATCAGCTGTCTTCGAAACGTAGGCTTTTTGTACACTGCATTCAATTGTATCATTCTGCGAAATAAACTGACACAATGGTAGAATTTTTTTCTTTATACCCCAAAAGGTAATTTGCTTATAATTTTAAAGATCTCTCTTAAAATCTGTTGGAAGAGAAAAAAATGGTGGAGAGAAGACAATTGCTATATACGAAATGCTAAACTCATCCAGTGTGGGTATTATCCACCAGCTTCTTCCAATGGTGCCCTGCGGTAGGGTAGGAAGCAGTAACCAGGAGGGAATATACTTCAAGAATGTTAGAAGTGTTTCAGTCATGCTCAACAAACCTCCCTAAAATTTGTGAAAAGCTGTAGGGAAAACAGGATAGGGAACAGTCAAGAGAAGTGAAAAGATCATTTTAAGAGTTTAGATTTCGTTTGTGGGTTCATAAAGCAGTCAGCAGAGCCAAGGTGTCCTGTTAGGGGGACAGCTGTTCTTTAGGCAAACACCTGTTTAAAATACAGACTGGAATGGCTACTTCCTCCACTGCTGGTAGACTAAGTAAATCCCAAACTGGAATATGCATTCCCTAAAACGTTACAAAATCAGCATATCTGGCCTGTAAAAATTCCTTAGGAACACTGTATTTTGGAAGATGTAGCTTTGAATCTGGTTATAACTTACTGCGATGGGCATCTGCCCAGTTCAGATGGCTGCAGCCTGTATCTTTGTCGTGGTTTAACCCCAGGTGGCAGCTCAGCCCCACGCAGCCGCTCTCTCGCTCCTCCCCGGTGGGACGGGGGAGAGAATTGGAAGGGTAAAAGTGACAAAACTCGTGGGTTGAGATAAAGAGAGTTTAACAGGTAAAGCAAAAGCCGCGCACGCAAGCAAAGCCAAACAAGGAATTCCTTCCCCCCTTCCCACGGGCAGGCAGGTGCTCAGCCATCCCCAGGAAAGCAGGGCTCCATCACGCGTAACAGTGACTTGGGAAGACAAACGCCTGTCCTGGTTTCAGCTGGGATAGAGTTAATTTTTTTTTCATAGTAGCTAGTGTGGGGCTATGTTTTGGATCTATGCTGAAAACAGTGCTGATAATGTGGAGATGTTTTAGTTGTTGCTAAGTAGTGCTTACAGTAGTCAAGGACTTTTTCTGCTTCCCTCCCATGCTCTGCTGGGTGCACAAGAAGCTGGGAGGGGACACAGCCAGGACAGCTGACCCAAACTGACCAAAGGGATATTCCATAACGTATGACATCACACTCAGCATATAAAGCTGGGGGAAGAAGAAGGAAGGGGGGGACGTTGGGAGCGATGGCGTTTGTCTTCCCAAGTCACCGTTAGGCGTGATGGAGCCCTGCTTTCCTGGGGATGGCTGAGCACCTGCCTGCCCGTGGGAACGGGTGATGGAATTCCTTGTTTGGCTTTGCTTGCGCGCGCGGCTTTTGCTTTGCCTATTAAGTGGTCTTTACCTCAACCCAGGAGTTTCCTCACTTTTACTCTTCTGATTCTCTCCCCCATCCCACCAGGGGGGAGCGAGCGAGCGGCTGCGTGGTGCTTGGTTGCTGACTCGGGCTAAACCACGAAAACGCCATCGCTCCCAACGTCCCCCCTTCCCCCTTCCTCCCCCAGCTCTATGTGCTGAGCATGACGCCGTGTGGTGTGGGACATCCCTGGGGTCAGTTGGGGTCAGCTGTCCCGGCCGTGTCCCCCCCCAGCTCCTTGTGCCCCCCCAGCCCACTCGCTGGTGGGGTGGGGTGAGGAGCAGGAAAGGCCTTCGCTCTGCGTAAGCCCTGCTCAGCAGGAATGAAAACATCCCTCTGTTATCAGCACTGTTTCCAGCAGAAATAAAAAACACAGCCCCATATAAGCTACTGTGAAGAAAATTAACTCTACCCCAGCCAAAACCAGCATAATCTTGTAAATTGGATAGTGGTGAAACTGTAATATTATGATTGTTTGCCCAATATCCACTTTAGTGGAAGCTCTTTCTTTTAGTAATTCAGCTGATGGGCTAATGATGGAGGTGTCAATGGATTTTCATTCTACACAGCTTTATTGATCTTGGAGAGTTTTGCATGTTGTTTGGATTGCTTTCAGTTTGTTTCTGGAGATGGAGAAATATTTATCGTATTCTTCCTATCTTTCTTGCCTGTCAGTTATGCAAGGGGCAAAAAAAGCTCTTAACAGAGCCTAGTATTGTTGCTTAAAATCCTTCTAGTTTCTATTATACCCTGAAATGCTCCCAGTAATTCGTAATGGGAGCACACTTAAAATCAGTGAATCTAGAAAACTACTTGACATTGTGAATTGCTTTACAATGACTCATGCTTCTGATCTACAGACTCATTCTGTCCATATGGATAAAATTACACACAGCAACTAGTTTCAGCTCTGCTGGGAGATACTTTCCTAAAGGAATAGATTTTCACATATAAGTGAGATCTGGAGGATTATTGCATGCTACAGTCAACAAACTAACAGAGGAAAAAAAGATGCACATCTTATAATAGAACACTGGCATGAATCAAATCATACAAACAGATGATTACGGGCACTTTACATAACCAGTCAAAATTAGTTTCTCTTCAGTTTTATCACATATCTGAAGTCCATTATATTTTATTCCACTTTGAGACTACTATTATTATTTTAAGTTAAGATGAACTGACTTAAAAGGGATACTTATCTTAAACAGTACTAATAATTCCAGCAGTATGGTGGAACTAGTAACAACTCTAAAACATATGCAAGCTTTTCAAATTCATTATTTAGAACACTCAGTAACATATCAAATTCTAAATGCTAAAACTGCAAACTTCTTATCCTGAGAGGCTTAAAGAAGCAATAATTAAATAAAGCAAGTTACAACTAAAGCAAGTGACAGCGTGGATGTCTGCCGCTATCACACAGGTTTCAGGGCTTAGCAGAATCTTTTGAAGCTTGATCTAAAACCTCTAAACCTTGAATAAGTGACTCTGGAATCAGACTGACTCCACAGCATCCTGTGATTCTTCCCCTTTTTATGGATGAACATATTGTTGTAATGGCTAGAAGTAATTTGAACTGTACACTTAATCCAGAGGACCAGTATCACACTACATTAGTTCTATTTGAAATTAAGTGATTTTTGTTTTCTGTTTTTACCCAATCTATTTTTGGGTCTCACTTCCTAAGCTGGAATCTCTATGCAAGATTACTTGTATTAATTTAAGTTCAAACCATTATCCAGCTCAGAGAAACACCATTAACTTCAGTTGGCTCAATATACAGCAAAATATCCATTTTAACTATGTGTAAAGACAAACCTACTGTCAGGTACTACACAGTAGGGAGTATGTGGTGCTCTATTGCACTTCACTCTCAATTCATGCCTTCATCAGGATTTGAGGAGATAAACCCACATACCATTGCTATGTACTTCTAGGTTCCAGGCACCTGTGGAAAGGGCTCCTTCCCAGGTGTCTAAAACCCTGTATCCTTCAAAGATACCTCCAGGGCTTTAGTCAAAGATGTGATCAAGTGAAGGTAGCAATAAGCATGCTTCCTATACTAATAAGGAAATAGATTTCAGAGACCCTATGAACTACATGTTTTAAAGTACTTTACAAACTCAAGTAGAAAGAAAGTATCTTATAGGATTGTTAACTATCGATTTTTCTTATGAGGTCAATGATGCTGAGGACAGCACACAATACCTTACTGTCAGCAGAAGACACAGATACTGGAATTGCCATTTCCAGTTGCTAGTCTACCACTGACGGCTAGCACAAGGTGCCAATGTTTAGGAAGAACTCCCTTGATTGACTAGACAAAACTTCCACTTAAATATTAGTATAACAAAGTAATAGTGAACCTTAGGGTCTGAAATAAATTTTGTGCAGGTACTTTAAACACTACTTGTTTGATGGAAAAGAAGTTTATGGGTGTAACCTAATTCTGGCCCTCTCTAGACCTCAATTCACACTAGCAAACCAGAACTGATACATTTCCTGATCAGCCCAGAAATTACTGTTAATCTTGTTTTACTTAAAAACTATTTTTGCCTTTGCTCTTTTCTCAGTTTGACTTCATACCTTGAAATGTCTCATAACAGAAGTACTGACTTCACCTTTTCACTTGTTCTTAAGGGATGTATCTGATCTTACAAGACTGCAAGTTCCAACAGCAGTGTGCAGATTGCTTATAACCTTATTAACAAATTGGAGCCTCGGTCCCGTGCAGAATCAGGATGAAAAATGTGTAATTCCCTAATCTTCTGACACCCTCATAATCTATGAATGATAACATTTCTTGCTCAAATTCTGACTTTGGGAAATGTTGCTACTTGTTGAGAAGTCATTGTTCCTGAAGTTTTGCCCTGCTTCATATGTTATAAAAGTACAAAGCAACTAGAAAGCACACTGATTAAACTTTGAAATTCTTGTACCACATCCTGACAAATATTTTTGACACTGTACTTCCACGACTGTGTAATATCAGTGAAATTGTTTTATTTTTTTTATTTTTGTAAACACTGTACCAGAATACAGTATTAAAACCTTTTAAGAAGAATGTGATCTGTAATACCTTTCCTTCATTCTGGAATAGCACCAACTCTTTTGATCATTATTAAATATAGTTTTCTATCTTTCTGATTCTCCTTATCTTGAATATCCATAAATGAAAACATTCAAGAGGCTTAAATCAATAAGAACATTGTTAGCTAAAATATATTTTAGAGTGTAAGTAAACATTGTATTGACCCTTTTGATCTCCTCATGCAATTTGTATCAAAGAATATTTCCTATTCTATTTCTTATGCTGCTACTTTTCTCAAGTTCAGTCTTTCTAGTTTATTATATGTCTCTATTTTAAATTTACACCACTTCTTTCTAAAAAGAAACGTATCTAACACATCTGTTGGTTTTGTAACACTCTTGGTGGCTTAACGATGAAAAAAAATAGGATTGTTAGTGCTTAAAAAATCTAAAAACCTCAAAGGATTTCCATTCTTTTGTCTTTTCATCAAATTCACTACTGTGCATTTCCCCTGTTAGGAAAGAGTTAACAACCTCTAGTCAGCAGCCTGTAATCAACAGGTTGCTCTAACAGAAAAATAATAACCCTAATCCATCTTTTAAAGTTTAGGAGGTTGGACTAAATGATGAAAAAATACTGATTAAAGCCCTCTTAAAAACAGAAGTGGGGCCAGTACTAAAATGCTTTGTGTTTTAGGAAAAAATCTTTCTCATTGCTGAGTGAAAGAACCGTCACATTAAAAAAATGCTAACTTTAAAATTTCTGTCTTACCATCTAGAATTTAATTCTATCTCTATCTATATAAAATGATAACAAAACACTTGCTAACCTTTAGGTGGCCAATTCACAGGCAGGTGGAGAGGTTCAGGTCTCCCTGGAATAGCGTTGAAACGAAGCATCCTGTTTTCTTTTTTCAGTGTCTTTGTCTTCTCTTTTTTTTAAGCATTTGAAAACTGAAGGGTGGGTGGTGGGGTGTGTGCAAAGAGAGGAGGGGGTGAAGTCAGCCCACGCTTGGTGTGGGAAGAGTTTTAATGGCCGATGCTGGTAATACGGTTTGCCTGCTACAGTGTCTGCACTACTGCAGCTCTGTGTGTGGGCGTAAAGAAATGACACGACTGGGTTTCAAACCATTACACTGAAGATTTGCAAACAGTTAAAAAAAAAAACACAACCCAATCAGGCACAAATGAAAAATTTTTACTTTTTTTTCTTGTGTCTTTTTCTAAGGTTTGTTTGTTGGGTGTTTTTTTTAACCTAACAGATGTAATCCAGTCAAGCTTCTTCCTCAGCCTCTAAAGTAAAAAAGGTAAATTTTTAGGAAGGCTTTTGATTTTACATAGTGTGAACATTTTGTTATGATTTTTGTGGCTATTTTTTAATTAACCTACAAGAGCCCATATTCCAAAAGGCATCCAGATTTTCACTGCAAATGTCTTCACAGGACAGCTGTATTTTTGCCTTTGAACATGCTAAATAGGTACCCAAATCTTGGTAGCATCAAGTAGCATGGTACCATAGACATAGCAGCCACTCCACAACCGGCCAAGTAGGAAGTCTCAGACCATGACTATTCCCTGCAATATTCCACAGAACACAGCCAAGGACAAAAGAGACATCCTGGCAGCCCATTTTTTGTTCAGTAGTCTAGCAATGCATCAGGCTTACTGATCCAAATCAGATAGAAAACAGGCTTGAATGTTTGTTTTAACTACTGGATATAAAAGAGACCAACAGGAGACAAGGGCTGTTCTCTGTAATGTCATGGGGAATGAGAAGAAAATGCTATTTAAGCTAAAATATAATTGCTGGCAGAAGAGAAGATGAATATAAATGGTTATGAATACATTGTTGTAGGGTGGGACAGGTGGAAGTTTTTTGTCAGACAAGTGAGAACACTTCTGAAACATATTTTTGGCCACAAACAGTGAAACAGTGGCAAAACAGTTTTAGAAAGGAGCTTGAAAACTTCAAGGAACCTTTATGACGCGGCTGCTCTGTGATAGTAAGGAACTAACACTTGTTAAATGCATTTCTTCATGTATGTATGAGAGAAGATATCCAGCTTCAAAATCATGCGCTTGGACACAAGGCATATGCAGTCTTGAGTTGGTTTAGGTGTGTATTTTTTCACAATGAACGGTTTAGGTGTGTATTTTTCCAAATATTCAAATGAGCCCCAAATCAAACAGGATTTCTATTGCATTTGGCATTCTGCTGACAATAAAGAGCAGGGCAACTGGATGCCTAGGCAAAGGGGGATGGGAAAGAGAGGAGACACTTCATGATACCCATATTGCTATTTAGTGCATAGTATCTGGCAGTTCTTGACTCCATCTCCTGGCCGCAGTGTGAAGCAAGCAGCTGAGAGCTCCCACTGTGGAGGATCCAGAGCTGAATGCCAAATCAGCAGAAATCAGTGTGTGAGTAAAAACAGCAAGACTGTCCTTGAGGACTTCAGACTACTAATCCCAACCTCTAACAAAGAATCTGATAGAGGTAGTTAAACAATGAATCGCACTACAGCGAATGAAAAAAGATCTTCAATTCTATATCTATCTGGTAAAATTGTCAAAGAGATATTGCTGCTAATACACAGAAGTACAGGCTGACTTGGTATTAAGTGGGGTCTGGCTACTAGCCACAGTAGGCGCTTAAATTCTTCTTTCATGGATAAACTAACAGCTGAAGTCAGCTCCAGGAAAATTTTGCCAGAGAAATGTCTGTGGCCCCAGCTGATATAGAAAAGTGCATGTTTACAGAGAAAAAAGAAATATGGCTCCCAGCAGGGTTGCATTCATGCAGACTGAGTTCAATTGTACAACATGATGTAGACTGCAAACTGAAATTGCTTAAATCATTCAGTAAAACTGGTAATTTTCCTAGCATTGTAATTTTTTGTGTGTATAGGACTACAAAAGACAGATTTTTACCTTTTTTATTCCTTTATCTTTCTCTAAACTCTAATCTTCGTGTACTGTCTGCTCAATGAAGACACTTTTTGCCCAGTTAAACACTGTGCATTATTAATGAGTAGTATCATTTGAATGTTTTACTATAACTCATATTTAAAAAAAAAAATACTAATTACAATTTTCTTGACCCAGTTTGAATAGTAACAAAGTACATAGCCTGAAGCAGTAACTCTGAAAGGTACACGTTGCTCATTTTTGTCTCAGTATGTCATGGACAACTATGTATAGCGACTCTGGAGTAGTCATATTTCCAAGTCACTACAGCATGCATCATTTCTGCCATGGTATTGGTCACTTTGCTGCAGATAAAATAACATCTGGAATATCTAAATGCACTAATTTTCCTCTAAGGACTAATCACCATGAGGAATCATTATATAATATTGCTATTGGTTACCAGAAATAGCAATATTTCTTCTATAGATGTGAACTCTTAAGTTTGAATGTACAGAAATCGTGGATGCCTACACAACTTTCATTTGACCAAAGGCACATTTCCACCATGGTACATAACATGATTTTTTTTCCCCAAAGATCAGAGCTCTGTATATTGACAGAATTTTTTAAAGCAAGTATTAAAACATCTGGAAAAAAATTGAATATAAATAAATATTCACAGAAAGAGTAATTAAGGCATTCTAGGAAATTGGACAGCTAACTATTACCCTCATTTCAATACTGCATAACAACTACTAAGATTCATATGGCATTTTTTTATATTTTGTCGAGACAGCAAGAACCGCCACCCTAAAGAGGAGTGTAACCTTCACATATTGGTCAGAACATACAAAAAAATAGTCCGAGAGAAAGAACTTAAAGACAAAAATGTGCTTGAACAGCAAAAGGGAGAGACACAGCTTCATTAGAAGCAAACACAGGTCTACTTGCCAAAGAAAAGCCAGTACAAGGAAAAAAACTAAAACACAATGCAAAAGTAATAGATCTCATAGGGAAAAGACTCAAGGGCTGCTGAGAAAATGCTAAGGCAGTCACAAAAATGAAAAGGTTCAGCTGGTTGTGCATACAACATAAGTGTTTCACTAAGAACTGAAATTCTTCTTTAAAGTGCTTGGGTTATTTTCACAAACCAACAGCAGGGCTGTGCACGTAGATGCTCACCTGCAGGAAAAAAACAAAACAAAACAAAACAAAACAAAACAAAAAATCTAGCCTCAAACCATCTCCCATTAAAATCCCACAGACCTTTTTTCCAAATTTAGATTTAATGTGGTTTAGGTAAGGCTCTAAATGCTGAATCATCATACAGGGTTGATTTGGGGTTTTATTTCATTTGGAATTTTTTAGTATTAATTCAGTACCAGCAGGTCTGGTGAAGGACTCTTTTATGGATTAACTCACAAGGACAGTCTACAACCCAAGAAAAAACTTAGACATCTGAGAGAAAAAGCAGATGTGTGAGCCTAGCTTTGTCTCTGAAGTACCAGGTGATAGGGCAGTAATGAAGAGAGCTCCAACTACTCGTCGTCGCTCAAGTCACTCTTTTGCTGACAGTTAAAAGGTTAAAAAGTGGAGGACATTATGGTGCCTGTTCTACAAAATAGACATTTTTCAGTAAGAATATGAAGGGTATTTCCAGGTCTTTTAGATTGCTGGACTAATGAGCTATGGTATTTTCAGGCATATCACATCATAAATATGAGTAATTACAGTTATGATACATTTAAAAGCAATGTAGCTTTCAAAGGAACAGTTGCTTCAACTCAAAAAGTCAGCAAGGTTAGCTGCTTTTTACGCATGCACAAACTAGAGTATAGTCATACTGATTTTTCCATCTGCTTCTTATTTGTCATAGAAAACCAGATAACTTCAGAACTTCTGATAGTATTCAGAAATGTTCTAAAAACCATCAGCTACACTAACTTAAATGTACTTCACAGAAAATGAGACTAGAATTTGACAGCATCATTGATCACTTGAACCAACTTTCAGATCAATGTCGAAAACAGTAAAAGGAAGCATCAATAACTAGAACTGTAGAACCACAGCATTCCCATCACCATGGACCCAGACCAGTACCAGTCACATAGGTAAACTCACGTTCCACACTATTCAGCCAACTCAACTGTATTTTTTTCATCTTCTCCATAAGCTTTTACATAGTTGTGTTTTTTCTCAACATGTTGTCAAGGAAACCCTACATTCTTGTAGCTTAGTATCCAGCTCTTTATTGCTATAGACACAAAACAGTTTAGGATTTTGAACTGATTGACATACTTTCCTTCCCACCATGAAGGGATGCTCCTAACGCCATAAGAGTTGAAGGAAGACCTTTTTTTGAAGATTGAGGTCTTCCAAAATGCCTATGGGAAATCTGCCAATTAACTCTTCTATTTATTAATTTTATTAAATTATTTTACATAGCAATATTCTATTATGCTATATGTTATCCACTGAAAAATAGCCCAGTAATCTTACTGGTGTCCTCTTGTTTACCTCTATCACACTTCCTCTCTTGTTTTATTGTCTTTGAACACTGTTGAGTTCCTCTGACAAAAATATTTTTGGATTCCATCAGAGCTGCCGGCTATATTTCAAGTGATAATAATTAAGTTAAAGTTGTACACTCCTTGTATCCCTTTCTGTGACATAGTCTTGCCTAATATTTATACAGTTTTTCACTGGGAAAAGAGGCACTCTCTCTCTCCCTATATATATATGTGCACAGAATTTATGATGCACTCCGGGGAGCAACTGCTCTTCAACACCTGGGTGTGAAATAGTAGTGTCCACTCTGCCCACAGTTAGCTTTCTGTAGAGCACACTAGTCACTAGTCACATCCACACTGCAAAGCAGTACGTCAGTCTCAGGGTTGGCACCTACTGTTTATGTCTCATGCCTGCTGTCTGAAAAGTTCTTTCAGCATGCTACATACAACACTCATCTGCTCCATGCATGCCATGGAAGCGTGCCGGTTCTTATCACAGGCTTTAACACGCCATTTTAATTCTTACCCTCTTGGAGATGATCAGTGAAACACATACAGAATGCCTCATGCTACTGGATAACTTCAATACAAAGATGGGAAGTGGTCGTGTGAAAAGAGTACTCGTAGCTTCCTGGCAGAGTGAAGTATATTATTGCACTGGACTTGTATTTCAGTTTTATGTCATGGTAGAAGGTATTTCTGTCATTCTCTCCTTTGGGTTTCATGGAGCTATGCTTTTATCTGTTGTCAAGGAAACACCAGGGTTTTTTCCCCTTGCTCATTAATGTCTGCATTTTTGTTTCCATAGCTACAAAGGAACCTTAGTGTTTTAAAATAGCAGTAATTGGTTTACCATGACTTTTTGTAATTTATTGACACCATTAATGGCTCCGATTTTCAAAAGCAGACACCAAAACTGTATCAGCAGTTTTTCAGCTATTAACGTTTGTTATCTCCTTGTCCTGAAATACTGGGTATGTGCTAAGAAAAGTCTTCAGCATCCAAACACTCAGTGCACCCAGATTCAGCCTCTATACATGGTACTCTAACTTAAGTCATTGAGTTCTTAACAGGAATGGGCAATCTGTTGTTATATTTAAATGTGGTTTTCTGTCCATGCTAATAAGTTATATGCAAAACTGTGGATACTTCGCCTGTTTGTTCTGTTACAAGTTCTTAAAGATTCCTTAAATAACCACAATGAAATGTGACAGTTAACTTTTAATTGGAAGTTTCCCTGACCATGTCTGTACTGAATGAGCATCTATTTGGCACAAGCTGAATTTCCAAACATCTGTCCCCAAATGCCTTCATCTTGGCACAAAATATGAGCTGAAATCACTGAAAATAGTATGCTTTTTAGTTGTATTAGTTTTAATTTCTGTTGGGCACCTGCAAAGAAGTGCAGAGGTTCTATTGTGAATCTGCTAGGTGCTAACCCCAGCATCTAACATATTACTGATCCTTTGTAAATTTGATCCCAGAAGAATGATCTGGGCGAATTTTTACAGCCAAGTATCTAGCACACTCTGGATGCAGGAACATGGAAAAAGCACAAAGAATTGAGAGCACCAGTGTTTCTAAGAACTGGTATTACTTAGGAGGGGCATATCTCACATTTTCTGAAGACAAAAACTGAAACTCCTAGACAGGCTGATCTGCATGTCTGTCTGTCTGTGCCTGTATGCACACTCCTACCATGCTGAAATTGTTACCATGCCATCTTCTAACACTTCTAATTTATTTGTTACAATTTACTTGCCTAATTGAAGTGTCTACAAAGCACCATAAATGCATATTCTATACCCTTACCCTTCCTTTGCGGTATCTCCAGTATCTCCTGTCCTCCGACTCAGCATGGCTTGTCCCATATCCCCCATTTAGGAGGCATTCCCAGTTGTGGCTGCCTGGGCAAGCAGCAGGTCAAACAGAAAGCAACTGAATTCACCCTATGGACTTCCTACCAGTGATGTCACCACTCTGGGTTTCTGCACTCTGTCTACTGAGTCCCAGCTAGTAGACATATAGCAGTCCCACAGTCTGACTTGATTAAAATTAACCAACAATTTAAAAAGTTGTAAGAGGAGGACAGACAGAATGACTAGATAGCACCTATTTGTTTAGAAAAACAAGCTAAAGGGAGTCACCAACCTAAAAAGCTTACAATCTAGATATGAGAACAAGGTGACAAGTGGCTAGACACAGATAAGTATAAACAAGGAAGTCCCTTTGATCTAAAATATTAGTTCCTAGTTTTCATAATGGATTTCTGTGCATCCTTGAGGCTAAGACATTCTGTTACCATAGAAACAGTATCCTGTGTGATTGTGGACCTTACTGTAGATGTGTGCTGTTATGGAAACAGTCATCTTAACAGCTGTCCTCACATTATATATTTCAATTATTGTATTTGCAAAGATCCATTACTAAACTACTCTTTCAGGATTCATTTTAATAAAAACTAAGTCTCTGAAGTATTTAGCAATTTAATAAACACCTCAAGGCTGCTCCAAATTAAAAATACAGCATTAGAACTAAATGTATATTAAAATTACAGTGCCCTTCCAATAATTACCTACCTTTCCAAATTTCTAGCATCTGCAGAGGTTTGGGGAAAAAGATGGTTTGTCCACCCCAACAATCATTAGTAAAACTACTTCAGGAAAACAAATTTTTAAGCCATGTGTTCTGTGCAAAGACTCCTTTGCATGCACATCCTATACGCATGCATGCATGGAAATGAAAGAAAGAGCATAAGAAAGTTCAGTGAGAAAACGTGGCTTAGTTGACTGAAGTGAGAACTCTGAATTCGTAAATTCTAACCACAGATGAACCATTCATTTGTCTTGGAAAAGCCATCTAAGACCAATCTTGAAAAAGATAAATGTGAGTTGGAAGCTCAACTCCCACTATTTTTTTCCTGGGAACTGAGTCCTTAGCTGATCCTAGAGCTTTGAGAAAATCTCCTCAACATTTTCAGATTTGTAACATCTGAGATACTACTACTTACTTATTTCGTTAGAGTTCTGTGGGCATAAGTATCTCTTCATTTTCTTGAATAAAGCCACTGACGAATCTGTGACACAATTATAAGCTTTTATTTGAGGTAGTGGTCATTCATCACTTAACTTGTCAGATGTAAATAGTTTTCTGGCTAATTATATTGATTATACTATTTAGCTACTGCGTTTTAAGACTGTAAATGCACACTTTCTATCTTTATCTTTTATCTCTCTATTTTTTTAATCAAAATGTTATAACCTACCTCTTTATTCCTACACAAAATACTAGTTATTATGGCCTGTAAGGGGAACATTTCCTAACACTGAAAAACTGAAAAGATATCAAATACAGATAGCATTTTAACATTTATAACGAAACATCCAAACATACTTAAGTCATTGGTAAAATTCAAGTATCTCCACTGAGCTTCAAGGAAGCAGGAAAACAAAAACTACTCAGAAACACGTCAGTTTTGAAACCAACTAATTTCCCCTCATAAGACTGATGGTGCAATGATACCTCAGCAATATTCTTATTATCATTTAAATGGAGTAATATTTTTGTTATGTTCTTCTAATTTAGCCTTGAATTTGATTCCTTAGACACTTTTTCTTTCCTAAACCAAACTACTAAAGAACATGTTCTTGAAATAGGCTTAAAGAACATTAAAAATTAGTCCATCAAATCTCCACCCCCAAAAAAGGGTTTCAAACTAGAACTTGCTCCGCTCTGGGCACAGACGTGACTGTCTGCAGTCTGAGAATGCAGTCACAGAAATGAGGAGCTGTCAGGGCTGGCGCAGCTCGTAGGCCAACGCTAAACTCGCAGGAAAACTCAGTTGGTGAGAAACTTGTTGGCATTCCACTTTCAGGATATGTAACTGGCCAGTTTCTGTCAACACAGAAAATATTTATTTCCTTCAAAGTATTTACAGCCTCTCTAATAGTAGTAAATAAATGTGCCAAACCCTGGAAATATTTAAGTAGATTTAAGTCAAGTGAAATAGAATATCAGTTATTTCCAGGACAAGCAATTACTAGGTACTTTCACATTTTTCCCTTGGAAAATCAATACAGCAAAAATATAGTACTGGGGAAAAAAAATCTTTTTCTTAACACTTTCTTTAGCTGTTTAGATTCTGCAAGCTTTGTTGTTTGGGATATGTGTTATAATTCATTTTGTTCTTATATTCACAACTGACAAAGAGAAGCGTTTGTTATCCAGATTGTTACCTGTGAAAGATTCCATCTTCGCAGTGCTGGTATTCCCCATTGGCTTAGTAAGTAGTCTCTATGAACTGTCAGAGCTCTCAGTGCTTCCTCATATTATTTCCGAAAAGACAGAATAAATTGATGTACTTAGGTTAACTGACAAAACTGACAGGTATAATCCCATTTTGTTCATCTTCCAAAAATTGTGAGTGTTTTAGTGAGGCTAACAGTTGGTCTCCGTCTCGCCATTTATAGCCATGTTTTTCAGAAAACAGATTCTCTGATATTTATTTTTTAGTATTGCAGTTTTTGGAATGTATGCCCATGCTGCATTCCAAAACACAATAATTAAAAAACAGATGACGTACCATACTCTCAATATAGGCCTTAAAAAAAAGCCTACTAGTAGATAATGTAGGAATTACTTTTTGAAGAGTCTTTTCTAAGTGAGCACAGAAGAGATTCAACACCTGAGTTTTGCCTAAGTCCTAATTCTGCAGACATTTTTTCATGTTTTTGATCCTTATAATTATTTAAATAATCAGGTGAATGAATAATTATTGAACTAAAAAGAATATTCAGCATCACTTTTCTAAAGAAGGGTCTTTCTTACAGCTAGTTGTAGTTAACTTTTGTTTAAATCCGTGCAGATCCCTTGCATGAGCGTTCAGATGGTTTTTTAAACTACTCTAATTTTAAGTATATCAGCAAGGATTAAGATATATATGACACACTGAAATACACATTTATAAAAGGAACAAACACTGATTTTGGGGTAACCAAATTAAATAAGTTTTAGTTGCTTCCTCTATTGGGTTGTCTCCAGGTTCTGTGTTTAGTGAAGCTTTGTGGAGTTTTTTTATTAATATCGTAGTTTTACTTAGAACTCGCCTTGCCTGCTGCTTTCATTGCTAATGTATCTGGCAGCACGACTCCCTGTTCGAGTCCATATGCTCAGGGAAGTGTTCAGCTGTTCAGATAGTATTTGTTTCTTCTGTTCCTATGATACTCATACCACTGTACATTTGGGAGCCCCTTACTTAGAAGATACATAGTATGCATATCTTGATGAAAAAGAAATGCTGCTGTAGCTCCTATACTCTTCATCTTACCTTTTTATAGACCTTGATTTCTAATAATTACTGATTTATGGTATTTTATGTATTTCAGAGAGCTGCTGTATGCTCGGAATTTGTCACCAGTAGAAAGTGCATATAAAAACTATTCTTATTTCTGAGCATGAAAACCATATGTTGACACTAACCAAGAAGGTCAAACTCCAGTTTTGCCATCTTATTAGTCATGAGTCTGCTGGAAAAAACAATGCATATCCTATTGATTTAGTGCAATAGAACTGATATAAATATTATTTACTTGTGCAGCAACTTGAAGTAGTTCTTAAATGACTCAAGTTCAGAGAAAAAAATAAATTGAGGCAGCTAGTAAGAAAGAGCTTTAATGTACACTATGCAAGATCTAGATATGAAAAATTACATTTAAATGGTTGTTTTGTGAGACAACTAGTCATTGTTAAAACTACTTTTTGCAAATATTTATTCCTTTATAAAATATTTTTAACTTCAGTTTGTGGCTTTTAAGCTTTTGGACTCTATATGCGTATAACAGGGAATGTATATATACCCTGAAGAGATGGATGGCATTAATCCCCAATCCAAGTTGGCTTCATCATACTATAGTAAGTTTGACGCTTTCTTAGTGCTTTGAGTTTAACAGTTTTTTCATTTATACATGCTGTTTATTCCTTTAATTATTGCTTTGGCTGAAACACTAAGTTGCAGACAGCTTAGTTTCAGCATCGCAATAAGTGTAGGTAGTGCAATGATGAAAAAGCTTTTGTTTCCCAAAGTAATCTCTACCTAATCATCACTAATGAAGCTGCACAAATTAATAACAATAATGGGGATGGGGGAAGGCCTAGAGGAGTCCGAGTTTCCATGCCTAAATTCCGTATCTAAAAACTGTTGTGTGCACTGAACACTTTCCATCCTTGGTACAGTGTCTCATCCCCAGAAGAAGGGCCATTTTCTGGTGCAATCTCTGACTTTCAGGCTAGCTGCTTCTCTGTGGATTGTCAGTTCCATCCAAACACCAGAATGTCTTCTTAGCTTGGAGTTGGGAATTCCTGCTCTCAAGCCCAACTGAGAAGGTTGGGACTGAGCCTTAAGTTGCTGCTGCTATTAAACATCCAAGGACTGTAGTCCCAGAGATGAGGTCTTGTGCTCTTGATTGCTGAGACTGGATCCTCCCCCTCCCAAAGAGGCAGCAGATAAAATCCCAGTACTAAGGACAGTGTAAATAGACTTAAATCCAGGATCTACCTGTTCTCTGGCCCACAAAAATTTGAACAAAAATGATCTAATGGCTTGCCTTCATCATAGCTCTGTGGTCAGCCACTGACAGATGTAAGCTAGAGGTATCTCAAGACCTTTTGACTTATAATTGATCTGATAATTGTCTCTGTGATAGTTAAGATGTCAGCACTGAGGACTAACTAGCCACTGTCATGCAGTAGTTTGCGTATGAAGAATTCTCAGCTTTTATTTCCAGGTTGCCATTTCTTTAAACCATGTCAAAAGATAGCTGATCGAGTACAAGATTTCAAAAACAAAGAGCTTCATATAAATTCTGGACACAGGAGCAAGGTTTGAAGAGCATGAGTGAATATATAACTCTATGTTTATGATTTAACGTGTAATATGTTATGACCACTACCTGTCAGCACTGGTTCTTCAAGGTTTTACACTAGAAAGTTGCATTCAACAAATGTTTGATAGCATGGTGTGTTTTTATAAGAAATGTTGTCATCTTTAGAATTAAACAAGGATCTGATGTAGGGGACAACACAAAATTATTGGCAATTTCGAAGTACTTTAAAATATGTGGGTTTCTCTTTAATTGTGCTGTTTCTGTGCTTGCTCATGAGTTGTGGGTGATAACATGTGATTATCATCTGCCTACTTGATCACATGCGCATTTGTGATGCTTGCAAGAAAAAACATTATCTGGCTGGTAACTGTCATATTATGCAGAGTTTAAGAGTCTGTTTCCCAGACAACAGAAGAGTCATATTGCATCCATGAACTGTACACTGTTGTGTATCTGCACTTAAGTCAAACACCCAGTGGCAGCTGCTGCTCCCACTAATGACATGGACAAGATGGAACTGTTTGTATAGCCATAATCAAACTCCCTGAACTATGGAAGTCGAGGAAATCACACAATTTAAAAAAAAAAAAAGTCAAAATTGGTGGTTCTAATGAGTCATATGGCATATACCCTGTTACAGATCTTGATTCGGTTTTTAAATTGGAGCCAAATCATTCACTAGCCAAAAGCCATTTAAGAGCCGTGTACTACCTGTTTAAGACCTCTGCTGCAAAACATAAATACCTGTATAATATGGTATATCATTTCACTATGGCAATTTGAGTATGTTAAAACAAAACACGACAGACAGCAGGTGGAAGACCTAACCTTAACAGCAGCCAGTATGCTAATGATGAGGCAATGAGATGGCCAGCTGTGTGTGATTGTGTCTATGTTTATATTTTACATTTTGTATGTTGTCAGGTAGGGAAGAAAGAAAAATAATTATTTGCATTCAAATTATATAAACAGTAGTAGAGCCTAGTTAGTGTAGACAGTGTTAGACAGTATGTTTCACAAGTGCATGTGTCACATGCTTGATAAGGAAGGTATTTGGCCAGTTTTGCGTATAAGGCAATAGTACTCTGAAGGTGTGCAGCTTTAAGCTTCTCAAGACATTTTCTAGCAGAAGAATAAAATAAAAGGGATCTGAAAATCAAATATTTGTTCCAGGGCTAGTGCCAGATCATTCTATTAAATGCATATTTTTAATAGACCCTAACTTAAACTAAATGTTCTGAAGCAAAGATAATGTCTGGGGTTTCATTTTCTTGCTGGGGGGGGGGGGAGGGGAGGGAGGGGGCCGCGGGGGGGAGGAACTTGGTGGGGTTTGGGGATTTTTTTCAAGGTGGGGGGGTTATTTGGGGAAGGGAGAGACATTAAATGGTAGGTAACAAAAACTCAATCTCTCCTTGATGTTCTTAGCTTCAATTAGCTAAAAATGAGTGTGCTTTAGCAGAAGTGTGGCAGTATCATCAATTAGCAGTTCATATACCAAGTTATTATTTCACAGTCAGATGGCCACAGGTTTCTGAAGACCTTATCACAAATTTGTCATTTTTTACTTGTTAAGAATGACTTCAACTATGAGTGGAATAGTAAAGGAATTTGCTTACTGATCCCGTGACATTTGGTCAGAATATCCTGTAAATTTTCGAAGGGGTTCTCTGGGGTGTGTCATTCCCTTTGTGGGTAGTATGGGAGATCCAGGGTAGAATCTGATGGAAGATTTGTCATCTTCTATACGTCTCTTTCATGTATCGTTTCTGGCTGCAACTCTGCCTTTCAGAGCTTCTGCAAGAAAAGTCAATTCCATGGTCAAGATGAAGAGACCATTCTCTCTTCAACTAAAGACTACTTTAAATCTTTTTGAAATATGCCTCACCTTCTGTTAAGAGCTTACTAAATTACATTCTATGAATGCTATTCCAGGCATACTTCACTATTTCCATAGTTAAAGTGCCAAACACTCTTACTTGACTTTTAATGCACGTCTACAACAGTACACCATAGTAGAAGCTTGCACTCTGGATTTTTCTCAGGATTTTCTGTCTTGAAATCTCAGTCTGCCTTTACCTGAGACATTGTACATGCTTTATTTAAATCGGGTCACTGAGAATTATGTAGTAGAATTGCATATGTGGTGACAAGTATCTGCAAAGGAAGGAAAAGCTACGTCATCATAGGCGTGGCCTTCTGGAAATTGAAGTCTAAAAGACTGTTCTTGAGTATGTGAGGCATTATGTGTAGAGAGTGGAAGACATAGACAATACATGTAATCCAGCATATTCCACTGATTGTGATTGGTGTTTGTTTTAGCTTAAGACAGTCCTTTGGTGCAGAAATCAGATGCTTATGAATAGAAAGAAAATGCCAATTTTTTTTTAAAAACAAATATTAAACAGTGCATTCAAGTTGACTGCTTCAGAAATATTGTTAAAAAAGTGTCACCTTGGTAGCACCGGCTCTTTTTTGACTGGATAGAGAAGATTCAGATATCTGTTCAGATGAAAAGACAAAATGGTTTTGCCTGCTTTTTAGCAATGGGTGAGGTCAGCCTCCTACTAAACAAAGCTGAATATGATTCTAGCTTTGTGATTACAAAGAACAAGAAGATCATACAACAGTGAGAAAATAGCTGCATTTTTCAGCTACAATTACAAACCTAATCAATAAGATGCTCTGAATGCTTTTTAGCATGGATAATGTAAGACCATTGACACTACTCATTCACTGAATAATTTCAACTTTCTGCCACATTAGATTTTCAAATGGCTTTTTGAAGTATGCTATGTTATCAGTTATTCAAAAGTTCCCTCTTCCTACTAGCTTCATACTTACCATATACACTTGTAAAGCTACATTTTAAACTATTTGTTAAAAGCTACCCATCTGCTGGAATTTATTATATATTCCTATATTATAGGAATTTATTATATATTTGTCATAGCAGGTTCTTGACACCTAAATTTGCAAATAAATATTTGCGAGTTAATTAAATGTAATTTTTACCCCTTCTAGGCTTCTTGATGCAAACTTACTGGCATAGACAGCAAAGTCCCGTGACTCTGCAACTCTGTGTAGACAGTGAGCAGAGCAAATCTGTTAGTGTGTAAAAACTGAGCAAATGAAGTGTGCGTGACTTACTTCTAAACTTCGCCTTTTCTGTAGGGCAGGTACCTGTCCAAAATGCAGCCAATCATTGTAGGTAATAAAAAGTTGACAGATCTGCAGCCTCGTGAGAGAAGGTTGTGCTGTTGTTCTGTTCATTTGCTGTCACCCTTACAGAGGGATTCGTTGGCTCTCAGCAAGACGTGACCAAACCACATTCACTATAATTGTCCAGTGTTGCAGTCATTTATGCAACCTGGTAGATAACGTTGACGGGTTAGTAATTTGACTGCTTTACTGAGTAAGTGGAAACACCAGTATGGAGACCTCCTTCCCACAAACAAATCTCAGATGGCTTTCAAAAGATCATATGTTATTTTAGAGCTTAGAAATAATTTTGGTAGCCAGACCGTTTTAAATGTGTCTGAGAAGGAAATGAGCATAATTTTGAAACAGGAAATAGATTTGCAATAGTATTGTTAAGAAATTACATCCCCTTTTTTTTTTAGCTGCCTGTATCACCATACTACAGAACAGCAGCACTTTTTGACTATGGCCTTTGTACAACAGTTTTTGCGTGCATACATATATATATGAAAGATTTAAGCTGTAGAAAAATAAAATACATTAAAAAAACTCCAGGAAGAACCCTTTTATGCAATCAATATCGGGAAGCAAATTCTGAACCTGCATATAAATCTGTGGAAAAGAGTTAGTACCTTATCGTTTTTAGTCGTAGGAAGGAAGAAAATATATCTCCCCTTTTTATAATATAGGAAATAGAATATGGCAGCGGAGAATGAATAATTCTGATTCTCATTTGCATTCATAACTCTGCCTTTTGTGTCATTTTTTTCCCCCCAAAAGACAACAAAAGCTGTCTGAGACAAACTATTGTGTTGTGGTTTGCACTCACTGCATTTCATTTCTGCAATAAGACGTGTACGGGAGCAACAGTACATAGAATCAAATTTTATGAGTCTGGGTTTGATACTGCCCAGTGAGCGATTGACTCCTTTGTCCTTTGTCTCCATGCCCACAGGTTTACATGTGATTTAAATTCCTGGCATAAAAAAGTGGTTTGGAAACTTCCTGGCCAGGCAACCAGATGTTCTAAATCTTTAGACTCTCACATGATTCCTGCTGCCTATATTTCACTTGTCCTTGTGATGAAGGTCGAAGATGCTAAAAGATTGTTATTTATACATGTTACCTGAAAACTTCTGGGTTTTTTCAGTCCTTTGGGGAAGGCACTGGCAGAAGCAATGGATTCTTTGGAGGTATATGTTTATTATTCATCGTAGGTTACCTATGTCAGAGACCAGATTGCCAATTACAGTCCCTTTTATCCGTTCACTAGCAGAAGATGAGTACAGATCATCAGCGTGTTGGAGGGGTAGCACTTTCCTGTGGTGTAAAATACTGTGGTGCATATGTGCCGGGCTACTTAGGCTATACTTTCAGAAATGATGTAAACTGGTCTAAGATCATGCTGTTATCAAAAGGACTGTTTGTGGCCACGTGTTCCTGTCTCCTCCATTTTTCTGCTGCTGCACTCATGCAGCTGAGCAGCCAGTAACATCAGTAAACTGGTCCTGCAGTAAGTCAGGTCTTTTTTGTAGGTTTAAGTATCTGCTAAATTAACCAGGCTTAACTAAAGGATGTAAAAGGGACTTTTATTTATTTGGGGATGTCTCATTGCTTTTATGTTGAGTTTTCATTAATATTTTTGAAGTACTGAAAAAAAGGACCTGAATGTAGCTTTCTGATTTCTTTCCAGCAATCAATTTCTGTCTAGATCAAATTTTAACACGGAAGCAGGGGAACAATTTATTTCTGCAGAAAAATATGCTCTGGATTTAGGGGTGGGCAGCCCTTTGAGAGTGGTTGCTGCTGGGACGCAGGATCAGGGTAGGGATCTTGTCCTCCTTCATATGGCAGCGCTTAGTGGTGTGGATACTTTGAGGTGAGGTTGCTTGTCAGACTGCGAGTCCTTTCCCTCTGATGGAGGAACAAGCAACAGGGCTGCACGTGGAGAACCTCGTGGAAATCTAGCCCCCTCTTGTGTTTTTTCCACGCAGAAGGCATGGATTCAACCTTCTTTCTGAATAAAAAATATAGATATCTGCAACCTTTCTCTGAAAGTTGGTATTGTTACTGCTATTTCCTCTCTTCTTAGGGGATGACAGGTATTAGTCGCAGGATAAAAAATGATAATCCATAATAATTTTTATTTGCATTTCATATGCACCTTGATAGCCATTTTCACCAGAACATGGGGGATTAGGGGAGAGGGATTTATTGGCTATTTCTATAATCTGATTTTTCTTCAGATTGAGGAAGAGCCCTAAATAGTAAAGGATAAAATAAAAAGACTCTCCTGGTTGACTGATAAAGTATAGAAACAAATACAGGCATTTGGTTGTCTTACAGTGATCTGTGTTTTATTTTGGGTTGAACCAAATTGCATTATACCAACAAATACCAAGCCAGTGTTTGTTAGTGGATGAAGAACAAATGCACCGAACTTAGGAAACTGTTGACTGTCTGGCTAAAACCAAGCCATGATTCCAGTAGGCATTCTGGGAGTTACAGAGCATTGGCTTTGTCAGCCCTGACCACTTGTTCTTGCAACCTCACTGCCTCTTCTGCAATACTGACATGGCCTTTCTGTGATTTTTTCAGTTCCATTTCTGGTTCACAGTGCAGAAAACAGAAATTCAGCTGCCTTGTTTCCTTACAGCGCCCATCCTGGCCATATGAACAGCTGTTCCGGTGCAACATGAGTAGCAGCTCAAGAATGGGAGTAACTGACCTCCGATGGCATCTGTTCCAGCCAGCTTAAACAGCTTTGACAAAAGTTGAGAAATCAGTTGTATAGAGTGTAGTTTGACAGCGCAACTACCTTGATTGAGGCAGGTAGCTTTAAGATCGTATAGAGCTCAGTGGTCTTAAATGCTGTTTGCTGCATTCCTGTCCCTTCCCTCTGCCCTGGGTCAAACGATGAGTCCAGACCTCAGCTGTGACAAGGAATTTGGGACTACATCAGTTATGAAGAAGGAAGGTGAAAGGTTTTGGAGTGGGAAGCCAGCTTGCTGAAGCAGCAGGAAGCAGCTGTTAGGACTCAACATCAGCAGTGGAACTGTTAATGCCATTCAGAGGAGAAAAAACTGGTAAAGAATGCTGGTTATTTCGATAAAACCACATTTTCAGCATTGAAGAGGAAATATTTTTATTCTACCTATGTTTCTCTGAAGAGAGAAGAAATGCACTGAAGCATGTGAATGCTAATCCAAGATATAGTTTGAGCTCTGTCCTGACCTAGTAAATGTATCATCATACATATAAACTCCTTTGCAAGTAACACTGTGTTTTCAGGTTGTGATACATTGTGAGTGGTGGCGTTTCTCCATTAATGCCTCCTTTTGATACTAATCAGAAATCTGGAAGGGTGACAGTTAACTGAACAAAATGCCTATTAAAGTATAAGCAAAACCCAGAGCTGGTACTATCCTACATTGAGATATCGTTGTGCTTTCTTTCTGAAAAGAAGGGTATTTGCTTATTAAAAGTACAATTTGAGGTGACCTTTTCATACAGAGATGTATAGTGACTTGCAAGGCATTAAAGAGGTGATTCTGGAAGCACTGAAAACAGAGCTCTGCTATCCAACAAAGCTCTTTTAAGAAGTACATACAGGAAAATACAGCCAAGCACTGACAGCCTCATATGCTTAACTGACCGCTGACAGTAAAAGAGTGTTTGTAGACGGGGTAGTCATTAAGAATTGTGTAATGAAAGTCATTGAAGAGGTATGTCTGGGAAAGAAAACATTGATAATGTCAGTTTTCTGCCAGTACAACTGCCAGACTGACAAAGGGAGTAGGAACTTGTTTTTCCAGCTCAAGAAAAGAGCAAGACCTTTGAATGGTTTTCATTAACGCTGAATGCAAATACCAACATTTCGCACACATCAAAACTTTTAACTTCAGATCAAAGAACTGGTGCAGTATTGTTGTAGTGTTACCTGTATTTCAGAATATGACAGAGGAAGAAAATACACTATCAAATACATTTCTCTGAAGTGTACAAAATAATAAACTTGCCTCAGTTGTAATTTGAAAGCTGTGAAGTGCTGTGATACATGAAGCAGGGTAAGCAACCAGAGCTCATACCCTGCCTATTGCAAGGCAGTGCAGCAGTTAAATATGGAACCTTCCCCACTTACTCTTCGCCGTACCAGTCATCTGCAACCTTACCACAGTAAAACTTGGTTGTGGCCATCCATTATGAATGCCACTTCTGACCTGCATTCATTTCATTCGGAAGTGCAGTTTGAATCACTGCCATTGTCACAAAACCCTTTTCAGTTTAGAATTTAGTGACGTTTTGTACTGTAGAGTGGTCTAGCTGATCTCTGGGATCAGGGCTTTGAACCAGGGTAGTGTTTGCTTTTATAAGTGTGACACAATACCTCTATTTTTTTCTTACAGAAAGCTAAAACCACAACTGTCTAAGCCCGAGGGGGCTGGCCAGTCTGGGGTTTGGTAGCCATTATGCAGGAATGATCTGCAGCTAATGCTGGACATAAAGTGACTTTTGGTTTGTGAGCCATTTCCCGACATTTATGCTTTTCAGTCAAAATGATGGGTATTTTATGAGGCTGCTTAAAGGGGACAACTCACACCTCCCTGCTGGCAAACGCGGGTCTGAAAATACAAAATCGTGATGCCTTGTTCTGCAAAGAAATTCACTGGAACCTCAGAGAGATTCCACACGCAATTCCGAGAGCAATTTCAAGTCTGCCAAGGAGACTGCTCTGCCAAAATCGATATGAAGCATATAGACACAAGGTGCATTTTATGCATCAGTTGCATTTAGCAGAGTCATAAGCAACAGCCCCTAAAGATATGTATGAGCTAAGTAATCTCACCATGGGTTTCCACAGATTTTTATATTCATTTGTAGATGTCCGTTACGGTCCTTAATGCTCATCTTGGTAGTACCCGGGACTGGACAGACTTAACTGAAAGAACGTTTTCTTTGATTCTTAGACAGATACTGTCAACATATAGGGGAAAAGATATTGAATTTTATAGTATTAAATTCCTGGTCATAAAAACGGACACAATATTCTCAGATGCAACATCACCAACATAAAGAATTCTAATGCAACTTCTAGTGCAACTTTTTCCTATGCAGCTACAAATGAGCTTTTTATTTTCCTGAAGTCTGGTTTTATTATTTGTTGTTTTATTATTCCTTTTAAAAGTCAGGTTTATAAGTAGTTCAGCCCTTGATATCATTCAAATACAGAAGCTTACTTGAACAAATCTTTAAAAAACCTTAAGTTCATATGCGCTGTTGAGATCAAGCTCCTGATCTGCACCGTATGTTGGCATGCTTCCTTCCTGAAGACGTAATTTTACTTTGCTTCCAGTGGCGAACATTTCTTTTGCAGAAGAAACTGATGAGAGGCTCCAGATAGCCTAATGGATAGGAGTTGGGTATCTGCTGAATTGCCGATGTCTACTTAAGGGCCACCATCTTCCACAACTATGTATCGCATTCCAGGACACTCTCAAAACGCTGAGCATTTTTAACATCCTTTGCAAAATTTTCCAGTTGGAAAAATCACTGTTGGGTGGGTATTTAGACTACAAAGGAATTACAACTGACTTGCGACCTTCCAGAAATAAATTTGTACGCATGAATGCACAGGAATATTCACTGAATCCAAGTCCTTCCACAGACCAACGAGGATTTCTGGCACTGCAGAGAGATGCCAGAAATGTCACTGTGTGAAGGAACCTCTTTCTGGGAAATTGCCCTCTCAACCTTTTCCAGCTTTATGTCAAGGATGAAAAACCAAGTCAGGACAGTCAGTTGAGATGGCTTTACTCCAGAACAGCCTGTCTGTTCCAGAAGGTGCTTCTTAACATGGAGAATTAGTAAAGGGGCTGTTTTGTAACTGTCGGTTATAAAATAACTTCCAGGCAGCGTACTTACAAAACAAGTTGGCCGGGGACACCAGTGAGCTGGGCTGGGTGGAGCACTGGTATGACCGCTCATCCAGCAGTTAAATAACACTCACACGTGTCCCGCCCTTCAGCCCCAGCACACGCCCGTCACACCGGGGACACTCGGAGGGTGCCGGCGCCCTCTGCTGACCGACGGCCCCGTGACGCTTTACCCCGCCAACAGGCAACGGCGTGACGTGGTGCGCTCGGTCAGGCGTCACGCTGACGTAACCCACGGCGGTAAGAGAAGGGCTCCTGCAGGCCCGAGTTAGCCTAAAGCGCGTGTGAACTCCAAGCGTGACTGATCAAGGCTACAGAAGCCGACCGGGCCCACCGGCGGGACGGGCGCCCCAGGACGCACCTGCCTAACTTGAAACGTCTTCAAAGGTGACGGTTCTTCGCTGGCGGAACCTCCTTGGCCGGACGCGTCACCCGCACCTCGGCTCGCGGGGCGGGGGGGGCGGGGTGGAACTCGAGAAACGTGACAGCAATGCCCGTAACGTCACCCTCACACGTCACGGTTCGTGAGACAAGGAGAGTGACGCAACCCGGGGCGGTGGCCGCGCCGCGCGCAGGCGCAGTGAGCGCGGCCGGGCCGTCGCCCAGGCGCGTGCCACGCCCCGCCCCCGCTCGCGCTCGGCGGCCGAGAGGCCTCTGCGTGAGTGTCACGCGCTCCGTGACCCCCTGACGTCACGGCGGCGCGGCGCGGCGATTGGAGGACAGCGTTCCGCGCCCCACGGCAGCGCCGCGGCCGGTTCCTCGCTGCGCAGGCGCGGCGGCTGCCGGCGGCGGCGGCTGAGTGGGGCCCGCGGCGGCGGCGCTCCCGTCCCGTCGCGTCCCGTCCCGTCCCGCCCCCGCCGCCGCCGCCGCCATGAAGATCTGGACCTCGGAGCACGTTTTCGAGTAAGCGCGGGGCGGGACGGGGGAAGCGGGGCTGCCGCGGGGAAGGGAGGGGAGGGGAGGGGAGGGCGGCCGCCCCTCCGGCGGGCCGCGGCGAGCTCCCCGCAGCCCGGCCCCGCGGCCCGGCCCCGCGGCCCGGCCCCGGCCCCGGCGCCGCGGCTCGGCCGGCTCCGCTGACCTTGCCCCGCACACGCCCTCGCCGCCCGCGGGTGGCTCGCCCGGTGCCGGGCGGGCGGTGTGCGGGGCGCCGGCCGGGGGCTGCCGAGGAGGGGCGGGCGGGCCGCGGGAGCCCCTTACGGGCCGAGGCTCCGCCCGGAGGCGTAGCGCGGTGCCCGGGCCCGGCTGGACTCGGGACTCCCGAGGTCATCAGCTGTATCGGCGCTTAACTTGCATGTGCTGCTGTCCAGCTCGCAAGATAGATGCTTTCCTCTAGGGAAGGATGTTTGCGGGGTTGAGAACCGGAAACTGAACTGCTTTAAAAATTTAAATCGATTGATGCGTTGTGTTCAGTTTTAATAGAAATCCTGTTAAAAAAACAAGGGTGTACAACTTAAAACTGGCTGGATGGCTGAGACCAGGGAGTTGTGGTGAACAGAGTTAAACCCAGCCGGCGGCTGGTCACAAGCAGTGTTCCCCAGGGCTCCGTGTTGGGGCTGGTCTTGTTAAAGATCTTTATCAATGACCTGGATGAGGGGACCGAGTGCACCCTCAGTCAGTTTGCAGATGACACCAAACTGGTGTCGATCTGCTCGAGGGCAGGAAGGCTCTGCAGAGGGATCTGGGCAGCCTGGATCCACGGGCCGAGGTCAGTTGTGTGAGGTTTAACAAGGCCAAGTGCCGGATCCTGCACTTGGGTCACAACAACCCCAGGCAATGCTGCAGGCTTGGGGAGGAGTGGCTGGAAAGCTGCCCGGCGGAGAAGGCCCTGGGGGTGCTGGCTGACAGCCGGCTGGACACGAGCCAGCAGTGTGCCCAGGTGGCCAAGGAGGCCAACGGCATCCTGGCTTGTGTCAGCAATGGTGTGGCCAGCAGGAGCAGGGCAGGGATGGTGCCCCTGTGCTCGGCACTGGGGAGGCCGCCCCTCGAATGCTGAGTTCAGTTTTGGGCCCCTCAGGACAAGGAGGACATGGAGGTGCTGGAGCGTGTCCAGAGAAGGGCAACGGAGCTGGGGAAGGGTCTGGAGAGCAAGTGTGATGGGGAGCGGCTGGGGGAGCTGGGGGGGTTTAGCCTGGAGAAGAGGAGGCTGCGGGGAGACCTTATCGCTCTCTACAGCTACCTGAAAGGGGGTTGTGGTGAGGTGGGGGCTGGCCTCTTCTCCCAAGTCACAGTGATAGGACAAGAGGAAATGGCTTAAAGCTGCGCCAGGGGAGGTTTAGGTTGGATGTGAGGAAAAATGTCTTTACTGACGGCGTGGTCAGACACTGGAACAGGCTGCCCAGAGAGGTGGTGGAGTCACCATCCCTGGGGGTGTTCAAAAACTGTGTAGATGTGGCACCTCGGGACATGGTTTAGGAGGCCCGGGGGTGTTGCTTTGGCGGCTGGACTTGATCTTAGACGTCTTTTCCCACCTTAATGATTCTATGATTCAATTAACTTTGTGGCTCTATTCTCCCTTGGCAGTCACCCCTGGGAAACGGTAACGACGGCTGCCATGCAGAAGTACCCAAATCCCATGAATCCCAGCGTGGTTGGCGTTGACGTCCTGGACAGACACGTGGACCCTAGTGGGAAGCTGCACAGCCACAGACTCCTCAGTACAGAGTGGGGAATACCCTCCATTGTGAAATCCGTACGTATTGCAGTGCAGAGCTTGAAAAGGATGCCTGAGGGAGGGGAAGCTTGGAACTGTGTGTTGTAATAGACATGTATCATTTCATAACTTTAAGGGTTGAAAAAGACAAGCATTTATGTGTCGGGAAGGCTCAACAGCAGCACATGTAGTGACTAATTGGTAGCCAAAAAAATGCCTAGATCTTAGATTGCTTCCATCTTAAAAATGAGATCTACGTCAACCGAGTAAGTTTTATTTTGAGCTAAACCCTAATTCTGTTGTCTCAGTGGCTGTTCAATACAATAACCACTACTTCTGCGTCTATAGGTACTACAAAAATTTCAGTTGTTTAGCATAATTAATTCCGTGTATATTTGCCTGTCTTCTAGCTCATTGGGACCTGCAGAACAAAGACGTATGTTCAGGAGCACTCTGTTGTTGACCCAGTGAAAAAAACAATGGAGCTCAAATCCAGTAATGTAAGTAGCTGTGTTTATGCAGTTGAAATAGATTACAGATTATAATGATTCCTTGTAAATTTGAAAAGGAAAATCATCTTGAAAATGACTTGCAAATTGCCTTAGAGCAATACAAGTTAAAGGTCTAACTAATGTGTTTATAGTTGCCTGGTTCTGTTTTTTCAGAAAGCAGCTACTGGTTTTTTGGAACTTGTCAGGACCAAAGCATCTGAACATACTGATGAGCAGGAGCGCAGTAGTTTGGGGTGGGGGTGGGTGCAGGTGTTAAGAAAAAAAATTTAAAAGCCGTTTAGTGTCCATTGTCACCATTTCCTAATCATGTAACATTTTGCTCTTTGTACTCCTCCATCTGTCTGATCCCACTGTCGAAATGTTCTATAAATGTGGTAGTGTATATTGGTAAATGATCCAAAAAGTTAAGGAAGGAGAACTACATCAGCAAATGCTGAACATGGAGATGTCTCAGTCTTGTTCTACAACCCTAATACTTGCAGGAAAAGTTTAATGTTTAAATCAAATATAAGCGTTAGTTTTGAATCTGCAGTTTTATTTGCTACATTCCTTTAATATTTTCATCACGGGGTAATCTTGTCTTGTATTCTACAGATTTCATTTACAAACCTAGTGTCAGTAGATGAGAGGCTTGTCTATAAACCACACCCTCACGAACCAGACAAGTAAGTACCTCTTTGTTCTAAGATTGCCCTGAAGTAGTGCAGACTTTGGCTCTGAGAATTCCCATGGTTTCCCTTGAACAGAAGATGAGGTTTACGTCACTTTTGTTATGATAACTTGTCTGGAAAAGAATTAAATGGACTGTCATTTTCTCTAGTGACGCTGCTTCTGCAGAGCACTACTGGGAAATGTTCTGTCATGCTATGATGGAGTCCAGTTCAGATCAGCTTTTCAGGGAGTTGTCCTGTGTCCTATCTGTGACTGAGTTTGTGTATGTCTTCAGTTACCAGCTCCTTATTTCCGATCTCTTCGTCAGCCTGAGCACAGAACCTGCACTAGAGGCATGTTTATCTGCCTTTAGTCTGTAATTTTGGAGGTCTGGGTTTTGGTGTTTGGTGATTTTTTTTTTTTTTTTAAGGCAACTTTAGAGCTTGCTGAGTCTGTACTCCTGCAACTAGTGATAATTCTGGAGGATCTTTTTAGGGACTCTAACATAAGAGGTTTTTTCTCTCATAACAGTAAGAAATGTTAAATCCCTGTTGTTGAAGGGGATGTCTTAATACTGTTTTCCCAGTATACCTTCACTCCAGGTCTGCTGTTTCCACTCTTAACTGGCCGCTGCTAAAGATGGAAATAGTTAAGAGCCACAAAGTGACACCTGTACTTAGTGGGGACTCTTGGTTTTTGTTTTACGAGTAGAAGCATAAAGCAGTTAAGCACTGTGGAAGTGGGCTGTGTTTATGGGGCGAGAAGTTTTGTGTTACACAGTGAAGCTGATGAGGGAATGTATTTGTTGGGGAGGAGCGAGTTTCTTCCAGCAATGCATTCTTTTTTAAACTACTCAGAATAATTCAGTTTCCTGCTTTCCGTTTCAGAACCGTTTTGACACAAGAAGCAATAATATCTGTAAAAGGTGTCAGTCTCAGCAGTTACCTAGAAGGGCTAATGGCAAACACAATTTCCTCCAATGCCAATAAAGTAAGTATGACCCTTGTGGAAAATGTGTGACCACTGGCTAAATGACAAAGGGAATAAAAATCTCTATTTTACTTCTTGGCTTTGTCAACAATCTTATGAAGGGTCCGCTTAGTTCTACTGCCTTAACTGTAGAGACTGAAGGCTCAGCTTGCTGAACTTCCTCTTTGTTTTCGCCTTGTGAATGGAGATAATAAATTATTATTAGGGAAGCTCTCTGAATCCTCACTGGAAAAACATCTCCGCTCACTTAACAGTCTAGCACTGTCACTCTTTTGCTGCCCTCTTGATGCAATCTTAGATTTTGCTATTGAAAAACGATACACATCCAGACAGATCTGAAGTAGTTATGTGGGAGTAGTGAAGTGGTGTTTTAGTTGAGAGTCTGTCCTCTGGGAATCCGAAGTTGTCTTGAGTTCAGCCTCAAGAATGATAAAACAATCTGGATAAAGAGTCTCTTGTGGCTCCTGACGTGAGCACTGCTGACATAAGGAATTTTTTCACAAAATATAAGGCAGTACTCTGGTTATTGAAGTGAAAAATATCAGAGGGGCGTGTATTTCTATACCTTTTGTTTCTTTTTCAACTATTGTGTCTTTAGTCATATTCAGTAAGGCAGGGCTTAACCTATTTACTTATTTGCTAAGATTTATACACTGATAAACTTTTCCTTAACCGTAGGGCCGTGAAGCATTGGAATGGGTAATTAATAGACTGAATGCTGAAATTGAAGAGTTCACAGCTTCAGCAAGAGGAACCATGAGGAATTCAATGGCAGCAGCAGCGTTTGTAGAGAAATGATAGTAAATATACCCGTATTACTAATGGGGTTTAACAATCCGAAGCTTCTCGCCAAACCTAAACACATGTATCCTTTGTTATTTAAAGGCATACCTGTGTACTAGGCACGTTTCAAATTTAATTTGGAGAAAAGCTGAATTCTTACTAATGAGGCTGATGCGCAAAGCCTAGTTAATATATTGTTTCAGCTGGACCGAATTTCGGTTACAGATGGAGAAATAATTTTCAAGTATAGTTCCTGTATTTACATGAACACTAACTTATAATGTTTTCAGATATGAAATAGCCTCATTTAGCGATGAGGCTGCCTATGGTGGAGGAGACTGGCATGTTAGGTTAACTTCTGTGGAATTTTTATTTTTGTGTGACTTATGGACTACCTCCTTTGGGACCAAGCCCAAAATTAAACAGAATGGTTTGTTCCAGCATTGTTCTGTTTGTCAGTTTTTGATAGTTGTGTGATACAACTTGGTTCAGTAGAAAGTTTATTACTTGATGCTTGAAATACACAAGAATGTACAAAATATTTTTTGATAAGCTTTTTAACTTGTTTGACTGGTTGAACTACCATGGTACTCAAACTGTTTTCATCAATATAGGTAAAACATAACAAAGTGTCTCTTATCTACTAAGACCTAAATTCTATTCCGAAATGCGACATTAATGAGCTAGGCGTGCAGTAACCCAAAATAAAATTTTATCTTAAACTTCTAGAAAAAGTATCTCCTTTTCTAAAAGCCCATTAAATGAAGGGTTACAGTAAGCATAGAGCCTTAAAATCTTGCAAGCTGCTCGGGCATCTAAGAATATTAGGTGTTCACTTCAAAATTTCAAAGAAGCACTTAAAGGACTAAAAAAACCTTTGGGAAGTTGGCTAAAGAGACACCTAAACATAAGAGGAGGTGATAGTAAAGAATGCTAATGATACACTCATTACCTTGATCGTGCTCCAAAAATAACCTGTTACATCAACTGAATATTGTGTTGTCCTTTAAATTAAACATAGTGTTCTAAGTTCCAGAAGGTCCTTTACCTCTTGCACTAATTTCCTCACAATACAAGGCTCTTTAAATGAAAACCTTGAGCATAAAAAGTTTTCTACAGTTTGTGTTTGTTTCTTGGTACTCGCTGTAGATTCCTGGTACTGTCACCAGTCATTAGCTGTGGGAACTTAACGGTCAGACCTTGACATCCTTCCTCACGTCGTACAGCAGTCTGCTGGTGGTCCTGGTGACTTCAGCAGAGGCTGGCTGTCCCGTGAGGCTCCTTCAGTGTGAAGGAAAAATGGAAGGACACAGCCCTGAATTAGCTGATGCTTGCATTTTGTGTCACAGGCTTTTCCTGGAATTTTGATTCTGAGCTTACAAGTAATTTCAATACTCTCTCTTAGCCTTCAAGAACTGTAATGTCACCTGTTCCAGCACATTTTATGTTGCATGCCATTTCTGTTATATCAGAATTGCCTATCGGGTAGTGTCTGCTATATAGAGAACCAGAGCTTATTTTAAGAGGTAAACACATGGGAACACAATCTTCTGTAAGATTTGTGTAGGGGGAAAAATGGGTAAATCTATAACTTCTAAAAATTTGACTATTCTAAATATTTTTCTAAAAATAAATGGTTTGAGACTATCTTAATAAATTGACGTCATTGAGGTGTGCCATGCTTTTACAGGTTATTACAACTGAAGTAGCATTTCAATTTTAAAAGCGTACGTGAAACTTCTGCAAAACTTTACCATCATTTCTGATAAAAATGCAGTGCTTGAAACTGATTTTGAATGTTTGTTTAGCCATTAGCATCGCTTGGCATCTTAAAGTCAATTTTTTTTCTTTCCCTAATTTATCTGCACTAAGGCCTGTAGAGTATGAATTCACGGTTTGCCCTTGCACTGAAAAAAGTTTAATTTTTGCAAGCATTTGACAACTTCTTGAAAGATCATGATTTTCTTTGTTCTATTTTATTTATATGCCTGCATTTTCACATTCTGTCAAGGAGTGTGGCTTTCTGTATGTCGTGCTTTTTAAATAAAATGTTATCTGAGTTCTGGCTAGTTCCTGAAACTTCTTTTTCATCTATTTGGGTTTTTTAACTGCTAGGTGAGTAACCTAAAATGACAAGGGTGAAGAAATACTCTGGAGTTAATAGTTTCTTTTATTGAAACACGTATCCTAATACAGCTGCTGTGGTCTTTCTTGCTTCTTAATAACTGCTTTTCTGCGATCTGACACATTAACTAGCAACCACATTTCAGTTTGCTGGAGCCTGTGGAAAGATTTTCAGTCTACTTGGACTGAGATTTGTGTGCTACAGTTTATCTGTTAAGGAATGTGTCTCCACACGTGGAATCTAATGCTCACTATTGTTAAGAGCAGAAGAGAACAAAATGTTCGGGTCCGTACAGCCCTGCAACAGCGTGCCTGTTTACCCACAAGTCTCACAGTAGGAGACTGTACCTAAAGACGCTTTGCTTGTTGGGGACTGGGGGACTGTGCGTGCAGCAATTGCAAAGTATGTGCTGTCCCATCGCAGGAGAAGGAAGTAGATACCTGCCCTGGGTGCACATACTGGGGCGGTTTTGTTGCTAGCCGCTTCAGCAAGTCATTTGTTCCCTGTGGATCAGTTTCTCTGTGCACTGCAGGGCTGTGTCACGGCTGGCAATGCTGTGATGAATGTAGGGTGCTATGGATGAATGCTCCCAGACTGCAGCGAGCGTGACCGAGGTGCAGAGGAGCTGTGTGTTCTGGTGGTTAGAAGGAATGGAGGAGGTGGGTAAGAAAGGAGCTGCAGCTGGAGGGACAAAACTGAAGGACCAGGAAGAAAGGAAAAAGGGAGAGGGGAGGGGGCTGGAAGGGGCAGAGGTGGAGGAATGTGATGTGAACGCATCAGTGGTGTGGCCTCTGGTGGATCCCTACCTGCTTCAGCTTGCCTAAATGGATTCATGTTCTACCTTATCTGCAGATTTAGGTTTTTAAAACAGTAAAACTTCAAACTCACCCATAAAACTTTGCTAAGAAATAAAACAGAAGGGAGTAAACTTTAGAGCCAAAGCTCAATGGCCTGGAGCATATTTTAAGAGGGCACTGTTAAATCTTTTGTTCTCACCGCTCACCTTCTGAAGTTTTCAGTAATAAATCGTGAGGTTTCCTTGTTGTTCATTGTCTTAATTATTTTGGATGACTTTCTCATGTTCCTGTGACCCTTAAGTACTCCAGCACAGCTACCAAGGATGTCTGCCAGGAGGAGGGACATGCTGCAAGCCTCCAAAGCATTCTTCTGAAGCAGGTTGCATCCAGAAATGCTATTACAGTTAATTTTAAACCAGAAGTTTAAATTGCAGTAGCTGCAAGTTGGAGGTCTTGGTAAGCTTAATGTCCTCTTCTGTTGAGACTGAACGCTTACATCATCTGCTGGTTCTAATGGAAACAGTGCTCTTGAATTCCCAAATATTTGTAGGGACATAGCCCTATCCCTATGGAAAGATTCTTCTGAATGAAACTGCTTACCTGATTTGTATCTAGAAGTTGGAACAAGGAATGCAAAAATTACTTTTCCTCAGGTTTGATGTAAGAATTAGTCATACCGGTGGTGGGATTTTGGTGTTAACTTAGTAAAGATTTTTTTACTGTAAATTACACTCACTTTGTCCTTCACTTCTTGATTTAAACAGGCTCGGGATGGCTAAAGCAGCAGTATAACGGATTAACTTGTTTTCCGTTAACTGCAAGGCATTCTAAGAAGAACAGATCTATAGGGTTTTAAATTTTTCTAGCGCTGTGTAGTTGTCTGGCTTCCACGTACTCATCTGCACTATAAACTCGTTAAAGACATGTGTTTGTGCACCTTGCTAATTGCCTGCTACTCTCGTGTTCTGCAAGGTACTGCTTTTGACAGTCTGAAATGATGAAAGCTGCTACCATGGGAGAAAGCAAAATCCTAAATTTACTGTGACACTGTATATGACTTGTGTCTGTATCAACACTAAAACAATACCCCTTTCTTCAGTCAGCAATAGAAATGAAGTACTTTTAAAAAGGCTTAATTTACCTGAGAAGTATTTCTTCTTGCTGACAATGGGTGTCAGCACCTGTTCAGTCATATAGCAGTTAACTATACATGCAAACCAGTTGTTTGTTTTGGAAAAAATAGGAAAAAACTCTAACCGCGGTTTCCTACAACATTGCTGATCTGTCTATTGTGGTCTATATTTGCAGTTAAACTGTACAGTCTAGCATATTTCCAACAAATGTCATATACGGTAAAACTACGCAGTGTCTAGTAACTGCAACCTTTCAAAGCCCCCTGGCATTGACATATAGTTGGTCCAAAGGAAAGACCAGCATCCTGTTGAGGCTCATGTTTAAAGAACTGAAGAGTGCTGATAAAGAGAGCTTGTGCAGAAGCACTGAGTCACTTTAGCATCCTTCCATTTCTCAGGGTGAAGGTTGTTCTTTCACTTGCACAGGACCTGATCATTTCTTTCTCAAATAATTTGATAGCTTTGCTTTATGTGTTGCCATAAAATCGAATTATTCTAAAGGTGAGGTTACATGTTACAACTGAGCTGAACTAATTGCTTACCTTCAGTGAAAGGGAAGAGTCCCGTGTCTGTCTGCCTGCTGCCTTGTTCCTGGCTGTGCTGTCCTACTTCTTCCCTTGCACTGAAGATAGTGGTTTTCACACCCTTTGTTGAGCCAAGTCAACTTGTTGAGCCAAAAAAACATGAATGTGAGAAGTGATATAATCTTTATGCAGCCAGCAGCAAGGTGAGACACACTGAAAGAGAACTGGAGGCTCTCCTTATCCATAGGAAGCTGTTAGGTGGGCTGAAATGATACTGCCTTCTGCAATGCGTACTACAATAATTCCATGTTGCATCTACTAGAAAGAGTATTCGATGCTGTCAACAATGTATGTTATTATAACAGAAAAAAAATACAGTTGTGTAAAACTGTATTGTTACTACATTGTTAAGTTAAAGCCTTTCTTTAACATAACAAGAAGTTCAACGCAAGATGGCTTTTTTATATTTTCTTTTTCTCCAGAAAGGTTTGACAGTCCTTTAATCAAGAAGTTTAAAAACACTGAACTAAAAAAATAGTATCAGCTAGATAGTATGTATATATAAAATCTAGCTGAATATAGCAGCTAGAATATTATAAAATGAACAACATATGTAGTAAATATTTTCCTAATCAGGTACTTAATCCTTTTTACACCAAATTAAATTAAACAATTGCCTCTGCTGTGAACTTAAATATTCCTAGAGCCTGTTGAACTTCATGGATACTCTGGTAAGAAATCTGGTTTATAATATGGCAAGTAGCATCATTTGGGTGAGTATTTGTTAACAGGGGGTTTTTGGGACTATGTAGATATTATTTACCTGTGAGAAAACTGCTTTCGTTTATCTAGATTAAAACTCATTTACACATGGCAGCTGCAACAAAATCTAGCAGATATGTCATGAAATTGGGAGTAAGAAAGCGTTTATCAGAACACATACTTGGAATTTATTCATATTTTACAGTCATGTCATATTCCAAATGATCTAGCTGAAGTACTAGAAACACTTAACCTTCTTAGCCTGATACTCTAGACAGTTTTATTTTCTCTGTTTATAATTGCCAGCTCTGAGGGACATTCAGCAAGCTGTGTAATTGCCCGCTTTTCCTGTGGAAGAATAGGTAGGACAAATGAAAGCAGGGTGCTACTGCACAGATGATGTTATTTCCCTGTCTGCAAAGTGAGATGCAATAATGGCCCTTATTTTACCTAAGATCCTAAGTCTCCCTTGTCTTTCAAAGAAGCGTAAGCATGTAGGAGACTTAAAAATATCTGAAAACAGGCCCCAGCCATTGATGTCACCTAGGTGTTTTTAAAACTTTTATTCAATATTATCATCAACTGTGGACAGAATGTTTTACATTACCATGCTACTTTATCATAACAACATTTAAAAGGTAACATAGCTAACGAAAGTTATTAAACACATTAAAATAGGAAGTAATGCACAAGATTCTTAAAACGTGGGTGTACCTGAATTCTGCTCTGCAGATCCTGGGTCCCTCCAGAGACTATTTATGCTAGATTTTGTAGAATGGACAGCTGAGAACTTGGATGACACTGCAAAATTATTTTTACTTTGAATCCAGGTGTCCAAAAGTTAAAAATTAATGTCTTCATCTGCTTCATCAACTAACCTTCAAAATGTTGTCCTGTAATAGGAAACAGCACAGACCTGCAGCTTAATTTTAAGATTAGAGGTGATTTCCGAGTATGTTTTCTGCTGGTGCTCTATGCTGAGTGCTGTACTTAGACAAGAGGAGATTTAATAGATGACCCGTATTGTCATCAGCATGGCATGATTTCCAGTAGCTGTAGAACAGATTAGGGTCATCAGCCGAGAGGACAGCAGAGCTTTACCAGCACAGCCCAGTATGGCTTACACAGGCTGAGAAAGGAGATAAATCCACAGCTATCAAAGGTAGGAAGCATTATTACTGACCCATACATTTTATATGATAGCAGCCATAATTCCATGTTTCTTGACAGCGTTATTTCATAGGAAAATGTGCAATAACTTTGCTGTTTTAAATTAAGGCAGAAGGAACACAGTGAAGGGATGATGGAATTTACAGTCTGTTGGAAATCATGTTGATACTAGCTTTTTATTGTATTGTAATGTGCCCTTTGTATAATTATTTGTTCTCCCCTGCACAATGCGCTTGAGAATCTTTGAAGAACGATAAAGTCAGTCACAAAATGACAGTGGTGTTAGATAGCAAGGGGGTTTTTTAGGGGTTAATTATTTTTGTTGTTTTATTAAGAATACAGATCAGCAAGCAAACTTGTAATTTCATCACAAATTACGCATGTTAAGAAAAATTAATTTGTTTTGCCTCTTGATCTGTAAACATTGTACTCTTGATAGAATTACAACCATGTGGCATGAGCTCTAAAATTACAGATGCATGATGAATAAATATTAAGCGTATTCAAGAACTATTTCAGGTCTCGTCATTGGTACATACATAATCAGCTTTTTTTTGTCTGGTAATTTTTGTGTTGTGCTAAACCCCCACAATTTTAATATTTGCATAGTAAGACATCATTCCTGTCAACTTCAGTCCATGTTCAGCAGACACCTGCTACAGTTAAGAGGTGACCTCAGTGGGAGTTCCACCCATGGTGATTATGCTAAATCCATTACACACGCATCTGGACATCAGTTGTGTAATACCACGGGCAAAGCTTGGGTGTATTCACCTGAGAAGCTGCAGCCTCCTGTAGGTGTGTATCTTTCACTTTCTCAGTCCATAAAATTCTTTTGTGATGACTCTCTGAAAAACTTTATGTGCATTCCTGTGCCTATGTCTGGAAAGACAACAGCAGGTTTCAACTACTCTCTACTCTGCAGCACAGACTTGAGATGAGAGAAGGCAGCTGTAGATCAGCCTCTTGATCTACTCATACTATAATTAGATGCACCTTTATCAACTGAAATATAAGCTGGTCTGTTCCCTTGTTAATTAGATGTCTGCCTTCTATCAGAACTTCTCTTTAGTATATTTTTATTAAACAATTCAAACTAACCACAAATTGAAAACTACTATTTTTACAGTATAGGTTTTATGTCCAGAGGTACAAAATAAAAGTAATAAAATGAGACCTCCGTTTATCTGAAAAACGAGTAGAATTGATGTTGCTGAAATGTGTCTTGCTTAGTGACAGCGTCAGTTTAGCATACCGCTAACCTCAAAAAACAAATCCTGCACACGCTGCAGAGAAAAATACTGGTTTCTTTCCCTTTTTTTTTATTAACATCATCTGGAAGATCCACATTTTTCAGTTAGATGCTATGAATCAAAAGGAAATAATCCCTCATACCTTTATAGTCAGAGGCCCAGTTTGACTTGTAGTTGCCATTTACGACTGTGTATTTTTTTTAAATTTCTCTCCATAATCAGTAAGCAGCCTGGTATCTGAGTATCCTATGATATCTGGAAAAGAACAAAACCATTTTAATTTCCATTCTATGACAGAACTATTATTTTATTCCAGACCTTCAGGACAGGGAGATGGCATTTGACAAGAGGGTGTTCTTTGTCAGGCTATCAGAGATGCTAAAGCCTGGTTGAACAAGGGGAGAAATGCCAGGACAGAAGAAAGTCTGCTACTGTACATCTTATTCTGTACTTGTACTTCTGCATTCATCCTATGTGAAGGAGCAATATTCTGTGAACTCTTATTACTAGAGTTTTCTGCACCATAAGAGAAACCGCTGAGACATAAAAATTAAAACTGTATGCTTAGTTATTTTCAAAAGTAATATTATTTGGGCTCATTATGTCTTTTTGTTTTGTTTTGGTGTGTTATTAGAGATCTTTCATTTAAAATACTTCTGATTTAACACCAGTCATGTTGTGGATTTACTTGGCTTTTCAGTGTCATCTCTTCAATCCACCTGGACCTACTTGGTCTCACTTTTTTGGCCTCCCTGGACCCCTCCAGTGTCAAGACTTCAGCCTCCCTGGAACTCTTTAAAATCCCCTTTTCAGATTCTTTGGATTTATCCAGTCTGAGCTCTTCATCCTCTGTGGACTTCTCCAGTCTCACTTCTTCATGTTCTCTGGACCTTTCAAGTCTCACATCTTCAGCCTCTTCGGATTTCTCCAGTACCTCCTCTTCAATCTCCCTAGATCTCTCCAGTCTCAGCTCTTCAGCCTCCTGGGAGCACTCCAGTTTCACCTCTTCGATTTCACTGGACCTATCAAGTCTCACTTCATCAGGCTCTCTGGATCTCTCTGGCATCAGTTCTTCAGTCTCCTTAGATCTCTCAAGTCTCACCTCTATATCCTCCCCAGATTTCTCCAGTCTTACTTCTTCACCCTCTCTAGACCTCTCCAGTCTTACTTCTTCACCCTCTCTAGACCTCTCCAGTCTCACTTCTTCACCCTCCCTAGATGTTTCCAGTCACACCTCCTCAGATTCCTTGGACTTTTCCTCTACAATCCCTCCATCCTCACTAAGTGTCTCAGAGCACACCTCCTCAACCTCTTCAGAATCACTAGATCTCACTGATTTTAACTATTTCATGTTTCAAGGCTCCTCTGAATTATCCTCACTGACCTCTGATGATGTTTCTAATCTCACCTCTACACCCGTTCTGGATGTCTCTAATCTCACCTTTCAGGATGCTTCTTCCCTCACTTCCTCAGTTTCTTTGGACATTTCTAATCTCACGTCTTTAGTTCCCCCAGACCTATCCACTCTGACATTTCTGGATGTTGCTAATTGCACCGCTTCAGCTTCTCTTGATCTCTGCATCTAACCCTCTTAACATATCCCTTTTTCTCTCTACAACCTCTCCACACCTTTCTAAGCTTTCCTCCTTTATGTGCTAGTTCCTAAGTTCTCTTTCTGAAAGTTCTTATCTGAGGAAAGTTTAGCACTTTACAAATATATCCTAGGACCTAAACAGAACTGGGCATGAAAACAGGTCGTACAAATCTATAATGGTGCCTTGTTTACAGCTGCATAAACATCAATATACATTCTGAAATTTTTGTAGAGTACAATTCCTGTCACTAATCTAATTTTCATTCTGTCTCAGCATGGTACCGCTCCCAAAGGTTTACCTTTTTTAATTCATGCTGAATATTTATCTTTCAGGATCAACAAACAGTAAATAGAGCTAAATGTGCAAATAATTACATCCAAGTTGTGCATCTCCATTATGGATTTAAATCTGAGTTCATTGCTCAGAATTGCTGGCAGAGGCATTTCACACGGAGGAACAGAGAGAGATGTGGTGGAAAAAGAAAACGAAAAAAAAGAGAGACAGGCGGTAGGGAGAGGACTCAGAGAAGGTGTGGGGTGGGAATAGAGGGACACATAGCTGGAAGGAAGGTGTCCATCTCTGCTAGCATAATTTTTTTCTGCCAAGCCGTATTTGTGGCCTGGGCTGTCCATGAGGCTTTAAATAATCTTACTGATAATTATTTTACCTATCAAATCATCAGATGTTACTACTAAAACAGCATTTGTATATAACATCCCTTTAGCAAGACACCTAAGTAGTGCAGTTACTCATGTTGCATCAAATATGTTGCATAGGTAGCAGAGAGGGGCTTCCTTAAATCTTTGGTGCTTTCTTGTATCTTTTTCTTATCATTATTATAGTTGGGTCTTTAGAAAACAAGTATGCTTTGTTTCAATATCATATCACTGGCACCCTTTCTGTGTTAAAATGTGGCCTGTCATAACAATTATTTTTTAATTTATTTCATTTTTACAAGTCGGAGAGCTTTCCTCCAATATGCCACGTATGTCTCAAAATCAGGGGGACAAAAACGGCTTGTACAAAAAATAAATAAGGAAATAAATGCATGAAATAAGAATTATTTTCTGCCTCATTTACACTAGTTATTTCTTTAAAATTAAGTAGGAAAGATTGTAATATATGGATTTTAGAAACGACCTCCAAATTGAATAGGAGCAAAGTTGTTTAGCAGTTATTAAAAAAAAAAAAAATCACAAATCATTGGTCCAGATGGAAGGAACTGGTGTAATGTAGCATTCCAAAGTGTCCACTTACAAAATGTCATCACAACTGGCACTAACTAGAGACTTCTTCAGTAATCTCAGTAGAGAGATTAAGTAGGCAAATTAAGGACAGGAAATTCTTTCCATCTTCCCCCTCTTTCTCCCTGGTTGGTGTTCCTACTCATTACACTAAGAGGCAATCTTCTCTTACTGTCATATGCTATCCTGGAGACAGACTCCAACACATCTGGTGCATAATTGCTCTTTTTGTTCTGGTGGATCTATACTGGCATTGTGATGTATGGATTGTTAATTGCAATGGCTCTGGATTAAGTGAGATCTCTAATAAAGCTGAAAATTACTCTGTGCTTTAAAAACGTACTGTAAGTGAAAACACCGCTGTGTAGTGATGTGAAATCACCGTGCGATTTCCAGGGATTTGCACTTCAGCAGATACCAAAATCAGCCAGAAGACACAAGGCCTCTGTGCAAAGAGGACCAAAGTCACCAGCGCTTCCTCAAGGCCTGTGCAGCTTCTGGAGGGTTCTTATATATTTTGTGATGTGGTTTGGCTCTGGACAGAAGGAATAGCAAGAAGAGGTACACATATGTGCAAGGACTTAATAAAAACCCAATCCATAATCTCCTTAAATCCTTAGTCCTAATTATTTAAATGAACATTAGATTAGGACCAAATTGATTCCTTATCAAACATGATTCGACTCTTCTCCTAACTTTTTGCTTATCATATACGGAAAATTGTCTATTTTTCCACCAAGTGGTGACAGATGACGATACCTTCTAGTTTGCTATGTTGTCGTTTATCAATCTGTTTAGAGCAAATGACTGAACGTAATTTCAGGTGTATGCATGAACAGTCTTACATCCAAAAGAATCCCATGCCAAGGCATCATGTCCGATGGGATAAAACCCTGAATATGGCACAGCTTGGCCACACACAGATTAAAACTCCGAACTGAAGGCAGCCTGTGTTAAGGCCGGGTTGGATGGGCTTTGAGCAACCTGGTCTAGTGGAAGGTGTCCCTGCCCGTGGCAGGGAGTTGGACTAGGTGATCTTTAAGGTCCCTTCCAGCCCGAACCATTCTGTGATCCTATAAAAACTATTGGCTCCACAAGCTTGTAAACAGTTCTCTTCTTTACAGTCTTACCTAGAAAAGGCTAAAACATGCTTTTAACCACTTGCTTGGATTCTTAAGATTACAACGGGAACGAGTTAATAGGTACCTAATGTAAGTGCTATATAACTAGCCGTTAGCCTCATGTAAGAGTCAGACTTTAATTTCTGTTCTTTAGGTAACTGACGTGTAGTGTTTGTGTTTCGGGCAAATTACCGGCTCTGAATCACGGATGACCCCACGTACCCGCAGGCTTCTTGCGACCCCCGAGGCAGGTCCCCGCTGGCCGCACCTGGAGGCGGAGCTGACGCCTTCCCAAACAGGGAAGGCCCCAAACCTTTCCAGAGAGTCCCTACCGCGGGTGGGGGGCGAACGGGAGAAAGGCCGCGGCAGGGCGCGCCGAGCACACCGCCCTGCCCGCCAGCGGGCGCCTCCCGCCTCCCGCCTCGCTCCGCCGGCCAGCGCCCGCGGGGAGGGGCCGGCAGCCGCGTGCCGTGTTCAGCCCTCTGATTGGTCGCTGCCGCGGAGGGGGGAGGGGGGAGAGCGCTTGTGACTGGAGGGGCGACTGGGTAGTTGCCATTGGTCATCCTCCCTGAGGTAATTCGGATTTCGATTGGCGGAGGGATGATTCCTGCTTGTTGATTGGCTAGGGCGCAGCGGCGTGGCCTTTCCCGTTCCGGCGGCGCTGACCTTGCCCGGGAGCGGAGCCGCACGCCCGTCCGCCTGCAGCCGCAGCCGCAGCCATGGTGTCCTACTGGCGGCAGGCCGGCCTCAGGTACCCGCCGGGCGGCGGCGGGGCTCCTCCCGCGGCGTCCCAGCCGCAGCCGCAGCGGCCGGAGGCGAGGCCTTCGCAGGGCGGGCCGGCGGGGTCACGGCGGTGCCTGGGGCGGGGGGGGGGGGTGTGGGGGGGTGTGGAGAAGCTTTTGGGGCGCGTTTGATTCTCACCTTCGCTTTCTCCCCCCTTTTCTCTCCTGTCTTTAGTTACATCCGGTACTCCCAGATCTGTGCCCAGGTTGTCAGAGCGGCGATGAAGCCGCAGTACAAAGCAGAGGCGGAGAGGGCGGCGATGGCCACTGTGAAAACTGTGAAACCCAAGAAGGAATAAATTGTGTAAGTAAACCGAACGGGCTGGGGCGCCTTATTGTGGCTTTTCGTACGAGGAGTGTTGGTTTCCCGCTGTGAGTCGGGTTAGCGATAGTCTGCAACTGCCTGGCTCCTTCAGCGCTATATGTGGAAAATCAGCTCCGAGCGTCATGCGTGCAGCTGGAGCGGGTTGCTGAGCGGCCTGGTGCAACCGTGTGCGGACGCCTCCGCAGCCTGGTTACGTGTGGGATAGGAAACGCTGTGATCTCGTTCGGTAAAATGAGATGTTCTCTCCATCAAGCCCTGCTTTGAACAATTCGGGGTTTGGTCAAAGTTGTTATGGACTTACATAAGTCCATATTATGGACTCATAATCCTAACTAATACTAATACTAAACAGTTAAGTTTCTGCAGCGATGTTCATAAGTTTCCTGTCTCTTACATTACTAAGCAAAGACATGGCCTCTCTGAACTACTGTTTCCCCTAATCAGCAGACTTATTTGTGTAAGAGTTATCTGCTGCCTGTCAAAGATAGATGCTATTTGTACCTTTATTTGTGACATTCCATACATCACGAGCAGCTGAAATCTCTTCTGAGTAGGACAGCTTCTACTCCTGCTCTGAGATTAAATAGTACTACCTTTTGTTTGAAGCGTACCTTTTACGTATTCTTGAACTGAATAACTCATATGTTAAATCTCTCATAGGATCTGATCTGTGGTGAATACTCTGAACAGCAAACTGCAAAGCTGTAGGCACGCTCGAGACTCTGCAATATAATGTTACCACATTAACTGTAAAACTTGCCTCTGTGTAAATCAGCATGCTAATAAATATAATTTCTATTAAATGAATGTGTAAGTGTTGTTCCTCTTGAAACAAAGGATTCCATTTTTGCAGAGACATTTATCTTTCGCTTGTGTTAAAATAGACTTTTTTATGACCATCTACCATTTGGAAGCAACATATGTTTATTTTTAAGGCAAACCTCTTGTTGGATTTCATTCTGGTATTTCAGGTACATCAATGAGTGAGAGATTTAATTGTTGTTTAAAACTTTTTCTTCCTGCTTCATTTCAGTGATTAATGATTACTTTGGAAAAAAGTTTTCTTCACTAAAACCTATGTCAACAGAGAATATAAGCATATAATTTCGATAATTAAAAATACCTCTGGCCGTTCTCTCTGCTGGAAGTGGTAGGCTGTTGGTTTTAAAATCCTCTGTCATGGTGTTCATCATCCATTTGTGCTTAGAACAAAACTAACTCAGTGAAAATCAATTTGATGAGGCTTGGTGTTAAGACCAAACTCGAAGCAGGATATTTTGCCATGGATGTGCTGCAGGGGATGTAATCTCCAAAGCTGTCTGGAACACTGGGCGGTGAATCAGGAGTTGGTGTCCTGACTTCCTGTACGAGGTGGGGAAGGAGGCGCAGAAATCCCTGGACTGTACTCTGATTGCTCGACTAGTGCTTGTCCTTCTTGTTATCGCTTTGTCACTTTACTAGGAGGGAAAGGGACACACATTGACTGGGAAACAGTAGGAATGGAGGTGGTGCTCCATTATAATCATAGAATTGTTTAGGTTGGAAAAGACCTGTGAGATTACTAAGTTCAACTGTTAACCCAACACTGCCAGGTCCACCACTAAACCATGTTCCTAAGCACCACATCTACACATCTTTTAAATAGCTCCAGGGATGGTGACTGTTCCAATCCCTGACAAACCTTCAGTGAAGAAACATTCCCTAATATCCAACCTAAACCTCCCCTGGCACAGCTTTAAGCCATTTCCTCTTGTTCTACTGCTACTAACCTGGGAGAAGAGACCAACCCCCACCTCACCACAACCCCCTTTCAGGCAGTTGCAGGGAGCGATAAGGTCTCCCCGCAGCCTCCTCTTCTCCAGGCTAAACCCCCCCAGCTCCCTCAGCCGCTCCCCATCACACTTGTTCTCCAGACCCTTCCCCAGCTCCGTTGCCCTTCTCTGGACACGCTCCAGCACCTCCATGTCCTTCTTGTCCCGAGGGGCCCAAACCTGAACTCAGCATTCGAGGTGCGGCCTCCCCAGTGCCGAGCACAGGGGCACCATCCCTGCCCTGCTCCTGCTGGCCACACTATCGCTGACACAAGCCCGGATGCCGTTGGCCTCCTTGGCCACCTGGGCACACTGCTGGCTCGTGTCCAGCCGGCTGTCAGCCAGCACCCCCAGGGCCTTCTCCGCCGGGCAGCTTTCCAGCCACTCTTCTCCAAGGCTGCAGCGTTGCCTGGGGTTGTTGTGACCCAAGTGCAGGATCCGGCACTTGGCCTTGTTAAACCTCACACAACTGACCTCGGCCCGTGGATCCAGGCTGCCCAGATCCCTCTGCAGAGCCTTCCTATGCTCGAGCAGATCGACACTCCCGCCCAGCTTGGTGGCGTCTGCAAACTGACTGAGGGTGCACTCGGTCCCCTCATCCAGGTCATTGATAAAGATCTTTAACAAGACCAGCCCCAACACCGAGCCCTGGGGAACACTGCTTGTGACCAGCCGCCAGCTGGGTTTAACTCCATTCACCACAACTGTTTTTTTACCCAGTGAAGAGTATGCGAATCCAAGCCACGAGCAGCCAGTTTCTCCAGGAGAATGCTGTGGGAGACAGTGTCAAATGCTTTACTGAAGTCTAGCGAGACGACATCCACAGGCTTTCCCCATCCACTGAGCAGGTCACCTTGTCACAGAAGGCGATCAGGTTAGTCAAGCGGGACCTGCCTTTCCCAAACCCATGCTGACTGACTGGGCCTGATCATCTGGTTGTCCATGAGCTCTTGGCTGGGGCAGGGAAGTCATACTTTTCGCTGTGTTGGTTTGGTGGGAGGGGCATGTTTGCACGTTCCTGCTGCTGTGTGTCTTCACAGCAAGTCTAATGTCCCACTGCATGGGAAGGCATGCAGCAAGCTTAGAGGATTGGCTTCAGGTTTGTGTTCATCTAGACGCTTCTGCTGTTGACTCAGACATGAGGCATTACTTTCATCACAGTATAATAAACTCTTCTAAAAGCATAATAAAACAAGCTCAATTTTTGGATGTAATTTAAAGTTACCCCTTACAAGAATAAACTGATTTTTCTCTATCAAATGTTTCCAGTATTAAAGTATTTTATAGCATGGTTTATAATTTTTATTTTAAAGAATATTATAAATACAATCTTAAGTAGCTGTCTGTGAATGGCAAGAAACTTTTTTTTCCTGAAGTGAAGCTATGTTTTTGATTTAGTGATTGCCATTGAACTTACATCTAACTAGCTGCAAACCATTCAATCCATTTTGCTGTACTGGATGATAGGAAGAAAATTTACAGTAGTTAGTACAGGGGGAAAAAAAAAATAACCACACCAAAACTTTTATACAGTGTTCACAACTTTGTATGTTAATATAATTCAACCTATAGTTTGAAATTAAAACAAACCACACAATGATAATAAATACAAGCTCTGCAATAATATAAGCCAGCAGTTGTTAGAAAACTTTTAAAGTACTTTAAAAAAAAAAACAGTAAGAATGTACATATTCAGTCTTTTGTCCCGTGCTGTTTCCCCTCCCCCTGCAACTTAAGGAACTGAACTTGTCTGCAGATCCAGATCAGTCCGTGGAGTGTGTGATAAAATAGATACTGCCTTTACAGGTCTTACAGACGTGCATGTGTTCCTAAAACAGTAACAAATTCACAAACAAAACTCAAACTGCATTTACCGAAGAATAAATAAATTTGATGAATTGATAGCATATTTTGCTGTTGCTTATGATCCTGATACATACACACACAGAGGCTGTATATTACATTCAGTGTCTGGTGATAATATTCTAAAAGTGAATATGTTTACAAGAAAGGCTGTCATGAGACACCTTGTCTTTGTAGTGGCTCGTTTTTGAGAGAGAATCAGTGTCAACAGTTGTTTAGGAGAGTAAAGCATAGCTGCCATTAATTTCAAAAGCATTGTATTGTAATGTTGGATATACTTTGGTCAGATGCAGAGAAAAAGTTCTTAAGAAAGGCCTAATTTTCAGTACACAGATGATGGCTACCACTTTCTTTAGTGAGTGTCAACAGGCTTATTTGGAGAATGTTTTGATATTACCATTGTTTTCATAGTGCTTCCTTCTCTGGGCTGGCTCCCACTTCTACCTCTTCATATTCCTCAACATCTGCAGTGGCATCCTGGTACTGCTGGTACTCGGACACAAGGTCATTGGTGTTACCTTCTGCTTCAGAAAATTCCATCTCATCCATACCTTCACCAGTATACCAATGGAGAAATGCTTTTCTTCTGAACATAGCTGAGAACTGTTCAGAAACCCTGATGAAGAGCTCCTGAATGGCTGTGTTATTGCCAATAAAGGTAGCTGCCATCTTCAGTCCTCGTGGTGGTATGTCACACACAGCCACTTTGACATTATTAGGGATCCACTCCACAAAGTAGGAACTATTCTTGGTCTGGACAGCCAGCAACTGCTCATCCACTTCTCTGGTAGACATTCGGCCTCTGAAGATGCACGCCACGGTCAAGTAACGTCCACGACGAGGGTCGCAGGCTGCCATCATGTTGCGTGCATCAAACATTTGTTGAGTAAGCTCTGGCACTGAGAGGGCTCTGTACTGTTGACTACCTCGAGCTGTCAGTGGAGCAAAGCCTGGCATAAAGAAATGCAGGCGAGGAAAAGGCACCATGTTAACAGCCAGCTTCCTCAGATCTGCATTCAGTTGACCAGGAAAACGGAGTGAGGTTGTGACACCGCTCATCGTTAGGGACACTAGGTGGTTGAGGTCACCATAGGTGGGATTGGTGAGCTTTAACGTTCTAAAACATATATCGTATAGAGCTTCATTGTCAATGCAAAAGGTTTCATCTGTATTCTCTATTAGTTGATGGATGGAGAGGATGGCATTATACGGCTCTACGACGGTGTCAGATACTTTGGGTGAAGGCACAACACTGAAAGTGTTCATAATCCTGTCGGGATATTCTTCTCTGATTTTGTTGATGAGGAGCGTGCCCATACCTGAGCCGGTACCACCACCAAGTGAATGGATAAGCTGGAACCCCTGAAGGCAGTCACAGCTCTCACACTCATTCCTGACCACATCCATGACGTTTTCAATCAGTTCAGCGCCTTCTGTGTAATGGCCCTTAGCCCAGTTGTTTCCAGCACCTGAATTACCTGTAGACAGAATTACAGAAAGAACAGCCACGAAGTTAACAAGAGAATTTTTAAAGGCTAAAAAGATGGGAGTTAAAAGGCCGTTTTGGGACAGTTGACTCTAGTCAGTCTGCTGACAGCACCATGTACATACCATGAATAAAATTGTCAGGTCGAAAGAGTGGGCCTATTTTGCTAGACCGTACACTGTCCATCGTACCAGGTTCCAGGTCCACCAAGATAGACCGGGGCACATATTTATGGGCTAGGACAAAAGAAAATGAATGTGAACGATTACTGTTGGAAGTCAAAGAAACAGGCTTATAATCTACTCCGAAAAATCCAACCCACCTACAGTGATTTGACAATATATTTTTTTTAATTACTTTTGTTAACCTTCATGTTGGCTCTGCAAATTGCTCTGCCAACACCCTAAAAGTCCTGAGCACTTACAGTAAGCCTCATTGAAGTACACATTAATTCGCTCAAGCTGCAGTGATGCATCCCCACGGTAGTTTCCAGCGATGTCAATCCCATGTTCATCACTTATCACCTCCCAGAACTGAAAAAGGAAAGAGGGTCAATACACTTACAAAGATTTACTTTTTTTTTTTTCAGCACAATGTGTTCAGCATCAGCTCTGCTGTGCTCATGCCTGACTGCACATAAAGTGGGAACTGTGCCTGAAGAGGGGGATGTTTTGCCATTTATGTGCTAGATGAGGGCAGGGATCCTCCTCTCCCCTCTCCCCAAAGAAGTTCGAGGGAAAAATTTGGTAGATCATTTATGCTGCTTAGCTGTCACCCATGCACTAATAGGTGGAGGCCCTCAATTTGTTCCCCTTGCAGCAAAGGAAAATTTATATTAGTTTAAATAACACAGGTAGTAGTTGGTATGAGCTTAACAAACAAGTCGGGGAGGGGTGTGGATTGGGGAGGGTTGCTTTGAGGCCTGTCATGCACAAGAGGGACTGTGGCATGGCAAAGCTGGCTCAGACAAATTTTTATGCGAGCAATGCTTTCCACAAACAGATGTTGGTCCTAAACGTCCTATCTTGACGTTCATATGGATGTCTTGTACTGGGGCTCTTATCTAGGCAGCAGCCACAGCAGTGTTAATATAGACACACCCACCCACTATAATGACCAGGCTATTTTAATTTTAATGGTCTTCTGGTTTAACATCCAGCCTCATTTTGAGTGTACACGTACACCATTGCCAACATGTGCATAGTGGTTTTGTGTGTGTGTGTGTGTGTGCACTTTTATACAGGTCTTATTAGACATAAGTAGGTCAAAGCTAACGGAAAAAATATAAACTTTTCAACTATCACACTGGCTGCATTCAAATTATCTGGGTCTAACATGACATTCCCTGGCCATCCACAGCTTCATGTTCCAATAAAAGGAATCAAGGTGAGATTCGTGGGAGCAAGAAATGGAGGAAGAACACAACAGAACAATCCTTCAGCTATCATGTGTCCTCAAAGACCTCCCAGAACCAAATTAACCCAGGTATGTTTTTCTGACAACTTCCTACTAATCAATAAAAAAAAAAAAATGGATATCACCCAGCAAAAAGCAATGTTGGTTTGGTTTTTTTTTCCCCCTCCTAGCACACAAAGTCAGCAATAAGCAATTTCTCTCTAAGTAACAGCATTGCAGTGCTTGAACTACACAAAAGTACTCCAAATGCCATGGCCACCTCTCGCAGGAGGCCAGTTGGGCACTTTGTGCCACTCTTAGAAAAACCTAACTGGTCACTGATAGCACAGGTCATTCTGTCGACTAATACAATCCCGTAGCAATGACTATAATGTGGCAGCGTTACTGCTGTATGGCTGAACTAAAGCACTGGCATCACAACTTTGCAGCCCTGGAATTACTGGCTCCTCCACTTGTCCTGTATTTTGCAGACCAGATTAGTGCCCCTGGGAATATGAGTCCCAGCAGGAATGCTCCGGAGCACTTATCAGAACTAATCATTGTGCCATAGTTCTTGCAGATGTTTCATTCTTTGACAGTCTTAACATTAACCTTTGCATGAGGAGCAAGCCCATCTTTATGACTTTCACATCCAAATACTCATACTGCATGCCATGCATCCTACCACCGAGTTAACAAAGTAAACTTTCCCCCCGAAAGTCCCCATCCGTTAATGATGTTTGACCTGCTACTACCGATAGCACTTACTACTAATGACCAATATTGAAAAGAGACCTTACCTTAGCTCCAATTTGGTTCCCACACTGGCCAATCTGAAGATGCACAATTTCACGCATTTTGCGTTGCTTAGACCTGTTGGTGGCTACAACCTAACGCAGGCTTTCTAGCTGCAGTCCCCAGGACAAGCCCTCTTTCTGCTGCTGTATCAGCTACACCCAGCGCAGTCCACCCAATGGAGCCTTTTTAAACTATTGGGACTATCACACAGCCAGCCCAGCAAGGGGAGGGGCCAGCAGCTAAGACTGCTCAAAGGATTTCGCAAGGAGGCAAATGCCTGTCTGTGTGCAGGGTACAAGAGTGCAGGTACATTACTGAGTGGCTTGGAAAAGAAAATTGTCACACGCACCCCCTTACAATTAATTCTCAGTGCAGCAAACAGTGTGATTCATGAATATCTGTGCACCTTGTATTTGTGTTTCATTATTTTACACAAAATATATATACAAATATATACACATATATAGAGATTATAGCCAAAAATCTGAATTTATTAAGTACACGTGCTTCTGCCACATAATTTAAATTTTAACATCATATGGGTCATACAGGACAACATCCATAATAAAAACAACAACTTTTAGTAGTTGTAGTAGTAGCCTCCTATAATTACAACATTCAGGACACCGCCAGGCAAACTTGCAGTTCACTAATCAGCATCATTCTTGGTGTCTAACCGCATGAAGGAGGGGGACAGGATCAGTAACAAAAAAAATACTTTGTAAAACATAAATATAACACTGCACTCTCAGTGATACATGTTCCTTAAAAATTGAATAAGAATCCATCAATTTCAGCCAATCTGAAATTTGAACCAACTTGTGACTTACTTGCACAGATGTTCTCTCTCTCTCTCTCAATCTTCTCTTCCTTCCCTGCTGTGGCTGTGTGCTCCCCCTCATCTGATCTTTTGTCCCTGGCTCTCCTCACGTGATAAGTACCAGTGACAGTCGAGAAAAGATGCACCTGGTCATGATGGCTGCATCCGGCTCAAAGCGGAGTCCCTGGAAACAAATAACCACACAATAGCTGAGAGCTACTTTATGTCCTTGTCCACCTAACCAGAGCGCTAATTAATATCCGACTCAGGCCACACTTGGCAGAAACTAACATCTGCAGCCGGTATGTAGGTATGACTATGAGCCAACCATCTTACCCCCATAACTAGTGAGCTGCCCAGGAGCCCTTTGAGCTCTCCTGCACAGCAGCAGGCTGCACGACGGGATCTCCCCTGGAGTAGGGACGCCTCTCAAGGTTACTCCTCGAGGTCGAGAGATTCCTTGCCACAACAGATGCTCGGTAAGTGGCTAATAGCATGCTGAACTTTGAAATCTTAGCTAAGTGATACAAAGAATTGGTTGTGTACACAAAATCATTTAGATATAAACCGTTGAACAAGTCTGGGACTAAGATTGGATGCAGCTGCCCCTCGGCTCCTGTCTGAGAAGGAGTTTAGAAAGTGAGGGGGTCCTTTCTGAGCCTCGTGACTCAACAGGAGGGTCTCCCTGAAAGTTTGTCTGATCCTGTCCTCTGTGCAGTAACGAATCAAGTGAACCTTGCCATCAAATCTTGTTGAACCATTGTCGCATTTACTAACAAATTTTGTGAACTCATTGTAATATATTAATAAAATATATACTTTTGCTTCTCTCTCTTACAAGTGAAGTGTGCTCTCACTCTCTCTTTTGCAACACCTGCCATTAAGAAATACAATATTTCTTATATTTTTTATTTTATTATATCTGAGATGTAGTATTTCGGAACTTGCCAGGAAAATGCTAGAGGTGAAAACAAGTCCTACTAAAGTTAATTGTAATGTTCACTGTGTGAAATGTTTCACTGCCTTAAAAGAAACGATGCAAGGCCGAGCAAAACATGACACGGTCATGTTGCCTGCTGATAAACAGGACTAATAATATCACCGAGCAACAGAAACTCCAGCGTGGACTGTCTTTTGGAAGCTTATAGTAGTCTTATTACATGTCAGATGGCTGTCGGTGCTTTGCAAGTGTTTCTTTTCAGGATAGGAAAAGGAACTATAATTAGGAAAGCACCTTAAATTATTTTGTATAAAAAGATGACAGTGGAAGGACTTGACTCATTGAAAGTAACTACTTCACCACTTTATGGGTTGCTAGAGATAAGGAATCTCTGAGCTTCCATATTGTTCCAAAAGAAAAATCAGTTTTTTCCAGACTTCCCCACCACAGCTGACTTCCACTTCTTCCACCAGCCAACGGAGGAACACACAACTGTTCCTAAGGCAAAGTTTAGCACCAGAAGTGCATGGCCAAAAAGTAGCTAGCAAACATTCTGTCGTCCTCCGCCAAGCTATGAGCCGTCCTCAGTAGGGAGCAATAAAAGCAAGAATTTAAATTCAGGGAGATTATTTTTTTTTTCCTTAAAACACAATAGTTTTATAATTTTCAAAAAAAAAAAAAAGTATTCTCTAAACAGTCGCGTTTACACAGCAAGACAACATAACAGTTATGTTCCATTGCCACATTGCAGATATTTTCTACAATGCAGTGGATATCTTCTACAATTTCCTAAGACAAAATTCTGGAAAGGTTATTTGCACATTTACTTTGAAAGCAAATTTCATTTTATTCATGCACATTTCATATTTGTTTTCTCCAACTATGCTTAGCTACAAGTAATAGTGCAATTCTGAGTAGTATATTCAATTGCTGCCTTCTGAATGGGAGCTGCGTTGACACGATGTGTCAGAGAGCTACTGACACTAATTAAATACTACTTAAAATATGCAATGTATTAATCTACAATAGCCACAACTTATGAAGAGACTGAAGACGCTAATTCACTGTCCAAAAAATACGGCAAAATAATTTCAGCAATAAATATACTCGGTGAGAGCATCTCACAAGCAACGGAAAAAAAAAAGGAAGTAAAGGAAATATGCAATCACTTAATGTTTTTTCTCTTGCTAAAAATAGCTCCCTGGAATCATGTGCCTCCTCTGAAGCACTTCCTTATAGTCCTAAAAATTACGGCACATGACACAAAGCACCTGAGGTGCTTGTGAAGCGGAGGTGGTTTTGTGCGTGCGTCTTTTCCCTCTCCTCCCCAATTGCATCTCTGTGAACCTCCAAGTCTGTCTTTATACCAAACGTGGCACATGAAAAGCCTTTTCTCTGTAGATTGTGTCAGCAGGCCTGTCATCCCTCAGCTCTGAGAAACCTCAAGCCTGTTAACTGCCCAAGCGCACTTCCCAGGCACGGCCATTGAACATGTGCTATTGCAGATTAGCGGTGTGCACATCTCCAGAGAAAGAGGAGACACTGGTGGGAGGGTTGGCTTTGAGGGACTTTTGGTGCTGTGGAGATTAGGAGCAGCCTGGCACCAGGCACAGCTATTACCAGCCTGTCCCGCGTGTTATCAGGCCGCCCACTGCTTCCATCGCCTTCAGAGCGGGCCCTAGATACCAAAGCCCCGGCGATGGGTGTCAGCTAAAGAACACAAACAAGCCAGGGTTTTTTTTTGGGTTACTGGGGGTTTTTTGTTTCTCTTTTTCTTGGTTGTTTTTTTTTTTAATGCCACCACAGTAGCCACTAGCAGCAAACATGCATGTTCAGGGAGGCATTCTGGGATACTTTTTGTTTTAATGTGGTTTGCTTGGGAGGACCTAGCTTTTCACAGTAGCAGAGAAGATTGTTGAGAAGAAAGCCTGTTGAATTTGAGACAAGCCTGGCTACAGGCCACCAGATAATTTTAGAGAGATCTGTGAATGGCTACCGGATGAGCTGATGTCTCAGCTAATCCGGGCTAACTACATCATCCTTAGGAATGTTACCAAAACCCACTGCATTCAACAGGCAATAAAGACTACCTACCTCACTTTTTCATTTCAGTTAGTAAGAAAAACTACTTAAAGACTGCCTCCCTCTGGCAGATGGTCCAAAGGAGACAAGGCAGGACTGCCCACTCTTAAGTTATCATCAGTGTAATGAGCCCATATGTTTAAACAAATAGGTTTTGGTCCAATCAGAGTGGACAACCGAGCAGTTTGTTACCTTCCCCACACTGCAGATCTACGACCCGGCAAAAACAAGGGGCTTGCAGCATGTGAATTCATCTGGCCCTACTGCCACAACCGCAGTTACTGTCGAGTTCGGATCATTTGATGAATTGCCAAAAAGGTCAACTGCACAGCAGTCAGGCTCCGTTCTTGCTCTCCTGTTCCTTTTGTTGCGCTGGTTCTCAGTGCCTCGTTTATTCATAATGTGGAGCTAATAAACGTCATGCCTTTTATAAGAAGTGCTGAGAGCTAAGGAAGAAAAGCTATGAGGGAGGAACTGGCTGTGGTTTACTAAACCTGTTTACCAAACATGACAGCTCTAGTCCACGTATGGAAAAGAGACTGGTAGCCCACTCACACCGATACTTAAACCTTCTGCAGGAAAATCAGAAAACTATTTTTACTGTTGACTAAATCTTGTAGCAGATAATAAAGAATCTTCAAACGTCCTGACCCCTAAAGAACAGCCTAAAAAATGGACACAGGCCTGTATTCCTTTGTAAATTGTAGCATAAAAAGGCTTGAGAAATTCGAAACTTGTGACTAGCAAAAAAACCCGACCAAGCAAGAAAACCAGCCTGCCTGCTCTATGCAATCACGCAGTCGCTGGGCGCAGTCTTACACGATGCTGATGTGTTAGGCCAAAGGTAAAGACCTGTAACGCAGCCACAGAGGGTCTGCATCTGTCCCAGATCCAAGTCCTCTTGTCACAAACCCTGTGTTGACAGCAACTGCATATATTGAATCATGACAATGTTTTAATAGCTTTTCCTCTTCCTTTTTTTTTTTTTTTTTTTGGGGGGAGGGGAAATGTGATCAAAATTGCTCCATTTTTGGGCGTGTGAGATGGAGACTTCACCTGGGGACACAGCGGGACGCCTGCAATCCCTGCAGTGCACCCAGCGGGGCGGCCGCCCGTGGAGTGGGTGCTGCAGCCCTCACGGCCCACGAGCAGGGAGCCCATTTAAGGTCTCTCACTAGATTTGTTCCTTATCCCCTAAGAAATTAATTAGATACCATTAGGAAGGACCTGGCGACGTACGGGCCGTACGAGTGCGTGCTTCCATCAGGCACGCGTTGACAAACACGAAATAAGGACCTCGGGGGGGGGGGGGGCGGACGCCGTGCCCGCAACGCTCGGCCCCGCCGCTCCCCGCCCCTCCGAGCCCCCTCCCACCGCCCTTAAATACCGGCGGCGGGGCGGCGCGGCGGAGGAGGGTGCTGCCGCCCCCAGCATGGCCGGCCGGCCCCAGCGCCTCGCCTCCCTCCTGCTGCTCTGGGGCTGCCTCTGCCCGCCCGCCCGCCCGGCGCTGCACTTCAGGGAAGGGCAGCGCTGCTACAAGCCGGCCCCGCGCAAGGCCCCCGGGCTGAGGTGAGGGGCGGCCCCGCCGCCCCGGCCCGCGCGGGGGGGGCCCTGGGGAGGGGCTGGGGGTTGCGAACGGGGTGGGGGTCCCTGGGGCGGGCAGCCCTGGCCCCCTGCTCACCGGAGGGCGGGTGCTCACCGGAGGGGGGGGCTCACCGGAGGGGGGGTCCCCGGGATGGAGGGGGGGGCTCACCGGAGGGGGGGGTCCCCGGGATGGAGGGGGGGGGCTCACCGGAGGGGGCGGGTGCTCACCGGAGGGGGGGGGCTCACCGGAGGGGGGGGTCCCCGGGATGGAGGGGGGGGCTCGCCGGAGGGGGGGTCCCCGGGATGGAGGGGGGGGGCTCACCGGAGGGGGGGCTCACCGGAGGGGGGGGGCTCGCCGGAGGGGGGGGTCTCACCGGGGTGGGGTGCTCACCGGAGGGGGGGGTGCTCACCGGGGGGGGGGGGGTCCCCGGGATGGGGGGGGGGCTCCGCGCGGCGCAGTGGTGGTCACGAGACCCCGGCCCGGTCACGATGCCCGCTGTCACGTGACCCGCGCCGCTCGCCGGACACTCGCGGCCTCGTTACGAAACCCCGCGAAATCTGGTGGCTTGCCTTTTTTTTTTTTGCGGTTTTTTTTTTTTTTTTTAAATAAAATAACTAAAAATCCCCCTCATTTGCCTGAAAATCCCGGGGCGGGCAGCAAGGGGGCTAGCTCCTCTTCCCGCCCGCCCGCAGGACCTACCCCCGCCCGCACGAGTACCTGGACCCCTCGGCGCTACCCAAGAGCTGGGACTGGAGGAACGTGAACGGCATCAACTACGCCAGTACCACTCGGAACCAGCACATCCCGCAGTACTGCGGGTCCTGCTGGGCCCACGGCAGCACCAGCGCCTTGGCAGGTACGCCGCGCTCGGGGCTGCGTGCTGCCCGCGCGCCCGCCAAGCTCTCGCCCCCAGTCGCTTACGGTTTTCGGTAAGGAAAGGAAGTCTATCTCCAGCTTACAAAAGAGCTGGTGTAAAGAAGAGGTGCCAAATTACTGCAGTGACTAACGCAGCAAAAACCGAGGCTGAGGTGTCTGTGAATGCACCAGGAGCAGCGGGAATTCCCAAGCTGGCAGCTGAAGGCAAGGCTTCCATGGAGAACGCAGTCACAATTGGGCGTCCCCACCCTCTCCAAATCGTGCGAGGTGGGGAACGCTGGCGTGGTTAAAAAGCTGTTTGCAGAAGGAATCCATTCAGAGCTCCTGCCAACCTGCTGTTCAGGGCCGGGAGTAAGAACTGGGCTTTCTGCCCCTCTTCTCAGAGGCGCGGTGATGGTAGCAGCAGATGCAAAAGCAGTTACTGTGTCTCCTTCCCTTTTTTGGTACCTCAGCCCGCTGCAGTATGTCTTCAGCAGCAAGGGGCTGCTCCAGCGATGCCCCGATATGGGGAAACGAAAGAAGCTGCCTCTCATGGGAAGGGCCCGCAGGGTATTCACTTCAAGAGCCCTGGCATCCAAATGAACTGACTACCACAGCATACAGACAGATCTAGTTTCAGCAGATACCTATCAGCCTTTTTCTTGGGAAAAGGGAAGTAGGGGTTTGCTTCAGTTGGAGAAATATTGTCTCTAGAGACAATACACGATGATTTGCACGCAACAGAAACATGCTGCACAAGTACTGTTTGCAGAGAGAGGCTGTAAGAGGATTAACTGTGAAGGACAAATAGAGGAAATTGTGGAGAAATGGGAAGACAACTCAGGTGTAAGCAGACAGCAGGAATTGCAAAGGATCTGTTCATAAGTGGTACAGAACTACAGACACACGGCACGTATGAAACCTGCCATGATGTAGTGAAGTACTAGGATAGATAAAATATAGCAACTTCTTAATTACATGACTTTAATTAAAACTTAATTGTGTATGCAGGTATGCCAGTATGTGCATCTTCGTAAGTATAAAAGGTTGATTTTTAAAATCGGGGTATTTTTTCCGAACTGCTGTGAAGAGTTAAAGCCTTAAACTTTTAAAGCCTTTAAAGTTAAAGAGAAATTCCTTCTCGTTGCTGGAAGACTAGGCTGGGATAACGCCTCCCAGTTCTGTCGTGTATAGCTGAATGTTGTTAGTACTGAGAGGATTAAAAGTACTACAGTGGCATCAGTTAAGACTGTTGATGCCCTGTGAGAAGCAGTTTATACTCATCAGGAAGCTTTTCTGCCAAGTATGCTAGTTGTTTCTGACAAAATAAGGCAGCAGGGTGGCGATGCCTATCTGAGATGGCAGGGTAACAGTGAGATGTTGGTGTGACAGCGAGGATATACTTCTGCAAGCTTTTCCCTGCTTCAAGTTTGTGAAGACGGTCTCTCAGAGGCAGAGGCCTGGGCTGCATGGGTTTATACGTACATCTTTACTCCTGTGAAAGAGGCTGGTGAGGGCTGGTTTTATGATGTGTATTTGAAAACTCTTTGCTGTCAAAGTCAGGAAACAGTCTGGAAGTTTTCAGAAGCTGTGACTTGAAATAAGAGGTCTAGGGCACTTCAGGGCTTTAAACACATCTTACTCATCTGCGTATTTCTTGCTGAGTTTTTAATGGCAAAAACTTCTAATGGAAGCCCACAATAACAACTCAGCCTGCCGGTTTGAGTTAGGTCACGCTGTGTGCCTCACTGTCGGCAGTAGAGGCTTTTCCAACCACAAGTACTGTTGCCTGCAAACAGTTAGAGGCTCAATGAAGGAGAGACAGTTTTAACACTAGTGGCAATGTGTAACCACCCCCATATTCCGCTAACAAAAACCAATTTCTTATCCTTACAGATCGCATCAACATAAAGAGAAAAGGTGCATGGCCTTCTGCCTACCTCTCTGTTCAGAATGTGATTGATTGTGCTGACGCAGGATCCTGCGAAGGTGGAGACCACTCAGGTGTTTGGATGTATGCCCATAACCATGGCATTCCAGATGAGACCTGCAACAACTACCAAGCTAAGGATCAAAGTACGATGCCTATTTGCTTTGCTTCATCTCAGGTTTAGCAGATCTTAATATTTAAAAAAAAGACAGTTTTTTTGGGTTTTCAGTCTACTGCTTCCTGCCTTTCAGTGTAGTATCCTGCTGTTTGACTGACAGAACTGGTTTTCTTTACAGGCCTGTGTGTCTTCTCACTCTAGCCAGACAGCATAGCATTAAATCATGCCCAGGCAAGTTTGCACAGCTAAATTGTTTAAACTTAATCTCTTAAGTCTGTGATATACAATCTCTAATGTACTGAAACATTTACAAGTGTCACCTCAAGCTAAACAAAGGAGAAATGTAACCTTTGTCTGGTCATGTGCTTCTCTACAGATCCAGAAACTATTCCAGTCACATGTCTGAAACATTTCCTCATCAAAGAGCTTATGCCCATGAAGTAAAGAATAGTAACTAGTGATTGTAGAGACTTTAAATGTGGTTTCCAGAAAGGAATTTAGTTCACCAGAGAGAGTATGTATTAGTAGTTAAGTTATTACTATCTGCCTCAAATACATTAAAAGGATAGTGTGATACCATTAATTCACTTGAAGTGATTCTCTTGCAGTGATAATTTCACTTTTGTTTTGTAGAGTGTAAGAAGTTTAACCAGTGTGGGACTTGTGTCACTTTTGGAGAATGCCATGTGATAAAGAACTATACTCTCTGGAAAGTTGCTGACTATGGGTCTGTCAGTGGAAGAGAAAAAATGATGGCAGAAATCTACACTAATGGTCCAATTAGGTAAAAAAAAAATCTTGAATGGTAAAAAAGAGAATGTTTATTTACTAGTAATATTGGGATTGAAATACTTGAAATTCATTCTAATGACTGAAGCGTACTTCTCTGCTCTAGCCTATGTTAGCAGCTCTGCACTAATATGCACACTTCAGCTTGCTTGTAGATAAATTAAGCTCTGAAGTCAAAATGCAAGAAAACTAATTGTTTTTCAGCCAGGCCCCTGCCCTGATCTTCTTGTATAAAAATGCTTTCTCTGTTTTATTACAGCTGTGGCATAATGGCTACTGAAAAGCTGGATGCTTACACTGGAGGACTGTATACAGAGTACAACCCCTCGCCTGTGGTGAATCACATTGTATCTGTGGCTGGCTGGGGTGTAGAAAATGGAACAGAATACTGGATTGTTCGTAACTCATGGGGTGAACCCTGGGTAAGGAAACATGGGAACAAACATGCTTGTAGAATGACTTTGGAGGAAAAGTGAGGTTTTTCACTTGCAAACAGGAAGCTGCAAAGCTAGCAAAGCTTTCTTTGAACTAGACTAGCAATTATAAAAAAAAAATGAAACCTAAGTAATCTGAAGACAAGGATATTCAGCCAAAGTTATTTCAGTAATGTCAGCTCAATCCCAAATGCTGCCCTTCCATGGACATGCAGCTCCTGGTATGGGCAACTGTAAATTACTGCTAGTTGTAGGCAAAAATCAACTCACACCTGGAATACACGAGGGGGATGTACATTCACCAAAGCAGACTGCCCTGTGAATCCAGTGTTATACTTCATCTTGAGTGAATTCCTAGATTTGCTTTGGAAATCATTCATGTTTGGAAGTCAGAACAGACTCAATAGCATGCCTTTTCTCTAGTGATATTTTCTAATTCACAATGCAAATTAACTCTTTACAGGGTGAAAGAGGGTGGCTGAGAATTGTGACAAGTGCATATAAAGGTGGAAGAGGAGCACAGTACAATCTCGCTATCGAAGAAGACTGTGCATATGGAGATGCTGTACTTCCTTGATTCTATATTGTACATCTTTCTGTTTAGGAACAACTTTGTTTGGAAGCTTCCCAGAACAACCTTTCTCTGTTTTAAAGACTAGTAGTCTACAACCCTTTCACAGTTCAATGCCATGAGGCAGTTCTGCAAAATTAGCCCAGATAGCAACATACAATGTCTTCAAAGTAAAATAAATAACAGAACTGCCTTTAGATAATTACTTGCAACTTAAAAGTAATTTACCCATGAAAAAGTTGTCTGCCTTGATGCACATTATTTAAGTCATACTGACTTAGTCACAGAAACTGTATATGTAAATCTCTGTATTTTTTTAAATACAAATTGTGTAGACATACTGGGAAGGAAAAGGTATACTCAATATTTGGGTCTAGAGCTTATATTAAATTCTCTGACAGTACCGAGCAAACATCATCTCACAATGATGCAGATAAAAAAAAGGCAAAGTTTGGACATGATATATTTAAAAATTAAATCCCCTGTTGTTTCCTTGGCCTCCTGGTGAAACAGTGTTGTTAGAAGTCTCATACAATGCAGTTGCTTTTATCCAACCAAAATGATATAATAGGAATTACTTTGATCAGAAGACACTTCTTAGTTAGTTATTTAATTAATTAGTCTTTTCTTTGCTCAAATTCCTTGCTTTAATAGGTGATTGGCTGTGCCATTTTTCTCCTAAAGAGGCAAAGTATAAATTGCCACAAGCCAGAACTCTTCACTAATTTGAAGAAAGGTAGCAAATTCTTTTCCTCAAAGCTGGGCCAGTTATTAAGTGGCAAATTTGTGCCATATCAATGTTACTAACTGGTATTGTTAATTGCATTTAATAAATGGATGTTTTTCTCACATGACTGTATGCTTATTGATACATGTTTTCAGTCATCTTCTTTTGCTGTACCTAACAAGCAGTCTCATGGGGCAGACTAGTGCCACTAAGGATTAATTCTGCCAAGCTGCAGTAACGTAAGTTCCATTGAGATATGAATATAGTAGCGTAACAGTACTGATCACAGCATCATGGCAGTTTTAACCATAGAGATGATTTTTAACTAGTTAAGTACAGGGGAACTCAAGTGTTTAGGGGAAGTGATACCAAGCTTGAACACAGAGGAAAGCAAAAGTACACTTTGTTTGAACAGATGGCAAATTTGCAATGGGCACAGGAACAAACTGCTCTTGATCATCACTAAAAGATGATACAGGGCTACATCTTAAAATGAAGCTTATAGGGTAAATTGCTTCTGTAGCTAATTCCACAAAGAAAGCCAGTCAGGGGCTACAAAAAGCCAAACTTGTGTGCTGATTCTACTTAAAATATTATGAAAAGTAGGTCTCATGCAGGTTTAAAGGGTGAGTTAACTGGAATGATAGTACATCTTCTATTCAAAGCCATGCAAAGAAGTTCAGAACAACTTCTGCAGAAGCAAGTTTTGCCCTTTTCAGGCCGTGCTTTAAGCTGATTAGAGTACTTCACATTTTCTTATGGTAGGGCTCAGTCACTGAGACCAGCTGAGGAAAGGGAAGATGCACTCCTCTTTAAAAGGAGTTAGAATCTATACAACTGGCTGCTGTCTCCAGAATTATCATGGTAGTTTAGAGTTTGCATTCATGCATCACTGACAGAGAAGAACAAAGTGAGTTCCTTTTTAAATTTACATCCAGTTGGACTGCAAACATCACTGTCTTTTAGAAAGCAGGTTCTTCAGAAAACAGATGTGCTTGGAAAAGCACAATGGGCTTGTCTATACCCCTCCCTTTTAAACAAACGGTATTTGCCTGTACAAAGAGAAATCCAGGACCATGAACAGAAAGAAAGAGGGGTCTTAAGGAAACTTTGAAAGAAGTCTCTGGAAAAGAAAAAAAACACCTTTATTTAAAAGGTAAATTAGAATCTTGGGTGTATCCTCCCCTGTTTGGCATCAACCAGGACAGAGCAGAGGTAAGTATAAAAATCAAGCCACAACAAGCCATAATGAAGTTTCTACACACATCCATATTTTTTGGGCAGCAGTAGAATTCTGACATGGTAATGAAACTTACCAGTAACGTTTGATGCATCTATTTAACAAAAAAAATAGATTCTGAAAGATAACGTACTCACATAGGGATTCATCTGTTAATACAAAACTAACCTTGACTGTTACAACTCCACTTGTGTTACACCAAACATGGGGTTGGTTTTTTTTTTAGAGCAGTAATTACGTAGGATATTTAGAATTCTAATATAATGCAGAGGTGAGAAAAAGGCATTATGGCTTCTCTGCAGCACAAAGCAATAATCCCACAAATTCCTTTTTTACAACTTGCAACATCAAAAACTACAGCATTCAAGATTTAGTCTTCAGAGAACAGTCTGCAAAGCATTTTTACGAGGAACTACCTTCCCCCGTTCTTCAGGTTTGGTATATTACACAAAGAATCAGTGACAAATTCTGCAAGCATTCTTTGAAATAAGTGTTTCTCTCCTCCGATCCCCTTCAGAATATTCAGATTTATACTGATTTGCGTAACAACAGAAAATCCTTCGGTATTATTCCATCTTCCAAAGTACATTAACAGTCCTCTGGTATGAAGCTCAAGGTCACCATGCAAGTTGATCAGATGCCCTTCAGCCCTTTCGTCCTTGTTTTGGGTTTGTTGGTTTTGTTTGGGTTTGGTTTTTGGTTTTGTTTTTTTTTTTGCTGCTGTGTTGCCCAGTTCTAGAACTTTACTGGTGGAGAGTATGGCAAAGTAGTGATGATGTGCTCTGCCTTCTTGATATTTTCCACTGCTTAATTCATCATAATGAAGTTAGATTTGCAATGAGCTTAAAGGAAAAAAGAAATAGTGTTCAGTACATTACTCTGATTTATCTGTTTGCATGCTGATTTCTGCATTATGTAAATAATTAGCACTTTAGGGTCTGGACAGATGTTTTTGTTTTAGGATAGGAATGTATTATGACAGACTACTTCCCTTCCTATCCTTTCTTTACTACAGTGCTAGTTCTCAAAAAGCAGTATTTGTCTCCAAGTTCCTCACTACTACCCAGAGATTCTTGCTTAAAGGAAAATTGCTAAACACAGGCCCCTAAAAGGGAAGTTATCTGTGAAAATATCTGGCAGGCATTCCTATTTTTGGCAATCCTCCTCCTAACCTTTATTTGCAAGTTGTAACAAATACAGAAGGAAGCAGGTATGCAGTGAGTAAGTGTGACTTACCTATAAACTCAGTGACAGGATCATGTTCGCCTTCTGTTTTAATAGTACCTGCAATACTTTCATTCTCCAGGATTGGTAGAAAGAGCTGTACGAAGTCTGATGTATATGGAGGAGCAATCACATCCAGCACCTGAAACAGCAGACAAAAATGGATTATTCTGCCAGTTAGAGGGGTAGCAGGGACAATATTTAATTCACAATACCAGTCTTGAAAGCATACAAATAATTGCACTTAAGACCTCTTGTTCTCCATACAAGTAATTATTATGTATTCTTGTGGTACTCTACCCAGTACCTTAATACTTTCAGAAGTCAGGAGTCAGCAGGACGAAGTCACATCCTAGTGAATACTGATATTACATAAATTGCTCAAAATTTGATCTCATATCTTAAAACATTTCTGAATCTGAGGCAAGCTGATGTAATATCCAAACACATACAACTGATACTAAAGTTTATTTCTATATGTTAGTAAACACAATTTTTGCTGCTGACCTCTGTAACAAAGTATCTGATGAGAGAGATATCTGTATCTAGCTTCTCCAGGCATTTGCGGATATAGCTGACAACAGGCAGGACATATCCTCGGCTCAGTAAGTGCACCATTCTGTCCAAGAGAGTCTTCTTCAATTCCAGCTGATGGCGGGGGAAGAGAAGAAACCAACAGATTAGAACTTCCTCTGGAAAGCATGCAATTTTTATTGCTCATTCTTACTGATTCAGTACCTTCTATGTTACTTTTTAACCATGACCATATTCCTAAATGAAACTCTTGAAAGTCTTGTGACAGCAAAAGCTGTTATCTTGAATAAGCGTAACTAATATGAAGGAACACAAATACTGAATGAATCCTTTGATAATCACCTGCTCCATTACATCAAGCTGCGAATGTTCTGTTTCGAAGAGCTTGACAAGAAGTTGTAGAACTTGGGGATGAAGCAGCTGATGGCACGTACTGATCTGCAAACAAGACAAGAAAGTTAGATCCTCAGAACTTCAATTTAAAAACCAACGCACCACTCTTTATTAGACAAGTTTACATTGATGTTCAGTGCCATGTGTAAATTCTTTCAGAAAAGCATTCCACTGTTTCTTTCTTTGATGCCTAAGTTTTCCTTAGTGTAAATAATGCTGAGATGACAAAACCAAATAATTAACTCTGAATAGAAACAGATTCATCTCTGTATATTTGCTGACTTACTGCAAGTGAGTGCAGTGCACCCAGTGAATTGGATGTACTGCCAGCTGCAAGCGTCAAAAGTGTTTTTACTCTCCAGCAAGATTTTATATATGCTTTTACCTCATCCAATAATGCCAGATGAACCGGAGTGTGATCAGTCTGCAGCTGGAAGTATCGTGGTTCTGACACTGTCCAATCCACCCACTTTAATACACCCATTGCCACCACTGGGAACCTACAGAAGAAGAGATCATTTTAGCACAGGAGCATAAAGGAAAAAAAAAAAACAAAACCAACCAACCCCAAAACCCAAAAAAAACCCCCTACCCCCCAAAAAACCCAAACAACCCCAAAAACAAAAAACTCCAAGTAAATTAAAAAAAAAAAATCTTTCAGCATATTCTAATGGTTGCTAGTTTCAGTTTAACTTACATCAGAATTAATAAACCTCAAAAAGTTTTGTCTGAAAAGGTGCCAGTACAAGGGCAGGGGGCAGGGGCAGGAAGATAGGCCAGAGGAAAATTCTTTCTACAAGGACACTCCCTGCTCAGCACAAAACGCAAAAAAATATGCAACAAAATTCTTGTACGCTCCAAGTTTGTTCCATTTTATTCAATGTCTGCTATTTCATACTTTTAAGAGGAGAAGAAAGGACACATCTATTGCTAGGATAGCGTTATTAGGAAAACAAAGTAATCCGTCATCTTTTTCCAGTGGCAGAGAAAAGCATATTCTGTGACACAAGAAGGACAAATTGTCAGTGAAAGCCAGAATCTATGTCCTCACGAGAGAGATTCCAAGAAGTCAGACGTACAATTTTGAAAACTACTTTCAGACCACATCTTCACGTATCCTACAGTGAGGATGTTCTCACAAAGTAGCCCACAGAGGCATTTCCCCTTTAGCAGTACTGCGCCTCCTAAATAACACTTTCCTTCCAACAACTGAAGCTTGGGACCAGTCTCCCTGCTCACCTGATGCACTGATAAAGCGTGCTCAGTTCTGCAACCAACTCTGATGCTCCTTTGTTCTCATTGCAACACAGATTGTGAACAGTTTCAATGGCTTTCGAAGTTGACTTGAGTTCATCCTTGTTTATGCTGACTCTCTTGTTCTGAAAAATTGCAAAGTTTGAATGCGAGAGTCATGAATATACAGGATGTCTTTGGTTATTTAAGGAAAGGAATTGTAACCTGCGATAAGCCTAAGATTACATCATGTTTCTCAAAATTTAGGCTCAAATGCAAGTTTCAGGAGAACTAAGTATCAATGAGCTGAACTACAAAGATGTGTGCTTTATTTAATGCCCTAAGAATTACTTTATCCACTTCATAGAATTAAATTTCTCTTCCTTTGAAAAAGCACATACAGTTCTAGGAGCAGAGAACTGCTGCTGATAACCTTTGCAGGGAGGAGGGGGAAAAGAGCAAAAATACTCAGTGCGCTCAGACTTTTAGAGTACTATTTGATCATCGGGGACCTTCAGGATGTACATTTTTAGTCACTTCAGTTGAATCCAGAAATATTTAATATTAGAATAAGTAAATCAAGCTAAAATATATTCTTTCAAACTGAGTAACTTCATGACCATACATTTTCTTCAGCACAGACAGGCCACTGTAGGTAAAAATAATGTTATTCACAGAACTGAACGTTACCTTTTTCCACATCTCTACTACACTAGCTGCATATGCCAGTATGTGAATGTATTTATGTTTGTGGTCCTGGTTGATCTTAGCACCTGGCTTAAACAATGACTGCATGAAAAGGTCCAGAAAGGCAGGTACTCGAATCTGTGAAGAAAAGGAATGGTTTATTAGAGCCTGAGAATTATGAGAGGTGACTAAAAATATAATTTTTGCATCCAATATACCTTGCATAGAATGAGATATAACACACTGCCCCTTGGGAGTAGGTTAGACAGTTTTCTGAAGAGACCCAAACTTTTGACACCATTAAAAAAAAAGAAGAGAACAGAGTTACAGACTATGTTGCTAAATTATCTAAATGCTACCATTTGTTACTAGAACCCATGTTAGAACAAGGCAGTGAGAAATGTGAAATGTGCCATGGAGGCCTACTTATAACAAATCGCAAAACGGGGTGTGGTTCTTTTATTATTTTTTATTAAAAGAAGTTACTTAATTCCTTGCCATCTTTATCTCCTACTGAGAAGTTCTTTAATTAATTTAATTCTATGTAGGAAGACAACTTAGAATGATTAAAAAAATATCAATCCACAAGCTAATGCAAAATAGAATACAAGTAGCAGTTTCCCATTTAGACATTACTTAAAATTACAGAGGGAAGAGTCTGAGTGCTAACTTCTATTTTGCGTTGATACAACACTTTGCACAACAAGACCTCGTATTTCTGAGTGCTACTGTAACAGAAGTAAGTTTCAGAGGTTATAAAAAGATAACTACTAACCAGTTCTACTGGAGGTGGGTCCATGCTTGTGAACATTTTGAAGAGGACAGTGATATCTGCTGGATTCAGAGCTCCTTTGGACAACATCGCACCAAGAGCCTGACACGCTCGAGGATAGGAGGCTGCGGTACCCAATGCTAAAGTGATCTGACTAGCATCATGGCCTCTAGATGAAGAGCAAACATACACAGCAACTTATTTTCTTAATTCAGACATTTTAGTTTTAGCCTCCCCGAGTCAACAGGGCACATCCTATGGAAAGCAATGCCTTAGGGCAGAACCCCTTATCCTGGGTTATTATAGAAATAGGTCTGTATTTCCCTTGTTCGTTTCTAAAATGTTCATAGAATAATGAAAATATATAATTTTTAATAGATAGAAACTTCAGTTCTTTGCTCTTCTTATTTCAGGTCTTCCAGTACAGGACATTGAACTTTTCTGTTATTCTACAACTTAAAGCTTGCTACAAGAACTGCTCTGCTGCAGCTAAGAATTCTCCTTTTGCTGGTTAAAGGTAATCAAGAACAAGCAAAAGACAGCAGCTTACAAGTTCCGGTGACTTACATTTCACTAATAATATAACTCCCACTTACTTCTCATGAGCATACCGCTGAACCTCCTGAGCAATCCGTCTGACAGCTGACCCTCCTTGCTCTTCTTGAGCTAACATGGACATCATAGATTGAGCAAAGAGGTAAGTATGTTCTCCATGGCACACCATCTTCTGTGAAAGCACACGTCAAAAACCTTATCAGTCAACAAGAAATATGCAAGTATGCTTCTGTGATTACATTGCCTAAATAGCAAAAGATTTCACCAAAACCTACTAATCAAAAGAAAAAAAACCCCAACACAAACAACTAAATAAGAAAACCAAAAACCCAGCAGCGAAGAAGAAAGTACAGAAGAGCACAGTATCACTATGCATTGATAACACGCAAGAAGAAATAGCTAAATTGAGAACTTTGTTTCTAAATGCCAAAACTGAGAGGAAATTCTGTCCTACTTACACTCAGACTTTCTCTGCAATATTTTAAAACTAAGAGAAGCACAAAGCCATCCAAAAGTCATTATACTATTTCACAACACAGAACATATGCTGGGCTGATTCAGATGGCAACTTTCACACTAACGTGGATGATAAAAGAATTATTTTATTTTGCTGGGGATTGACTAGACTGATCTTTACCTCTTGCATTAAATGGGAAAGACAATAGTTTGACCTTCACCTTTTTACAATCCATTTAATTAATATAAGAAGTGTCACGTAAGCAACCCAAAGAATTCTTGGTCACAGAATGATCAAAAAGCATAAACTTCTATTTTTTAACTCGGATATACCTTCTCTTCAGAAGATTTTGTACGACTCGATAAGATGTCAAGATCCTCTACAATCCCACAATGATTTGTATATCCTAACCAGAAACACTATTTTCTTTTCACATAAAAAGGAAAAAAAAAAAATCTTACAGCAAACTCAGGGAGGTTTTTTTCAAGGTTTTCTTCTCCTCCATCTAATATTGTTGCCAGAGATGTACGCAGGACTCTGGAAAATACTTCTAGCTGCTGACATGCTGTTGAAACACTGGTTATTTCCCCTTGATATCCAGCATCAGATATAAGCTATAAAACCAAAAACATCACAGAAAATTTGCATTATTTACATATATATTTCAGATATTTATATTTCAGATATTTCTGGGTTCCCCAGTTCAAGAAAGACAGGGAACTACTGGAGAGAGTCCAGCAGAGAGCTACAAAGATGATCAGGGGACTGGACCATCTCTCTTATGAGGAAAGGCTGAGAGACCTGGGTTTGTTCAGCTTGGAGAAGAGAAGACGGAGGGAGGAATCTTATCAATGCTTATAAACATCTGAAGGGCAGGTGTCAAGAGGATGGGGCCGGACTCTTTTCAGCGGTGCCCAACGACAGGACAAGGGGCAATGGGCACAAATTGGAACACAGGAAGTTCCACCTGAGTATGAGGAAAAACTTCTTCACTGTGAGGGTGACAGAGCCCTGGAACAGGCTGCCCAGAGAGGAGTCTCCTTCTCTGGAAATATTCAAACCCCGTCGGGACGCGGTCCTGTGCGCCCCGCTCTGGGTGTGCCTGCTCAAGCAGGGGGGTTGGACGAGATGATCTCCAGAGGTCCCCTCCAACCCCTCCCACCATTCTGCGATATCCTAACAAGTCCCGAAGAACACACAGAATGTAAGATTCACCTCTGCATACACTTACTGGAATTCATGTTCATCTTTTAGACTACAAAAAAGGAATCCAATAAAGATGTAGCAAAAAAAGTAAACCATGATAAGAATACTTCAGAGCACACCAACATATAACATTCTTACCCCGTCACAGAAACAAACAAAACTGACTGAAATGTTCCACTGCACCAGAAATCCAGAATTTTCAAAAACAGATCAAAGAAAAAAAAACAAAACAAAAAAATAAACCGAACCCAAACCCCAACAAAAAACCCACAACGAAACAAAACAAAAAAACCCCAGCAAAAAACTCAAAAAGGAGTACTTCAGATGGGGAAACTAAACCTACTACCTGCAACCTGTAACACAATTCCTCCCACCAATACGTACTTGTACTGTTCTCATGTTTGAATAAGCAGTATCATGCAGGAAGACATAAAAAGATACAGGCAAGACCACGGCCAATATTTGGCGCCAGAACAATTAGCCCTTTATGGATATTCTCATTTATTAGACTTGAGTATACTACCTTCACAGTAAAATTAAGCATTAAACAGTCAGGATGGGCTTCTGCCAACTTGTAAAAGAGATCTCTCCACGTAGTATGTGCTATCATTTGCTCAAGCCAGGCTGGAGTCTGAAAAGATCAGAGCAATAGAGAGAAATGTAAGACTAACTAGTTGTCAAGATCATTAAAAGTAAGCCTTTTACCTCTCAGGAGTCCTGTGAGTTGTTATACAGGACTTTACTACAAAGGAGGATGCAGTCAAAGTTTCTAAGCCTCCAAGCCTCTGAGGACTCCAGTGAAATACAGTTAGTTTTCTGAAACCAGCTGTTTCTTAACAAAAGAGCTTTGAAGATACAATTTCCCTTCCCCCACCATCTGCTACTCCATCAGATGAAGGCATCTATGTAGGATCCACTCATGTAAAGATAGCAACATGGATTCCATGCACACCTCTCCTTCCTCTGTAAAGATGGAATCTGCTTTCCGAGGGTCAAAATGCTTGATAAGTAAGCTCTTTAAATGGTTTTCTACAGTCTCCTGAACTTGCACTGGCTCAACACCTGTATAGAAGGAATAAAAAACTTGGCAGATGCAATCCAATCAAACAGAGCAGCAACATCTTATATTTTTCAACAAGAACAAAAACTACTCAGAAATTTATCAACACGCAGAAGATGAGAGGAGAGCCATCAGTTCTACTATCAAGCCACACTGATATAGACAGATTTAGAGACTGTCAATCGTTTTTCCTAAATGCAGACTGTTTAGGATCCCAGGCAGGTTACACTAGTCCTTTTCCTCTTGCTCTCTTCATCAGTCACGCAAACAGCAAGGCCAGTCATCTCGCAAGACTGTTACTGGGCACGATACCAAAATGCATATATCTTAAACACAAAAGGGATTACAAGGATTGGTGCACAAACCCACCTTACTACAGACTAAAGTCCACCCTTTTAATATATTGGCTATCAGTACCTTTGATAATATACTACAAAACAATACACAAAGTGGTAATCAGTAGTTCTACATTTCTGAGATCAGAATATAATACTTCTGATAAAGTTTATATTAGGTAAGGGACAAGGATATCAGGAGTTAATGCTGTACATGTCTTGCAAGAGCCTGCCGAATAATTCATAAGCAGACTGGTATTACAGAATTCTTGTCTTGGAGAATAAAGGCATCCATATGAGAACCTTCCATATAACCACTGACCCACTGAAAGGGAATAGTAACTAGTAGTAAGGTAATTATTATATAATTAACATTGAAAAAACCCACTATTACAAAATACGAAATATTGCTAATACCATCTATGTAACGGTACTATTGCCCTTGTGCAGGAAAACAAAAAGAAACTACAGTTTATGCAGTTGCTTCAACTGTATAATACAGTTTAAGGGCATTTCAAAATGTTCATCAACCAATCACTTATTCTCCGAGCAGAATAAACGTATTATTCTAAAGGATTTTGTCACATACACGTATAGGATGACAACTTTATAGTGATCCACTTCCTGAGTACGATCGAATTTGCCACCAATTCAGATATTTCTGACAAAAGAAAGACTACAGACCCAGATTATACTGTATTGCTTACCGTACCTGTTTGAATGAGCCACTCGGCCAGCAAATTTACAGTCTGTGCCACCGCAGTGTAGTTTTCAGAGAGGAGCTGGATAACGTTCTCTGGAGAACCTCCTGCTTGGAAATACCTGATGAAAGGATTGGAAGAGAGCTATTTGAAAGTTACACTAAAAAAACTAAAACCAACTGAAGCCTGAATAAAGGGGAAACGATAGAATCATTGATCCATTTTGACACACACTTCCATACAAAGCCATAACACCGCATCTGTTAACGCTTAACACGCACCGTAACGCACGTAAGGTTACACTCACCTCTTTAAGGTGTTAAATATAGACGGCTCCATTATATAGTCTGGGGTTGAAAATTTCTTCAGGCATTCTTGCTGGACTTCAGCATCATCTTCTCCCTCTCCGTCTTCATCGTCTTGCTGCTGCAAGCACAGGCCGGTCAGCCGGCTCTCGTCCCGCTTCCCCCGCACTCCCACCGTCAGGCTGGTTTTCCCCACAGAACCTCACACGCCGCCGTTTACCACAGCGAGCGACCCGCTCCCCAGGCAAGCACGGCTTCCTCACAGAGAAGGCGCAAAAGCAAGCACCGCCCCGCAGTTATTTTACCTCCTTTTTTAAGCCCCTCAAGCGCCAGGCCCCGCCGCAGGGAGGGCTCCCCCGCCCGCCTCAGCTCGGAGCCCTCCGCTCGCCCTCGCGGGCCGCCCCGGGCCCGCCGCCTCCCTCCCGCCGCGCAGGCGAGGCCTCCTCACCGCCCCGCCGTCCGCCTCGTTCCCCCACTCCGCCGCGCTGCCCTCGAAGTAATCGGCGTCCTCCATGGCCGCCCCCGCCCCGCCCCGCGCCCGACGAGCCGCGGCGATGGCCGCCACCGGGCCGCGACCGCCCCCCTGGGCGGGGCGGGCCGCAATGGCGGGAGGGCGGAGCGGGAGCGGGCCTCGGCGGCGGGGAGGCCGGGCCTCGGCGGCGGGGAGGCCGGGCCTCGGCGGCGGGGAGGCCGGGCCTCGGCGGCGGGGAGGCCGGGCCTCGGCGGCGGGGAGGCCGGGCCTCGGCGGCGGGGAGGCCGAGGCCGGGCCGCGGCGCCGGCAGGTGAAGATGAAATGCGGAGACGTAGGCGCTGGCCCCGTGGCCGTGGCTCCCAAGGAGGTGGAGGTTCGCCCGCCCCCGGTTCGGGCAGTTCATCCCCGGTTAGTCACCGCCCGAGAGCCAAGGCGGAAAGCATGCGGTCAGAGGGGGGAAAAATACGAAGTCAGGCGGGAAAAAAGAAGCCAGTGGAAATTTAAAAGCAAGCTTCCCCCCCGCAAAACCTCCCGAAGCAGCCGTCAGGCGGGGGTCGCAAGGGAAGAGGAGAGGGTTGGACGTGCGGCTCTCCGGGCTGCGGTCGTGTAACGGCAGCGTCCTCACGCTTCCCCAGGCGTGAGGAGGATCTTGAACAGCAGCAACGAGCTGATAGTGACGATCAAATGATACGGTAGAATTAAAAAACTAACAAGTAGGAGAAAAAAGGTTGAAGGACTAGGAGAGGTCGCTTTGGTGGAATGGAAGTGGAAAGATCTTTAGGACCAGATTTTAGCGGTAAAGTTTTAGGACCAGCATTGAGTGCAACTCTGTGTACCCAAAACTTGCCGGTGAATAACATTAAATAACATTTTGGCCTTTTCTCATTGCAAACCATTTTTTGGGGGGGTTACTTTTAGCTTAAGACAAAATCCTGAAGTCTTTTATCTAAAGAAACCTTAATAAACCAACTGTAGTCCCTATAAATAACACTGTTGGCATTACAGTTGGTTTCATTTCTGGGCAGCAGAGAGGTCTGTCCTGCGTGAGTCAAGTTCCCTGTTTCCAAGGCTCTTAGGCCGTCTGTAACCACACAGGGCAGCCAGTCACACAGGATTTGTTCCCCTGCACGGGACACTGGATCCCCAGAGCAGTGGTTGTGCTGACCTTGGGACCTTAGTACAGCCCTTCTTGGGGGTGCTGAGAGAGAGGGTCCCAAAGGAGACCGGCTGAGCTGGGGTGCTGACCGAGGGCAACACGCCAAGAGGGCCCCCAGCAAAGGGAGGGAGTCGGAAGTTACAGACGAGTGAAGAGGGGATAGGTCTAAAACTAAGAGCGGTCATACAATCTGATCTTAGGCAAGGAGATGGGCATGACTGAAATGGAGAGCATGTGAGAGAAACAGAGAGTACCTTTGTCTCTCTTCAGATGGACTCCCCTTCATCAGCTGTATGAGTTTAACTGTGAGAAAGGGGAGAGTGAGGGTGTGTTCTGGGATTTGGAGGGCAGCCAAGAGCATTGCTGATTAATTATTTAAAAGGTCCTTTATTCTCATTCAGTTTCTAACTGAAAAATAGTAAAAAGAAATTGCATAGTCTTCCCTGCAGTCCATGAAATCGCTTGGTAGGAAAGGCCAAAAAACCCTGTTCAGAAATAAGTTGTTGTAGGATCCTCAAGAGAAACCGTCCTTGTTCAAGTGTGGTCACTGTATTAGCTAAAGGGCTTACTGCACTTAAACTTTCAGTAGAGAAAGTATACACCACCACCTGAACTGCAGCACAGCGTGAGTTGTGCTGTCATATGCTGCCCTACAGTGGTGAAGCAACCCTTTCCGAAACATTTCTTCAACGTTTTTGTGAGCCCGGGATAATGTTCTTTTTGCTCTGTCAACTGAAAGGAAAAGAGACTTTTTTTCAGAATGAAAGACATGGACTGAAGTAGAGGCACAACAGACACATTCTCTACCTGTGCTAGATGATTGCTCGATTGCCTGCAGTCAGGAAGAGAGTAAGGTAACATTTCAATGCTTACGGAAGCACTGGCCATTTTTTATGAGGAAAGAACTGGGAGTGAAGTGACAGGCTGAGGCTGGAAGCCAATGGAAATATCCTTGAGAAAAAGTTTTTGGCTTATCTCCATTTAGTTAACGGGCAATTTCCATCTCATAGACGTGAGAAAATAATAGCGTACTCGGAACAGACAGCATGATTAGCCAGTGAGAACTCCTAAGAGAATACTGGACCTGAATTTAATCTATCCCAAACCGAGAAAGAAAAAGTATTTTCTGAGAGTCGGATAAGAAACATCTATACACCTCCTGTGCTTCATCAGGCCTTTTTTTTTTTTTTTTTTTGGCTTGTGATGATGTACAGGCTTACAAGATGTAGGATGAGTTCTCTGAAGGTGATTTCAGAGCAACTATTATATTACCCTAACAGAAGGTTCAGAAAATTTAAAATTGGAGAAAAAGTGAGTCCAGAACTTAACTAACATTCCAGTGAAACTGGATGGGAAAACCACAAAGCTGAGACTTTGTGAGGCTTAGGAGGAGATCTTAGTTCTTCACAGAAGGCTCAAATAAATATACTTTGTATGACAGATATAGATAGGAGAGGCTTCCTTCCCGTGACTGAAATTAGCTGTGCATCTCCTAGGCAGGATATTTGGATCTGCAGTCTGGAGAATTTCATTGTGCCCAGAGCTTATGGCCTGAAATAGGATGTCTTAGCTCCCGTAAAGCATTTTCAAAGCAGGTAAAAGTTTTGTCTAGTGACAACAGTTGGACTTGTAGGACTTCAATGGTAATTATGCTACAAAACTTACTGCTTAGTTGAGCAGAAAAAGGGAACAGTCCACAGCAACAACTGCCAGCGAGAGACATAGTGGTTTTACACATTTAGAGATACTAGTACTTTCAGTGTCTGAATCTTAAAACTAGAAGTTCTTTTGTCTTTATATATTTAAGTCTCTTTATTTTGATTGCAGTAACAGAAAAGGAATATTTTTTTTTTTAATATATAAAGAATGAACAATACTCAAGGCATTTACTTTCAACTTTCCTTGAGGAAAAAACTAGGGACGTGTAATTGAGCCAGAGAGTTGCTGAGGAGCCCTTTGCAGAAGAATTGCAATATCCAAGCTTTCCCCACTTCAGGTCAATAAACAAGAGATCAAAAGCAACAGTTTCAAGGTATCATTTAAACTGTGATGAAACACTAAATGTACCAGAAATCGATTTTGCAAACTAAACTTTTACAACTTCGAATGGAAACAATGTTGGTTGTCTTCTTGTGTTTGACTGTGTTCTCCCATATGGATTTGTGTTTTACAAAGGTTCAGTGAAATGTTCATAAATAAAAGCACTTCAACTTACCTGAATGTCCCTGAAAGATTTTATTATCCAGCAAATGAATGCAAAAAAGTTTTCCCTAAATGCATATCTGACTACATTTTGTGTGTAAAATATTCTTGAGTCACAATTCCCATCTAATTAGATTGTGATGAGGCAGTGAGCGTATTAAAGACAAAATTTTGAACCCAATAAATACACTATGAAGGCCAGCATCAGAGTCTTTGCTGCATGCTTTGAAGAAGCAGTAGAGGCATCCTGGAAAGTAGATGTGTGTGAAGAAGAGCCAGATCTAGAGAAATGTGGAAAACTACCTTCTTCTTTCTTTTTTTTACCTTTTTTTTTTTAACAGAAGTGAAGATTGGTTTCATGAAGGTTGAGAATGGCCCCTCTAAGAGAGTAAAGAATAAACCAAGTATCAAATGCTCAAGTTTCAATTCCACCCAACTATCAAAATTTGTTACTTGATTTTTGAGCAAATTACTTAACAACTCTGCTTCAAGATTTCCTACCTAAAGAAGGGCCGAATATAATACAGCTGATGAAATCATCCAACTTCATTTGGTTCCTTCTTAGAATAAAAGAAAGATCCCAAACAGAAGAGCCAACTTCCACCAAAACTGTTTGCCTTTTATTCATATGTTTGTTAAAAATATCTGCCCTGGCATGCTCTATATGCTAATTACCTCTGCTTCTTGCCCTCTACAGATTGTTTTAGCATAAATTTGTATTTCGTAATTGTTAGCCCTTTATAAATCAGCCAATACATTCAACTGGAGATAAGGTAATAACTTTCAAAGCGAGTAGGACATCACAGCAGCCCCAAGTTAGGCTAATGAGTTTTGGCTCGAGTTCGTCCTTCTCAAGCAGAACTTCGGGATTAAGCATTTTTGTTTGTACCTTGAGATTCACAATTACTGGTAACAGCATGATTCCGGACATCGAACACCATGACACTTTGCTAGGTAACTGAGAAGGATTCTGAGACGAAACAAGGTGGTTTTTAGGTTGCTGACGTAATGTCATTCTAGTCTCCTTCAAACATCAACTTCAAAGGTGGAACTATATTTATATACTGTGGATTGGTTAAAAGCATAGCCTCACAAGGCCCCAAGTACTTTTCAAGATGAGCGTAGAGTGGAAACATTTTCTTGCTTCAAAGCAAGTTCCAGTTGATTTGCTTACTCATCATTAAACTTACACTTTGCTGAAGTATCTCCCAGTTGTATAATGTATGAAGTAAGCACCTTTTTTGCAGTTCCTTAGTTGGAGATATCCAGGCCTTTTAGACAAATACATTCTCTGACCTTGAAAGTTTGTGTAAGGATCCCAGACTGGGTCACTTATCTGGGGAATGAAGAATGTCCCCCATAAATATATTTCGTCAATGCCCAAGGAGATGGATTTAGGAGTCTTGTTTATCTAGCTTTCCCTACTTCCTCTGACCTTTCAGTGAGGTTGTCTCATAACTTTCTTTCATAGCTGCTCCATCCTCTTATCAACCATGTATGTTGTAAGAGTAGGTGGGGTGGTGGTGGGGGTGAGGACAAGAGAAAATAGCTGAATTGAAAGGCAGCAGTTTTAGGGCCATGATGTTGGACAGAACAATTGGTCATAAGCTCCCCAGTTTTAAATCACAAATAGTTTAACAAGAGCCGTTGCTTGTGGCAGCAATGGGCTTCCAGACTGTCTTACATAGACGAACCTTTGTAGCCCAGCAGAGTTTTGCCCTGTGGGAAACAGAACTCAAGGTTAGCACCAAAACTTTCATGAATTCTGTTACTTCATTTTGGATGTTGTGCCTTCAAGTGAAAAGAGAATGGAGATGAAAAATCCTGAGATGCATATGAATCATCACACACACGCTCCAGGAAAGACATGCTGTCTCCTACGGCTCTAGCTGAAGACAAGTTTGAAATACCCTTCATTAATACTCTGAGGTCTTACACAGACATGTATTTGGTTCATCACCCAACCCCTCCATTCGTCTTTTTACGGAAGCTCTTCTGATCCTGCCAACAGAAAGCGGGTAACGTCGTGAAAAAGACCTAGAATGGTCCCCTTTCCAAGTAGCCTTTATGGTCATGAGCCTGACGCGGTACTTCGTGACCCTTATGCAGCAGCCTCTTTCTCTGCCTGATCTCTGCGGGTACTCTAGCATTTCAGTTGCAAGAATGATACAATTCCAAAGTCATATCAAATACCGGAAAACTACAAATAGAAGCACCATACTTCAGTATTAATAATTCACATAAAACTCACAACCTAAAAACGTTAGTTTGCATAACAGAACAGAACCAAGAGAATTCCCAACATTACTACCTCTGCCCTAAGCTTGCTCTTTCTCCAAACTTGAGTAGTAGTATACATATTAAAAAAAAAAAAAGAAAAAGTATTAGCCAACTCATTTAATAAAACAACGGGGTAAATTAAAGTGAAGAGATACATTCACATTTTAATTTTGAATTTGCTTACATTTGCCTACTGGTACCCCGGCCTTAGAAAGCATGTTATGTTACATAAAAAACCCTAATGTCAGCATCTTCTCCCTCAAAAATGTATCATTCTCTCTGTATTTGGGACAATGTTTAAAGGCTTTATTTTGTCCTGTCATTAAAATAAAGATCTTTGAGGCAGACTTCCTAAGTGGAAAAGATTAGGAACACCTGTAAATTCTGCTTTGGTGGTTTTTTGTTTTTCTTAAAAAGAAAATCATCTACTGCATATTTGGTCAGTCACCCCTTGTTGCAGAGGTATCAGTGAGCACTTGTTGTTGTTAACCTAGAGAAGAACTCCCTATTTTTTCCACAGAACCAGGCTAAGTTTACAGGACCCAGATGGTAGAAACCCCACCACCACCTTATTATGTTTAATGCAATGAGAGATTAGTTTGCCTCCCCACCTCCTCCCAAGATGCTTTTCCAAGTAGACTTGCGCCTTAAACTGCACCCATTTTGCTCAGCTCAGTACATTAAAAGTAGACAGGGTAAAAAGCAGTTTTAACTTTTAATAAGACGAGAATCAGGGTTGAAAACAGTTAATTACGAAGCCAGTACTCCTGGCTGAAATTTTGGCAATCTCTGCAATACAGTAAAATACTCTAAAGCACTTTACCTACCCAGTAACTGAAGCAGGTCCACTCACAGTATTTAAGCTAACTGGTTATGACCAGGATTAAAATAGGTTCGCTCTTGGAATTTCTATCTTGTCAGTCACCAGAGAGATTTTTCAGTGTAACAGCTTTCATCAGCAGAGGTTCAGAAATCCCCTTCGTAGCTTATTTTATTTACAAAGACACTTCAAAGTTTGTCATAGAACTGCAAGACTTTTTCCCAATGGATGGCTTTTCAGAAATATCAAGCTGAGGAAGAAGGGTACAGTTTTGGTTTTGGACTGCACACAGATGTTTGCTTGTAAATATTTTTACTGTTATACAAACTCGACATGTATTTTAGGGATGAGGACCTGTTCCTGTGTGAGATTTCCACTGATAGTAGTCTATGGCCCTGATCCTGCTCCTTACAGTTAGTAGGAATTTTATCATCTACTTCCACGGAAGAGGTCTTATGAGCGCCAGCATTGTTAGAAATACACAGAACATATTAGATACAGTTGGGGAAAGAAGAGAACTTACTCTCTTCCAGAATAAGGTACATAATTTTATAACTCACAACAACATTATCAATCACAGACATTTGTATAGCACCAATCACCAACAGTGTTGTCGCTAAGGCACTGGACTGGTACTCAGCTGTCACGGGGTCTGTCTCCGTATCTGTGGCCAATTTCCTGTGTAACCATGTTTATGTCTTTTGTTTTTCCTGGTACATAAGTTTCGACATTGGAAAATAGGCTATAATACAAAACATCCTACATCTTTTACAGGAATATCGCGCCACGACTAATTACAAGGTGCTCAGATTCTAAGGTGATGAACATTAATATTTCTGTGCATAGATTTACTGGTAAAAGAAAATTATCCTGCAGGTATCAATTATGTGCAACACACTGGAACAGAATTAGCTTCAGTTCCTCTACAGTTAATGACATACTCTAAGTTAAATCCTATCCTCGATGCCACGATTCAAAATAGTTTTTAGATAAATGAAGCTAAGCCCTCAGGGCTCCTGTCTATGACAACTGATCCAGCATGCCTTCATATGCTTTTGCATCAAAGTCTGCTCCTAATAACTTAGAGAGCTCCAGTTTCAGCCTCTAAGAGAGCGGGTTTTGATGCTTTCAGAAGCAGCTGAATCTTTTTTTAGTCTGTAGTGGATTTACCTCTCCACATTATTAAAAAAAAAACCCAAACCATTCAGGAGGTATCACTATTCTGCTGCATCACACTGGCTGCTGAGCATGTGTACTGATGTACAAAGTCCTAAAAGTTCTTGGGTTGAAATAAGTTACTGCAAATGCACAGTAGCTGATTTTGAAACCACAACATCTCTACAATTTATTATTATTTTTTACAAAATACCCAAAGTGATCAGACCATATTGTAGGTTACTGGCTTGCCAAAGGTTATGTTTTAAAATCAAAACCATTTCTGAGTTACAGAAGTGCCAAAAACAATCTTGAACCAGGTTTGTTTGTTGTTTTTGTTGTTTGCTTTAAACCAACCCCCATCCAACAAAACAGTTGTATAACTTAAAACAGAAACAAGAGTTTGTGTTGGAAACTGTTTAAAAACCAACCCACCAAATCATGCTTGAGCAGAAGCCTTGTACGGCAAAGGTTTAGCTTAGGGCAATTTAGTGCCAAGATATAGACCCTCGATGGGTTTATAATGGAAATACTGACACAACCTCAACTATAGTGATGCAAATGTGCCCTAAAACACTGTATTTGCTTTTATTAATAAAAGTGGTAGTGTTTACATTTGCAGGTATCTTACACTTCAGCATCACGATGAATACTGAGTAGAATGAGTTAAGTTTTGGCTGTAAGGTCAGAAGTTTCCAAACAGATGAATGAGACAGAAGTGAAAGTCCTCAATCATGAAAACAAGAAGTTCAAATAAATAAATAAAACAAAACTAGGAAATACGGGTAAGCATTAGGTTGGAATGGTTCAATTAACTGCAAATTATGGCCACTAAATTAGAGACAGAAGAAAACACAGTTACTTATTAAATAGCAAGCATTAAAGCTTTATGGTTTTGTATTTAAAAAAAGAAAGCTGTTAAAAATAAGACTCGCATTTACCAGGCCACCAAACTGCATGGACTAATAAAGAGACTAACAAAGGCAATACTGAGACGTTAAGACACACACACACTCCATACTTGTGCAACTCAACCATATTCAAAACAATTGCCTTTTTCCTCACTTAAGAAAAAAAAAGCATCCCCTAAACCTTTCTGTTCATATAAAGCTTTGGGTTTCTTAAACTGCTGCTGTCTTATATAGCTCATTGTTATTACGTATCCTTCTCGTTATCGGAGGAAGAAGCTTATTTTTTTGAAATTCTTTTTCATGGAGGTGCTTTGTTTCTCTCGGATGAGAGATGACATTCCTCACATCACTACAGGTTTTCCCCATTTCTACATTTGGTGTTTACACCAACTCCTAGGCTTAAAAAGATAAGGGTTGGCCCTAAATTAAAGATTTTGGGTCCTGCAACTAAAATTAAGGCTCGCAATGAATTTCCTTTCCACTATGCATGTCCCTTTTTTACCTAGTGGAAACACCAGCCCTTATCCTACAGGCACCGGATACATTCTTAAATTATAGGGGGCTGTTTTCGGTCACGTTCTCCTACAGTTCTACAAAGCTCAGGTGGCAACTTTCTAAACCCATGAACAGGAAAGCTCATTTTTAAAAGACGAGTAGTAACCGCAGCCCAAATTTTTAGACGGTTTAGTGTCTTCTGGAAGACCACTAGTCATTTTGATTTAAGAGAGTCGGGACAGCAACTCCATCAAGTCCCTGCTCTTTGCGTGGAAATGGGACTAGGTGATTAATTTTCATTTAGAAGTTTAGCCACAAAAGCAATGAAAACTCACAATTCTGAACGGTTGCAGTTCTTAGTCTTAAAAAGGCATCTGATACCTGAAGCAAATCTAGCTGCACAGACATCACTGACCACACCCTAGTTTTAATTTAAACTGGACCTCTTCCCAAAAAAGAAAGTTAACGCGGTCTCTTGGGCGGAGGGAAGCTAGTGTGAAAGGCAAAGAGGTAAGTATTTTGGTGTTTGTTTTTCATTTTCTTTCGCTTTCCTCTTAAAGTCACTGCAGTAAGATCCAGATCAGTTTAGGGGTGTAAATGAAGGGGGAACAGGGGTGTTTGAGTAATATAGGCTAACACTGTTCTAGATGTGTTATTACAGCTGTAATTTCTGACTCTGTACAAATTGTACACGTAGGTTTAGACACATGAAAAAGTAACACACTCACAGAGACATAAAACACCTAGGTATAAAATATAAAGCAGTGTAGTAGTTACTAAAATTACATGCTCTCTTATTGCTACAGTGATTTTTGCTCTTTTTCTTTTTACTGTACCACATGTTGTTCTAAGCATATAATTTGCATAAATTATTCAAGTTTAAGAAAAATCCACACATCTTCACTTTAAGCTACTTATATAGTTAATATAAAACAAAAAAGGTTCTAAAGTATCTCTTTATTAAAAGAGAAATAAAAATGTCATTTGAAACTGGAATTCAGTGGCCAAATCCAAGGGCAGTGCACACCGTGTCACTCTGGGAGGAACATGCCCACGCAGCGTCGGCGGAGGGTGGTGGGGTGTTTGGCCCAGCCTAGCGGCGGTCACCAGACCTGCATGATGCCCTACGTGTCTGTTATTGTTCTGGTTTTGTCTTTAGCAAAAAGGACTATGAATGACCAAAGACTAACATTTATAATTTGTAGCAAAATTTGGTTTATGTAGAAACAAGCCATGTTTTGCATTTGGATAGAGATTTAAATGAATTAAAGCTAAAAATTAAAAAGCATGATGCTGCAACATCTGGTCACTTGTTGAAGACCTCACTTTTAAAGTGGTTAAGTTTGCACAATTTGTACTTTTTTCTTTTTTTTTTCTTTTTTTTTCTTTTTTTTTTTTTTACTAAACAGTATTTTTCCTTCTTTTATAAACCAGAAAAACTAAACTACAGATAAATTTTCCCTACCTTGAGCTAATGCTGCAGATAGGGTTGACAAAGCTGTACAGCGCAATCAAACATACTTACATCTTAGCTCATTGTACAGGTACAGCCATAATCAAGGCACAAAGATCTTCTACAAGTTATTTTTTTTTCAATAAAGTTGTACAAAATAATACATTTTACAGTCTGTACAAGAATAATAATCCAGCAGTAAAATAAAAAATGAGGGGAGGGAAGAAGAAAAAGAAGGGAAAGACTGTGAGGACTACAGTCCAGATAATGATTTTTATAGCAGACGGGATCATCAGTGGACAAACTGAAAACAGTGTGTGGTTAACTCTTTCTGCAATCACAGGCCATACGCAGTTCAATTCATAAATGTCCATGGTTGTCTTTAGACCACCAAGACTGGTTTTAAAAATACCCTTCTGAAAGGTAGCAGTTGGTTTTTGCACTGTCTAGGTCTGTTGTAGAATTGTCAGTATTTCCGTTCAAAGCCACATTACAGTCAGAGAACCAAACTCAAGTGTCTGTCTTCAAACTTGGTCTGTGACTTGGCACCTTCTTTAGTCTGATGCAGTGAATGATACAAAGTGGAGATCACGGGTTATATGATTATGCCCACAACAGTGCTAAATTACCTAAAGTTTTCTCTCCCCAATTTTTGTTTTATGTTTTAATTTTTTTTATCCCCAATTCTTTCAGGTGCTCCACATTCAGGGCTTTTAATTAATTAGTTTTTATTTCTCTCTTTTTTTTTTTTTTTTTCTTTTTTGTTAATAACAGTGTTAGGGAATCCTCATGGAAATGGCCTTTCTAAGTGTTAGGGGCCATCTCAAACTGTCCGAGGGGTACAGAAGCAAGCTTAGAAGTGCTGCTATTGTCCAGCAAGGAGAAAAACTTGAGGGGTGCAAATCAATGGGAGATTCAAACAGTTCTCTTCCACCCTATGTGGGCAAGGGTGTTTTTTTTTCTTTTTTTAATAAGGAATAAGGAGTCCAAAACACAGAAAAAAGTGCTCTCCATCACAACAACTCGTATTGACGAAGGTGCATGCGCTGAATAATGTCCCGACAGTCATTGAAAACCCTCCGGATGTTCTCTGTATCCACTGCACACGTGAAGTGAGGATAGCAATAGTGCCTTCCATCTCCACTTGCTGTGCTGATTCTCTGTTAACAGTAAGAGAGAGATACTGGGTTAAAATAAAACTGACTGGGGAAAAACTGCCATGTTCTCAAAACTCAGATGAATGAAGGTTAAGATACATATGTGGGAGTTGTGTTTTCACAGGGTGTAACTAAGTGGCAAAATGCCCACAATTTTTCACACTCTCACCTAAGCCACGAAATTTAAAATGATCAGAATTATACGGTGACGTCACTGCATACCGGGGAAATTCGGAGTTGAAAGAGAGCTCAAGAAAGCGCTATTATTTATATGCAGCTTTGGTGAATTTAGCCACAAAACTCCTAGTCAATTTGCCCATGAAGAAAGTGGGATTTTGCCTCCTTCTATAAGGCTTTTATCCCTGCTTTACACTTGCAGAAAGCCTCCCTCAAAATTTTATTTTGCTCCATTTTAAAATGAGTCCACAGTTTGATTGCCACGCTCTCCATTACAAGTAATTGTAGTAACATTTAAAAAAAAATAATCTATGTCTATTATAGCTTCAGCTGACCAGTAATGGGAAAGATAATATGAAAAGAACATTAATAGATGCAGATGATGCATCTTTTGACTAGTCTTTATCTTTAGAAATAATGCATGGAATAAAAATCTGGCCCCCTTAATAACAGCAGGACTTCACTCATCATTCTATTTGAGGTTTCTTAATTCTCACCAATTCTTTTGCTATTTAATTACGTACTGTGTCAACAAACAAATATCCAAAGAGCAGCTAACGGCAGTAAAGCTCTTAAACATAATGGTGTTTTATGCAGTGTGGATGTTAAACATAAACAACACAAAAAGTGACAGCGTTTTGCAAATGTAGAAGGTGCCTAAAAGCTTATATTTGAGAAGAATTACGTAATAAACACTGAAAGAAAGGAAATACTTACAAGAAACTCGTCTCTAATAAAATACTTGGCCCTTGTAACTCTGGGATCCTCACCAGGCTCTGGTGTTGCTGATTAATAATAAAATAAGTATCCAATTAAAACAGATGTTTTTTGGTGATAGCGCCTAAAAATTGTAACTTATTCTGTTTTCTCCTCACACGATAGAAACATACTTTGCAAAACTGACTCTGAGATAAGACAAACCATAACGTACTATGTAAACCAGCAAGATTTCAGGAGAACAAAGGAATATTACAGTGGCCATAGTGCCAGGCATTTGGCAGGTTAGAGAAATGACCACAGATATGACTCGGGGGAGTCCAGAGGACATATTTGTGACAGGCTGTACTGTGGTGTACACCAGCAAAATAATAGGATTTTGGCATGATGAAATTATTAATATATCAAATGTATAAAAAACAGGATTCTCTCATTATTAATACCTAAAACTTAACATTACAGTTTGGCTGAAATACAATGAAGATTACATCTACTTAAGAGTTTTCAAGTCTTAGCTGAAATTACCGAAAACATTACAAACGCGATTAACAAGGAAACGACTAATTGCTAATAAAACTTAAAAATCTTACCATCATCTGGTGTAGTGTAGCGAGCAAATTCTGGAAAGTAGTCTTCAATTTTAGATTTCCCTGCCAAAACTTTCTCTGCTAGCAAATCTTGTTTATTCAGGAAAAGAATTACTGAAATGGTCCGTAGCCACCTGTAGAAAATTGAAACCAAACACTCTGAGAAGGCACAGCTACGATCATTCAGCAAAGAGAAACTTAATCTAGTTCTGGAGACAACAGTCATATGACACACTATAATTATTTTGAAAGGTTCCTTTTATACCTGAATCCAATGGTGCAGTTCCGTGTACGCACCCTGAGTTCGGCTTGTGTGCTTCTAACGTGGGCCACAAAAGTTGCCCGCTTTCCACTGCTAATCCAGAGGTGATTAGGTGAGCCGATGCTGAGCCAATCAAAGAGGCGAGCATATCCGTTTTTTAGTGTGTTACTCTATCACTGCTTTAATTACCGCAGCCTCAATATAGCGACTACCAATTTGTAACTCTCCAGAGTTTTCTTCAATTAGATAAGTGTATTAGACATTATGTCTAACAGGTAGGCAGTTGTGATCAAGGACTAGCTTGGACTGTGCTGCGAGAAGCAAATAACACAGGCCGGGCCGCTGGTGTGGGTTAACCCCGGTGGGCAGCAAAGCACCACACAGCCGCCCACACGCTTTCCCCCTCAGTGGGATGGTGGAAGAGGAAAGGAAGAATAAAAGCAAGAAGATTTGGGGGACAAGATAAAAAAATATAAATAATAATTGTTTAATAAGTGAAGGATAAGTGGAAAAGAGAAGAAAACAAACCAAGTGATGCAAAGGCAATCACTCACCACCTCCCGAGGGCGGACCAATACCCAGCAAGATGGCTAACCCTCCTAACCCCCCTCTTCCCCCTTTTATTGCTGAGCGTGACATTGTATGGTACGGAACACCTCTTCGGTTAGTGAGGGTCATCTGCCCGCTTGTGTCCCCTCCCAACCCCGATCTATTTGCTGGTGGGGGGCAGAGTGAGAAACAGAAGGCCTTGATGCTCTGCAAACACTGTTCAACAACAGCTACGACAGTAGTGTGTTATCAGTACCGTTTCGGTCAAAATCTGAAACACAGCCCCATATGCACTGCGATGAAGAAAACTAACTCTATCCTAGCCAGGCCCAGTACACAAGTCTTGACTACAGTATAAGACAGGATTACTAACTTACGCAACATGAACAAGGAAACTTCAATTCACAGACCTGTTGTTCCAGATACTCTTGAAGAGGTTTAGTGCTTCTTGAAGCCGATTGGTCTGATTGTCCTCTCGTATAACCATGTTGTAGCTACTGCTCGCCACCACAAATATGATAGCAGTCACATCTAGATCAAAGAATACCCAATAGTTAATACCAAACTTCAGAAGAAATACCCAGGAATCCCAAGGTCAATAAAAAGCTGCCAGACTTTCAGCTTCATGAAGAGAACAGGCTGGAATGCCATTGCTTTCTAAGTACTAGAAATATAAAAACGAAGTGAAGAAGCCAGTAAAGATAGGAAAGGCAGGCCGCAGAACAGAAGCTGACAGAAAATGTAGAAAAGAAAGGAACAGAAGAGAGAGGGAGAAACTGAAGAAAGCTAAAAGAATTTAGAGAAGATTTAAAAGGTGTAAAGAAATTCAGAAAGAAACTGCGCTATCAAGAAAGGACAGGGAGGCCCCTGGGGAAAGACCTGAGGACAAATGGCACTTTTGATCTGCATGAATAGTAATAATAAAAATAGTAGATTGCTGTGAATTCGTAGTTAATTGCTCTAGTCCTCCTATAGTGTACTATAGTGCTTAGAGGCCCTTATCGCTTTCCTTGGAGATACTCCCAGGATCACAGAATCCACGTCTCTGTTTGTGCGTGGCTGTGCCGCTCCCGATCCCTTACACTGACTTCCAGGCTCATCTACCTCAGACATGAACAGCAGAAGAGATGAGTCGGATCATGAGGTAACAGGAAAAGGAAGGAGCAGAGGTAAAACCCAAACAAGTCTGTTATTAATAGCACAAAAGAAAATACTGCACAGTAGTTCCACACATTTATAAAGTGTTCAGGTGATACTCTGTGACAGCAGCTGTAGCAAAATACGATGAACTCTCAGGCTGCATTCTACTTTATCTATTCTGTGTTATAACCTTTCTAAAAAAAGACAGACTTTTGCATAGCTTCAGAAATATTTTGTCCAAACAACAAAGAAAAAGACAAAAATATTTCCACCAACTCTAGCTTTAAGAAAACTTGTGTGGAGAAAGGTTTCACATCTGAACAGAGATGCACAGCAAAATAAACAGCTGTAGTGAAGGTACCTGCCACTCTTCAGGATACACACAAAACTACCTAATTTAAATTGTACGGGAGTTAAGAATATAGTCACCTGAACTAAACTGATGGGGACATCGGTGTTAAGACTCCAGATCTTACAAAGTGCCTGCAGACGTTCCAGGTCTTACCCGTTTCTAGGCTGGTGCTATGTTAGCATTCTAAGGAATCTAGTTTATATGCAGGTTATTGAAATGAGGGTATTTGTTCATACGCTTTCAGTAAGGGCCTTCCCCTTCGGGCTGTTTTTCAAGATAATTCAGATATATTAATAAGCGTGGCTCCCTAGAAAAGTGCAGATTGCTAAACTCCATCATAAACTTTTTCAGCAAGGGCATTTTGGCGCTACACTACATAATGCTGTAGTATATTACATACCGTGTATGTAATACCATCATGTCTAACAAGACAGATGCTCCCTACAATCTCATACTGCATTAATGGGTCAGTGCCAATTCGGAAAGAAGCACCCGTGACATAGCAATGTGGCTGCAATTATGTGCAAAAATATGATATTCTGGTTTTATGCATATATGAATTATCCTATAATGGTATATTTTGTATAGACACAAACATATGTTAACTTCCACTTGGAAGACAGAATATAGCTTGGAATTTAACACTCACACATCAGCTGGCAAATAATGCACAAACTCACCACCAAAAAACCTTAATTAAACAAAGAGGGAGAAGCCAAAGAACACGGACAAGCTATGTTAGGTTATCAAATTTGAATTCCTTTCCACCTACATTCTCCCTAAAGATACTTCAGGCAGTTACAGAAGTTTACATGTCAAGAAAAATTCCTTCCTGTATGACTGTTCAGATAATTCCTTATCAAGCTACATGGAAAAGAAGATGGCTTTCACACACTGAGAAAATTAAGATTGGGCATTAAAATTTTGCAGAGAAGCATTTTATAAAACAAACATAAATTCTAATCATTACCATTAAAACACTGGATCCATTTTCGGCGTTCATCTCGTTGCCCTCCAACATCAAACATACTAAGAAAAAAAACATAAATTGAGTCAGAATACATTCTGTGTTTGGTTCCCCAGCCCCCAAAAGCAAACAGAAACTGTAAGAAATTTTAGGACTTCCATGTCATAGAAGCTAAAAGGAATTGAGGACTATGAGAACCTGAACAGCTAACAGTCCGCCAACATACGCACTCAGAGCTTTCATCACAAAACAGAATTATGTTTACTTCCACTAACACCTACACTTGAAGGTAAGAAATTCTGGCCTATGTACACTGCAGATTCATTTCTGTCCTTACAAGCTCAGGCATTAGAAAGGTCCTACCAACAAGTCATTTGCTGAAACAAGTATCACAGATCTAAAGTCAACAAGACCAGATTAAAACTCAGCAATTTTTGTTCAGGTCAAGCAATCTTCTTAACCTGGGACAGTAGACAGAATATGCATTTTCTGTTACTTAGATATGTACAAGGTTTTTGGTCAAATGTTTCACTGCATAAACTAGCAATGAATCAAATACTCAGGCATTAGTATAAATAGATTTAAAACATTTTGTCCTTTGCGATTTAAAATAAAAGCAGAAAATTGCACACTAATTTGCATTTCTTTTTAAAGCCAGACTACTAAATTAAAAAAAAATATCATGAAATACTTGATTTCTATTAAACATCAACTTGAGAAATACAGTAGTCTCAATAACTGTATGGCAGACTGTCCTCTGATTTACCCTGGTATTTGACTGCACTGCATTAAAAAAAAAAAAAAAATATATATACACTTACTGAAAATTTACTTTATCCACCTGAAACTTGGTTTCAAAAATTCCTGATGTCAAAACTCTGCATCTTAGAAGATCCTAGGGCATAAAGGAAAAGTCATGGATTCAACACAGATACTTCATAATTCTTCTTATATCCAACAACAGAAATAAAAAACCTTTTACCCAGTGCTGAGAGCGTATGCTGTACTGCAAAATCAGGGAACAGAGCATTACGAAGCTGCATTTAAGGTTTTGATCTTGAACACGCGTCCACACATACGGGTGTGCTCAACTTTTAAAGTGCATGTATTTTCACAAGCAGGTTATAAGTGCCAAGCTTGGAATAGGAGGAAACTTTTACAGGCCCCTTAAAGCAAACACAAGTGTTCAGAACAGCGCAGACCCATCCCTAAAGATTAGATGATGCGTTCACAGATTTCAGTGGGATTGTGGCACACAACAGGATCTTTAAACTACCACCAAGTAATTCCCAACCCCAGAAGACAGATCTCTCCCCGAGCTGTTCAGTGCTTGGTGATTAAAAGAAGTGTCTATGTCTCAGAATTTTCCATTTTGCCCCCCCCAAGAACCAGGAGCTCAACCACTTAAATCTTAAACGAATTGGGCTTTTCAAAGATAAAATTTGAAATTTCCTGTAGAGACAAAATCAATAATCAGAAGTTGTGAGCTAAAAACAATTGAAATTGTTATAAGCGCTACAAAATCCTATTAAAAACAAGCTGTATTGGCTTTTATTTACAGCGTATTGCAAAGCAGTGACGGCCATATACAGAGCCTAGTGGGTAACTGATCTAGAACAACCTAATCTGCATAGGCTGCAGACTGAGTACACGGTCCAAATATAACTAACTACAGAATACCACTCTGAGTTCAGCTAAAGGTTTTATAATTTAGGACTTAAAGTTTTGGTGTTCTCCACAATGGGTCTAAATAGCAGATAAATTGTATCACTTGCAGCAGACAAGATCATGTAAGCGGAACAGACTGTAAAAAAAATTATATGCACAATAAAAGCTCTGTTCTTACTACACAGGTACCAAACTGGTTAGTCCAAGTCAAGACCACACAAAATCCAAAGGTTAGACAACACTGTTAAATCATTAAACAAAATGGCTACATTTTAACATCAGTTTTTGGACAGTAAAGTATTGTTGTCTGGCTATTTTATACTCATATTCAAATACGCATGTATTTAAACATTGTCCTAACTTGTGTTTCAAACACTCTGAAAATTCAAACGCCCCAATAAACAGAAGCAAATTTGGAAAACTGGACTCTGGAGCTCTGCATCTCTAGAAATCAACACAACTATGATGTAAAAAAAAAAAAAAAAAAAGTACTCACCCACCTCAAGAAAAAAAAAAAAAGGAAGGGATTTGATTCTTACACTCAGGAGTTCTTTTAGGAGAAACATGTAACATCCCAGAGGATAATCCAAATGGGCCTGTGTTACAGTACACTTGTGGGGAGTTTCAATGCAGCCAATGGTCCCAAACAAGCCCCCTAAGTACTTGTGCTTACTGTTACTTACAAAAGTAAAAGAATGTAATTACTTAAGTAACTACTTAAATACTCACCTTACTTAGGTAATTACTCTAAGTAAATTTTAAGTATTATACTTAGTACTATATACTAAGTACAAGTAAATACAAGCTAAACTCCTGACACCCTTAGCCTCCAATATAAAACTACTTGTTTTAAAGTTTCATATCTGAAGATTAGTTGCTCCAAATTTCAAATAGAATAACCTATATTTTTAATATCTTCTGTCTTGAAAATACAATTATTTCAGTGATAAGAAAGCCTCATTTATAAAAAAACTCAGATTTTCGAAAGGATGAACAATTAATTTATTCTTGAACAACTTCAAAGGATACAAACTGCTCTCTCATTAATATTGTCTGCGAAAGTTTTGGAACATTAATATGTTTTTTGTTTATTTATCCTACAAAAGTATGCTAGATGCTTAATTGCATTATTTATGGGCAGGAAGTTAGGACTATACATGTGATTTTGGATTAGGTCCTAAAAAGATCCTCAGATTATCTGTAACAAAATGAAAACTACAATTCCTATTCTGGTAAAAAAATAAAATCTCCTAAACAAGGGTAGTTTTACAGAATCTGACTGACAGTGGGAGCCAGTGGGGCTGAGAAGATACCAACCGACTCTGCATCAAAGAAAGTGCATGATGGTTATTCAGCAAAGAGGGCAAAACATTATAAATTACTCATTCAAATAGATATTTGAGTTTTAGTGTTCACAGAAGCATGATGTAAGTCTTGAATCTAGGCCGATTTTCATTTCACAGTACATTTACATGTATAAACATAACCTCAATCCAGATGACAAAGTAATTTTTACTGGAACACTCAGTATGTATAGTACATGGTAATACCCATATCAGTGCCACAAATAGCCATTAGAAAATTAAGGAGATAGTTATCCTCCAAGACAGAGGGGGCAGACAAATTGTGTAATTTCTTAATGAAACTTCCCTTACCTGGTCAGACGGTGTATACTCATTTTGTTTGACTATGTCAATCTTGTCTAGAAAACTGGGGAGAGGAAAGAAAATGATTAACTTTTCATTCTCCAGTTAGACAAACTATCTAATGCTTTAGTAACTGACAGGTTCCCAGATAAGATCTGTTATATTTTAATGCACTCAAGATTCAGAAAGCGCTGAATACACTTGAATCGTTCAACATATGTGCGCTCGTATTTAAAACGTGCATTCCCTAGCACCGCCCAGCAGAGGGCCAAATCCACAGTTTTATTAATCAGGTCTGGTAACCTCATTCCAACCCCCTCCCACTCTGCTCCCTCTGCTAACAAACATACAAGTAGTTTAATTTAGGTAATTTATTCATACAAATTGTACAATATAATCTGGTACTGCTAACAGTAAAGCAATGGCTCAAATAAATTGCCTACATGTAATTTTCCTGAAAGTAAGATGAATATTTTTTAAAAATTTATCGTCACTATAATTCTTTTAATAAATGAAATCCCTAAACTAATTCCATTACAAGTTCAGTTAAGTGAGAGGAAATACTGATTTTTCTGTCAATTGTTGCTACCAGTTTTTCAGTTTACTTTCTGGAGAAGTAGCAGTAGTAGGCCAAATGGGTATAAAAAGGTAGGTTTTATTATAATTCATTAGGCATTACCTAAAGAGGATATCCTGTAATCTTTAAAATGTTTTTACCAATTAATTGTAACCTCCTAATTAATTATCTTTCACTTCAACTCAAAGAGCAAAAATCTCAAGGAGCCCATTTGTTAACTCTGTTTTATTGTGGTGTTACTATGAGACTTGAAGACGTTGCAAACCAGCAGCTTCAGGATGCAGGTTTTATGCTACGTGCACCCCCAACCACACTGTCCAACGCCAAACACGCAGCAGGGCTACACCGTGCTCAGACACCTTCCATTTCAGTATTATCAGGAGATCTAGCAATGCTTCTACAGTTAACTTTACCTGTAACACTAACGATTAATCACAGTCTGAAAACCAATATACTTTAAGTTTCCTTTTAAATTCCTTTGCATGAATTCTTTCCTTTATGAAGCAGAAATCACAAAGACGAGTCGAGTTGTCCCTTCTGATCCCTACACCTAGGTAGGGACGCTGAAAGTGCATTAACTACGGTTGCAGGCAGCAATTTAAAGGAGGGGGGAAAGGTAGCCACAACCCAGATTCACAGATCAGAAACCAAACCCCCGTTAAAATCAGCAAGGGTCTTAGCTCTCAGTTTCAGCCCCTGCTTCCCAACTGACTTTCTAGAACACCTGGTGAAAAGCAGAGGGAAGGAGGAAAAATAATTTTAGGTTTTAACAGTGGCTTTGGTGTAATGCCCTTTTCACCAGGAACTAGATGACCATCTTGTTTCAGAGACAAATGAAAAGTAATTTTTGTTTAGTCCGAATTACAGAATTTTAAACACATTAAAATGTGTCTAAGTAAACATGCTACTAAAAACGTGAGACAAAGCGGAAAGATCAATTTCCATCATGAAAGGTGACATGGAGACAGATATGCAAGGATAAAATGGATGACAAATTGTGTTCTGCAATTTGCAAGCTGGATTTTGTCCTCATCTCTTCCAGGCTGTTAAGTAATTTTCTTTTTCTTTTTTTAATCTAAAGGAAGAGAAGTAAAGCTCTTTGTTCAGTACACAGAGGATGTTAAACACGTACAACAATCACGAATTCCAACTAGTAAAAGTGCTTCCACATTATACTCTCCCCTAAGACCACAGCTTCAGAATCATGTGGCAATTTCACAAGTTGGAGGGTGCTTGAAAAATGTTCAGAACATAACGTGTTCATAAAGATATAGAGGTGATTACTACAGTGACCCAGCCTTTCTGTACTGAATTTATCTCAGCATAACATTTTATACAAGGTTCCAGAAGAAGTGGATTTTTGGTTTTGCGTTTTTTTTTGTTTTGTTTTGTTTTTAAACACTCTGCTAATCAGCTTAATGGATTTTGGAAACTGACAATTAGAAAATAACAACAAGATATTGCTAAAACCTGGAACTGAAAGTACAAACCTCTTACTGTTGTTTATGCAGACTATTTTTAGGCCTATGATTTCCTTGAAAAACATCAGCGACATAGGAGCAGCAGTACTGTACTTGAGATGAATTCCAATAGCAATGTTCATGCCAGGTAAAACAAGTTCGAATGGAATAAACATTTCTTCTTCCCCCCAAAACAAGTTCCAACATTCAGTAAAATCTGATACTCATAACAATACTTGTTCAAGAAGGAAGTCTTTCACTGTGTGGCAGTTACCAGAAAACCTACCCTGCTTCCAGTGGCATTTTAGGGAAAATGGAGCAAAGCAATACATTAAATGAAGATTTCCTCCCGTGCATGTGCCTTTTCATAAAAGTCTGCTCTAGCAACTTTAGAGAGGCCTAAAACACATTAAAAACTAGTTTGATTTTTTTTTGCTCAAGCATAAAGAAAGGGGATTATTCTTTCAGTTGGTCAACTGAAAAATAAATGTGTCTGTAAGGAGAAAAGAGCAGCAGAAATTTGATCTAGTCTGATCCATCTAAAATAAGGAGCAACAGTGGGAGCATGAGAGTTCAGAAAAGATCAATACACTATGTTCAGAGACTTCTAAGTCAATGTCAGTCAAGATCAAATAATTTATCCAGTAAATTAAACTGATAATCAAGCCAGATGAGAACAAAGCTTAATTCAAAACAAAAACAAATTCACCATCATTAATTTCTATTTTTAATTCTTGTTATACTCTACCCAAAACACAAGTGAGGCCACTTCGGTACTACTTTGTGTGCTGAATTCACCGCTGTTATAGATTGTTCTAAGTCTACTGGAGATATGCCATCTCCTATGTCAGCAATGAATTTCACAGGGAGAAAGAAAAGTGACCTTGGTGAAATAATTCAAATAAAACTGTCAAACCACGAAACCAAATTTTATACTGCGAGCAAGTCTTGCACCAAGTTACAAAGTCAGGTTTTTTCTTCTGTAAAATTTTCCCAGAGATTATACGGGAAAGCTGTTTTCCAGAAAGCAAATCATTCATTCAGCATTGCTGCCAATTCTCGCTTAGGGCCAGATTCTGGACATGACTAAATAACGGGATCAGTTATTGCTCTGCAAAATACCGTCACTTAGTATAAGGTACTTTTGCCTGTGTTATAAAACATCAATACTGCTATGACATGTTATAAAAAAAAAAAAAAAAAAAAGACTTTAGGTCATTTGCAGTCAGCAACTCTGGAGAAGAAGCATCTCTAGACAGCAGCAGATGTGTCCCTGAGATATTAAAATGAACGGTATTAATACAAATTTAAAACAATCTGAAATAAAAAATGCATTTTATTTTTGGGTCCCTTTCTTCAGCTTGGGGAAAGAAAAACACACATGAAATGTTTTAAACAGATCTTTGTGAAGAATCAAGTGCCTTTAATTTTAAGGGGTGCACTCAGGAGGCAGACTTCATACAGATACACACACAGCAGCTTTCCTTAGCTCCTGCAGGTCAAAGAAATTAAGTCACACATGTACCCCCAATTCTTTCCAAATTTTTAATAAGCCTATTATGTCAAAACCACGTCCCAATTTTCAGACCAAGATATATGCCAGTTACTGATTTATTCTGGAGTTCCTTCATACAGAGAGAGTTGTTTTATCCCTATGTGGGGGGAATTTCCTGAATGAACAATGCTGCTGCCAGACTAAGAACTGCAGCCTGCACTCGTTTTTTCCCCACTGAAAGGTATATAACGCATTACATCTTCCACCTGAAGAAACAACACAACTTAACCGCTTTGGGAAGAACGGGGAGGGGGAGATCAGACTGGTTTTCCTTGAGCATTTCCTGACAGTCTTTTCAATAAACAGTAACTTGAAATTTTCCTCTTTGTGATCTGACAAAATGGTTGGCAGACAAGAAATTTTTTTTGCTTTTTGAAGAAGAGCTTTTGTTTTCAGTCTAGACCAACACTGGAAAGGTCTCTTCAAACTGACAACACACCTATATTTGAAGAGCTTTATTTCCATCAGAGATTTTTTTTGTTTGTTTGTTTGTTTTCCTGGGTTTTTTTTTGTTTGTCAAGTCATAACCTGAATTTGTATACAAAACGTCTCTCCTAAAAGACATACTAAGATCTCACCTTCAGTGTCAGTAAGACACTGCAAATCAAGAATTCAAAATTACAATCCCAACTAAATAAAACATTTGTTTATAACTTATCACCCTCAATAGTAGTACTGGATCTGTGTATTTGTGAAGTTTCTTGCCTCTGAAAGCCTCAAGGTATTTTACAGACAGTAAATCATACTCATTACTCCTGCCTGCCTTCATTCATGCTGCATTTCCTGCCTCTACCATTGCATCCTGAAACACACACCTTACATTAACCCTACTTTAAAGGTAGGCACACATGGAGTAAGTTAATTGCCCAGAGTCCCTTGAGTCAGTGGAAATGGAATTTTCGTTTCCTCTGAGTCATGTGTTTTTATCAAGATATTACTAAGAATTAACCAGACTACTACTAAGAATTATCAGGATTTTACTAAGAATTGAAGCTGTATTTGCCCTGATCACCTCTAAAACAGTCTTTACAATTCAGGTTTTTATGTCCGAAAGAAATTAATATTTGTTTACTGATCTTCATAAAGACCAAACTGTGCAAACGCCCAGCAGATTTTTATTTATCTATACCCTATCAGGACTACAAAACTAACTCAAAGCTCCCTAAAGTAGTTTTAAGCTGAAATTTAACTCAACATTAACGGTGTTTATAAACAAGAGTGTATTTTTTATTTCTCAGAACAGATCATGCTTTACTTCTACTTTACTCCCTTTTTAGTCCTTGCCATAATCCTTTATGTTATTCAGCAACAGCTTTCCAAAAGCTAAACAATTAACTATTTGATAAATTCTTTCTTTAGCTATTTGGTCCCTGTTAAAGCCAGAGTCACAGAATTAGTACAAAGATATAATACTCTCTTTAAAAGAGCATTCGAGCTGAGAAATAGTTTATTTTGCAAAAGAAACAGAAAAGCAGGCAAAGTTACAGGAACGATGCAAATAAAATAAGCAAACATTCAATCTGCTAGTATTTATGGTATCCTGCAAACATGGACAGTACATAAAACCAAACTTGTCATGTTTTTCCTCAAAATCAAGTTAAAAATTAAAATTGGTACATTAGTAGACTTTTGTTTGTCTTTAAAGATATACTGATATTTTCTACGATTTGCAAAGGTGGAGTTTTTACTGTTAAGGTGGTCATATTAGACAAGCCACAAACATGTTACTGAATGATTTTAAAATATTCAAAAAGGCATAGCTCTTTTCCCCCCTAAACAAAACTACACAAGGGGAGAGAAAAAAAAATTCCATCAAAACCTTTGCAATTACTTTAACTACTTCACAAAGAAAATTAAGAGAAAAAAAAAGCCTTTAGAGACAGGCACTTAGAGACAGTACTGTAACAAATACTATCGGTATAATTATGAGAGCACTATATTGCATGTAAAAACACCTCACATACAATGTACCTATAATGAAATTCTGCATGTTAGTTCTCAGACATAAGGACCCCATTCAAAACCAGATTTGTATTGGAAATGAACTTCAAAATGTAGTATAAGACTTGAACAGAAGTTAACCAAAAGACAACTCTCTAGAAAACTTTCCCAAGAAGCTGCAAATATTTTTATTTCCAATTTCAAGTCAACCGGTTATTATTATTTCCTTATCGAAGCAGCAAGTCACAGAGAAAGATTTAAGAGTAGTCTAAAGCTCAGAATTTAATTATAGATAGTATTAATGCGTACATATCCCAGAAAAGTGATTTTGGGAGCAGCCCCAGCTGTAACTACAGAAGAACCTTGCGGCATTCCAGCCACTTGGAGGCGGAGGGGCACCATGGGTCTAATTTTGAAGCAAATAATGAGAAAGCTCAAAAGTATGACTCCATATATTTGGAATCATCTTGTGGTAATCAAGGTTACAGTTCCTTATATGGTGTGGAGAACATGAAGCACACACAAAAAATAGAATATTAAAACTACGGGGTATAAAGAACTGCAACTATTGCAGAAACCCCTGCACATACCCCAGCACGCAGCCAGCAAAGCCCCCTTATTTTTGTGTTGCCCTGAAATACAAACCTTGCCCAAAAAACAAGCCTGGTTACGCACCCTGCTTCCTAAACTGCATAATTAAAAAAGCGTAATCCAGCGGGAGGCCATGAGGCATGAATGAATTTTAGACAAATCCAGCAGAAGGCACACCACCCCTTCAAAAACTGCTAGCGATCGAAAAAAGAGAAATGGGGAAAAGGTAGGAGAAAAAGAAAAAAAAAAAAATCTATTTAAAGAGGTTGTAGTTGTCTCTTTTTTTTTCCCCTCTGCCTGTCTAAAGTTAGTCTGGCTTAGAGGATGCACTAACTTTCCCAATCAGTTTTACATTACAGCACAAGTCCAGAAATAGCTCCCAGCCGCCTTGGCCTCTAGCACGGTTGCCATGACAATGGAACCACAGTGCTATAAATAGCTCATCAGCACCAAATCTTGTGAGACACATCTGGAATGGGGCCAGCCCAGCCCCGGCCTGACAAATAAAAATAGGCACAGGCAGTTTCAAAGGCTGGAAAGGTACAATGCGGCTCGGCTTGTGCGGAGCGGCGGGCTGAGAAACGGTTTTGATTGCTTGTTAGCACAAGATTTATTTGATAGGAGATTGGGAGAAGTATAAAAGTTACTTTATTGCATACTAAACAGCCTTTCTTAAGGTCTATTTTTCTTTCTTTTCCCCTAGTCTGCAGCAAAACCGTACCGCTTTTGAAACTGTAACAATGCAGTCTTTTGCCCAGGAGACCATTAAAATAAGGAAAAACAGAAGAAAAGAGATCTTCAAAACTTCCCCCTCTAACTATTTCTGTACATTTTTGGCTCCAGTGTATTTAAGCGCTCCTGCGAGCCTAACAGGCATCCTGGATAGGATCCTGCATGGGCTGGAGCACTTTGCTCCAGTTAAAACCGTTCACGGGCTGCTCAGTGCCTGCACGAGCCTGGTACGAGACGAGGTTCCCCAAGCCCCTCTGCCAGGCTGCAGCGACGGCCGCTCTCCTCCTCACCCTCAACACCGGCGCGCCGGACCCTCAGCAGGGACAAAACTACGGCCGTGGACTACGCCGAGGTTACAAACCGGCTGTGCCTGCAACTCAGGCCAGACCTGAGCCGTGCCTTCAGAGGTGGAAGGCAGAATCAGTAGTCGCGGCATAACCCAGCCCACTTTCCAACGGCTCCGCTTGACAAAACTGCCTTTTGAGCAAGCATTTTCTTTCACTTAGTGGGTGAGAAAATGTTGTATTTTTAGCACAGACTCTTGATCAACCCATTCAATTACATCCAAATTATCTGTGTGGGAACAGAATGTTATGTCAAAAATGTTATTCAGTGTATTTGTCAATATTACCCAACAGAAGACATTTGTATAATCAGGAGATTCAATATTTTCGACAGCATATTAAAGCAACAGTTCAGGAATCAGACTGAAGTTGTAAGACTTCGCTATTTCACAGACACTGGAAATAGTAGTCAGCATGATATAACAGAGCGAACACCACTCCCAAAATATAAAAGCTTAGTTGCTCTATCAAAAACCAATAGAGACTACAGATGGTAATCGAAAAACTGCAGCTATAATAAGCATTTAAGCCACAGTAAAATATCTTCCGTATGCCATAAAGGCAGTATGCACGCGCTCCACACAAACTGCACCATCAGCCCACAGGATTCCTTTAGGTCCCTACATGGATATTTTCATTTCTAAAAATTGTAGAGTAACTTCCATCCAGGCTTAAAGCTGTATGTAAACTTCCCTCCCCTTCCCCCTTTCTTTTACCACATCCAGTTTGCTCCTTTGCCATCTGAACAATGTACGTTTCAAAAAACAGCATTTTTCACAGAAGTATTTTGGAAAATGTACTTTATAACACGCAATGCAGCGCAATCCAGGATTTATTGGTTTTTATAAAGATACACCAAGTTAGTTTAGGAGCCTATAATCAACTGCAAGTTTTGATTTAAATTATATAAAGAAGAACTATATATATTTTTTTTCTTCCTTAGGAAAACAATTCATAAATTATTTCGAGATAGCCCTTTCTGGCTCATATAATGAACAAACTTCCTGGTTTTGTCTGGGAGAATCATGAGAGGGAGAGGGCTGTAAAGCAGAAAACTCTACAAGGTAACCCAAACCTGGCCAATGCTCCCGTCCTTCGTTGGAAGGGCCTCCACAGCACCCCCAGGACGCCTGCGCAGACAAAGCCTGCCAGATGCCCTCTGCCGTTAACTCTTCACCTTGTCCTGACGCCGCTTACGGATCCCTCCTTCCTCCAGCGATTGCTTTGGAGGGATGCCGCCCCCAAGCAGATCGTTTGTGCTCCTTTACGCTTCCCACTGACTGGGGCCATGTTTTACCCGGAACGTTACAGCCCGTGACCGTACCCGATTACCAATTTTCAAATGAAACCTGTCCCGCACAGCTTCCCCCCACCGATAACTGACACAAACCCCAAACACTTGAGGCTGCTCCAGCTGCCTTCACTCCATGTTCTCGCTCTTGCAAGTACTTTGTGAGCTTGTACGAAGGCATTTTCACACTCTCGCAACTACCAAAACAGACCGATTCAAAACAACTCACTACTGCGTGCCTCCGAGGCGCACTCCGCAATACAAGCCTGTAGATGTCAAATAACTTCAGAACAGCCTCTCACCCTGCCCCAGAAAATTACTTCACCATGCCAGGAAGAAACATAAGCTGATCCAAGGCCAAGGCTGGGTACAGAAATGAAAGGTAACGGTATGGATGAGATCATTATGTCGTGATCCGATTCCAGGGCAAGCCCAAGGCAGGAACATGGTGTGAGTGAGTGGGGAGGAACATGGCGCAATCCCTATTAACTTTTTCTTTTTTTCCTTTTAAGTAGGCCACGAAAGAAGACAAAAAACATGGGAAAGGTGAAGCAATTAAACATTCATGTAACAAAATTTTCTCACTTCACTTTGCTTTCTCCCCCTCTTCTCCAACTTTTCTTCCTGAATTTTGGTGGGCCAAACACACCAGAGAGACTCGGACCTAACTAATGATCCTGTCTCTTGCAAAACACTATCGAATCTATTGCTAAGATATAGACGTAGGATGTTATCTCTGCTCTACACTTTATTTTGTTTGCCTGCCTTCATTTTTACTTACCCTTATTAATGAATCAGTGTTTAAAATAGAACAAGAAGCGAATTAATCAGAAATCAAAATTATCAGCCGTCTCTAAACAATTCATGCATTACTGGAAGCAGAATGAAAGGCAAGTGGTACACTGGGCCTGGAGAGTTCCCAGGGAAGTCAAACCCCGGACACGAGGGTGGGAATTGGGCACAGTGAATGGGAGAGCTGATGCAGCAGCCTGCGCTCCTGGGCTGTTCTGTGACTTACCTGCTGCAATTTCTGTCTTTCCTGATGCTTGAAATGGTTTAACCTCCTGTGACTCTCAAAAGACTGTCATCTTGAAGAATCAAACTCCTAGGTACTCCATCAAGTTTGGTATCTTTTTCAGTTTTTTCAGCAAGAGCTCTGCACACTAAAGACTACAATTTTTAATTTTACACAAGGAATGAAAAGCTGAAGTCTAATACTTAATTGTAAGAAAATAACCAATTGTTTCCATGGTCTTTACTATCTATAAAGCCATCAAGCTGACTAGTGAGAACTCAAGTATGGCTGGTTGTGAACTCCTCTCCCACCCTGCCCCCCTTAAATATCCATATTCTTAATATATTTTTTTGTCGTGCCTGTTTTCTGGAAGGTAGAAAAAAGTCTATATCTATCTACGAACAAGGTCAGGGATTTTTCTGTTGTAAGCTGGTTTTAACTGTAAGCTGAAGTCACAACCCTCACATACAGCAGAAGACGCTAACATAACTGCATCATTCCTGTGCTCTGCGGGCGCTGACCTTGGATTAGTAAAAATTTAATAATTTTTCAAAATCTATTTAAATCAATCAGGTGCAATAGGGATCTTCCTGGACAGGTTTAAGAATATTTGCTGCTAACTTATGACTAAGACGACTGTTTAAGCAGTCATTTAGGCAAAAATCAATATGAGTAATTTTTAATAGAATTAAAGAGTGCCTCTACAGAATATAAATTTGTTTCAACCCCCACAACATCCTTGAGTTCAAATCAGCAAATTAATGCTTGCTTCAATTTCAGATGATCATTTTTAATATGGCAAAAACCTGTGCATTTTATATGTCCCCTACTGTAGGCTGCTCTGAGCCATTAAAAAAGGTGAACCTAATGGATATCCTTTCATTGTGTTTCAACAAAGTATTTATATGAACCTTGTCCTCATGGTCTTTAGCTCCCTCCAGTGCCATCAAATCATTAGAATTGCTTTCAGTTGATAAAGACCATCATGTACATAAATTTTAAAATTGCATTATTCTGCCAAAATTAGTGACATGACTAATAAATAAAATAAAAATTATGTTAATAATTTAAAATGTTAATAAAAGCACATTCCCTCAACAACTGGGACCAAAAGAGAGAGGCAGAAAGTAAAAAAACCCCAAAACAAACAACCCCCCCCCCCAAAAAACCAAAACCCAAACAAACACACACCCCTGAAAAACAAAAAAAAACACCAAAGAGCTAGATCTGACATAGGAATAAAACTATACTATCTGATGGCCACAAAATGCTTCGTAAGCATTATTTATTGGTATTTGCACCATGCCTTTCAGAACATAAAAGAATTAATAAACGAATACTTTATACTAGTTTCCATAATTTGAAGAAACAGAGCTATCTGCAAAACCAGACAAATCAAAGGTTCAGCCAGTTCCCACATTTTTCAGCCTGTGTGTGGCTTGTATAACTTAAACCCCAAACACTGAGAACACAGAACCAGGCGCTTCCCCAACTGCTATCTGAAAAATGGGCAACATCGTTTTTAACAGAAATTTTAGAGATGGAGGTAGGTGGAGCTGGCATGATCTCACGTGACAGAAAAGGAATTTTGATCCCAGGACTGAGTTTCCGCAGGAACTAGGGAAGCAGTGATAGCCCAGGGAAGGAATCGGGCCCCAGATGAGCCGAAAACAATGGGAGGACAAACGGCTGCTGGGGTTTGAGCAGGGTGGTAGGGAGGACTTCACTGCCTTATTTAAATACACTTGTACAAAGGTCTTCAGAGAAATAGTTCACATGTATTTAACACACAAGAATATAAAGCCAACGCTGGAATTTTGCCTACTTAGGCGCCATCCCAGCGGAGTTTTTTGTTCAGTATTTTAGGAAGTTAGGTTCTTTTGCAAAAAGGCAGTAATTTTGACTGTTATCCTGCTCACAGGACGCTCAAATGTTTCATTTCTTCTACGCCAGTGTCACACGTGATGCTTGCTGCAGGCACTCAGGACTGGAACAGCAGTCAGTGTCTTCACAGGACTACCTGTCAATACCTGTTCCGGAGCCGACAGTTTAAACAACTCACAGCAGCTCACGTTTCAGTTTTCGCTCTTCTCAGAGGCATGCTTTCTCACCCCCCGGCCCTTTTTTAAAAAAAAAAAAAAACAAACAACAAACCAAAAAAAAAAAAAAAAGGTTCTTTTTCCAACTTGGGAAAAACAACTCCAGGCCTCTGTAAAAGGAGGCACACAACCTGGCATCTAGTTTTAATAAGCATCTGCGAAGAGCACACCTCTCGTTCTGAAGTGAGTTATAATATAAAAGTTATCCATCTTTTTTCTTGAAAACATTTGCTTGATCATGAAATTTAATACCTGACATGCTTAAAAATTCATTTTAAAACAAGCAAGCATTACAGAGCTCCGATAGCAATTTTATACTGTTATTTTTGAGCACTAGTGACACTAATCTGTGAAATCACTGTGAAAAGCGTCGCCTGCAAATATCTGTTTCTGTGTTCTTTTGCCATATAATAAAATGAGGAAGTCCAATTTAAATGCTTGTCTCTCCCTGGTACACATTACATTCAGGCAGATAAAAGGAGCACGAAATCAAGGCTGAAGCCAAATTCAAAGCCAAACAATAAAGGTGAACATACTACTTCTGTGGGAAAGCCACTCACAAGGAGTGACCATGTTTCTGAAGAAGTGCAGCCCCCTTTTATTCTCATAGAAATTTAACACATTGAACGAAAAGAACTGCCAGTCATCCAGTTTCATGATTTTGCTCTTCGCTTAGATTTTCGCTACTCTTAAAAGGAGTAGCTTTGCTTACTCACACGTTGTTTGTGATAACATCAATACATAGGCATTGACTATGGAATATTTTTCCAAACCGCATTTGAATATTCAGTGCTTTTAAGCTTACCATTAAAATGGACACCTCACAGAATACTGTGGCTTTACAAAGGTTCACAAGCAGCACTAATTTAGCAAGTGACATGATATGCCATTTTAGAATCTTTTAAATATAAATATTTTGGCCCTTCCCCCTTTCTTCCCCACTGACCTGCTAACTTGACTCGACTTACACAGAGGCAGAATTTTAATCATTAGAAAAATATGAACTCCTTTAAATCTCATCTCTCAAAACAGAAGACTGGCTATAAAAGACCTTAAAATAATATTAAAAGCTCTAATCATTCAGATGTCTGTAAAAGAGACAGCAGGATATACTTTATATTTGCAAAACATATTTTAACATTTGCAAAATGTATTTTTTAACGTGTACTTTTCTACACTGCGTGTTTTTAAGATTAAAGTAACAGAGAATTTAGAATCAAGTATGCACAGGAAAAGTAAAATCCCTGACAAGGCACAACCTCAGCCTGTTTCCTCTCTCAGCCAAGAGTCACGTCTGCTGGTTTCGGCAGAGAGGTTGGTTTTCCATCGCAGTTCCCTGACTCACAGCCGAGCAGTCAGGTGCTGCAAAACATGGAACCGAGACAGGAGTGGAGTAAGTGTGCAGAGATGTGCGTGTGAGAAAGAGTTGTTGGGTGAGTGCACAGGAAAAAGGAGGTGAAGGGAAATTTTGGAAGGACTTTAAAACCCCTTATTCTCTAACTAGCTTAAGACAATACCACAATGAGGAAGTGATAATGCAGCTGCTTCAGGTGGAATTAGTTTTTTTTTAAACCAGCTTTATTGACCCATTTATTACCGTTACAAAAAAGCATTGTAATTACCTGAACAATTACTAAATATATTATTCATAGAACATAAATTATTTCAGCATTGTAACTTTAAAAACACTCAACAGCAGAATGGATAGTTCTATCTTGAAATGGAACCTTATACTCAGGAGAATATTAAGGTTCAGGAGGTACTAAAGGTGACACATACGTACCGCCCTTGCAGCCTCAGCACCCTCACTGGCCTCTGTCAGCAGACTGTACACAGAGACCAAGGACTGAGAAAGCCTGGGCAGGGAGTCTTCTTCCACAGCCCCATCCTTCTCTTCTAACATGGGTCTCTGTGCTCCCAGGCAGTGCCAGAGCCTTGACCACAAACCACCCTTCTACCAAGGTTGAAGAGAACCTCTGCGCTGAGGTAGACTCATAGAATCCCAGAATGGTTTGGGCTGGAAGAGACCTTAAAAAGTCATCTAGTCCAACCCCTTGCCACGGGCAGGGACACCTTCCACTAGACCAGGCTGGTCAAAGCCCCATTCAACCTGGCTTTCCAGCGATGGGGCATCCACAACTTCTCTGGGCAACCTGTTCCAGTGCCTCACCACCCTCGTAGTGAAGAAAACTGTACAAAACTCTGCTAAATTTAAATTACTGCCACGTTCTCTGGAAACCTTAACTTTAGCTCCTCTTTCCTCAGGGGATGGGGGGAAGGAGAAAGGAGAGAGAAAGATTCTAGCCATTATGGTTGTAAAGCAAGTACAAAAATGGTGCGGTGAGCTCTACCTGTGCAGGTAGCATGAAAAAAAAATGCACTGAGAGGTGGAAAAGAATTTCATCTCAGCAGGCATTAATTCTGAAACTCCAGTGATGCTGGTTTATGCTTTTTTATTTTATTACACTGAAAAGAAAAGTATCACGAAGCTATGAATAACAACTCATTTTTGCACCACAAGTGGGTGGACTCTCCCCCCGCCCCAATCACAACCGGGCAGCAGGGAATCAGAGGGAAAAAAAAGCCAAACTGAAGAGCCCAAGGTGTGCATTCAAGTTCCAGAAAATTTCCAAATTCCACTGGATGACTAAAAGCCATAAGATTCCAGTAGAGGACACACACATCTTGACCACCTCTTTGTCTGCAGAGGGCAGTGTCTCATGTTTGCATTTTAAATGGCTGAAACCCTAAACCAAAATTATTTATTAACAGATTAAAAATTTCCTCTTCTACATGAAAGGAACATTTAAATGGTCTCAGGAGAAGAACTGAACTAAAACAGACACTAAAAATCATGGGTAGAATTGCTGCAGTGGGAAAGACGAGAAGGGGTTTAAGAAGGTATTTCTCTCCCCAAATGCAGTCAACATACACTGGGGCTTTGGCCGCCCTTACAAAGCTGTGCTCAATATCCAACTTATTATTTTGCAAAAAGACATAAACCCAGCAACCCTCTCCTAGTGTCTTACTGCACAGAAGCACTAAAGGATGTAGAGCACCCTTCAGTGTTGCTGGAGTTGTTTTATGTGCCTAAAACTTAGCGGGCATCTGATATTAACAGCCACAGATCTGTGATAAATGTGCAATTCAAAGCCGTGCTAGGCAGCAGAGGTATGCAGCAGCTCTACTGGAATGATCGTGACCCAGCTGTAGCCTGGACTGGCTCACCTATTGCTCTGATACCTGTAACTAGAAACTATGCGATTTAAGAGTGCTGAAGACAATTCCAGGATTTTCATTTGTTCTGCATTACTATAATTAGAGCTTCCGGACCATGGTTTACACTAAGAACAGCAACAAAGACTGCAAGGTGGAAAAGACTCAGATCAGATGGGTCAGACAGGGAGAAAGTCGGGAAAGCTCGCTCAGCAGTTCTGGTGAAAAGGAGGTGTGTTCTTACATTACTTACGCCATGTCAGGTGCTTATACATACACGGTCTATATATAATCAGAATCATACGTGAAACACAGCTTTTATCACACCATGGTATTTTAACTCCACTTCCTCTGCTCAGCAGCAAATTATTATATTCACCACAAAAAAGAGTTCCCAAGCGCAGCAACTGATACATTACACAGAAGTTAATAATATGCAACTACTAAATATAGCCGTTCGCTGTCGTCTTCTACGTTTTCCAGCCTAAGACATTTTCGCAGCATCTTGAGCACACTAGCTGCCCAGTATTGACTGTGATGCTCAAAACCAGTGACAGGTGCAGAGCTCTCAGTATGGCACTTTTCCCTCACCCCACCCCACCCACGTTTAGATCCTGTAGCTTCAGCCTGTAGAACTACAGTTATCTTTGTATAAATGCACATGCACAGAAGTCCAAGGAACAGACTGCCAACAAGCAGATGAGAAAATTAAAAAAAGATCTGAGACGCTAATAAACCATGCCAGAATTATACACTAAATGCATCTAAATACAGGTTTTAAGGGAACATCATTGAAGTACTTTTGCAGGTAAGCATATCCTTAATTTTAATTAAAAAAAAGAAAAGTTCCCTCCTTTGAATGAACGCACTTCCATTTGTGTGACCTATGGTTTATTAACACATCTTATGACCTTCTGTTTCTTTGCTTGAAGACAATAGAATGGGGAAGAAAAAAATAAAGGCCAATATAATTTACGTTCGGGTCACTGACTTTCTTGATCGTGGCTCCGAACACCAAGCCTTTCAAAAGGAAAAAAACCAGCCACCGGAGCCCCACACTGCTCTGCAGTAGAACTTCCTCCTGTTACCTGCACCCATTTTTATCAGTGTAACAACTAACATCACAATTGAAAAATGCAAGTTCCCTAACGCGTTACTGATTTCTAAGTAAGCATGCAGGGAACCTGCCATACATTTACATAGACATACGTGTGTCTAACTCTGTAGAGTAAAAATATGTTTCAGTTTCCTGCATGTCCAGTGTTAATCCATTATGATGCTTTGTGGTATGGATGTTAGGAATAAATGTGAAACAGTTCAGAATTTAAAAGATACACTATTTAAATGTGGACACTACAACCCGATTTGCCCTGTAATCCATAGACATATAAAAGCAGCATACACTTGTACAGATTCTGGTAATTACAGAGTTTTGTTTCAAAAAACCGCCATGTTTCATACAACATAAACATAGCAATTATCACTTTATCTCACAATCTACACTGTGATTTCAATTATGCACAACAAAGGGACTGCTCATGAGAACTGAACTGAGAGGGTAGATCTCACCCCTCATAATAGTAACAAACCTGTGTTCATTAGTGTTTGTTTGTTTGTTTTTTAAAAGGTATTTGTTGAATTATTACAAACATTGCTTACAGACTGGTGAAAAAAGAAAAATGTACTGGGTGCGGCATTAATCTTTCATTTGTAAGACTTGTCTTGAGGGAAATCAGTTTCATATTCTTTACAGCCACGTGACTTTATCAGAAAACCACAGCGCACAATTTTGGCATAATTAGCAGGACCTTCTTAAATACAGCCCAGAAGAAAGCTCTGAAGGAAACAAACACACTTCACATCATTAGGGAAAGTCAGAGCTGAAATGGAGGTACCAGCCTCTGTACAGAACAGCAGAAATCCTACCTATTTTTAGTTCACAATTCCAATAAGAAAACAGTTGGGAGCCTAATGAAAATATCTTGGTGACAAATTTAATGGACTGAAAACTAAAGTTACTATTTTTAAGTAAAGTTCCTAATTATCTTTCAAAACAAGAAGCAATTAAGCAGCAGTGGAGCTACGGCTTCCCAAGCGTCTGGCAAGGCTTGGCTCCAATCAGATTGAAACTGGGAAATGGCTCAACACCTTTCTGATCCTAAAAATTGGTAGAGGGCCAGGCTCAGGGTTTGGCTGGTTTTTTTTATTTTATTTTTTTTTTTATTTTTTAGTTTAATGAAAGCAGTTCTGCCTTGCCCTGTCCAGTCCTGCCTTGCCCTGTTTTTCCCTGCCCATTCCCCAATCACCCTCCTTATGAGCAGGGAATGCCTCTGCGCAGCTGCACGATTCGCAACCTGCCCGCGTGAGGAGAAGGTGGAGAGGAAAACAGAAACGGAGCTCGTAATGTCTGAGGAGAGCTGGTGAAAATGATAAATGATTACAAACTGCTTGGATCTTAGAGTAGTTCAGCTCCGTGGAGGATAGGTGGGCAATGAAGCACTCCAGAGGCAATGGTGAAGGGTCAAGGATCACGCCTAGCAAAGAGCTCTGACAGAGCACAGAGGCATTCACAACACAGAGCATATCAATATTTGCAACTTTACTGAAGGAGCCACATAAATCACAATGAAGTGAGTTATAATCTGACACGCTCTTCTCCAAATAGCTCTTCAAAACTAGACATTTTAATTACTGGTTCCCTTGATAGCACACTGTGACAATAATGAGTATATGTTATACTTGTAACCTCACATAAGACTATTCCACACTTCATCCATACTGCACGCCTCATTTTTGAAACAACCTTAACTTTTAACAATAGGTAGAGAATTAGAGTTAGCATTGAAAATACACAGATATCATACTAATACCTATATTTTAGTGGGACATCGCAGGATCCTAGAGTCTGGAATGCCCATTTGGGGAATGTATCATCTATGCTGGTAAGACAAGAGATCTCTAAATCCATCTTCTCACCCCTTCTACAAAACCACTTCTTCCCATCAAGATTCTCGATGACACTGCAATACTTCTTGGCATTAGTACCATGAAAGATTGCACGATAACATCCTTCACTCATCTGATTTCATTTAGAACCTCACACTATCCAAAAATCATCCAGGAGTTTTTCCAGATGTAAGCTTCTATATTCTTCTTGAAGACGAGACATATCACAACACCAATTTACAAATGGGGAAACTAAGTTTTACCCCAGTCTGGCCTTTGATAACAAAACGTGTGGATCCCAAAGCAGTTCAGCTCCGTAGAACGGAGGTGAACAGTGAGTCCTCCAGCAGAAGTGGTTGGTGGAGAGAAGCCATTCAGGCTGAACCAAAAAAAGAACTGAGACTGAACACCTCCACTGCAAAATCTGTTCTGCATGGCACACATACTGATAGGTAGAGCTAATGAAGAGACCAAAACAAAATAACAATCAGTGGACTTCAGCAAGATTAGTTCACTCTTGAGACTCAACTTGATGAAAGAATATCCAGAGAACAGCCACACAGTAATCTCGCCTTGCCAGGTACGGAGCTTCAAGATGCCTAACTTTTCCACGCTGTCCCTGATTTATTATAATATCATAAATGAGTAATTAAAATCTAACTGAGATGCCTTAATAGCAAAAGTGGTGGACAGTGTGTTCCAGACATGGTCTTCAGCAACTTTGCAAGTATTACCAACATTGGCAGTATATGAACAAAAATGGCAAATGGACACAATTCATGGGGATTTTGCTATTTTCATTTATTTATAAAAACTACCTAGGCTTCAGGAGGTTTTCTGGTTGTAAAACCACAAATCTCTTGGCAAAGATCGTACAGCACCTCCCAGCCACCTGAAGCCGGCTGGATGCGGCTCCCAGCAGCACCCTGCTCCTTTGGCAGACCCTTCTCCAGGACCCAAGGCTCTTTCCCTCCCCCAGCTGCAACAGCCTTGCTAAAAATAGCCCTCTGCTAGCTTTTACTCCGGCTGCAGTTTACATAAGCCCTTTGGGGGAAGGGGAACCTTGCAGAGTACCCAAGGCACTTCACAGCCTTCACAGAAAATTTACTGGCAGCCAGCACGTTTCAAGTGTAAATTACCATCCAGACACTGAAAACCCTCACTTGCATAATGACTACACTACAATTTAGCTTTATTGGTGGATATGCTTCTTGGAGACTTAATTAGTGGACCACAATACAAATATAGTTAACGCAAAATTATATTTAACTATAAAAACTGATTTTAACATGTCTCAGCTACAAAATCAATGTATAATATACTACAGAGTAATCAGTTCAAAAATGGTATTTCAAATCATAAAACCTATCAATGACATCCTGCCTACAAAATTATTCTTAATCACATGTAAAATTAGCTAGCAACTTCTCTCAGTTTATTTAGATTTGGTCACATACTACAAAAAATACTTAAAGAATACTTTAATACTTAAAAAAAATACTTAAAGAATAAAGAATGAAGAGTTCAGCTTCAATTCGATAAACTTGTTCACCTAATATGAGCTTAATCTATTTTTTAATTTTCAGCCTGCCCCTCCTGAAGTAAGGATTTTATGGCCATGTTCTCTGCATGCAAGCACATGGCCTCAATAAACTTTTGAGCCTGCTGGTAAATTTATACCAAATGTACTGCAGACATCTTTGTCAGGGGTCTCTCAAAAATAATACATTCAGCAGTACCTGTGAATGCAGGCAAGCACCCAACGAAAGAAATTTAAATTTAAGTCCCCAGTGAAGGAAAGGCTTCGGTGTATCATCAAATAGTGGAGCACACAGAAGAGGAAAAGGAGGGAGAGAACATGCAAGTCAACGGCATCGAGTGCTCCCTCTCCCTGGGACTGGCAGTGATTGATGTATTTGCAGTGTTTCAGCCCAGGGAACAATTGGGAATCGAACCTGGTGCTTTCACATTGTACCAGCAAAGGTACTGGCCTCATTTCATCCTTGTATCAGAAATTTTCTGTTGCCTCATATCTTTTGGAACACTGTTGCTTTTAATTCCTTTTTTAAAGCAAGTCTTTAATGAGGTTTTACAATATCTTTTTAGGTCTTAGTTTGATAAAAGTATTCTCCTAATTGTCGTCTTCTAATCTTGAAATGTTCCTTTTCTGCAGCAATACAGCACGAGCGATAAGAGCTCTCATAAAAAAAAAAAAAACCAAAAAAAAAAAAAAAAAAAACCACCAAAAAAACAAACCACCAACCCATGCTCCAAAAGCCGTGACGCTTGCTGACAGCAAACATCAGAAACAGCAGATCCCAAGGTCAGGCAAAAAGTTCCAGCAGCTACTCACCCACCAAGGCAAGTAAACGGCAAAATCCTAAAAATACCAGTCACACCTGCTCCATGTTCGCGGCTATTGGAGCACCCGGAGCAGCACACCATTTCAGCAAACCATTTCCTGCTGGAGCAGCATTTACTGAGGCTTCCACAGCAGCAGTGAGACGCGAGGGGTCCCCCCTGCAAGCACCCCGCAGCCAGTCCAGCACCGCACCCCGCATCAGCTGTCCCAGCACTCCTACCACCAAATCCTCCCCGGGAACGCCAGTCTGGCTGTTACGTAGGTAACGCAACAATGATGCAATCAACGCTGCACTCTTTCTCCTTTCCTCAAACATTTATTTATAGCTTGCCCTGTATTTTGCGCCTGTGAATCTTCCTCCTGCGGGAAGGATTCCTAGTGAAGGCTGCTCCAGCCCGTATGGAAGTCTTTTATTCCGCTTGTCTCTGTATCATATTGAATTGTTTGTTGGAATCATGGCTCAAAACAAACCTCGTAGGGCTTTTTCTGTTTGCACAAAGGGCAGTTGCAAAAGCATGGGAGGAAAAAATTAATTCTCGGGAACTAATATGAGTTTTAACAGTTGCTTCGATTGATTCTCAACACTTGACAGCTACAATTTTTACACCATCACAGTAATCCAAGACCATTATACCATTAAGTCCAATACTAACAATTCAAGATGTTGTCTGCTCTCTTTTTTAATAAAGTTATGGGAATTTTACAGTAAAACTGAGCATATTTTTTAAAATAATGGGTAAAACTTCAATAAATACAAAAATCTAGTACACCCTAAGTACATGACAACCTTACAGAGTTTACATAAACACAACTCCTCCTCTTATTTTAACTTCTCATCCTACATAATTCATTGTAATACACACACTGACTGCTACCTGTCTTCACAAAAACCAGAGGATTTAAGGATTACTATGTACACAACAATCTACTATTTTACTCTTTAAAATTTACTCAAAGTATGTGTATTTTTTTTGAGAACCGAGTTATAGGACAAGTTTTACCTGCAGCAAATAGAGTCACTTTTAGGGTGAATTTGTTGCACTTTCCCTCCCATAAAAAAGTATATTCTGTGCCTAGGTAAAATTAAAAAAAAAAAAAAAATACAGAAAAAAGGGCAATACCATCTGCAAGTCACCCTGCCAGTGTAGTTCACTAATTCTCATTCTATTACAAACCTGTGCCTATCAACAGAGCAAGAGACCAATACGATATGCACATCATCTCTTCCAAAATCCTCAGTGGACAAAAGATGTTTTTAAATATATTTCTAGCGTATTCTCTCACACTATTAATTAATACCCCAACAAAAACTTTGAGGATGGGAAAAGCAAAGAGTGGGAAGAAATGGGGAACCTGTTGCGATTAAAATGCAGAAATTAGTAAAAGTTTAATTAGCAGAAGGTTTTGGCTTCTATTCCAGCTCCTGCTGTATTGCATTTCAACTCTTTCCCTTCAGCCACAAAAAAATTCCACTGCATTTGAATTTGTATGTCTGCAGAGAACAGTGCCACAAGAAACAAAGCAGAAGCATGGATAGGTATCAGAAATATGTTGACTGAGAAGTCCAGATATTACTGTACCAAACAGACTTGTAAGCAATTACAAAAATATGCATCTGACGTTTGCTTTAAAAAGCTCAAGATTATTTGATTTTCTCTTTTTGAAATAGAAATCTCAGGGCTTATGCACATTTTGTCATTTATCATTTGTTTATTTAAATGTTTAAAATAATTTGGTGACGCAGCATAGTATTCTTTATCAAACAACAGTTTGCCATTTTTACTGCTAGTAACAAGGAATCTGTTATCCGCGTTAGTGAATTATTTTTAACTCTGTGTTAATTAACTCTATGGGTATAGGCAAACCATCAAGAAATTGGGCTACAGAACGACTTTGTCTACAGAATTCTGAACTGTAGCCAAGTACTTTTAGTACAGAATTATCTTATGAAGCTGCATCATTCTTAAGTTTATACAGTAGTAGTTACTCATACATTCACATTCTGTGATAACATCAACTTTGGTTTTAAAGCAGACTATTAAGGTAAAATATTAGGTAAGAGACACATCCTGAGCAAACTACCAACTGGACTCAACACAGTATTCCTTCACCAGCTAACTAAAATGACAATAAGCTTGTTATTTAGTCCTGCCTTCGTGACACTGTCTTGATTTGCTTTTGCCATTCAAAATGAAACTCGGCTGTCAGAGGAAAACAGCCGTCTACCGAACAAATCACATGGATGTCTACTTATGATCACAGAGGAAATTTACTATTTTATGGACAAATTTTACTTAATTAAAATGTTAACATTCATGCCAAAGTTTCAAAAATACTTGAGCAAGCACGTGCCTAACCTGAGCAAATCTTCTGCATGTGATTTTGTTATTGAAAGAATGAAACGGCTGTTGTACGAGCAAATGCTCCATTTGCATGTGAAAGCAAATCTAACACACTGAGAAATGAACATCCATTTCCACTAAATCAGGCATCCATGAACTCTTGCACTAGGATTTATCCTTAAGTCTTGCAGGCATTAGCAAGTGATACACTTAAACTAAAAGGCAAAGTGTGACTCTCTGGATGCAGGACTGGGTCAAGAAACTGGGGAAGAAGTCCCAACCCAGCTTTTTCATGCTCTTCAGATCAGGTCAGCCCTGGCTCCAGCTGAAGGCAAATCCCTAATATTTACAACTAGACACGGAAAGGAAGTCGCATCTGCAGCCACAGACCAGAAAGGAACTGACACATTAACAGATGTCTGGAACAAAGGAGAAATAAAAGTGGCAAATGAATGAAGGCGATGGGTGCGGGGGGGTTACCAGTGGCAGAGCGAGTGAAAGTGGAGGCAGAAATTGGATTCCTGGAGCAAACAGTCAAACCATTTTACAATAATTCAGAATGATGCGGTGGGCATTGAACAGACCTCAAAAGCCTGTGGTATGACTTCTTAAATTATTCACGTGTTGGACTTGTAAAGGTCTTTCTCCCATTATAGCTCATCACTTTTAGTATTTTCACTTATTGGTGCTCCTAATTTGTAATATTCAAGCAAGCTATTCCAGGACACCTTTTGTTTTATCTTGCTTCATACTGGGATGTAATTTATTTTGAAGACAGAGAAGTTTATCTGGGGTTGAGTATAGCTTGAAACAATGAATTTATGATTAGCTGTGACAACAGTGGGAACATGTGTTGGATTCATAATCCATTTATTGGCTAAATTTAGGTAATCTGGTTTTCACAGCACTTGCCAGCAGGCACATCCCTGCTATCGACAATCAGCAAGAAAGGGCAGACACACAGAGTACTTAGGTATAATTCAGCTACTTACATATTTGGACTCATTTTTTGGTAGTGACTTCACTAAAGTCATGCAAAGACAGGAGTTACTGTGCTTCCCATCATCTACAGCAACCTATTTCTGCACCTAACACCCCACTGGATTGCAGAGAAAATATAACCTGGGCTGTACTTTTTTTTTTTAAAATTGAAATTTAACCTTGTTTAAAACATGATCCTCTGTTCCCTCAGGCTGACAGAGAGTCAAGTCTACGTGCTCTGGAATAAAGTAAGGTGGGTTTTATAATCAAGACTAAGGATTAGAAGTTAGATGATCTGGGTCTATTCCTTGGCTTGCCAAAGAATTCACACAGCTGTAGGCAAGCTCATCAGTTTCAGATCAGTGAAAGGGGACATGAATATTATTCTTCCTCACGGGAATGTTTAACAATATAATTGTTAATGTCCGTAAGAACCTCATGTGTGCCAGGAATATAGGCCAGGGAAATTCCTGTCCTGTTGAACGGGAATACACAGACATAGCTTGCAGAGCTGGAGAAGACAAGAGCAACTACTCTGCCAAAATCACATCAAGTGGAAAGAAAGTAAAAAGGAAAAAAAACCGTAATAAATAATATGAATAAGAAACTAGACTAACAGTAGTACCACTGATAAATCAGCCACTATTTAAAAAGGTGAGACTTTCAGCAAACGCACTTTACTACATGCTCCATGAAGGGAACTTTGTCATGAAGTGAAATCAACATGGAAGAAAATCATTAAGTGCTCAGATCGGGGCTCTTAATTGCTCTCTACAAGTCAGCAAATCCAGAAATAAACCACACCATAAATCTTAATTAAAAATATAAAGAATTTACAACCCATAACAAATTAGAAATTAAAAAAAACCCAGTGCATCCACATCTGCTGATCCTTTAGCAGCCCTACACAGCAGCCGGCCAATAGCTGCACTCCCCCCCTTTCTTTGCTAAGTATTTCAAAAACAAACATCTTAAAAAAATACTTCTCATAAAACTCTTCTGGAGCAGCCTGGCACAGTTTCAAGCTATCGGAGTGGCTCTGCTGGTGCTGAAGTTCGAGAAATGCGACTCTGCACCTAGACCAGCCACCTACCCGTGCTTTCTCCTTCCCCGAAATGGCAGGCGGCAGGAGAAAATCCAGAGCGACCGGCAGCAGGAAACAGCGTGAGAATGGGCGCCCTCATGCTACTTCCAGCCCTTCCTGATATCGGAGGGTGTGAAATGGGTTGCAAAGACTGCCTCTCACATTATTTCCTTTTCCACCCCAGCCAAAACCAGGAAGCACCAGCTAGGAGGTACGCAGAGAAAGCATAGCGTAAAACGAAGCACAAAATCAAATTGGTGGCCAAGGCTAACTAAAGCAAAAATTCAAGGATCTGTGGGCACAGTGTAATATAAGCAAGTTTAGAAAAAGCACTAAGAGGCTTGTGTACCAGGCTTTGCTTTTGATTTGCTATAGAGCTAATCCAAAGGCCACTGCCACCAAAGCAATTTTCTTCAGGAGATCCACAGCCTTTGGGTCAGACCTGACAGGACGGGGCTGGCATCCTTCGTGCCCTCGTGCCACAAACAGCACATTTGTAGGATCTCTCCCATACTTACTGTGACTACTCTGCTGCGTATGTGAGGCTTTAGGAAAAGAGCTCCTCAAATGAAAACCGCGGTAGAAGTATTAGCAACAACAGCGCTTCAAAGAGATCATGTTTGTTTATATTTGACAGAAGGCATATATTTGACAAAGAGGTCTTGGCACATTACAGTGGAAATGGCTGCTATATTCTTAATATTAAGTAATATATTCTAAATAAAATGCAATCCTGTGCCTTCAGGGAAGAACTATGAAGGATGGTAAATAATTTATTTATCACCATTTGGGGTTTTCTGTGTTCTAGACACTTCTGTGTTCTTCTGTTTATTATTAGCCAAGAGCGGTATCGCATAGCAGCTTCAGTGCAAACATTCGTTCTCTTCTGTATACATCCCCACAAGATGCGAGACCAATGAAATTTGGTCTCCTCATAGATAATGCTCCCTCCTCACAGCTAAAATACATTCCTCTCAGAGAGAAACTGGTAACAATCTCGTAGACCACGTTGTTGTAAAAGCAGAATTGAAACTAATTACTTAGTAAGTCCAGTTAAGAAAAGGGAAACGGCCTCCTTTCATTTCTCTGCCTCTCAAGACTGTAAAATATGCCTAGGCAGGAAGTACAGTAAAGCTCATGATGAGCAGAGGCAGCTACTCTTTCAAAATTAACAGGGTACCTCCGAAGTGACATTTTCATTTAGCCAGTGAGCTTGAGGATAAATGGCAGGATACCAGAAGGGCTCTCCAGCAGATGATGTTACTGGCCAGGCCCCCCAGCTTCACACCTCCCAAGATCACAACTGCACTTAAACGGAGAGCCAGGACGGTACCTGTGGCTTTTGGTAAAGTCGTCTTTTCTGAGCCAATGTAAGCAGGAACTTGGTGGAGCAACAATAACAGTGCATGTTAACGTTAACTTCTTATAGGGGGACACTGAAAAATGGGAGCGAGTCAGCGGGCAGTATTGTAGAATTTTAAGTTACTGCTCAGGAGCAGGTGAAAAATGCCATTTCCAGACTCTAAACACCTACATTCGAGTTAGGCAGATACAGCACAGGAGAGCTCCAGACTCGCCAGCTAGTTCCCTTCTGTCCTCAGCACAAACTCTGCAAGAGTTTAAGCCTCCATCTCCCCAACATCTTTGATTTTAAGATGCTCCAGCATTCTGCAGCTATGCCGTAGAGTCCTTAACTCTGAAAAGACCTTCTGCTGGACTATAGCTAAGCTGCCGACACAGCAAACCAGTTTTTATCCACGAAAAGCAGGACTGTAAAAGCAGCAGTGTCCAACAGAAGGGAACTAGGTAAGTCCTCACGGCCTTCGCAGCACCCCACTGTCACCACCACACCATTAACAAAAGATGGAAATAAGAGGAGGGAAAGGACTTGTGCCAGTTCCCAGAAGACAGCAGGCAGGATGCCGGGTGCTGCTGCAGTCCGCTGCCTGGAACAGCTGCCCCACAGGCAGAGCACAAGCCCTGCAACGTGCCCGCTCCCTGAGGACCGGCGATACAACCAGCCCCTAAACTCTTCTAGATCCCTGAAGAAGCTCTGCATACATTTCATGCAGGTTTGGCAGAAACAGAAATGGATTTCATTTTGATATTAACATTTCTGAAAGCCAAACAAAGCCCTGTAAGATATACAGTTCTCACTGTTCCCTGCCAAAAGAGAGACAAAATTGATTTTTAAACGTTCGGCAGAATCTCCTTGCAAAGCGTCCTATATATAACCATGTCACTTCCACGAGTGAAAAAACCTTTTTTAAAAAATGCTGAATGTTAAATGAGCCCAAACCAAGACAAACTTTACACTAAGCATTTCACACTTCAAAAAATGAGTTTAAAAAAAATTAAAAATTTTACTACCAACTATAAAAGTTATTTTTGTGAACAAGAAACATTGTTTAGAATTTTGAAGTAATTCACCGACCAACAAATCCATTAATATTTAAGAATTTATTCAACTTTCAAGAGCAAGAAGGGATTTTTGGAAGCTGGATTGATCTTGACAGAGAAAAGCCACTTTTCCGCCTTCCATTTTAAGTATGCCTTTCTTGTTTTAAACAGGGACTTCAAAAGGGGAAAGTGTTTAAAACCCAAGAGACTTCTCTGAAAGAACTGGCAATTTCAACACAGTTTGCTCAACTTTCTCTTGTAACTTCTATTAGCCCTAAAGACAGCAGCTTGCACATTCAAATTAAAATAGTCTTCACTTGATAAATCTCAGCTACATTTTATATTCTGCCTTTGCTGCTTTTTTTTTTTTAGAGTGTGCTCACCAGGTAATTTCAAGATATCAATCATGTCAGATGTTACAGGAAGTAATTTTTGTCAGGTCCCTTGAAAATTCAATATGATAAAACCAAGTGCAGAATTTCGAAGTGACATTAACCTCCAAGCAAACATTTTGCCATTAAAAACCCTCTCACTTCACATATTCTGTTATTAAAAACAACGCCACCGTACAATGAAAACTGCCAGAAAGGACCAGAACTACCAAACCTAACAATTACAAAGCTCATTCTGCAAGAAAATAATGTCATATACTTTGCTATCAAATTGAATAAATATTAGAATTATGAAATATTTTTAAAAGGAGGCAGCAATGGTATCTTAGGGAAAAAAATAATCTGTAATTTGTCAGCAATGTACAAGGTTTATTTTTGGCTCAACAGCCCATGATGTAGAATTAAGTGTTCCACTAGATGGAGCAGGATGGTAAAACCATCATGAAGGCCATCCCGCTTGCTGACCCATGAAAAAGTCAACGTCCAGCAATCAGGGATGGCAAGAATTTTTAGCCGTCTTCTGTGCGTTCAGGGCAAAACAAAATTTGTTCCTCTTCCAAAAAAGGACAACACAAACCCCACTTAGTGCTTAATGATATTTACTTCTTCCCATCACAGAAGATGACTATTAACAAACACTAACCAGGAACAGATAACCAAACACTACCAGAAACAAAACTAGTTTTTCCCCATTTCTATCAGCTTTACACTAGAAAGACAAAATTTACTGGACAGTTGACAGAAAGTGAAAATCTTGTGGTATTTCTTTATTTTGTAGCAACTGAACTTGCAAAAAGACCCATGCCAAGTGATCAAACATCAGTCGCCTAATGCAAAAGACATCGCTACACATCAAACAAATCTACACTAGAAACAATGGCAAAACTTCAAAGAGGCTCCTAAAGACCTGGAGCTGTGCAAGTCATAGTAAAATTATCTCTCTGGTCTCTTTTCAAACAAAGCTCGTTGTTCATTTACCTTTAAGTCTACCTAAACAAACAAAAAAACCAACCTTACGAATTTTATTTCATCAAATGTTCTTTAAAAGATGCAGTAGTAGACAAACTGCAGTTGTCCATCGTCATGTGAATGAGAAACCTGCATTTCCTTGACCATTCTCCAAAAGTAGTACAGAGAGTATAAACTAACAAAGAACAATTTTAACCATTAATATTCCAAATTTAAGTCCTGCAACTCTTGAGTACACACAACAAAAATACCAGGAATGGTCACCATTATCACAAACATCTTGCCATAAACCATATTATATTGCTATATGTGATAAATAACTGCAAACATGAAGCAGTCTCTCATGACAATACTAATTATCACACCGGTATAAATAGCAGAAAAGAATGAATCATTCTCAGATATGTGCATAAAGGCACACAATCAGAAGTCTTGGTGACTGATCACAGGGTGCTGCCCATGATCGTTGCTGCCATCTCTTTGTTTTCAGATAAAGGAACTGCACTAAAAACAAAAGCTACAAACATGGGCATGTTTCACACCAACGTACTTTCAAACTTACTAAAACTCGCTGCCGTATCTGAAGTTGTCATTTGGAAAGGAACTGGTCTAAGCAAAAGAAGCAAAAATCTAAGCAAAAGAAGCAGGAAATTCCGTCTTTGAGACAATACAATCGTCCACTGCATTAAGGTATCAGCCTGTATTAAGACCATGTGAAAGCATCTGCAAGGTTTTCTATCTAGATATTGTTGCCTAACTGAATGCCTGTTTTTCCTGCCTCTCTGAACAAGAATTCACTACGTAGCATACACTCCTTTTCCAAGGTAAGGAAAAGTGAGCATCAGGACCATCCAAATCACTGTCATTAACATTCAATAAAAAAAAATTGTGTATCGCAGTCAATATACAGAAGACTAGAAACAGTACTTACTACTGTGCACAATCAATCAGCTGATATTCATTAGATCTCTCATAGCAGGCTTTCACACCTTCGTCTTGCCAAAGTGTTTTTGTATGTTCATAAAACTCCTGAAAGAGTAAAAACAGTATTAGCAAAATGAAGAGAATTGGCAAATGGTAACATACGTTACCACTGTAATGAACAGTAAATGGTAGCATAGTGAAAAAACTTTTAACGGTTTTTAGAACCTAACTACAAGTTAGATGGGCTTTCTTAGTTGTTTTGACTTCAACATTTTGTAATGCTTAAAGAACTGCTTCCCAATCGTTTTGATTGAGCCCAACCGTATATTGAACGAAGGGTTAACTTCTCGTAAATGACAGTTTTGTTGGCATTTTAATAATCAATACTATTTGGTAACATTTATTCTTTAACTCATGATTCCACTGCATGTTATGTTTTTTTTTTCTTCAATGAAACACTGCTTCTCAGTAATTCTTACATAAAGGTAGCAAATGATGATTAGGTTTTACTTGACTTTGCAAGTTAGTGAGGATCTTTGGGGACTATATTGATGTCTGTATCTTACTTAACTCTGTATCACTTACAGTATTTGCAGAATTTATTATTTTACAGTGTAAAAGGATATTGAAGTACAGAAGAAATACAGTGATACAAAGCTGGATCATGTTTTGATTGTGTCAACCTTAAAAATTGTAGGCCGAGATATGAAAGCAGATGGCCAAAAATGTAATGCTTCGCTTTTGTTGAACCTGTAACACCAGTATAAAATGCAACCAGAAGCCCATTCTTTTTTCCATATACATGATGCACTTCAGCTCCAACAGAGGCGTGTGCGATACGTAATTTATTTCTGGCTATCAGTCGAAGAAATTTGAATAGACTTAGAAAGAACAGCAGCAACGTAGCAACTTAAATACACACACCACTGTACGCATTACTTTTATCAATGACCATGGACTTTTCTTGGCTATCTCTCAGAGCTTTTAAAATGTTTCGCAGTAAATACTTTTATTCCGATTTTAAGTGGCTCAGGTAACTTATTCCAGATCAGCTTTTTTGTATCCAGGACAGCACATGACCTTTAAAATAGCCTATTTCTCTCCCCACCCCTTTTCTTTACAGTAGAAGTATTTTGAAGAAAAAGAATATATTATTTTAAGTAACCACTTTACTGCTTCAAGGTTCCTCCATTAACTTAGCTTTGGAACTGCTCCCTCTCTTGGGATATCAGTCTCCCGCATTCTTCTACTATCAGCATAGTACAAAGAAAGGGGTCACAGCCAAATGTGGCCTCCAAGGTTTCACTTTAAAATATCTTTTTAAAAATTCACTTTCCTCCCAGAATGTTAACTAACCCCTGAACTGTCCTAGAACAGCAGATGCTTTAAATGGCATCTTAAAGATGCACAATGGCATCTTAAAGTAAATTTAGTGACGCAGATTTTCAAACCATCCTCTTTTTGGCAGGTGGAAGATGCATATGTGATTGTGTGATAATACAATTGTGAATACCAATGATGGAAACAGCCTGTCAAATGTAAATTTGATTTTGCTTTTATTGCTATTGAATATTCACTAGCTACACATACACACAAACGATAGCAAATACACACTACACATCTAAAAAAACTCTCTATGCTAAAATTTTTTCTAATTTCTTGTGAAGAGGTTATAAAGTTTATGTATAGTACTTGATGTATCTTTTCAGTTGTTCCCTGCTTTTATGAACTGCTCATGAACAAAAAGACCAGTTAAATCTCTTTCATAAGTAGACATGAAGATTTTACTTGATTTTTAGTATTTGTAGATTGTACGACCATTTGCTGTTAAAAGAAGTAAAAGATGAATCAAAATCTTAATTCCAGTCCTCAGTTTGCTTTCTCCCACTGCTGGAATTATGTTCTTGAGATGCATTCATTTTGAAGGTTTCCAATTTTTTGGCAGTTGGGGAACTGTCAATTACCTTCAATCTTCAACTGTATCACAGCATAGTGAGGAAAATATCTTTCCAAAGCAAAAAGGAGTAGGAAGAGAAAGTAAAGGAGGGAGGGGGAATTATCTGAATCTCGCTGTATTTGAGACAAACCGGTTTTGGGGTGGCTTTATATATTTATTTTTTAAAGTAACAGTAGTCTAATACAGAACATCCTATGACTCATTCAACTTATTACTACAAAGCTGGGAAACTGAAAAATTGAATCATCAATTGTATGAGGTTTTTTTTGCTGAAACAGCAGCTGATTCAAATGGACACAGACCATTTAAATTTCCCATCTAATCAAGATAATTTACACCAGACTTCAGATAGTTAATTGAACTATTTGGCAGAAATATGGTTCTAAAATAGACATCTACTTCAAACTGGGGTTAGCATCTGCCAAGCCAATTATCTCAAAATATACCCCAAAATACTTGCTTCATCCTGCATTACAGTAAGTAAATAACTAGGCAAAAATAAGTTCACAGAAAATGCAATAGAACATAAAGATTCTTCATCACCTACAAATGTACATTTGAAGTGAAAAGAGGCAGTGCCATAATGAAAAAAAAGTCACGGCATAGTAAAACTGCCACAAATATGAGACTCAAGAGTCCTTCCTCACTACTGTTTCTCACTACCTCTATGACATTCTGGTAGATATAAAGGAATTATTTCAGACAACTTATGAACTCCATCATACCTTGTGGAGAAACACTTGGAGTAGCTTCTGCAATCAGACTCTTAAAATAGGATGAAAAGTAAATCCAGTTCCTGGCCCTAGCATAAACACATTGATAATAAAAAGCCTAGGATTTAGTTTAACAGAACAGTTACATATTGTTCAGAAGAGTCCTCCCTGTATTTTAAGGGCAGTTCTTAACTTCTAAGAAAATATGTGGATTACAGTAATGGGATAATGATCAATGTTTGTGCCTTGTTAGGCCAAATTAGCAATAAAAAACTTAATACTGCCTTTATGCCTGTCCTGCTAATCTGAACTATAACCAGCAATACTTATGCAATCTTTTCAATAGGGTTATTAACTGTCCATGTGGGATGGAAAAAGAATTTAAGCCCATATTCTTTGAATTTTTTATTGGCATTTCAAAATCAGGATCTACAACAAGTAACAAGTAATGTATTATTATACTAAAACACAGTGTGTTTTTTGGGGCTGGGTTTTTGTGTTTCTTTTGGTCTTTTTTTGTTGTTTGTTAATTTTCGTTTTGTTTTTAAAACTGAACTACATGACTTGTGATAGCCAAATATGAAGACCTTTTATTAATAAAAAAACCTTTTGTCTTTAGGCCACATGAAATATATCTTCACACATTTTGGGACTAATGCTGACCCAGCTTACACAACTGTAAACCAGGAAGGTGTTCACCACAGAAAAGCTGGAACCAGGCTTATACAGTTTCACTCTTGATTTATTAGAAGCCTACTTATACTAGTGACTGATTTTGGAATTAAGACATAGTAGCAGGTTGCAAAAAAACAGATTCTCCCTCCTCCACAATACACCTACACTAACCACAATTCTGAAATAATATTTAAGAAAAAGAATAACATAAGAAATCCTCAGCATCCCATTTGAGTCATGGAATGTAGCCTGGGGCTATTCTCAGGGAACGCAAGTAAAACCACAAGATTTGTTATGTGTTAGGTAAAACAGGGGCTTCAGAGACCACTAGAAAAATCAAGTTAGCAACAGGGGTGTTTTTTTGAGTTAAATAGGTCTAATTTGTATGAGATCTCTAAAAATAATGAGTTAGGAAACAAATTAACCAAAAGTAGCAGGCAAATTTCCTGAAAAGAAATAGCCAGAAAACTAGTCCTTACATGTCTGGTTCTTGTTTCCATAACACTGATTCATTTGCTGGCACATTCTAATATAACAGACTCTACAGCAGCATCAACACAGGATTCTCTTCCACTATAAAATGGAACTCCTAACAAAACAGCTAAAATAAACAAATAATACTAAATAACAGTTTGGTATGAGATGACATTCCACAATAAACAGGATTTAAATGTTAGGTTCCAAACAATCCACAGTATTTGCAAAGTATGGCTGTATTATCCGTTCTTTCCCTATGCACACTTAAAACTGAAAAAATATTCAAGTTATGTCATTTTCCATTAAAAAAAAAATGCTGCAGTTACACAATACACACCCAAGATCCTGTTTAAACTATAGCTGAAGCTGTGTAAAGCAACAAAAGTCAACATAAGTGATGACAGCATGCCATCACCAAGGAAGGTGAGAAGTGAATTCTTCCCAAGAATTATGTCAAGATTGTAGCATTTATTTACCACCAGACCAGACTTTACACTTTTCAAAGTGCTAACATAACCCTAAAGTGGGAGAAATCCTTATGTAGAACACTAAGGGAAAACAATGCCAACATAACAGAACAAACAGGGCTTGACTTTGAATGTGTTCAGGCTGGGCAGGGGCACAGTTTGAATTCTGGGCACAATCCCTGACTAACAGGCTATGCTTCTGTGAAACTATAAAAAACTCAGAGAAAATCCACTATCTGGGTAAACCTTCTCCGGTCTTAGATAACTGAAGGATCAAGGACCATGACTTGCTGATGGCGAGGAAGCCTCATCTCTCATCACACCGTAACACCACAATACTTAAAAAGTTGTATTTATGTGAAAAGAAATGTATTTCAGCATTAATGTTTTATTTATTAGCCAACACTTTCTCCCAAGCCAACGAGTCAATAGGCAACATTTGTAAATCGTTTGTATTCACTTACAGGAATCGACGCAGACCTCTAGAGAAAGAAAACCCATCAGCGGAAATAATCATGTAAAAGGGATCCTTGGAAAACAGTACTTTGTTCCAGAAAGATCTTACTGACACAATTCTGGATTAGAAAAGAGGCAATGCAGAGTCTAACCAAGTTAAAAAACTACATGTATTAGAAAATTTCAGCAAACTGAAAAAATGGCAGCAGGTAAACAGTGGCTTTATTAGAAGTCAAACCAGAGAAAGTGTTAAAGAACTTGGAGGTTGAGCGTTTTGGTTGTTAAAAAAAATAATCCTCAAGAGACAAACTCCAGGCCTGGGAAAAAATAGAGGAACCCCGATCAGCTTTTGAGAGGCATTCTAAAAGGATAAAATATTAGTAGAAAATCAAAGAGCAAAACTGGACATACTGTCTACAAGGTTTTGTTCCCTCCAGATATATAAATACTCAAGAGACTTCTAAAAAATGTTTATGAAGCAATGTTTTATAGGCATTAGGATGCTGGCAGGGAAAAAACATTGGCACAGTTCTCGCCACTATGACACCATGTTCACAGGAACCTTAGCATAGACCTGCAACATTACCTTTTCTTTATAAAACATAATATAGGGTGGATCTGTCATTAGAACAGTTTATTTACTAATTCCAGCAAAAGCCAATGCCATTGAAAAAAAAAAACTTACCTATTAAAAGGTGTGTACAACCATTACACAATGTTGTGGTTAAGACTGGGATTCAATTCCTGGGCAAAGTTCACTGTCCCATGGAATTACAGATTTCATAATAAGAGTTTTAAATCGGTCATCCACTTACAAACCTAATGATTAAAGGTCAGACCAAACCAGCTTCTAACTGTAAAACTGTATCTTGGAGGACATTTGCTTCCCAACGTGTTCAGCTTTTAAAAATAACACTGACCATTGCTTTCAAACCCTTTTACAAACCTACTCTGCAAGGTGGAGGCATATGAACTTTACTTTCATGACAGTCAGGCAGTTCTGCTGCATTCCACTAACGAACTGCATTAGAACAAGACAAGGTCACAGGACGGCAGGGCAGCACAGTGCATTCCAAGACAAACTGCACAAGTTGATTTTCTCCTTCCAGGATAGGTAAATGCAGGACAAGTCGATTTATTTTTCATTGCTCATAGCTGAAATCAAATGATTACTATTGACTGTGAGGCTACTCAGAGAAGGAAACTGATGGCATCTTGTCGTTCTCCCTGTGTTTGGGCAGGGATACCAGAATGCGTTAAATTTGTCAAATCAGACAGTTTAATAAGCCACTCACTTGAATAGGGAAACATCTGCATTCTTAATGGTGTGAACAAGTGTTAATTATTGCTTGCTATTTTAGGGAAAATATGCCGATGATATCACAAAGGAAACACATACCTACAAATAGTTGAAGATATTCTCCAGTTACTGGCATGTGTCCAGAGCTGAATACAAAACTCTTTGGGAGAGGCCAGAGTACTCAGCACTTCCCATAACTGAGTCAGAAATATTTTCATCAAGGATTCAGTCTCATTATCAATAGTTTTTCATGCTTGGAAAAAAAGAACGATGCTGAAATATTTTGGGTTTCTGCTTATAGTATCTTCACATTTCTAGTAACACAAATTACAGTGGATGTGGCTGCAAAGAATGGACAATGGGAAGGGAGTTGTTTATAAGAAATTCCTGTAAATTTTGAACTGTCATTTTTCCCCTTTGTTAAGAGTTGCAAAACACCCCAGTATTTGAGAAATGTGCCAACACACAATTCCATATCCATCATCTACAAAGTGCCTTTGGTTAGAAGGCCCCATTAGCATAATATCACACTATTTCTCTTTTATTTCTACTTTTACAAGAAGTCTAATCGCCACAGCTTAATCTGTTGATACCAGAACACTGCTCAGATTTAATCCTTTCACACAACTCCTATTTAAAGCACATCACACTCATTAAGAAGGAAGAACTCACTTTTGGTGAGAGCACTAAGATGGAAGTTGGCAGATGTGGACCCTACTCCCCATTTCATCAAGATTCCTCTGCAATTTTAAACCGAGTAATCAATGTTCCTCTGCTTCTTCAGAGTATACTCATACACGGAAAGAAGGCAATTCATTAATGGATTAAACTTACTGATAGCATAAAAGGCTCACAAAGAAGTCTTCTATACCATTCCAGCTCTCTCTTGGGGCAGCAGAGAGCGGTAATAGAGGCATTTCAACCATCAGCTATTTTTGTAGACCTCTGGCTAAGAAGGAAGGTTTAATAAAACTTGGAGAAATTTCCTTTGAGCCTTAAATTAGGGTTTGGAAAATGTCTTTCATACTACGTCATTTAGTTGCTTTTTGTCTAATGAATATATAATAAACTTAAAACAAATAGCCAGATCAAATGACCTTATTACCTTATGCAGTGCTGAGAACAAACGCCATTTCAAATAATGGGGTTGAACCTGGGACCATTCTGCAACTTTGCTGCCCCCTTTCAGGTTGGAAACAAAAAGCCTATTTTTGCCAGAAAATTCCACCAACAGAAAAGGGTAAAAGATAAAATAGTTCCTCCTCATTCTAAATTCAGACAAATCCCAAGGACAGATCACTAATCATCTTACAATCTTTCTGAAGAAGCAGAATCTGTATTCATAGACTTACAATACAGTCTACATGAAGAAATCAAGCTCAAAGACACTTAAAACTGACTAATTCCAAGTTCTGTTTATTTGCTGGGATTTTTTTTTATTAAAAGTAAAAAGCTACCCAGTTTCCTAGGAGCTTAAGAAATATTAAATTTTACTGGAACACTGAAGAAAAGTCATGTACTCTCGAAAGGCAAGTTGAAATCCCTGACAATGTGCTGGTTCTCTGAACAGCAGGACACTACCAGAAGAGATGCTTGCATTTAGAAAACACGATACCCTTAACAGCCCCAGTCAGCTACAGGCACAACAGGTCTGCGGCAGGATGAAAACTTGGAGTCATGCAGCAAATACACAAGTAAATACCTGTCCATCCACACACCTTCATTCCCACACAAGCTCTCGCCAACTTCTGTTCGAGTTTGACAAGGGAAAAGGCCTGTGCTTGCGGATCTCTCTCAAGATTTTAGGACCTGACACGTTTTTACTTCCGTCATTACTTCATAAACTAACGGCACACTCTCTGTTGCTCTACTCCGTGTAAAAGTCTTCCTGTTGGGAAGGCACAGATGACTGCATGTAAAAGGTAACTTTGCACAACTTAGCCGTACTACAATATATTTTATTTCGTACCACAATAATGAAAAATGACTTTAAATTTAGTGCTGAGGGACACGTGTAAAAAGAGCAAAGGGTATTCCACAGCATCAAAATGTAAAATAGATCACAGTTTTTCACTTTTCTCTGTTTAGCTACTTCCATGCCCGTCCAATCTCATCCTTTACTCATCTGACATGATGTAAATTAAATTAAAATTCCAAAGTCATTATTTTTTAGAAGCATGTTTACCACCACATTTCCAAGTCTTTGTACATTACAGAATTTTTATGCCCAAAGGCACTTTTTGCTGTACACCCAAAAAGCATGTCCACAGGCCAATTTGCACATTTACATGTTGCTTAGTCTTCATATAGACTCTCACAGAAACTCTTCTCAAGCCATTGCACTACCAGGCAGGCTCACAGGCAAAATTGTATTTCATCTATGCGTACACCATTTTGTGATAGTCTCTTACTGTGATTAAAACCAGAAAATGCTTAAGAATTTCTATATTAAATTTATGCCTATTTCCTGTTTAATTCAGCTGACAGGTCTTCTATTTCAACAGAAATTGAATTAATCTGTTCTTGTTCTTTAAGACTGCTCTGAGGAAAACAAAGATGATGTATCAAGAGAAATTAAGTCACGATTTCTTGAAATGAATTTCTGAACGTGAACTTATGAACCTATAAATATGGTATGACGGGAATTTACCGGATAGAAATACAAGTGCAGAATAAAGCATTAGCATTTACTTCAAATGCTAATCAAATAAATTAATAATAAAGCAAAACATAGGCTGGTTTTTTTTTTTGTACTATAAAAATGACTGCACTACAGAAAAGATGTGTAGATAATGTCATTGTCTAAAGTCCTCGATTGTAGATTCCCCAATTTAAGGAAATATTTTATGGAATTTCAACAGAACGACGTGAACACCTCAGTGAAAGCACTGCAGAATTCAAAGGGCATATTCCTTTAATTTTCTAGTCAAAAATATTTTCACTTCATGCACAGAATGTTTTATTTTATTGCATGTAACAAACAAGCATAAGAAGCAACAGCATCCCCATTTTCATTGCAGTTAGAAATTGCTGTTACCAGCAATAAAATCTGGATTACCAGAAGGTGGGATGAGAGTTGTTCCTGCAGATGCTGCCACATTTAAGAATTGAATCAGGTGTAGCAAAAAGTACTACAGCAAACAAATCAAGACACTAATCACTATATAGAAAAGCAATGCTGAGTAGAAATGTTGCTTAGCTCTTACATTTCATCTCATTTCTCTTCACAGAAGTCACAAAGGAGACTGGCTTTTTTTTTCTTTGTTTTTAAATACACATGTACTCGTTAGTTAGGCTATATTTAAAGTCAAGGTACTGTAATATTACTGATCTTCTAAAGACTCGCCTAAATATGTATGTAATTTTACTGAATACAGGCTTAACAATTTATGAAATTCCTCCTACAGAGATGCTGCTAGTTGATAGCGTTCTACTTTCTTCAGAAAAACAGATTCTCAAGCTTTTTCCTACAAATTAAAACTTGGGAAGAAAAGAAACTCTAAAACAAGGTGAAAACTAGGAGACAACATATATTTGAGGAAAAGGACAACAAATAGACAAATCAACAAAAATACGCAGCCCTCATTACTAGACAGCAAGATAAATCAAATTTTATATTAAAGTAAAAATACGAACTGTGACTTAAAATTATCAAAATCAAACCTAGTATGCATAATATTTAAACTGGTATTTCTCAAAGCTTCATGCTCATTAGCCGGCATCCATTAAATATGTTGATTTCCTGATACATACAGTCTGTGTGTGTTACTTTTGCTAAACAGATCAATATGGTATAAATGCATGTAAGCAATTTTATAACTTAATGTGTTTTAAAATTAGCTTTACTTTCTTTATTTCATCACCAGCCAGGCAGTGCTACTTCCTTATCGGCTACATTTTCTTTTTGTCCATGAGCTTTGTTTTAGATGGAGACCACAGTTCCATGTAAATGAAGAAGAAGAGCACATTAACTTTATTAAAGAAGTAATTCTAGCTGGATGCATGAAGTATAGCAAAATTAAAGGCTTACCAAAATACATTTTTTAAAAAGAAGCTTTTTTAATGCAGCTGGTGAATTAAGTAATTGTTCCCAGTCACCACAGCATTCTGCTTTGTGGAAAGCAATGAGTTTGTACTTTTCAAGGATTTTTTTTTTTCCAGTTTTAATATGAAACGAATCTATTTTTAATGTGTAATGAAATTACTGAATGGTACAGAAAACTGAATGGACTAGAGTAATTAATTTTTCTACAGGATGCTACAAATGGTTTCTTCACTTCAAAAAAGCCCAGCTTCCTACCCAATCAGTGCTTTGATTTCTGGGAAACTTCAGCAGTCAAAACACATACAGCACAAATATGTTTTACCTAATTTAAATAGCTTTTCACTTAGGTGTAAAAAGAAAGAACTTCCCATATTAAAGTTTATTTACTATATATGCACACACTGTTTCTAACTATAGATCTTACTAAAGAATTACCTTTTTTTTTAAAAAAATCAAGTTCTCCTCTGTAAATAAAAAAAGCTTTACATAAATTATGCATGCTCCTACAGAAATCCTGAAGAGTTTATTGTTTTGTGGACCAAAAGACACAGGACCAGTAAATGCATGGTATTGAAAGTGGTTTGCACTGAATTCATCTACCAGCTGCTAACAGACACAGACACCCCTGAGTCACAACGCACACATCCCAGAGTGCGAGAGCCTCTCCACCACGCGCTGGAGGCAGCTGCTCCCAGCACAGCTACAGCGGCCACATGGGACCACCGCGGAATTCCTGCACATCCGAAAGCTTGCCGTTCCAGGTAACAACAACTGTGACAACTGCTGTCAAAAAATATGGCCACCAGGAATTTGCTTGGGAACCTAAAACCTAAGTTTCGTAAAAGTATTTGCTTTTACTTATTAAAATAACACCTAGTCACCAAGTAAGTCAGATACCACTTTATGCTTATACTCAATATATTTTAATTTCAAATATTCATGAAAAAAGCTTTGTGTCAACATAATATTTCTTAGTGTGATGCAACGGGCTAGTTCACAGCCTAACTAAAACTTGGGGTACTGCAGATTGAAGTCGAAATTAATTTAAAAAATCACTTCCAATAAATAGTTTGGCAATGTCAGAATTTGCTAGATATTGCTATTCATTCGTAAGAATAAAACATTCATACCAGGCATCTACCCATGTGGACAAAAATCAGAGATTTCAGGAGATTCAGTTGCAAATAATTACTAGTTATACATGGTTTAATTATGAAGTCAAGTGGCTGTCTACCTCAGAGTCCCTGTACTAAAAGGCGGTTCCAAAAGAACTCTTTAATTAATCTGTATTCAAGAATTTATTTCTACTATTAAAGCACAGGAAAACCAGCTTTGTTTAAGTCCTGTTAAACTCTGATCAGGCAAACCCAATTGGATTATCTAGAAGTCCTCTTAGAAGGAGCTGCTCTGTGTAGGTAAGATAACAGAGATTTAAAGAGTAAAGATTATTTCAGAGGATCTAGTACTACATCACTCTGCTGTTGCTGTCTGTAATACTCCCTTGTTCCTTTTTGTTAACAACATTAACATTCTTGAATTAAAAATACTTCACAGATCCACATTTTCTCCCAGTTTTGCACCTCAAAATGCTCAAATACATCTCCAAGGTACATATATTATGACTATTTTAGAGATTACAAGATATACAGAGCATTAAAAAAAGAAAGTGTTAGTGAGGACAGTGAGGTGCCTCGCTCAAAATAATAAAGCAAGTCTGGACAAGAAAGACCAAGAGCCCTAAATTTTCTCGCTGTGATAGCTGCCCAGCTTCCATACAACATTATCCAGACACCCAAGAAACCAAGCTCCGTCTCCTAGCTTTCCAAGCTTCCCACGGCTATACCCACCAGAGAAAATGTTTTGCCTACTTCCCCACCCCAAAATCTGTGACATTTAAGATAGCCTCATGGGAAATGTCCCCCATTAGAGCGAATATGTTTGTCATTACATTATAAAGCTAGTGATGCTGTCAAACCAGAACAGCTCTCCTCTTCTTCCATGATGTATTTAGACAGGAATAATAACATATCTATCATTATACACATCAGGATGATTATCTACAGGGACAGATAATTTTGTTCTTTTGCCTACATAATTAAGGAACACTTTGGGCAGCAAAGAGATCCCAGTTCACATCTTTTCTTACTGAGACTACATTCTCTTGTTATCTTCTTGAAGGTTTTGGTGTCAAAATAATTTTAAGGACTCCTACCCCAACATCTGACCCTGCTGCGCATTAACATATTACACAATTTGTACCACCTCATTTGTACCACACTGCCTACAGGCCATGTTGTAAACCAGCCCTCAAAACTGATCCCTGTTAAAAATAACCTCCCCAAAATAGAAGAGAGAAGGAGTAAGGGCTACCGGGGTTATTTTTGATCTGGATCAGTTCAATGGTCTGATTTAGGCTGGGGACCCAGTGGAGGTTTTTTTGGCGCAAGTGAGGGTGGCACATCGTGGCGTGGAGGAGAGGGAAGGGATGGCTGTGGGCAGAGGGGATGCTAAGCTGGCTTTGAGGCTGAGGCCAGCATGTGGTAAAGCTCAGCCTCAAAGACACCACTCAGAAACCATAATAAAACTATTCAGCAGCACTGGTAGTGGGAGAGTCAAAATAACTACAATGGAGCAGTGTAATAAAAAAATAAACCAGGACCAAAAAAACCTGCAGACAATTTCATCAACACCCTAAAAACTATCCCATCTTTTCCAAGCATATATTTTCCTAGATCTAGAGAGCCATTGGCTGGAGTGATTCCCCCGTTATTTTGCATTTCAATAGCTAATATTCTGATCCTACAACTTTCTGAATACTATCTTTCTGAAGTTATCATGGTACTTTCAAAAGACATCTTCCTCAGCTGAGTCTAGATCAATTAAAAATAGGCAGTTGTAAATACTGTTCTGCTATTTTGAGTATTTCATTAAAACCAGAGAATTATAAAGGGACTGCGACCCAAAATAAATAGGTTTTATTTGACAGCTCTGTTCAAATTGTTGATCATGGAAAGAGAAATGTTCATAGAACAAGAGCATTTCCTTTCCTCTTCTAAGAGTAAGAGCAAAAAGAAAGGGATGAGGAAAAAGGGCACTATTCTAGTTGGTACTAGGGATGGAGAAAATATCCTAACCACTGTCTGGTATGCAGAACAGAAATAAAAATATCACCTCTATAACCCAGCTAACCCAACATCAGCCTATATTTGAAACAGATATACAGCTATTCAGAATTATTGAAAATACTTACAAGGTTGATTTTTGACATTGAAAACATACACATACAATTGTGTTGAGCTAAATGCAAAGGACAATAGTGACAGAAATGCCATTTGGAAGCCTATGAGCAATATTTGTTTTATTTTCCATTTTAACTGATGGAATAGTTGTAAAAACAGCTTGAAATTTTGATTTGTGAGGTCTTTGTTCTTACAGAGCACATTGTCCCTGTAAAGCATGTATTAATCTGGTTACACATAAAATTAAAGAGTAAAAGTTACTCTTACAAAAGTTTAGCTAGTGGGAGATAACTAAAAAAGCAGTGCTAACACCAACTTGGGCAAGCTCTTGAATTTACTGCTCAAGCAAACCTTTTCTACTTGTTCCATTAGAGAGCCTCAATGATGAGAATAGTTCATTTTATAATTTTTAAATCACTTACAAATTTCTTCTTTTTTGAAAATATTGTTTATCATGATATAATCTTTAAACACAAGCCCAGCAGCAGTCATTACATGTGTACCTTCAGATCTGTACCAACACATCAACACAGAAAGACTACTACCTCATTTCTAAGGCTTTAACTAATGTGCATTCATAATCAGCTTGATTATTAAATGCTTCAGCTATTTCAAGTGAGTTCAGTTTGATTAACTTGGAGGTTTTCTTACTTCAACTTCCTTTTCCTTTGCTTAAAGCCATCATGCTGGCCAGTGACAACTTAATTGCATGATAAAAACCCAACCTGAATAAATGGAATGATAATGGTCCTCCTTAAATGATAACCTTTCACAAAAAATTGGTACTGTAGTGTTTTACAAAAAATAGAGTTCTGCTTTCGGTACTTCTCTATGGAAAGCATGATCTCTCTGTTATTCTCAGTGTTCATTAAACTAGCAGGGTTAGACGTTTCTTGCAAGACTTAGTCATTTAATGTCCTGTCATTTTAGCAAGAATATGTTTCCCAGTGATGCAAACAGAATACTACACACAATATCTATAAGTGCTATTTGTATTAACAGTAGATTACATGGACCTGATTAGACTTCCATTATTTTTATTCTGCTCTGCTCTAAGACAAGGCTGTGCAACAAGACTAATAATAAGGATTGGTTTTACCCCCAAAAGAAGCAAAGTATTTTGCAAAACTAAATCAGAATAGCACTCCATTACTCACGGAGATGTTATATCTTCAAGCTATTTTAGAAGTGCACAATGAGCTAAGACAGAAAATGCTTCACATAAAAACATGAACTTAGTACTCAGTTGTTTTGCCTAGAATATTCCTAATTAGCAGTCTCCACAGGTTTTCAACATGGTTATGTTTCTAGCCTTCGTCAATCCACTTTAGTCATATAATTTTGGGTTTCTTTCTGCAATTTGCACTTTAGAAACTGTCCACTGAAAACATACTGAAGACACGACATACTGGACTATTGGCTCTAAGAGTGACTCTTCTAGGTTCTTGCCAATGGTATTACAGTATGGTGAAACAACATGGAAGGACTACAAAAGGAACTACAAATTTGATCTACTAAATACTGCAATACTTCAAATCATCAGCATGGTTATGTGGACAGAATTCCTTTCAGTAAGTACTACCCTTTTCCTTTCCCCATATGCTACTATTTGTATTCAAGAAATCTAATTGCTTAATATCAATTGTGCTGACTTAATAAATCTCCAACATACTAATTTTTCAGTTTTAAAGGGAATGTTTAACCTAGCATTGCACTGTACCAACATTATTTTAAACTTGAGTTGGTTTTTTTCTTCTTAATTCAATACAATGCACTCTACACAAGTGACACACATTTCCTATAAGTCAGAAACTCCAAAGCAAACAGATGGAGACACCGATTAAGAAAAGAATTAGAATATCAGATTACAGAAGTTGCTCTTTGAATCCTAGATATGTAGAGCCAGACTCCTACACTATTATCACACTGTAAAGCTCCTACATTCTTCCTTTACTTTCCTCTGCCTTTCACATTACACTGAAGCTTGCTGTTAGGTAACTTGGATTCTAGCTCCACCTCTACAACAGGTAATTATAAACACAGATTTTGGTGTGTACTTTAAACTTAATTCAAAATACTCCTTCATGTACAGAAGAAGGATGAGGCCTCTTATGTTCTAAAGAACATCTCTCTTAGTTGGAGAAGAAATTACACAACCCTAGTGCTAAACTCTCTATGTCTGTGCACTGCCTTCCGGAGAGCTTGCTAAATTAATGTTTAGGAAAAGATGAATGGGCATTTAAAGGGAAGCAAAACGACCTTGTATTTTAAAAGAGTATGGTGCTAAGTACGCACAGCCCTCAAGTATTATCTCCTTGGTACATGAGTGTTCTTTCTCCCTACTTTCATGTCCTTCCTATGGCAGAGAAGAGCAGCATCAAATACTATACTGAGGAAAGTACGTCTTCATAACGGCTGAAACACGATTCCCCATGAAGAAAACGGAAGAGACAGAAAGCAAGTTCTGCAACTCAAAACAGACAGCATTACATACTTCTAACACTGCTAAAAATTCCCTTCCCTTCTTCTGCATTAATATGCTACATAGGAAAAGGTTTAAGCTGCCAGTTTATTAAATTCTCCCACCAGAGTACTGGAGGAGAGAGAAGATAATCAAGATTTCCTTAGATATAAAGCATAACTAGCATAAGACTATCATTTCCACTTAGAGAAAATTATTTTTTCTACAAAGTACTTTTAATTAATCTATAATAAAGTCAAAATTATTTTTACAGAGGTACCCAAGGATCATGTATTTTTGATACTATGCACTGAGAGCTGGCATCTAGGGACATTCTAGATCTTAACTTGATTTAAAATACGTAATTAAAATGCAGGTTCAGTTTTTCAGGTACCGAAGGACTATAACCTACATTCAGACAAACTCAGAAATATATTAGCTTATATAATCACCGAGGGCCAACAATACTGCTCAAAATTAGTGGCTAATGTATATCCAGTTTAAAACCTCAGCTCTACATTTACATATGAAATAGTTAATCATGCCAAGGAAGCTAGCCACTAGTCAAAGTTATGCACACGCCTAAACCTCTGTAGACTCAGGGCTTAAAAATTTAACACAATACCTTTGCTCAGAGAAGAAAAACAAGTTTTATTGGAGCACTGTTATTTCTGAAGTTGTGTGCCATTCAACACATCAAAGACTCTTCACCGAACTTGAAATTATTTATGGACCTGCTAAGTATATTTCTATTACTTTAGACATCAAGGGCTCGCTACCGTGTATCCTACCAGAGATAATACATACTAAATATTAACTGCTTTTTATATAAAAATTAACGTAACACATACAGACTTGGTTTATTCACTTACCACTACACAAGTACCCCTTGCTTTCAGGAGAAAGAGAAAAAAAAAGTGTAAAAAACCCACTGCATTCCAATTGAATGGAAGAAAAAAAACCTCTGAGACAGAAGAGACAAGGAAAATCAAGTATTTCAGTACGAGGTAGGTCACAGGAACTTGTTACAGTATTGTTACAGATCACAACCTGAACTATCACAAAACAATGGGCAGTAGGAGAGCTGCAGGCACGCAGCCAGTTCAAGAGCACACAGGTGGAGTAAGGAGCCACTGTCTTTTCTCTCAAATATTCTCCTAAAACTATCTTCAAAGCACGAATTTTTTTGTCCCCCTAGCAGGAGAGATCATCCATCAAGGGACCAAATATTCCTATGAATAACACTGACAAGTGTCAATATTAAAGAGGTGTCAAGTTAAAAATCTCAAAATCTCTAATTTATTTAAGATTGTTTAAGCTAAAATGACCAATATTACATTTTATGTGCTACAGAAGAATCATATATCCCCCTCTCCATCAACCTGTCTGTGCCTGCTGAACTTTGAAAATTACTGGATTTTAAGATTACAATGCCAGTATTTCCAATTAATTGCTAAGAGTACATGAGTTCTGCCTTGTAGACAAAGTATGTGGTTTTGGTTGTTTGGTTTTTTTCTTTCAATAAAGGCTGACCAAAGCAGAGAAATTCCTAGAAGCGGCAACAAGTTGCAAAAGGTAACTGTCATTGGTTTCACAGACTAGCTTGTTCAATAATGTTTATAAATCAGAGTTACGAAAACCTTGCTGTGGTGCAAACTATCCCACATCTTACTACTATTTGCATTTGCACTTTCCTTTCAAGCACCTGGGACTGACTACTGCTGGAAACAAAATTCTGGTGTAAATGGATCATGATTTTGATACATCATTGTAATTCATACCCTTAGCCCTCTGGAACAGTGCACAGAGAGAGAATATGAGCTTTGAAACACTCCTGTATTACTGCAAGTATAAGGTACTTCATGGTAATTAATATCTTCTCAGTGTTTAAGAGTTCAGTGTTTGCAAACTGTATTTTCATGGGCTTCTGCTACTAGCCTGGTTGAAATACAGCAGAAATTAATCACAGTGAGTGGGCATGAAGTTATACCATCAAACAATTATAGTTTCTGCATTTACTCTAGGGCTGCTGGCATTTTGAATGATTAACTAGGACTGGGAGGGTTGGGGCAAGGCCGTAGTATGCGGAGTCTTTGCAGAAAGCCTGGCTGACACAGCTGTCAGAGAACATGTCTGAATCAGCAAGAAAACTATACTATTCTTCCAAAAGAGAAAAATACAATATCACTAAATGCCAGCTAATCATCAACAGACTGCTGTGCATATCTCCACTCCTTCTGGGCAGGGCAATTCCCAACAATATCCAAACATTACTGCCAGCACTGCCCATCTTAACTGTAGCTGACTATTTTGGTAGAGCACAAGAAAGGATACAAGGGTCTCTGTGTTCATAAAGGATCAACCTGAATAGTCTAGCTGTGTTCCTATATACTTTATTTGATTAGCACTGACCAAAGACACCTACTGTAGTAATTCCCAAAAGAGCAGCTCACTATTTTTTGTAAATATTTACTACGGGGCTGTGAAATATAATAATTTGCAAAAAAGCATGACTGCAGCCGGCCTGAATTATTTACTTACCGGTGGGAAATCGAAGTCTATCTGGTTGGCTAAATTTAAGATGTAGTCGATTCGAAACTGGTTCTCTGGATTGGCTAGTTCAACTGGAGGTGCCAAATTGCCCATTGCTGTCACTATTGTCTGTAAAGAAAAAAAAATAAATTGCAGAGAGTGTCTAAATAGCTAGCTTTGAATAGTTAAAAACAAGAGCTCAAGTTTACCTCTATAGCTTCTTTAATATTGTTTTTAATATCCTGAATTTTCATTTTCTTCTCCCTGTAATAAAAAAATACATTATTAAATTTATAAGCCATAAAAGCAAAATATCTTTTTGGAACAGAAAATGAACTTGAAAAGTACTCTACCAAAACTGTATTGTCACTCTTGACTAAAGCGCTCTCAGTCACTGAATACTTTTGCAGACAGACTTGATTAACTATCTCATAACTTTTCTACTTAAACAGTAAACAGCTATTTGTATCCAAAAGTCAGTATCTAATTATACTTAAATAAAAACTTACTGCAGTCTTGGACTGGGACTAAGACATTCCACAAAATCAAACAGATTTGATTCATTTAAAAGCAAAATACTAGACATATATGGAAGTTATTCAGAAAAGCATAAACTAGAAACAAATAGAGAAAAAAAACGGGTAGGTTATTAAAAATGGAAACAAATTAAAGGAGACCAAAGAACCTCAGAGTACAAAAAAATTACAGCACAAAAATGATGTAATAGCAGAAAAAGCTAGAGCAGAAAACTCAACCTGACAGAGACACTCAAGCTAACAGATCAGACAAAATCTAAAAAAAATAAAGGGCTAATGCAAATATGTGAAATTATCTTTTAACTACAAGCAGAAGAGTAGGCTAAAAAAACACTTGGAGTGCTTTATATGAGCACTATCTTTTGGGATTAATGGCGGCCAAATTAAAAAGCATCAAGCTCAAGCAAGCTAGAGTGTAAACCATTGCCTCTGTGACATTTGTATTGTATTTTATGTCAAATCTGACAACAGTTATTTTCAATGCTAAATATGAAATGCATGATCAAACATTTGGTATAACCAGGAATTAGCATCCTAAAGGTATTACTAGTATTGAGTCTGTAAACTGTAACGTAATTGTAACACACTATGACAACATTTTTACATTATTAATTTCTTGCTATACACAGCATAAAATTACTACTTTGAGGTAAACCAAGTCAGCCATGTAATTACTAAAAAAACTCACCTAAATTGTCTAAGTGACCTTTCAATCTTCATTAAAGTGTTTTTACAGAATGCTTTCATTATCTGAATGTCTACCAACTATTTTTAATTTTTTTCATTTTGAAAACTAACATTTTCCAGCACAGTATCCCAGAGACTTGAAACTACCAACAGTACGCCTTTTTTACCCTTTAAAAGGTAGTGCTCACACTTTCAGTTTACAGACCACAGCCTGAAACCCTCATTTTACTGAGTTAATTCAGTACTCATATTGCAAATGCTTTTTATCACTTTTTCCTTTCTATAATCATTCACAACCAACAACCAAAATGAAACTGAAAGCATATTCACCAATCAAGAATGCAGAAGAACAGAAGAGAGAAAAAAAAAAAAAGTGTTTAAATAACAAGGCAGACACAGACATCCAAGAGTGGTGGGAATTTTGTCAAATGAAAGATTAATGCAATTTTTGTAAAAGACAGGGTCAAGGAAAACACCACCATGCCAGCCCCACGTTACACTGCCTTTTAGATACAGACGTGGAGGATCTTGCTTTATGTTCTACAGTTGTGAAAGCATGATTGCAATGCAAGTGCTGCTCTTACAGATGGAAGGCAAACAGCAGCAGCAAATCATCGTGTTCGGGATGATTTAGCTGTGCGGAGAACATGTCTGAATCAGCAGCAGAACTCTACCCAAACAGAAACATGATTAGCCCTAAACATCAGCTCCTCATCACTGACCACAGCATATATTCATTCTCAAAACTATGCGGCAGGGCGAGGAAGGTCAGTGAAGCTTGATGCAGAAAGAAAATGAAATTACGAATGATCAGATGTAAATTCTTGGTTTCCATAGACTTTTTGATCTACCTACAGACCACCTTACTCCTGACGACTACCACTTTTTTCACTTTAGGGATTTGGCACCGTTGATGGGAGCAAGGCAGTGAGCCAGGAAAGGCCAGAAGTGCTGAACTAGGGAGAACAAGACAGACAGGAGAAGAGAGGAAAAAATGAGGCCTTTTCACACTCTTCCTTCCCATCTTCCATGCTTTCTATTGCTCCAGGTCTTAAGAAACTCTCCACTCCACAAACCAAGCCTTACGGTACATGTAAAAATACTGTATTTTTCGGTTAATCCACATATGGTTGCAAAAACATCAGCCACTTTGTTTTTTTACAAATGATGTTCCTTTATTAAAAAAATGTAAATAATGGTATGAAAGCAGGAAATGTTTATCAATGACAGTGTAAGCAATTCGTCTGGCTTGATTTTGCCTCCAGTTTTAGCTGGCTCTTGAACTTATGGAACATGTATCCAGATTCTGCCCCATTGGGCTCAAAAGGGCAACTGATATTCTGAAAGCTAAGCAAGATACCAGTATTTTTAAAGGATTAAGTAAAGAAATAATATTCAGTCATTTTGCTTTGTTTTGGAACATTATTAGAAAGACAGAAGTTTAGAAAGGTTGGTTTTGTTTTTTTTTTAAGCAAACTGTAGTTATACTCTCTGCCCTGGAACACTTGCAGATAACTGTCTCAAAGCATCAGCTAAGTCCATGTTTACCTGACTCTTCCATACCATAAAATAAAACACATTTTTATTACAGGTTTCGGTCAAACTTTCACATTTACACCTCTTCACTGATCCTCACGCTACTAGCAGCACTGCAAAGTGATAGTGAATATGGAGTGAGGTAAAACTCCAGCAATTAACAAACTGCTTGATAACCATCATCATCTTTACAACAAGAATACTCATAGTTCCTATTTCTGGTTTTGTTGCCATGGCCCTATAGCATGCCCGGTAAACAAGGAATCTTATTACACAGCAATGAATGTATCATGTCATTTTGTGTTTTGTAATGTTTACTAAGCATAAATTTTCCATGACAATGAGATACTTTATTCTTTTTGAACTCAACATGTTCATCAATCACCCATCCAACAACCTACAAACAACTGTAATTTCTCTCCAAATAAAAAGAAAGGTGAAACTCATTTTATTCAGGGACTAATGAAGTGCAGTAAACAAAAGCTAAGCCCCAACTCTGCTGTCCCTTCACTCTGCCAGAACTGTTTTTAAGTAATCCCAGCCAGGTTGCACCTCAAATTTCAAAAAAGTAATCGAACTTTATTTTCCCAAACCACAAAGACTGAATATTCAACTTAGAAACAGATTCTTGCTTTTTTCTTTCTTATTCCTGGGTGCTGGCACAATGACCAAAACTACAAAAGAAAAAAGCTGGGATCCCAAAATTTTTTCCTCTGGAACAGCCTGAGTAGATTGGGAACAGCTATCCTGGCTAACGATCGACTGATGTCTCAGCAGGCCTGTTCTGTATCTTTAGGTGCCATGGGTTAATAAGGTCATATTTTTAATCTTGTTTAAAACTTTTGCTTAGGCTGTGTAGGGTAGGCCAAACAAAGCATTAAACTCTATTAGTTGAGGATTATAAGAAAAATCTCAAATCCTGCTGTTTTCAATATTTAAATGGGCCAAAGCAAAGCTGCACATAGCTTTCAGGAAAACTAATAAAGTCTATTTTAGGTACTATAAAAAAAGATGACATTTTAATTCAAATAACATGAAATTAGAATGACATAAAAGGTCAGAAAAATCAAATATTCCTTGAAAACAAATGTAATCAGTATTTAGTAAAGAACTTCTCCACCTGTGGCTGAGCGTTACTATTAAAATGGCAATATTTTTACTCAGACTTTATCAAATCTTGTGCAATGAACACATTACCAAACAGATTATCAGAAAGCACACTAATTTACTTTTAATGCTCATTTCTGGTTTAGCTTCCAGATAATACTAATAACCATTACTTGGAACTTGGAAAAAACATTTAAAAAGAACATTCCAGAGGACCAAGGATTCAGCTCACCCGGTATAAACACCTCGCAGGTAGAAAAGTTAAAAAAATTCGGTGCTGAAATGAATGGTCAAAACAAAACACATTAAAGAATTAAAAAAAAAAAAGAAAGATAAAAGAAAAAAGAAGTACTAAATCCTGTGACCCCTTTATGCCATTAATCTAAATTCCTGAAAGCAAAGAAGTCTGACTTTCTTGGTCACTACTGACAGGTTAAGAAGCCGTATGCCTTGTTGCAAACTTCTGCTCAACAGGCAGAGTTCGGACAAGATCGAAGAGAAAAATACAATGAACTACCTAGTTTTAAATCAGAATGTAGCATATTACTACTTTTTTCCAGAAAAAAAAAATAGATTTTATGAACAGAAATGGAATGATACGTTTCTTCAAACCCTACAAACCCATGATAAGATAGCTAGAAAAAAAATGCAAAACATGCAGAGTGCAAAGCAACAATAAAATTTATTTTTTTCCTTTAGAAGGAAAGATAGCCATGACCATACAGCATTATCCTTGTAACATATATCAATTATCTAAGTCAGTGGGGAAACCCTCCCCACATCTCCCCCAAATCCTGTAATTATATAGGAAACTCCACACTTTAAATGTAGGAATATTTTAGGAATCAAACATTAGCTGCGTCATGAAGAGCACTGTGAAAAGGTGAATTTAATGCTGTGGGATGCATCATTTGACTGAAAGTAAAAAGACTTTGATCAGATAATATGCAACAGAAAAAGGCTTTTAATGAGGGTAAATTATGATTGCCACTTAATCCTACTATGAACATGGCCTAAAAAAGGAACATACCCTGGAATATGAATACTTACAATGTGAATACAAAATATTGGAACATTCTTTGCATATTGCGGATATAAATGCTAGCTTTCATTTTTGAAAAACACAATTTCTTTCTCAATTTGTTTTTTAACACCATTTCCTGTCTGCAGCCTTAGCATAATACATAATGCCACATAATGGTTTGCAATTTAATAGCGTATACACATTATTTCACCACAAGTGAGCCTGTCTAGAATCCAGAAGGGTATGTAATAGCATGGCAGAGTACACCGTGTGACACAAGGACACCTACCTAAAGTGACTGGCTTTTTATTATATAATAATCCCCCAAAACAGTGTTAAAATGTTCTTTATTAATTATGTTCCCAATTTTCTGTAGTTCTCAGGATGCTGTTGCAAATAATAAAAAAGCAGAAAGCTTCTCTTTAAATTTGTATCGCAAAATGTACATGCCTGGAGAGTATATACAGACCATTTTAATAGGGCATATTAAAACGTAATCACATAATGTTAATACAGAGTACTAGCCTTTGTCTTCTTTACAAGTTTGTAAACAGCCTGGCTTCTGTCACCTTCAGTGATCGGTATAATGCATCAATTACCTTTATTTCTGAGGCACTGTCAAACTTCGCTCACTCTTGAACTTGCTGACATAACAACTCTAGTGAAAAGCTTCCCTTGCCCGTGCAAAGCACTGCCAGTTAGGTGAATCAATTTGCAAGTATAAGAGCCAGAATAAAAATCTTACAAAACATTTAATTTGCCTCTGGCTTTTTACAGGAGAAAACGACATTGTTGCATTTCAACACAGTGCATCGGTTTGCTTTCAGGTATTACCAACAAACATGAATGCACAGGGAAGTAGCCATGGCCTGTTCCCTTTCTGCTCACCTTCAAAAGCCCATCGCAATTACACATTGAAAGCAAATGAAAAGTTAATATATCAATTTCATTTTAAAACGCAAATCAGTTCTTTGACAGGCAGACATGCACTTCACAGGCACGCGGGCTTTAAACTTAGCTATTCATCTAAATATGGTGGTTTTGATGCAGTGAAATATGCTCATGGATTTCATAAGCATTCCATAAAATCTGCATTAAAATTTGTTTACTGCACCTTATGGAAGCTAACAGAAATGCAAACAGCACTACCTGCCAATCCACCTCATAAAAACAGAGCAGTGCAGTCAAGTTCTTCAGACACAGAACCACAAGCAAGGAAATTCTATCAAGATTTTGCTACCAATTCATATTACAAAAATTCTGCGGTACCTTACAATTCAACAATAAGATAAATTTGGTTTAGAAGCCTGGGTTATTTCTAACAGAACAACGTGGCAATTATCTCAAAATACAACAGTTAGAATGGCAAAAAGGGCAGAGACCAAGTTAGAGGCACTTGAAAAGGGGGGAAAATAGGTGCCCAGAGTATTCACAGTGAAGCTGAAATATTTCATCTTAGACCTACGACAAAGTACCAATTTTACAGACAAAACTGCTAAAATGCAACAGCAAAACCCACTGAATACCTTTTGCAAATCAAACTCTACATTTATGTCACACCACAGAGATACCTCAGTAATTCTGCCAACTTCAAAGAGATCTTCTATTTTGTACTGTTCAAGAACAAAAAGGACGAGCACACGCAGTACCATGGGGTAGGAGCTACCATGCATCAGCTGCACAGCAGTAACTCTGTACAGCTTTCGACAGGAAATATGATTTAGTTGGGTCCTCACTTGCAGCAGAATTGAAAGAGATTTTTCTAACCACATTAATACTTTGTTCTTGGTAACTCTGTCACCTTGTAAGATGAAATGAAATTACCCAAAGGCATAGCTAGCTGACAAAATGTAATCTAAAGCACTCTACACAATCCACGCCATGCTGCTAACGCTGACCACGTACGTATCAAGGATCCCTACTGAAAGCAACAGACCCTTGCTGCTGCTGGATGCAGAAATGTAGTTTCCCCTCCCCAATACTATGCTCTTCCTCTTACACCACCTCTTCCCTCCAACATCGACTTCACCTTGAAGATTCTTGGTTTTATTTCTCTGAGATTCTGGGGAACCACAAACTGTACCATCCAGCTACCAAAGATGATTTACTGTGAGAAGAAATAATAGAAAAAGAATAGCTATGAGGATAGACTACTCACTTTCTCTGTAAATAACAGCTTTTGAAAAAAGAAAAACTCAACAGGTTGAATAATTTTGTCATTATATACTCTGATTTAAAGACACGGTTAAAAATTAATTATGTTCCACAGATCTAATTGTGACCTAAATGATTAGGGAGAACTTAGTTCAATTATCCCAGGAAGCATAATCACTTTCACACGCACGTGATGCAATATATAGAACAGACAATACACACAAGCTCCCTTTTAAATATTGGAAAAAGCACTATAAACTGCTTTACCATGGCTTGTTTTAACACATTACAATATTTACCTCCATGAGTTACATGCACATCTTACTGTGCGGCCATGAATAGAAGAACATATGAGAAGAAATACAGGCACAAAGAGATACCTTCTATTTACGGAATGACAGAATCATTCTCTAAGTTAAAAAGCAAGAAATTACTAAAGCATTGATAAAAAAATGCATCACAGCTCTGTGAAAGCCGAGATGATGTTATTTTTGATCATCATTTACACTGAAGTGTGAGGGGCTAGGGATGTGACTTGTTTCTTATCTTGGGGAACAGTACCATAATGAAATTACTATAAAACTCTAAAAAGGCATCCCTAAATATAAAATTAATTGACTCAATGTTTAGGTTTATTTCACCTGTGCCCACTGTGATATCCTAGGTGTAAAGGTTCAAGGGTAACTTTATTCAGCCTCCATGGGTATCTGATGCGAAGACTGGTTGTGGGCAGGTTTGGCTCCTGATGAAGTCCAAGGAGCCTGGAGGTGGCTGGGCGCACACCTGATGGCTCTGTCCCAAGGGCTGCTCAGGCAGGCAGGCACAGCCCAGGCACATGGCGCCCTGGGCATACCATCTCCCCAGGTGGATGTGGCACGGAGATGCTATTCTGGCTGTGAGCCACCTTGGGGCTCTCCCCTTCGGCTTTGCAAATTCCTACCTAAAACCAGTTTAACTGGTTTACAGTCCCTTTATACTTCTAAGTAGCACAAAGAGACCACCACAGACCCCATATTAAGAAGCATAATTCTGCTTACGCTGCTCCATTTACCTTAGCTAATTAACTAGCAATATTTTAGGTAAGGAATGAAACTAAAAGTGTTCACAAAGAGCTCTGCGATCTATGAGGAGGTTGACAAAGGCCCTTTAATTCATACCGTGCAATTAAACACCTTTGTAAATTACAAACTTGGTCTCGAGTTCTTCAGGCATGCATACAGAGGATAACACACCAGGTTCGTCTTCTTGCTCCAAGTACATACAGGTAATGAAGCATACTACAGTAAAAAATGTCCTCAAAAGTTCAGTATTCTCTCTAGATACTCGTTACAGTAAGTAACAAGGCTAGAGTCTTCAGAGTACACTTTGTGATTCTTTTCTGGTATGGAAGGACACCCCTCACAACCAGCAGGAATAGGAGGATTCAAGTCAAAGTTGCTGAATCATCTTGCCTTGTACAATTCACTGTTTTGAGATAACCATTTCAAACTGCTGTCAGGAAGCACAAAGACATTTTTATTTATTTATCTATTTTAGCACTGCGAGTGTCATCGTTATTAACACAGAAAAAAAGGAAATATGCACATTAGCCGTCACCTTTTTGAAACATTTATGTCCAGCTGTGCAATAGCACTGAAATGCAGCACGTGACACCTCTCCGGACATACCCTCCACTGTTTCAAGCTGTCTGCTTTTACAGCCATCCTTCACAGCAGATCCAATCTACCAGGGTCTCCTGAGTTACCTGACTGGGTCTATCGATCTCTCCTTATCCAGAAGAAAATACTGTCGTGTGAGTACATACTGACCAGACGCTGCAGTATACATGGATCAACAGCACTTTCTGTTAGAACTGGGGTATTTGCTGTGGTGTTCATCACTTCATCCTTGGCACTGCAGAGACTTTGCTTTAAAATACAGGCAGGTAATGGCAATGTTACTGGGGTCTTGTTCTCGCCTTAGTTTTCAGACACTTTCAAAGCACTGTTGTCTAAACTCCGAAACACCGATTTGATGAGCGCCCTATGAGTTTCATTTGCTCTGACGCTGCTTTGTAAATGTCTGTATTCCAGTAATTTCTTCAACCAGGACAGGGTATGAAGCTTTCCAAAGACAGCAGTCACGTCCCAGAGCTCTTCAGGGGTTCGTGTACAAGAATGAGAGGAAGAGCTCCTATAATGGCTAATGACCTTAATGCTACTTAGAACTAAAAAAGTTGACAGCTGGCTAAGTGCCAACGTTAAATGGAAAGAAGCCCTAAAATAAAAATGGCTGGAACACTGGATGCTAAGTAAGTATACACACAGACCAGCCCAAGCAGGACGCAGTGCGGTAGGGAAGACAGTAACGAGACAGGTGGAAGATGGTCAGTCCTGAAAATCTCTTGATATTTTTAGTGATTTTGATCTCCATTATCACCTGAAACACTTCTGACATGTGGTATTGTACACAGGTGATCTGGAAGGTGCTTGCCTCTAACGGTAACAAAACCCAAGGTTTTTAATCCAAACCCCTGCATGTTAGCAGGTAAGACACAGATGTCAGAAGGACAACAGCACAACAGAAACAGAAAAAGGGGAAGGGTCAAATTCATACAACATGGTGTCCTACCAAAAACAAGGTAAATTCCACAAAACATGTTTCTACAAGCATTCGCTGTAACTTTTGTCTGAATTACTTTTATTCTCACTCCACCCTTCTAATCTCTTCATTTAATACGACTAAAGGCCATTAAAATAGGCAAAGAGCTTTGAATGTGATAACAGAGCTTTCCAATTTCACTAAGAGAACAACTGAAACAGTTACTCTTTTGCTTACTGGGGACATACACTTTAGTTGTTCAAAAAAATTTTTGTGCAATCAAGGTTTGCTAACATAACATTTGGGAAAATTATTACAATATTCAAATGTACAAGTGCTCATAGAGACTCAAATTTAAGCGCAATTTCATCACAGAAATGCTTATAGACACACCTGATCAGGGCAAATACAACATGTCATTGAGTTGTCTGATCAGTAACAGTTTAATAACAGGTACCTGCAAAGAGCTATTTGATACCAATTCATAGTTAAAAAAAAGTTTGAGAGTTAGGACAGAAAATTCAAAGTACACATTCCACCATGAAATATTCACTCAACTATTATTTTCAGTTTAAAACTCAACTCGAAATATTAATCAAGGAATGTAACAAAGAAGGCTTCCTCTTCACTGTGAAATGACTTGCAACATGACTGTATTTTCCTGAAAATGTTGCTTTTGCTTCACTCAAAAATAATTATCTAACATATTTCACCATTTTTCCAGTTACTTTTTGAAAATTCAATTAAATTATCAATGACCCAAACCTCTTCATTTTCTAAATGCTGCAGGATTTCGTATCGATAGCCCGTTAGTTCAGAATGACAAGTCAGTCATTAAGGCAGTGAACATAGACTTTCAGCACCCAAAAAACAGGGGGGACAATTTGGAAAGGAACATAGGAACTGTTTATTGAACTGTGCAGCTGTCACTGAAAGCTGACCTTAGATTTCAGCAAGATACTGATGTTAAATGTTTTGTTCACCACACGTTTCTTACGGCAGTTTTAGACTGTGTTCAGTGAACCAACTATTTTCTTTACAACTGTAAATCTGAAATTTTTACCATTGACAAAGCCTGAATCAAGGAAGACTTATACAGTTATCTCCAAGGATGAAGAGCTGTCAGGTATATGCAACTTTAGTTATAAGCCTTAAAGAATTGCCTAAATGCTTACAAACTCAGCATTATCAGCAGAAACTAAAACAGCCAGTACTGATCTTAGCTTTTGGGAAGTTCAAGTTCACAGTCATTCCTAACAGTGTGCCATCACATCTCAGTGGTGATTTCCATTATACACTTTATTAAAATCCAGATTTCAACAGAAAGCTAGTTCTGTGAAAAACATTATAGATTTCATGTTTCCATGTAAACAATTAGCACAACAAACCCACTGAAATCCCCAGAAAAAAAATCCTTGTGAAATTTGTGAAGTACTGTTAGATTTCAAGAGTGGTAGTTGTGTATTTATACTTCCAGACAATGTATGAATTTACTATGACTGTGCATGTAAACTGCATTTTTAGAACACAGAGTAACTAACTACTGGAATGAGAAAATCTGTCCCTTAAAGATTCAGGCTAGTGCACAGAGAGGCAGGTGTAACACAGCACATAACAAAGCAAGGTGCTGACAACTTTGGCTCTAATCCATCAAAGCACTTAAGCACATGTTTAATTTTAAGCACATGAGTAATTCTATCAACTTTAATAGGGCTACTCATGGTTTAAGTACTGTGATGGATGGGGGCCAGAATGCGCAGAACCTTTAAGAATGCTGCATGGCCTATGTTGTATGAAGAATAAACGGCATTCTTCCACTAAACAATTAAGTTATAAAAGCTTTGGAAGCAAAATTTACCGTAAGTTGAACACAGCCCTGCTTATGTAAACACAGAGATGCAAGTTATTCCATGGACTTTGAAGATAAAATGATGCGAGCTCTCACGTGCAAGATGTCCACGTGTCTTTGTGTTACAGCCCTATGTCACCTGTGCCCATCAAGCTTTGCTTCAAAACGGGGGGGATCAGAGTTAAGCAGTCTTATGCAGAAAAAACCCCAAAAACTTAGGTACTAGTTACACTTCTTAAATAAGGTGCAACTAGATACAGTTTGGAAACATTAGTACTACAGCCTTTCAAACGTAAGCTTGCCTTACAGACACCAGTGTAATACAGTTTCAGCTGTAACTGGCTTAATAATAGTTCAGTAACTCCTCTGTAACATCAGTTATTTTGGATATTCAAAGCTGTACACATGCCTCTTTTGTACATGTATAATGTGTGGCAAATTCAGATCATTTTAAGTAAAAATATGATTTCTTTAAAATATTTTATCCAGGCAATGTTAAGGATGTTTAAAAAAAAAAAACAAAAACCCAGAACAAATCACCTGCTCTGCAAATTTCTAGCCTCTGTAAATCAGAGGTGGGTGACTTGATCTCTAAACCACTCACTAGAAAATTCTGGATCTTGTTTTATCTGAGTATGGCTCCAAAAATCGTTACCAAGTTTTAGAAAGCAGTTTTCTTAAAAAGGAAGAAAATGGAATAATTTGAAAAATCCTTTACAGACATTTTCCAGGAGTTCAAATCAGTCTCACTAAATAGTAACACACAAGTTTTATCCCTGCATTTGTAACGTAAGTCAGAAAAGCTCCAGAAAAATTTTGCTTATATAGCCATCTTGTCCCAAATGTACAGTGAATTTTAACAGCTTCTCATGTAATATCAAGTAATATCTGCTCTGAAACAAACAATGGAGAAGCTGTCAAAGTCAATTAAATGATCCCTGTACCCAAGGACCAACTCTCCCCCCCATACCAAAGGTAATGTTACAGTTTCTCTCTGCTTACTACCAAATCCACAGCGAATAACAGATGCGGAAGGGAAACCCATGGCTAACTGGGAAACAAATCTCTTCTGCCAAACATTTCAAGAATTCCAACCTTTTTCCTCGCTTTAGAGCGGAATAAAATTGAAGCTGTTAATTATTTGTCTTTCCTTCCCCATTGTACCACATAAGCATACCATACAGTATAAAACCAAAGCACCTAGATAACTTGTTCTACTTTTCTTGCAGTGTAAGTTAGGGGGACCCAAAACTTCTTTTCAAGTGCAGGGAAAATGAAGGCCACGTAAGACCATCACTTGTAGGTCTGCCTTGATTCTAATGCTGCCTCAGACCTTTAAATAAAAATTTATTCCCTCCCTGATTGCTACCACTCAAAATTTGGTACCGTATAATTTCACTCCTTCATTTCTCAACAAGTATGATTGAGAACAAATGTGTGTTTGTTTGGATTTTACTAATTTTTTTTCTTTTTTTTTTTTTTTTTTTTTAACTTGCGGGTGAACACACAGCAAAGAGAACACAAAAATAAATAGCTTTTGTGTGAATTATGTTTTTGGAGATATCTTCAGTAAGGGAATCATGTACTACTACTTATTATACGGAATTTATAGAAAATGAAGTAGACTACTAGGGGACTTTAAAATTCCCTTAAATACAATTAAAAAAGAGAATGCTTCGAATCTATGTCACTGCAGAATCTCTAATTTTTGCCAGAATTCTCAGCTTATTAAAACAGTGTGTCTAGTGTGGTACATCATATTTTGTGGTGCTACTACTGTTAGCAGTTTTAATAGCAATTCTGACAATTTCTAACTTAAAAAGCTTTTTAAGTTATCACAATAGAGTTTTTTAATGATTATTTTTGTATAACAAATGAGTTTGTCTTCTAGTACTTCTACTTCACCTGTGTACATCTATCACAGCAGCACTGTGGGAGTGCAGAAGCTTATTATCCTTCTAGATAAGGGAATGGAGGCAAAGTGACTATGTCTCCAAAAGGCAATTCAGAATAACTATGATAGCAGTAAGCTTTTGTCCAAAAAATGTTCAGGAGGTCAAAGCATCATATTAGGCTCCTATATATCAGAAGCCAAAAAGCTAACCAAAACAAAAAACCACCACACCTCCAAAACAACCCTTCTCTGAGTGAATTCCTCATCATCACACACAACTCTCAACTAAGCTCGTCTTTATTTCAGCTTAAGATGTCCAATGCTTCTATCACATTTTCCCATCTTTAAAATAAGAAACATACTTTGTCTTGTGACCTTCACTGTGCCCTCGTAGCTTCCAGCAACATACTGGTTAATCAGGGCTCTGCTATTCTAGATTCAAACACAGACACAGCTTGATTCTGTTCCCATCTGGAATTCAAAGCAGTTTCTTCTTTATTCAGGATGATTTTAAAATATTTTTTCGAGAGTCCCAAACATTGTTAAATGATCTTCTCTTATATCTAGCCAAGTGCCAGTGAGCAGGTAATCCTCAACAGAGCAAGTCTACCAACATTCACTAGAAACAAAACACCTAGCTCCGTTACCCCTAAACACTGAGGTATATTCTTACAGCTCACATGAAGCTTTCCAGATTAACACCCAACCTCATGCTTGTGAGGGACAGGTTTCTTAATGCCAGAGTCACACGACTTCTTGTTCATTTCTATGTAGCAAGAAGCAACTATATCGCAACATAAGACAATGAGAATTAAAACAAGCAAAGTTCAGTATGAGTTATTTCCATTAGAAGAGCATTTGTATCACAAAAATCAGAACTCCCGCTTACAGAGTTCCAAGTAACCTGACTGCATTGCTATTTATACTGCATCTCCCATATCACTAATATTACTACTACATTTTTACTGAGACAAGACTGTGCCAAACCCTGAGGTTGCACGAGACATGGACGGCATTGCCCAGACCAGCTACGACAATGCAACACTGCTACGAGGACTGGGGACTGAACAAGACTTGCAACAGGGAATCCAGCAGGGAAAATCTTGCACAAGTCTTACCATCGTTCTAAAAAAAAAAAAAAAAAAAAAAAAAAAATCAGTAGCCAAAAGCTTGTTGGTCTAAACCAACACCTGCTTTTTCTTATGAAAGGTCCCCCCACTTCACTGGGTGACACTCAGCTCTCTGCAGACAGTAACTGCAGCACCGAAGCTGTTCTAACACCTCCCGTAACCTCACCTGAGCGATGCTTTCCTCCAGGGGAACAAAAACTTTACCCTCTAGATTAGCATGTTCCAATCCTAAAGGTCTGAGGTACAATAATGTTGGCTCAGTTACAGTGAAGGGTCATTCATACCAAGTTAGGGCTGTCCTCAACATAGAAGAAAAAGGCATAGTTTATATCTGTTAAGTGAACAGCCAAAGTATTCACGTCTCTTACACAGCTCATGGGAAACTTTTGTGATTATTAGTCTTAAACAAAGAGCTCAAGGAAGCACAAACTCTCCTGATACAAAAGGATATAAGTTTAAAAATCTGATTTCTAATATTTTAAAATCTCCTGTTGTTACAAACAATACCTATGTCTCCTGAAACTGTAAAATTACAGGAGCAAAAGTTTCCATTTCACCTTACTTGTACAATTGCCAGCGTTTTTGGACAATCAGTTTCACGTTCTGAGAAAGTTTTCTCTGTTTTAATCCCTCACAAAGTAAAAGAAGTGAAAAATCACTTAAAGAAATTATGATCTTAAGAAAGGCAGACTCCAAGTACAGCCAAATTAAACTTTAAACTCATCAAAACTAAATTAAAATTGGAGCTGTTAGCACACTTTCCTCATACGCTCAGTAAAGTTCCAATGTATTTACACACAGATACCTCGACACGCTTACACAAGCAAAGCTACTCTCTTAACAGCCCAAGAACTAACACAGAAATTGTTTAATTATAATCAAGTTTCCATGCAAAAAGAGATCAACCATGCTGAATTTCAAGGCCAGCACTGGAAAGAGTAAGCATAAGGCAAAAGTGCAAAGAATCAAATTAGTGCATAACGAAATTCTCCAGGAGCAACTTGGCACCGAAGCCAAACCTGTCTCAAAGGCTACATGACACTGGTAACAAGCCTGAACTCTGATCTTGTAGTACTATTTACCTCTGATGGTCTGGATTTTTTACTTCTGCAAAGTTTATGTAGGTGCCTTTATAAACCATTTCCCATACCCATGCTTTAAGGAAAAAAAAATATTTTTGCAATACTTATTTGTGTATGTAATTGCAATCAAAACAGAAGAGGACAGCAAACCCAATCAGAACTGCCACTTTGCCCCTGTCAATTCAGCAGAAGAGGTCTAGAAAAAATATGGCAGAGCATGCCACTCCGTGTTAGCACTGAAACCACCTCTGTTTGCAACCACCTGTATAAACAGCGTACTTAAAACAGGTTAAAGCAACACTTCAACTGGTTTTAATTGTTACTTCAAACTCCTCCCCTCCCACCTGGGAGGAGATAGGAGAGGAGCCACCAGGTGCTGCCCCCTCACAGGGCAGCTGACAGACTCTGGACGAGGACTGCTTTGCTGATGGGAAGACGACTCATCCCATGAGAACCTCCCCCCCCCAAACAAATCAAATACATAAATAGTTCCTGACAGTAACACAATGGTTTCTCTGAAAGCAGATTAGCAAGAAGTATGGCCCGGAGTTCAATGTGTATCAGGCAATAGCTGCCTTTAAAGTATCACACTGATTTCTATGATTGTATTTACTATGATATGAAATCTTTTCATTTCTTTTCCAGTTATTAAAAGTTTTGCACTACCGGAAGTGAAGATGATATAAGAAAAATATTTGGAAATAAACATCAAATATTACCAGGCAACAACAACAACAAAAATACCCTCACTTCCTTCCAAGCACAGACATAGTCATCATCACATTAAACCCATTAGTGAAATTCTTCAGTCAGCATCAGGGAGATTGTTTCAGGCAACAGGTTCCACCTACCTGTTCTTCTTGCCAGCCTGACTTTAGAAGACACTAACATGTGTTTTATTTCTAGCCATCTAGGGCTCTACTTACAGAAAAGTTGGAGTCAATTTACTGAAAGAAGTGCAAGTTTCTGTGCTGCTTCTGAAATAATTTTGCTCTGGATTAAGTCAATTTACGTAAAACTGTACTACAAGTTAACTGATGAACTGTTTTAGTAATCAAATCCCATACATTTAACAAAATGGGGGGGGGGTGCGGGAGGAAATCTTCCTTCAGTACAGAGAAGTTGTAGAAATGAATCTGACAACACAATAGACATTTCCCTTACCTAAATACATTTCCCATTATGCCCATTCACTTAAACTGCAAAGTAAGAGAACAATACTTTCACAATTCAGTATTACAGTTTCTTAACTGTGTCACAACAAGCTATTTTTAGTTACAAAAGCTTAAGTGAATACAGTACGCCACTACAGTTTTTAGGCATACAGTCAGGACCGACTCCTGAACTCCTCCTAAGTTAGCCCTAAACAGATGGGTAGATACAAAAAAAAACTCTCTTCTCAGCTTTTTGTTTCATGGCCTTACAAAATCTGCTTCTGTGCCAGGCAGCTGAATCTTACAAGAGAGTATTTTCTGAGCCTTTTTTTTTTTAAGTTGGCAGAGTAGTTTTTCCACACGTTTCCTCTTATGCAGGTTACTTCCCAACAAACACCAAGAGGCTGAGTCTTCGCTCCTTGTGGAGTTATTTATATTCAAACTGAGCACAAAGTAGATACAGAGCATCTATAACCTGATTCATTGCCTACTTAGTTCCCGTTTGTGCAAACTTAAGCCTGAACGTACGAGGTACAAAAAAGAGAAGACTTGAACAACTGCTCAGGTTAACAAATAGTTTGTTGAAAACAAACACCACCAAAACAAAAGTCTTTCCCATTTAAAATATCAATATTAAAACCCCAAACATTTCAGATTTTTTTTTTTTTTTTTAAATCTGCTTAGGAAATGCTGTTTTTGGAAGCAAAGAATGCTACCCACAGGCCACAATCTACTATGATCCTGGACTTCCAGGGAACCCCACCTTTAGTACCAGGAGGGTTCATTTAACCAGGAAGGTACCATTTAGAACCACGAAGGTTCACTGATGTTTTGGACAAACATTCTGGATCCACATCAGCGCCTTTTCCAACCCAAATTAACTGGAAGAATTCCAAATGGCTCTCACTGAGAAGTCTGGAAGTCACAGTGGATGCAGTGAAGAAACTTTCACTTTACTGTACTCAACATCTACATATACTTGGACTCGACCAGTAAGAAGAATGACCTTTTACTGAGCTTAAAATTGGAAATTAATTATACCTGAATAAGCACATTTATTATCATTTCCCCTGATAAAGGGGAAGTTATACTGCTGTAATTTAAGTGAAACTATGACAATGGCACAATTATCATGTCCTGGCCCTGACCTGACATTTCTAAATGGTAACAGAAAAGTAAGAGATACAGTTCATACCGACAGTTTATAATAAATTAGAATATTAGGCCAAAAGTTATGTGACAAATAATTTTCTGATACTTAGCACATCAGTCAGAATATATAGCACTCTGCTATAATTGTCCAATTACTTTCAGAACATATGGTCCTTTAAATAATAATATTGTTTAAACGATCAACTTACACACAGCTGAAGAAAATAATCTCGAGAGTGTGTATATTGCTGTAACACTGCAAATTACTTAAACAGTATTGCTTGGGCACAATTATTGATCCAACCACCTTGGCTGCAAGAAAAACACATCAAAAGCACTGAGAAGCTGGAGATACCTTGGCTCTATCTGAATCTCATCGACCTTGGTGGTGTCCCAGCTAAGGCAGAGGTATTAACCAGGCAGCACAACTAATTTGCAAGATTTGCATTCTATTCATGGACAATAAAATGAAAAGGAAGACAAGAAACTTCAAAGGAAAAAGAGGACTTTTTAGATTATTCAAGTACTAGTCTTTTTAAAGAAACAGAAAAACAGACTGAATGTGACTTAACTTCAAAACTTGTTATGAATCTTGCTTCTTGGAGCTCCTGAAGTGCCAGCGGCAGAACCTGGCAAGAGACCTGAAGAACAATCACTGCGAATCTTTCTCTTATACTTTTTCCATAATCCTCCACGAGTACCATTTCTGACATGATACTGGACTACAAAAACCATTGGTCTAACCTAGCGCGGCATGGATTCTTACAAATTCTCTTCCTAGAAATTTCAGCAGACCAAGATGCCGCTATGTTACAGAAAATGTGTGCTTAGTACCACAAATTTGATTAAAAAAAAAAAAAAGAATTTGGCAAATCATCAGTATCTGTAAAATTCTGAAATATGTTATTTATCAGATATATAATACAGACTACATGAAACATTTCTTCATTTAAATACGAGAAGCTCCTTCTCAGCCAGGGGGTCAAATATGAGGTGGGGTGGAAAGGGAGAGGAAGAGAGAGAACAAGAGATGAAATAAAGCATGTCTCCTCTCTCCCTCCCCCCTTAAAACCAATAATAATAATTAAAAAAAAACCAAACCAAACAACCTGCCTCAATAAAGAGCCAAACCATTTGTCTTTGACTTGCACTTTTATATACCTGACCATTCAGAGCAGTCCAGTAGCAATTTAGTGAACGTCACCAACCTTGTCAAGGGTACTGCTGTAACTCGGCTGCTGCAGCAGCGCAGCACAGCTCACCAGTACAGCTCTTTCACTCAGTCATCTGCAGCCACAGTTCTTAGCTCTGTTTGTCAACTTTCTGGAACAGCTGTTCTCCAACTTTTTTGTTCCTCCCCATTTCTGTTACAAGAACGGGCTGGATTGTACCTGGGGAAGGTACACTGTTAGAAAGTTGCTGAGATGCAGCAGGGAGAGCTTAGGGGAGCCGGGGCTGCTCTGGGAAAGCTGCGAGCCAGAGGGAAGGCTGGATGAGCAGGAGCCACCCTGCCAGCAAGCGCTCAGCCTGTCGTGGGTCCCGCAAAGAGGCACGAGGACGGGCGCTGTGCCTCCTGCCATGCTCCTGGCCCTGGCAGACTGTGCTCCTCACAAATACATTCCCAGCTACCGGGGGGAGAAAGGGAAAAATGTACCCCAGTTTAGTAGTCACCAACCAACAGCAAGACAGACAAGGCTTTCCTCTGAAACATTTAACATACAGAATTACAAAATCTCTTTCTCCACAAAAAGTTTAACAGAAAGAGAAACCAAGTTCATTCCCACAAGCTACAAGAGCATATTTTCAACACATGCAAACAACATGCAGAAATGCCCTAAGAATCTGCTACCTGGAAATCAGATAACATCACAGATCTACCTACAGCGTAATGATATTCACTGGCATCTCCTCACGTGCTTTCACGCAGGAATTAAGCAAGACTTTTCAGGAGTTTAGACCTCCTACAGAACACAGCATAACCAACTGTATATGCTGTGCATTCCAAATACATTTATGAAATGTTTAAGTTGTGTTTTAGTAGGTTATTAATAGTTGGTGTTGGCAGAAAAAAGCTACATTTCTCTAAAAACATGAATCATATAAACTTGATCATAAACATTTTTATGAGTTTTTTTTTATAAAGCACTGTATTGACATTAGCTAGTCAATCCTCAACCTTTCTAAGGGATAGATTAAGTATTAAAGTACATCCAAGGTGTGGCATATCAGTTTACTCTTAGTGGCAGTTAAACTTACACAATTAGAGCAAATTCTGTATCAGCTTCATCATATGAAAACAGAAGCCTATGACAATGCTGAATTTTACCAAGTGATTCTGAGGGAAAAATCCCAGTGGACAACTTCCAGTCTGAGTTGCGTAACTACACAGTAAGTCACTACAGGGGAAAAAAGTTAAAATAACCATTTTCACACTACATGATAATTATGCAATCTCAAGATACGAAGGTAGTAAAAGCATTCTGTCTCGAGCACTGTGCCTCAGAGAATACTTCAAATATTTGTCTGACCTAACTATGCATTTATCATTTCTGCATTAGCTGTAGATGAAAAAGGAGAGTGAAGAGAATAAGTAACTGGGTAATAATTTCACCTTGGGCAATCAACATTCATATCCAGCATTAATATTCAGGAAATGCCCCAAGTCTCAATCATTAATGATTAAGTATCACCACACCCTGGAATACTTTACTATGTATCTGTATTGACATCATGAGATCCAAACTTCAAACGTAATTGCCTGCCATTTTAAAGATCTTCTCGGAATTAAGGGACGCTGGCTACAACAGCATATATAAACTCCACCTCTGTGCCAAGGTAACAAACAACTGAATTAAAAAAGCTGTAGTCTCAACTTCCAACTCCTCAACGTTTTGAGGACATATTAGGAGGGCATTTTTAAATATAAACAATCACCTTCTGGAAGACTAAATTTAGAAAATTTAAACCTTAGACTAAGAGGGACTCCTTGTATATAACAAGAAGCAATCCTTTATCATTTCACCTCACTTAGTATCATACATCCGCTACACAACTTTCCAAAGTATTTACAGCCGCACTCCTGAGCTTACACAACCCAGCTTTTAGTGAACATTAAGCACATGCAAATTGCTCTAGAAATCAAAAACACCCCTCGACACCCAGCACCGCACAGGAGTCCCATGTTACAACTGCTTCAGCAGGCACTCAACGAATCCTTTACGCCACGAGCTGCTGGCGGGTACCTGCAGGTCCTTCACGGCTGGTCCCACACCAGCTCAGACGCTGCCCCTGTAGGCAAGAGGTGAGCCTGGACCCACACCTCGGACTGTACTCACACCCAACTAACCTCTACAACATTTAAATGGCTGTTCAGTCCTTAAACAGGCTGTGGCGAGGTCCTTAAACAAACAGGCAGTTTCTGAATTGGGATTTAACCCGTCCTTCCAGCAGCAACGGAAGCACGTGATGGCAGATGATGCCTGCCGAGCCCCTGCACATGCAAGGGGTCCTGCATGTTGCCTTCTACCACATCTTAATTCGTTAGATTTCCTCAACAGAATTAACAGAATTCAGAAGTCCAGTGACATTCAGACACAATTCCATTGTAATCACTTTTATAATACCTTCAAATGAAGCTTCTAAAAAATCTAATCTAAGAAGTAGAGACTTCAATGTTTAAATGTTTACCACCTTTTCCAATATTATTATTTTTAGAGATACTGGAAAAAACACCCTGAAATAAGTCATGTATTTACTTTCATTTTGCAAAAAGGACATTTATTTTTGTGACAAAGGTGTTCTCCACAAAGTAACTGGGTGTCCTTTTTTGTTGAAACAAAAGCTAAACAAAAAGAGAAGAGCAACACACAAAGTGTGAATACTATTAAATTAGATGGCACATGCGCTTGAAAACCTGACGTTTAAGGCAGTGCAGTCATACCGAGTACCATTCCATATACAACTACTATACAAAAGGTTAACGTACACTATGTAGCAGTTAATTGTCACAGATAACAATAGTTAGAGTTCAATAAATTAGAAGGATTATAGTGCAGTTTTATTACTACCTCCAATACTTTTATTAATGTGCTTATTACTTTTTTTAATAGCATACTGCTCTTGAGCAACCGGTTTATAATAGTTACCCTTTTAAAACTACGTATACAGAGAATACATATATATAAAAAAGGGTAACTAAGTTTACATGGCAATACTGGTGCAACTGCTAACACACCACATATATATAGTAATTACACACATCTTGCACGGACAAATCTACTTATAAGCCTAGAGACAAAAGGCAGCTGCCAAAATCCACACATTTTATGCATTACAAAAAAGCATGAACTAGGACTGGTCTTTTTCTCTTAGAAGATGAGGATAAAAATGCCACCACTACAAACAGTTTTTGTATACACATCACACACACAGAGACTACTTTTCTGTCTCTAAATTACCTCTATTAGCTGCAGTATGTCAAAAGAAATTTTCGTCCAACACAAATAAACCTTGGATGTTGAACGCGGTAAAAATACTACATAACACTGGCATGTTTTTTCATTATGCTTTAACCATTTCCAAGTGTAGTTCTTTTGTATGCCTTCATTAATTCAATTTATCCTTAAACCTAGAATTATCTAGTATTGTTTTTATTCCCCACATTAAAAGCAACAAGTAACCTCCTACCAGCTGACTCAAATTCACTGCAACTGCAGCTGGTGAATAACATACCACCCCTCTCAAACATACAGCAAAAACCACCTCTTCTCAGGCATGCATTCCTTTGGGTCTGTGATGCAGACAAACATACAGACTGTAATTCGAAGTGTATATGTTCTCTCAGTAACAGCTTAAAGTATCATACTACCTTTAAAACATCTTACACTCCTGCGGAAGCAGGATAGCAGGAAGTCGCCTTGCAAAGATAAGCTGTGAATTTGCACACAGAGTGTTCATTTTTTGTGTTTATCTGCATCACACAGAAAATGCCTCCTATATTATACTCCTCCTTTTTCATTTTATCCTGAACAATGGCAAAATGGAAGCGTCTTGACAAAAACTCCTATGTGGACATCCAGTGTGTAAACACAGACTTAGCACAAAACACTGCGTATAAAAGCCTCGTTATGTCTGAAGCATGTCCGACACATGTATGTGTCTTCCACGGACACGAACGTGTAATTCAGAACACATCCTAGTTTGTGTATAAATTGAACCAGGGACTTGACACATCCCCATTTCTGACACATTTGCAGTACATCCCTTTTTTACTACTCTCACCCAGAATTGGAACAAGCATGTTTCTAAGACCACCACCTTCAGAAAAAAAAAAATTAGTGGGAAGGAAAGCACTAAATTGTGACTGGGACCAGCAGTCCTCTGAACCAAAACTTGTGGGACAGCTTAACGGTAGACATCTTGGTAATTCCAGACAGACCATGACTGAGGCAAAGTGAGTGTTCACAGTGTCAGAACCTGCTTTAGAAAAATGCATTAGAACTACTTACTGCTTTTTACGTGTTAGTTACAGAATTTAAAATTACCTTTTCATATAGGCAGTCATTGGCAGTGGTGTCCTAAATTAAAATGAACTCAAATTAAGGCAGTCTTAATTCAGATACTTTCTAACTTACTTGTGTCCTCAATAATGTTGCTTTAGTCAGTCTACATGTAATATATAGTTTTGTCTTTGAACTGAAATGAAGCTATCATCGAAACTTAATCTAAAACCAGAATCATTTTCCCAAATCAGATTTCATTTTCATTCTGATATCCTTTGCTATAGTAGTTTGTTTGCTGCTCAGATCACATTTCGCACAGGAGACAATATAAAAATAAGCTCTACTTATTGCTTTATAAGCAATATATTTATATATAAATATATAATATTTATTATTAATTATAATAATATATAAATATAATTATATATCTATTTATAATGCTTTATAAGCATTACAGCATTACCAAGTAATAAAGGACCTACATACAATCTATCAAACTTCTAGTTTGGAAGGCTTTCTAGGTGATAAATAAATATTTTAATGAAACGCAACACACTGCAGGTGCATCAGCATGAAATTAATAGATAGTGATGGCTACGTATCAACAGACACAAAACCAAAAATCTTCCAAATCCTTCCAGTTTATCTGCAGCCCAACTAGAAACACAGGAAGTCAACATAGGTCAGAAAAATACATACATATACTGAACTAACTCCTGCCCTCTTGGGACTAAATCCTGCCCTCTGCTCTATGAAGCATAAACATAATTGTGCTTTCACTCACTGAAAGGAAAAAAATAGTCTTTGTTTAATAATCATAGAATCATTAAGGTTGGAAAAGACCTCTAGGATCATCAAGCCCAACCATCAACCCAACACCACCATGTCCCCTAAACCATGTCCTGAGGAGCCACATTTACAGAGTTTTTGAACACCCCCAGGGATGGTGACTCTGCTACCTCTCTGGGCAGCCTGTTCCAATGCCTGACCACTCTTTCAGTGAAGACATTTTTCCTCATATCCAACCTAAACCTCCCCTGGCACAGCTTTAAGCCATTTCCTCTTGTTCTATCACTGTGACTTGGGAGAAGAGACCAACCCCCACCTCACCACAACCCCCTTTCAGGCAGTTGCAGAGAGCGATAAGGTCTCCCCGCAGCCTCCTCTTCTCCAGACTAAACCCCCCCAGCTCCCTCAGCCGCTCCCCATCACACTTGTGCTCCAGACCCTTCCCCAGCTCCGTTGCCCTTCTCTGGACACGCTCCAGCACCACCATGTCCTCCTTGTCCCGAGGGGCCCAAAACTGAACTCAGCATTCGAGGGGCGGCCTCCCCAGTGCCGAGCACAGGGGCACCATCCCTGCCCTGCTCCTGCTGGCCACACTATTGCTGACACAAGCCCGGATGCCCTTGGCCTCCTTGGCCACCTGGGCACACTGCTGGCTCGTGTCCAGCCGGCTGTCAGCCAGCACCCCCAGGGCCTTCTCCGCCGGGCAGCTTTCCAGCCACTCCTCCCCAAGCCTGCAGCGTTGCCTGGGGCTGTTGTGACCCAAGGGCAGGACCCGGCACTTGGCCTTGTTAAACCTCATACAATTGACCTCGCCCGTGGATCCAGGCTGTCCAGATCCCTCTGCAGAGCCTTCCTACCCTCGAGCAGATCGACACTCCCGCCCAGCTTGGTGTCACCTGCAAACTTACTGAGGGTACACTCAATCCCCTCATGATTAAGATATTAAACAAGACTGCCCCACAATTATGATTGTTTGATTAGTGCTTGCTTGGAAAATAGAAAGCACTACTTAAGTGCTAAATATTATTAGCTTTTTCAGAACATCAGCTCCAAACTCACCACTCCCCATTTTTTCCTCTCATACTCTTTTCATTCATGTCATCAGAAGGCATCGTATTTTCAGCAACAACTACTCAATTTTTTTTTTTAAATGCTGCTGGATGTGCAGAACTACTGTTGAGGTTGCTTGGCAACTAGTGAGACATATCAGAAAGACAGATAAGGTCCAGAATGAATGGAATTGAAGAGAACTATATTTGGCTTCATTAAGAGATACTAAAGCACTCAAACGATACCAATCTGAATTACCCACACTAAGGTGAAATTTTGCTATTTCTTTGAAAATACAGACATCCATAATCACAGAGTCCCACTAAATCCATTAAGCCACCTCCTCAGGCACATCCATGTCTGCCTGTACCAGAAGAGACTTCAGAATCAGGGCTTTTGCCTGGGTTAGCAGTTTGGTACAGCAAGGAACAATCAGGTAACGCAGACATTTAGTAAGTATTTTAGACCAGAGAGGATAGTTGAATACTTCAGTCTGCCTTTCAGTGTACCATAAGCCACTGTGCTTCTCCATATACTTTAGTAGCAAGTTGAAATTTCAAATGAAACAATTTTTCCTGAAGGTCACAGTTTGAAACAAAATGAGACCCAAGACTCCTGCAATGGCATAGAATGGATTACAAAAAAGTCTGCCCTAATAATTCAAGGAGGTCAAAAAAGCCTTATGCAGCAGAAGATGGAAACACACCTAACAGATACTAGTGAAAGAGTTTCTTTCTTATCTCAAGCTCTTCAGCTAACTTTATCTGGATCACATGAGTAAGGATCAACCAGTCCGGCACAAAAGAGGATCTTCTAACATCACCTCAGACCCTGCCCAATCTTCGATGCTTCAGAAGGAAGTGAAATCAGTGACAAAACACAACTAGCAAACTATCTAAAGGAAAAAAACAAAACCAAAAGTCAACCCCCATGTTTCCCCACGTCTCTGACGCCTGCAGGCAAACACAAGACTCCAAGGTTTCAAGGCTTCAAATACCAGCATGGAACTCATGTATCATAATGATGTTCAGGGTAATAAGAGCAAAAATAAAAGCCCATAGCTGCAAAGGAAGAGGGTAATTTGCAGCAAATGAAGCCAGCTTTGTGCTTTCCAAGGCCAGAGTGGCCACCACGACCATGCACACTTGCACCAGGAAAGCTGTATCTCCAGAAGCTGGATTGAAATACGGTTTAAAAATAAACCCGTTCTTTCCAGAGAGAGCTCAAATGAGGCTTCCCCATCCCCAACAATTTCGATTAAAGTATCTCTAATGCTAAGGAAGTGAATCTCATGCCTGCCTTCATTTTCAGGTATCTTCCTCGCATAGCACTACCTCTATGTGGCGATGAAATCACGTTTGGACACCCTGCTTCTGAACCTTGTACAACTCCTGTGGCCTTTCTTTTTAATTCTTCCCAGTAATTCCACATCCTTCATGAAGTGAAGACACCAGCATGGGATACACTATTTTAATAACACTCTTAATCAATGCTGGAAGTCCACTTTATTACGTATGTTTCACTTTCCCTTTTTTATGGCATCCAAGCCTGCATTTGTCTTTTTGCCACCAGGGAAAAAAAAAAAAAGCATACTGAGGTGATTAACTAACTGAGTTTCAAGTCCTTTTCCAATTTTACGGATACAATCTACTTTCTGACTCCTGTGAGGCTGTCTCACATTCAGCTGCATTAAAACAAATTTCTGAAGTACAACTTTTAAACATGTTATTCAGGTCACCCTAAAAGAGTGAGAGTGACCTGACCTTCCCAGTATTAAGCATGTGGCCAGTTCGCAGAGAGGGGCTTCAGATCGAATCGGATCAGCAATCTAAGGAATAATTTTATTTATGTAACCACTAGTTCCCTGGAGGCTTTTCAAGAAGTGTTCCCACTCAGTGCTTCTATTAACCACTGCACTGAAAGATCTATCAGTAAGCCAGCTTTCACATTCCTGTCATATATACACTGTTCATTTCACACAGTGTAATTTTTAAGATTAAAATATGTGATATTACATCAAATACCAAAACAGTTGATTTTATCAATCAGATCTACTGTCTTTCCAAAAAGGCACAGGTTCACACAACAAGATCTCACTGTATGTGAAGCTAAGCTGACCATTAATGACGTTCTTCCTATACACCATTGTTGCAAGAAACCATAATAAATAATAAATTAAAATGCCCATATTTGATGCCAAGCATCTGGGCAATCTCTTACTTTAAGCAATGGAATTGTTCGCCTTTTTCTAAGAATAATAAAGAAACGGACAGCATTTCCCATAGTTTCTCACATAGTTCCTTTGGGATTCTTGTCCATTATTTATTAAAAATAAATTAATAACATTTATTTAAAATATCCATATTCTAACAGATGATCCTGGTATTTGCCCTTCTCACAGATGCTAAACTTCCTTTTCTATTTGCAGCATTGTACAGCATGGATACATACTTCTTTTGGTAAGTAATAAAATATCTACAGAATATTTTTGCTTTCTCTGCATAACTATGTATCATTTTACCTTCTTCATTCAGTAATAAATCTATACCCAAACAACACTATGAAAAATGACGTGAAAAAAATTACCATTTTCATATTGTCCAAAATTATCAGAATGGAATCTATCAATTTTAATTAACAAAATACAGGTCTCAGATGATTCCAGTTAATCCCTGAGAGAAGTAAATTTTTAAAATTTATTCTGGGACTGAATTGGGTTAACTTTCCATTTCCATCTAAGGGCAATATATCTAGTAGGCCTTTTTGTTTTGTTTTAAAATAACGTGTGCATATTAAATATTACTTATGGACATCACCTAAGACTATCACTTCTGTCTACTTTCTCTTCTCCTTCCCTCCCTCCCTTCCTCTCCCTTTCAGACAACTCTTTTTATGTTTCCAAAGTATGAATAAAATTGTGAGGAAAAGAGCCAGACAGTATGTTGCCTACATTATTTCAAAGTTTTTCCTGACTCCCTACAATTGTGCAAAATAAGCAGAAATGCTTTACTAAACTCAGTCTTTTTTACTTTTTTTTCTAGCCCCTTATTTTCCAGTGGTGTCAAAAAGACTGAGGTAACAGAATGCTATGAAGTTCTTCGGTGATAAACGTAAAGAAAGTAAACATATGATTGCATAAGATGCAATCACATAAAATGAAGACTGTCCAATTAAGCGAAGGCAAAACACAGAGGCAGTACAGAACATCCCGAGTTCCCATGGTTTGGTGAAATTAGACTCCATTGACACAGTTCCCTCCCGTTTTCAATTCAAAAAACTAAAAGGCAAAATAGTTACATTTGCAATTTTGAAGTGTCTTATGTGTAAGTTATGGAACGTATTTTTATCTACAATGTTCAGCATAAGCAGAATGTGTTCCTATGAGTAACTGTTTTGAAACAACATTAATCATTTTTAGATACCAAAAGGTTGCACCTAATGTACAGGCATCTATTTTAGTATGCTACAAAAGCCAGCACTGAAACTCCAGTAACTTCCTACACTACAGAAATTTAACAACAAAAAACCCCAAACAACCCCATAAAGCAAATCTTCCAGAAAGTTGTATAACCTGCTTGCTGCAAAATACGGTGAGACAAAGTATCAAAGAACTTAATTCTTACCAACTCTGACCTCTGCGACTATTTACTCAAATATTTGGAACTGCAGAAAGTGCAGGCCAGGACAGAACTAGAGCTGCTCTTCCTGACCTGCTTATGGACTTGGGGCTTGTATAGTAGCTTGAGTATCATGAGCTTTCCCAAGAACGCCGAGTACTTAACTGAGCCCTTTCAGTTTCCTCACTCATCTAAATAAATAAATAGATAAAATCCTCAGCTTTGCTTTGTGCTTACAGGTTTTTTTCATGAATAGTGCAGCACTGTGATGATATTCTCATTTCAGAAAACAAACAAAAAAAAAGGTATTTAATAAAATCTTTTCAGCAAATGGCTATGTCCCTATGATTATTATATTTTGCTTATGTAAAAAAAAAATGTATTACAACTGTAAGTTTTCCTCTTTATCTTAAATGGTCTTAAACTGTTAAAAGCAACACAAAATATATGAAGCTATGCCAATCACTGTTATGCAATTAAAGTAAAAGTCATGAAACCAATTTGTTTTTTCCACAGTAATGCCACTTTACATCAAATCTAGCTAGCATATTTAAGTTTTTTAAATTATCAGGGTTAAGGTATTACACAGTTTTCTGAACTTACTGTGCTACGGGTCCCATTATGCAATTTTATCTATTAAAAAAAAAAAATCAAGCAAGATATGAGCAAGGCATCCTTTCTCATTACAAACTTAAGGAAGAAACCTACTTCACCGATACCCATTTCCTTGCAACATTTTCTAATTCATGTGAACATTTATATTATATAGATGATTGTATTGGCAATATAGAATAAAAGTGTCTTAACTTGAAAGAAACAGAAGTGTATCTATGCACCTAGACCTACAGACAAGAAGAGAGTAATTAAATCACAATGATTAAGAAGGCAATAGTAAATCCCCCAGCTAACTGTGAAGTTGCCATTTAAGGCTAAATGTAACATCTGCTGGGACTACACTAAACCTCCGAAGGAAATACTGCATACCTGTGCCTGCTCCATTAGTTCACCCACCACTCTTGGGAGTCTACAAGGGTGCAGATGGGAGAGATGATTATTTTCTGGTGCCTTAACTAAAGAGACAAGTGAACACAATGACTTATTAAATAGCCCTTTGGAGAATACAGTCAGCAACAGGTAGGTAATACAGTAGGTCACAAGCTTTCTCGTACCTTTGTAATAGCAAACACCTTAAAACAGAACATCTCATCAAGACAGTCCGCTACTACATTCCTCAAAAAGCAAATAATTTTGCCCCATAGCTGTCAAAAACATACCTCAATATATTGCTGTTTCTAAGTAAGCAAGCTCAGCTGTAAACAAGTAATTCTAATTAACTGCATGTTTACATTAGAGTACAGTTGTAGAAATAACTATTAAAAGCTGGTGCAGCTACACTTGCACTGTACCCTGAATACTTTTCCATTTACTAGGAACTCAAGATTCTATTGTCAGAGTAAAATGGAGGGCATATTATTTTCAACATCAGGATTCAAGTTACATTAAAAAAAAAAACCCCAAAACCCAACCCTCATCAGTGGCAATTCCTTCATTTCAACTTGAGAGCTTTGAATGACCGAGATTAAGCTGAACAATTTCTGTATCTCAGCTATTCATCAGAGATGGGACTTGGGCAACCCTAATATACATATAATATATCTAAAAATAAAGATAGAGATAAATTTGCCTGCTGGATTATACTTCAAAGCATTAGCTATGCCTGCCTTGATCTAGGAGACGCTCGGGAAGGCTGCTTACAAAACTGGAACAAGAGTAGTGTTTTTCATTTTCAAAAAAAATCCCTCAGAACCCCACAAACCTGCTCCCCCAGCCCAAGAGAAGAGAAACGACAGGACATGTCTTCACTCTTACTGAACCTACCCCGCAGAGACCATAACAATGCAGGAAGCTCAGCAACCTAACAGGAACAAGAAATAACACTCCTATCTAGATTGCTAGAAGGAGCTGAGAAAGGCACAGCATTTATTAATAATAAATTTTATCTTACGGGACAAACATGCTAGCTTTTAACATAATGAAATGGAAAAAACGTCCCCAGCTGGAATGACTGGCAACAGATAAAAGGTAGCTATGTAACGAAGTAATAGGAATCTTCAGGGATTGCAATAATGTGAAGGTATAGTTTTAATACCAAAAAGGTAACCTTCCATGAGCTTAAGATGAGAAAAAGTATTCTGTTCATATATGAAGTAATTCAAGCACCCATCTGAATAAATTACTAAAACCATTTTTTACTGGGAAAATCAGAGTGCTGCCCAGTCTGCCCATCCAAAATATACGGGACAAGAAGAAATCTAGTGAGATACTGTTTTAGAAAATTCTTCACGTAGTACTGATTCAGTAACACTGGCTAGAGAAATGGTAGTCACGCTGCAGGTCTAATTCTTGAGAAGAACTGGGGAAAACCTGATACACTCAATTTTTTTCAGAAAGGACAAAGTGTGGAATATAGATATGTATTTAATATAAGTTATCTAAAGTTTTTTGGCGGTATTTAATATCATTTGTGATTTATTGGATAACAAGTTAAATAGAATATGATATATTGGCTTATACTAGTAGATGTTTGCTTAAGATAAGAAAATGGAGAAAAACACACCACTTCCAGTTTAACTCATGAATGTGCAGAGTAAAAATATTTCAAAAAATATCTGGAGTGAATTGAGGAAGAGTAGGACTTTTTTTAGCTGTTTTCTCTCAGTCTCTCTCTCTCAGATACTGTTGTCCCACTTCAACCAAACTTGAAGGAGAGTTGCTGTTGCAGAGATTAATTTCCAGAAATGAAATCAGACGCTGAGTAGAAGAGAGACCAAAATTAGCGCTCCAGTGAGGGAAAGCAGGAAGAGTTCATGTAGATCTACACCAGCCACAGCACATGACGACTTTGTCCAGGTAGCAGGAAAAGCAGAAAAAAGGAGGATAAAGGACAGGATGATCCAGGATTATTTAGGGGTCAGTGTTGCAGGGAACATCAGGGCCGTGGACTAGAACGAGGGCTGCATCAGTTGGAGGAAACCGGAGATACTTGGAAAACTACGGGTCCTGTGGGGAGGAACCGCAGATGCTGTAGGGGACTGGGAGGGACTACTGCAGAAAAGATTTGGGAGACACCGAACAAGTTACAGAAATCAGACTTTGTTAGCTCAGCTACCCATAGAACAGTTTATTTTCTATTTTGAGAAGGTAAAAGAAAACTTGCAAATTTTGTAAAACAGGGTTTATTTTTATTTGTTTGTTTTTACCAAAACTAATGGGTAAAATCCCACATCTACCATCACAAGTCAAAATCCTCCCAAACCCATTCACAATGTTTTCCACATAGTTAAGTCTGAAGCTCTCTTCTGTCTCTCTCCTTTGCTTCTCAGATTACATCACTCATGCTTATTCCACTATTCATGGTTATCACCCTCCAAGCTCTCTACAACTCTAACTATAAAGCTTTCTACTAAGTTGATAGCTGCCTATGCATACTTGAAAAGCTTTTCTGAAATTTAAACCTCAAAACAGATAAAACTACTGCCATGTTTTTGGCCAGTCCCTTTACATGCCAAATCATGTCTGCAACATAAGCCAATTTAGCTTAAGGGATGAGTTTACTACTGGTTGTCATTTTTTTTTTAGATCAGAAAATTGAAATATTTAACTGAAAGCACAAATGTCAAGTTGTGAGGCCAGGAACAGTAATTCAGAGGACAGAGAGCTCTCAACATGCAACAGCATAAAACTGGTAGTTTAAATACTGCTTTGCTAGGGTAATTCTACATTTCCCACCAACCAGTAAATGCAGCTAAGATGCATGCTCTGCTATGAGCAACACCTTGTTTCCCATGCAATTATAAAAATAAATCAAATTTTATGTTCAATTCTCACTTTCCTTCTCTTACCTAAGTAAGAGTTTCTTGAAAAAGCAAACACACAAAACAGGCAGTTGAAAATAAAGCATAATACAAAAATGAAAGTCTATGCTTTCTTTCGATACTGTGTTGTCACCCCTCCACTTATGGTTAGCCTGAGCCTACCACGAGCATCTAAAAACAGATAGAACTAACAAGCTTTTTAAACTTTTAGACTCCTTCATGCATCACTTTTCTGTAATACTTTCAGGAACCTAAATAACATCATTTTGCACCCTGAAAAAAAATTTTCATTTCACTTGCACATGGAAATATTTTAATGGGTTGATTTCAGAATGTCTCCGAGCAAGGTAAAGGAGTTACTCCATTGACTATTAGAATATTCAGCACCACAGTATGTTAATGCTCTTTGGCAAATAAGGCCCAATGTAGGTATTATAAACTACCAGAATTTTCTGAAAACTCATCTTACAGTATTTAAAAATCACACCTGAGTAGCAGATCTAAATGCAAAACATTTGCACATGTTCCTAATGGAGAACGTCTTGTATCTTAGGACGAGATACCACAAGAAACTTGAAAACCCCCAGAACTGGAAACTTTTTTCCTTTTTTCTTTATAACATAACGGAATATTAATGCTGCTTCACTGAGTTCAGGTTTACTTTTCCACAGAATGGAATTTTCCCCTTTGTAGAAATGAAAGTATTTCCAAAGAAAAGATAATTTCAAGCACATAAACACAACATTAAACATCCCAACAATTAAGGAATATCTTGTTTGCTTAGGTTGTTTAATGTCACCATATATTACCTCCCGTTTCTTTCAAGTTGATGGAAGTTATATTTAACTTGCATAATCATTTTGCATAAACTTTTACAAGCTATATGCAGTATTCAGTTCTTAATCATAGTATTTATTTGCTGTTGGTATATTCTTGTCTTTTGACAAAACTCAATTACACAACTGTGTCAGTTCTTAGACAAGACCTAAAATAGACCGAAAGACATATTCCTGCTCCCCTCTCCGCCCACACCTTCACTTTATGTTCTACGGCACAAATTTTGATCAAAACCCATAACTAGTTGTTCAGCTGGAATGGAACTTTTCATAGTCTCGAACAGACATGCAGACACAAATTTTCCAGCACAGTAACACCTCGTCTGTGACCTGGAACAGGAGCTGAGAAAAAAAAAAACAAAACAACTCTCTGCCTCAAATCTGCAGAAGCATCCTGATACACGCTGTGATAGAAAGAGAGAAAGAAAGAGAGAAAGAAAGAGAGAAAGAAAGAGAGAAAGAAAGAGAGAAAGAAAGAGAGAAAGAAAGAGAGAAAGAAAGAGAGAAAGAAAGAGAGAAAGAAAGAGAGAAAGAAAGAGAGAAAGAAAGAGAGAAAGAAAGAGAGAGAAAGAAAGAGAGAAAGAAAGAGAGAAGTGGGGGGAGTGAAATCACACACACCAAGCCTCCCCCCCCCATTTTGTTGTTACTCAAACACCAGGAAAAATTATTTTTGCTGCCAGTATAGTAAAATACAATGAAGTCAGTTTGTTTCTTGGCAAGGAACGGATATGACCATTCTAAAAACATGGTATTGGTACACAAATCTAAAGGAACTGTAAAACAGAGCAACAACAGTTATGCGTACAAACTAATATTAGCCATTAGGAGGGAATTCATTATTTTAAAAGACTTAGTTATAAATATTATACTTGTTCCTCACTTATAACATTAACTTCCCTTCCATAAAATCACACAAAGACCAAAAGTTAGAAAACAAAGCACAGTATCAGATAGCAGAAGAGTAAAGTTACCGAGACAGAAGTCATTTCAGTCACAGAAGAGACTGACACTGACCAATGTGACTAGACAACATCATTTACTGTTTTACATGAAATAATTGTGGTACTAGAGTCCAACTTTTGGTGGACGAGACGCATAAAGAAAAGATTAGAAAGCATAACCATCCATGACTATTTTCCTTCCTCACAAACTACCAAATCTAGAGAAAAGAGAAAAGAAGTTCCAAACCTTTAAGAGGGTGACTTGGCTTTCCTAACTTCCCCACTAAGAGAAAATATTTTTTAAAAGTACAAGAGAAATGCAAATATATTTGTCATCTAAGTCTTGAAAATAAAGCCATTCAGTTCTGCTTCTGCCGTCATCATTAACAGATTTGACATATACACAAACTCCTATTCAACACTTCAACATAACCAGTTTAAGAAATAAAGTCATCATTATACAACATCATTTGGGAAACTGAGGCTGAGAAGCATTATGTGAAATTCCCTGTAACCTCAAGACTTCCCGAATCATAAATACTATTCAAACTTACTAATCACAAAGGCACCATTCCCCTTATTTGTCAATCTTTGTAGTGGATTTCCTAAGTCACATGTCAACAATTTATTTCTATCTAAATATTTCTGCTTGTCCCAGTTTTTCCCATGACACTTCAAAATTGTCTATTGCCCTTGCCAATTCCCCACTTTCTAAAATCGTGTATGACAATGACCCTCTCCTTAGAGTCTGTCAGCCAAACCCACAGTGATCACAGAGGGGAAAAGATGACTTTAAAAAAAAGTCAGTGAAAGGCCATCATCTTAGAAGCAAAGAACCCCAGCCCCAAGATAACACAGAAAAGAGCTGGGTTTTGGTTGTTTTTTTGCCCCCCCACCCCCTTTTTTTCCCCCTCCTCTTCAGCCTGAACTATACGTTTACATTAATTCTTCCAACTACCTTCTTTACTCCTCCTGTCCTCCCTTTCAATTTTTAATCCTTTCTGGTTCATAAAGATTGGCATGTGAACTTCTGCACAGTCAAAAAGAGAAGGTTTTAGCTCCACTTTATCAGTGGATGCTCACAAAATGCAGTATGCAACAGCAGAGACCTACGCCTCTACAATAGCCTCAGGAAAAGACAGCTGAAGTGTTGAGGAGGGAGGGATACAAAGAAAGGGAAGTCACAGGCTTCTTGATATTACAAGTCAAATTTAAACCCTTTCTACATCACAAGGGGCTCTGTTGTTGGCAGTAATGCAAAGAGTACAAAATTTTGTTGATACAGAGTCTTCACTATGCTTAAAATGCAGCTCTTCGATGTTAAAGATGGGGCACACTGGAAGAATACTGCGGGGAAGCCACACTCCCGTTACTTATGAAATCGCTGTAGGAAGACATCAGTTGATAGCACAGCCAACTGAAGCCATCCTGCAAGAGCCGGAAGCGGGCTAAGCCCTTCCGAAAACTCCATCCAGAAAAACCTGTGCTGTAGACTATGCCTTGCTTCTCCGATATTCTACTCCGCTTACCAATGCCACAGCGCCATTACTTCCCGCATGCCACCTTCATAACAGGAACAAAAAAAACCTAACATATTTCTGTCTCTAACTCAACTACAGATTATAAAAAGAACATTGAAAAATTTTTAAAAGGTCTTTACTGTAGTTAACTTGGCTAGAACTTTAACCACCTTCAAATTCACCTTAGCATTGTTAACTATTAAGCATATTAATTACCTGGAACTCTTAATTCCATACAGTTCCTCAAATAATTAAGTAGCTAAAGTGATCAAGGATTGGAGTCCCAGAGGGAATTCTAGTTTTGTAGAACTACATAGATTTCACCTTGTTAAATGCTGCAACTCTACATGAGGCCAATTCACCTAAATGTACACAACAACTGCCCCTTCATCTGTTTAGGGGCAGAATCCTAAAAACAAAACAAGAAAAAAATCGCCACACTCACTGAAGGAAGCTAGTACATTTAGCACTGGATATGCTGTTTAGGTACCGGAAGAGTATTTGAGTAACACTGAAGAAAAACTTTTGATTCCCTTGTTCATAGCACGTTAGACACCTTTCGTAACAGGTATTCTCCTTCTGCTTCAAATGTCAATTATCACAGAGCAACCAAATCAAAGGCGAAGAAGTTTTAGACAGGACTTTAAACTGGATTTCTTTCAAACCACGTGAGTAAGCCACATCAACAGAAATAATTCAAAACTACTGTTATGTACACGGACACCAACATTAAAATACGCTTCTTCATCTCCGGCGTACTACAGTTTTCACAACCTCTCTGCTGTTACTCATCACATCAACTGTGGTGTATGCAAACAAGTTTATGTTCTAGAATGACTGATAAGAACATTAAGAGAAGTAATGCTTTGCTTTTCCTACTCTTCAAAAAAAAACTCCTCCATGCTATCTCTCTCGTTAGCTGAATCCCCCACCATCTTTCCACAAGGTCAGCAGGCAGAAAGGGAACGAATCAGGCAAAACGGACAGCAGGGAAAGCAGGACAACATAGGGAGCAGTTAGTTGAAGTTTGAAGAAAATACAAGTTACTTAAGGACTAACGTGTAACTTGCAAGAGCTTCAAAACACTGAAAACCAGCCTTCTCCCCCATGTAAAGTGCATGTTATGATCTACTGATTATTTTTGGCAACAAAAACCTAGCACTAGATGCACTGTAACTTATTTCTTGTACATTTTATATATACCACTTTTAAATCTGATTTTTATGCACCTCACTGTTCCAGTACGTACCACCCACAAAAGGGCAAGCACAAAGGACTGACCGCAAGACAATATGCCGTGGGGTGGACAACCTGTGGTTCCTGAGCTGCAGGCAGCTCCCCAGCAATTCAACTTTGGCTCCCACACTGGGGTATGCTATGTGATTGGCAGCAGGGCTGTGCTGGCACAGCGCTGCTAGGTAATCCAAATCCCTCGCTATGAGAAGGCAGAAGCCAGCAGAGGCTCCCGAGGCCAAAGTTGCCATATTGCCCTAGAATCCAGCTGCACGCTCAGCTCAGCCCCAACCTACATACACAGAAGCGAGACACTCGAGGAACACACCGCTGCTGCAAATCCCAGAGTGTGTCCCGGTCCCTCCCCAGCTCTGCAGGCTTTGTATAATGGGTCTCTGGGGTCCCAGCTTCCGCACAAATTTGGGTATGTAGCTTGCAGGGTTCAGAAGGTTATCCACCTATGTAATACACCATTCATTACACAGCAGCAGCATCTCTTTAAGAGCATCTGCACGCTTCAAAAACTTAGAACTGTGTTGGCTAAATGGATTCATACTTCTAAAGGTGCCAGGGATCCCTGACTTCCACCTTCATTGATGAACTTTTTACTTAGCACCTAATGTTGAGAGCTGCTACATCCAAGACAACTTCTGCAAATCTTTTAAGTCACACAAGTCTTTTAAGAGGTCTTTAGTAACTACAGCAGCCAAAATAACAGAGACAACTCAGCAGTAACAGGACACAGGACTGGGCACTTATGAAAAAGAGCTGTCTTGGATAAAGAAAATATTCCCTATAAAGAGGAGCTAAAAACATGTAGCACAGAATGTAATGTATTATTAATTAGTCTGAACCTTCTTCCAAAAGACTGTGTACCTTACCCTGAACTAGCATTTAGGGATTAGGAAGAAGTATTGTCCAGGCTCCTTGGCTAAACTTTTAGCTCAGACATTCTTACTAAAGAATTAACTACTGAAAGACTAGTGAAAGCTTAATCTTCCCAAAAAGGCAGGATTCACAAAATAGATGATACTACTAGAAGCTAGAGGATGCCAATACAAAAATATTATGTTTGAAAACAAGAAAGACAAAACCAGTAATATAATCTAAAGAAATTAAACACAGAGAATGAGCTCTGAAATTCCAACACCTTAATTCAATTAGAATTAATTTAGCAGGTTGTGGTATACACACACACACAAGCAAGCATAACCTAACACACAGAAGAATCTCTTCCTACTCCCTAGCAAGGTCAGATGAAAAGTTAGCAAACACAAATCTTTCTCAGGCGGAATTATAGATTTCCATTTTCCTTACCCTAATGCCCTTCCCCTCCTCACAACTATCAAATAAATGGAACAGATTTTAACCAAGAAAAGCTTTTAGGAACATAGTTTAACACAAACCTCCGGACAAGCAAACACAAGAGAAGAGAGAAGAAAATCTGACCCATTACCGCCAAAATTCATAATACACTTTCATTTTGTGAGGAGATAGAAACAAAAGCCTTACTTGCTCTAAATAAAGCAAATTGCATTCATTTTTTACACTAACAGGAGGCACATTTACAGCAGTATGAATCAATGTGCTACAGCAGAGGTAAATCAGTGTCAGCCATGTTGTGAAAGAAACTGCAGTTAAAAAAAAAAAACCCAAACACAAAACTTAAGCCTTAATCAAATCAGCTATACCAAACCTTGATATAAATCATTTTATACCGTTAGCTCTTACTTATTATTGGTGCATGACTTCAAGTTAATGTCTATTAATCTCATCTAAAAATACACATCCAAATTCTAGAGATCATGAAACAGTAGCAAGAAGAAAATATACCAAGATATAAAACAACAGCAATGACTACTGTGCGGCGCACAGACATAAGGTAGGTTGCAAAGTGAAAAAACAAAGTACTTACTCAGCATTAAATCCATTCACATGCAAGATCCTCATCTGTTTGACTATTGTGCTTTTACCAGATTCACCAGCACCTAGAAAATGAAAGTAAATCAATTTCAGAAGGAAGCATGAGTGATGAAGGGACACACTAGAATTTTTTTCTTCGGGGTAAAATCGAGAAAGTTGGTTTTCTCAGTGCAAGAGTGAAAAGCGAAAGAAAAAGAAGTAATTGCCACTGGAAACTTCAGCTGTAGCTAAAAATAAATGCCCAGCTCAAGTCATGTGTCAGATCTGAATCTTGGATCATTTCACTGTCCATTTTTCCAGTGTCAACGTTAAAAGCAGATTGCACGGTTTGGAAGGAAAACATTTTATAGAGAACAAGAGATAGGCAACGTCAAAATCTGCTTGCCTTGTCCCTACTATCTGATGGAGAGAAAGACTGACTGAAGTCCATACTAAACTGAAGCGATTTTGTTGGATCCTTAAAATATTTTAAGTTTGGCTGCAGTTATCATCACCCAGTCAAAAGACCGTAACTTAAATCACAAGAAATAAAATACGTGGATACTCACATCTGAAAAAGGAAGGCATCCCCTTTAAGCCTCCACCCACAAAGCTACAGAAACCTCCTTCTCTAATTTGTGTCTTCTAAGCAACCTCCCACCCTCTCTACATGTTCCAGATCAATCCCATACGCAACGAGACGCAAAGACCACCTTTTGTGGCTGCATGCTCCAAACAGTCCCCCCGCAGGTCTCCTCTGATTCCCTTATATACCTGCAGTACAAAAAAAACCGCTCCACTTTACTCCAGTTTCCATAAGTAGATGTATGCTATTTCTGCTGCGCTGCACAGATGCCAGTGCACAGGGCAACCCATCTGCCTATAGTACCCGTTTTTCCATGCACGCTAAAAAGACTCGAACAGCAGCATTTAATTGAGCTGCTCCACGCTGCCAGATCGGTAGCTTTCTATATAAAGCAAACATATTTCCGCAAGAGTAGTATCACAACCTGGCAAAATTTAGAAAGATTCCCCTTCGCATCTCCTGGCTACTCATTTATTCCTCTCATTAGCCTATGTCTCGACAACAGAAAATGTATGTCTGTGGCAGAATGGGCACAGAGGTACCGTTTGTATTTATAGGATGCCAGGTCTCTGCTGGCACACACTGACAGCACAAGCCTCCATTTTGAGCCTCATGTTCAAAACTGTATTTTAGCAGTTATGTTTCAAAGTTCGTTTTCTGACAGATGCATTCCCCTCTGCTTTCTCCCTTCCTTTTCTTCTCCCTCATGAATTCCTAACAGTCCTGCTCTTCGCTCCGTAAAACCTGCTTGCACGTTTTACCACCTTAATACCAGAACCTTACTCCTTTCTCCTCTCCTTGCTCACCGATGTTTTGTAAGCATTTAGAGAGCAGTTTTTATCTACAACTCTTTATGCAAGCACCATTCCTCCCCTAAACTACTATTTTATAACACACACACTCTGTCTCTTCAGGCATACTGCATCGTGCAGTAGAGACAGGCGGCAACACTAATCAACAACGAGTAACTCGGGTTAAGAGAGACTGGGTCCACTTCACAACTACGAATTATTCAGGAATAGCGGTACATGCTGTAGCCTTATTTCCATTGAAAATAATTAATAACAAAATTTCAGCTGTAACTCTAAATCACATCTTATATTTATAAGCATTGGGAGCCAAAATCTTTACTTCACTTAGGCCAAGAACGGGGTGGGGAGATAGTTGTTGCTTTCGCTATAAACGCACAGAGTTTCATACTGACAAATCTGCATTCTCTGGATCAGATACACCACCAGTGAACCAGTATGGAGTATAACATCTACATTTCTGATTAAGCGTATTTCTACATTTGGCTGCTCATTACGGCCCTATTCTTACCAACAATTAGGCATACATTTAACTTCACCACCAAGGAGAGTTCCATTAATTTCAGTGAGCCTGCTCGTGGCAGAAGGGGCGAGCACGTGTACAGCGGTGGGGCCTACAAAGAGTGGTATAAACCTGTGAGAATATTTAGTAGCTCTTCTTTGCTGTTATTTGAATACGCTGTGAAAATATTACGAATCCTTCCCAAGCACTTGTTTTTTTATTTCGCATGACTTATAAAGTAAACGTAACATAATAATAGGGACGTGAGATCTTTGATTTTTTACCAGTCAGTTTGTGTTATACTGTCCACAATTCATGACAGCTATTGTTAGAAGCTGCCACAGCTGAACCATCGCTTTAAAACACGCACACAGATGACCTTACAGCCATCGCTAAACACCTGCAAAATCTTATTTACAAGTCTCAACACCGTTTTTCAGACACCAAAACTGAAGAAAACAGAAAGAAAATGCAGGCGAACCCATCGTGTTTCTGTTTTCTGAAATTCTGCCTCTGATGAAAGTAACCCATCTGATGACAAATGGTTTCTACGTATCTATGTAGGGTTCAGACTGAAGCCTGGAAGGCCAACACATTCCACAGGAGCTGAAGTCCAAATTATCCTGGTAGAAGGTTGCTGCTGGAGCCCTGGCAGGCTCCTCGGCGCTGCAGGTGCTGCTGTAGTCCCAGTCACTCTCCATTTACGTTAAGCCTCTTTCTTCAAATCAGCATTTGAAAGATTTTACCGGTAAGAGCACACGTCCACATTCACAACCTTCAAAAATTCTTCCCTTCCCTTCCCGCCCCCCGTTACAGTCGTTTCACACCAGACCCGAGTCGGCTCACCGAGGCCTAGCCTCTGCTCCACGCCAAAAACCCTGCGTAACACGCACAAGCGGTCCCTCGGCGCGAGCAGAACGACCGACGCCTCAGAACCGTGCCTTATTGTAAAACGCCGCTTTAAAACGCTTTGAAATAACGAGCCTGACAAACATCTTCTCGTCCATCTCCGGTAACGACTTTTGGACCTTCCCCTGCCTTGAAGCCACGACCCGCATTTCTAAAGGCACCTCCCGAAGAACGCGACAGGCGCAGGTGACCGAGGCGAACCGCTGAAGTAACACCTCAGACCGAGCTGCAAACGCTCCCCGCCCTCCCGAGGCGCGACGCGGGCGCTAACGGTGCGAGGGGAGCTGCCGGGGGACGGAGGGCGAGGGCGAGCCCCGCCGCGGCTCCCCCCCGTCCCCAGCGCCGCCGCCGCGCCTCCCTCCGGGACCGACATCCTCCCTCCCTTTCCCCCAAGCGATTCCCCGACTTCCTCCCTTCCTCTTCCTCCTCCTCCTCCTCTCCCCGGCCTGCCCGCACGTCCCTCGGGCAGCGCTGCCTCAGCCCCCGGCGAGGGGAGCGCCCCGGGCCGGCCGAGCCCCGGGGCCGGCCGAGCCCCGGCCGCCTCCCCCGCCCGGCGCCCGGCTCCCGCCAGGCCGCGGTGCCCGGCCTCGCTCGGCGCTCGGCTCGCCCGGGGCAGGCCCTGTCAGCGCCCTGCCCTGTTTATCTCCCAGGTTCCCCCTCGGGCCCGCGGCTCCCGCGCCCCTCGCCGGCCCGGCATCCCCGGCCGCCTCCTCCCGCTCGGCGCCGAGGCCCCGCTCCCCGCCTCGGCCTGCCTTCCCCGCGCTGCGCCGGCGGCGGGGCGCTGCCCGCCGCGGGCGGCCCCGAGCCGCGGCCCCCCGTACCTGCGGGGCCCGCCGCGGGCCCCCCCGGCTTGGTGCCCGAGAGCTGCCCGCCGCCGCCGCCAGGCCGAGGAAGCCCGGCGGGCTCCGCCGCGCCGCGCCGCGCCCGCGGGCCCACCGCCCCGGCCGCTAGCGGATCCCCGCGGCGCGGCGGGCTCGCCGGCCGCCCCCCGGCGCCGCCGACCGGCTGGGCCCCGCGGCTCCGCTCCCCACCAAAGCCCCGGGGCCCCACCTCTCCCGCGGGCCTCCCCGTGCCCGGGCAGGGGGCCGGTGCGCGGCCCCGCCGCCCTCCCCGCTGCCCTCCCCCCGGCGGGGAGGGGACGGCCGCCGGCCCCCGGCCCGCTGCCCCGGCGCCGCGCTGCCCGCGGCCCCCTTACCCAGCAGGAGGAGCCGGTGCGTGGCCCTATAGACCTGCTTGTCCTTCTGCAGCTGCTTTTCGATCTTCTTGTTGGCCTCCCGCTGCGCCTTCTCCTCGTTGCGCTGATCCTCCGTCTTGCTGTTCCCTAAACAGCCCATCTTGGGGAGGGGGAAGCAGGGGACGCGGGGCGAGGGGACGGGAGGCGGCCGGGGCTGCCGGGGGGAGGGAGGGAGGGAGGGAGGGAGGCACTCTCCCGGGCTCCCTTCTTCTTCCTCCTCCTCCTCCTCCTCCTCCCCCCCTACTCGCTGCTGTGGCGGCCGCTGCCCAGAGCCAGAGACATGGAGCGAGCCGAGCGCGGAGCCAGCCAAGGGGGGGCCGATGGCGATGACTTTGCTGCCGCTCCGCCGGGCCTCCTCCCCGGCAGCTGCAGCTGCCTCTCCGCCCCCGCCCCCCCGCGCAGCCCCGCGCCGATCCCCTCAGCGCACCTTTCCCGCAGGGGGGTGGCGGCAGGGCCCGATGCGGAGCGATCCGCGGGGATCTCCGCGCCCCCGGCCGGGCCGACGGCTCCTCTAGAGGGAACAGAAATGCCCCCCCCCGCGCCGCACGCACAGGAACAAATCCAGCTTCAGTGCCACCCCCAAAAAAAAAAAAAAAAAAAAAAAAAAAAAAAATTAATCCTTTTTAGATCCAAAGGCACGGGCTCCAGGCGCGGAAACCTCCCCAAATCCTCGGCGGGGAGGATCGGGAAACGTCTCTTCCTCGCCTCCCCCCCGCGCCGAGGGGGGTCAGGCCAGCCCCGGCTCTCGGCGGAGGTCGGGTCCCCGTCCCTCGCCGGGCGCCGCAGCTCCTCGCCCTCCGGCCGCCGCGGGTCCTTCCTCCCTCACCGGGACGGGGGGGTACAATCCAAGCCCCCCCCCCCTTTTTTTTTCTTTTTTTTTTCTTTTTTTTTTTTTTTTCCCCTCTCTTTGCTGCTGCTTTTTCACATTAGGTTTCCAGGCGGCTGAATCCTCTCGGCTTCTCCAGCGAACGGGGCGGGGGGAGGAAAAAAAAAAAAAAAAAGGCAAAAAAAAAAAAAAAAAGCAGCCCGTTTGGTCTCTCCCCCCGAGCAAAACCTGTCCCTCACGGCAGGATTTTTCCCCGTCTTATTTTTCCTGCTCTCTCCCGCATGTTCCCCCCCTCCTTTTTTTTTTTTTTTTTTTTTTTTTTTTCCCCTTTTTTTTTTTTTTTTTTCCTCCTTCCCCCTATTGAGCTGCACCGAGGCGGCGGAGCGGCGGGGTGGGGCAAGCGAGGCCCACACTGAACCCTGGGAGCGGGGCCGCTCACATGACGGCCCGCGTCAGCCCGCGCCGCCGCCGGCGCCCTCTTCGAACCGGCCCCGCCGCGCCCGGCCCCGCGCCCGGCCCCGCGCCCGGCCCCGCGCCCGCCGCTCCCGGTCCCGGTCCCGCTCCCGGCCCCGCCGCTCCCGCTCCCGCCGCTCCCGGCCCCGCGCCGCTCCCGCCGCTCCCGTTCCCGGTCCCGCTCCCGGCCCCGCCGCTCCGGGAGCCCCCGAGGGATAACCTGGGAATCCTCCGCGGTGCTGGAAATAACGGCACCCCAGCCACTCGAACGATCAGCCGCGGGGCTACCGCGGTGCCCCTGATGGCGAGTGGTTTTGAGGAAGGGTTTTTCGGGATGAAAGCGGACGAGAAAATATTTGCAGGAGTCGGGGGTTATAATGCATAGAATTCCGAGTAAGTTGTAACAGAGTCGCACCCCGGGGCGCTTTATACTACACTGGAAAAACAATTATTGCAGAAGTTACTGTACCAAATACCTAAGTATGTATACAGGTATACATTTTTTCAACTGGTGAACTTTGAATGTCTGCCTAATGACCTACAGAACGATCCTGCAGACGCTGCTCTGCATGAATTAATTTTTTCCCAATGCGGGTATTTCTGGGCAAATACATTTCCCGAGCGTTGGGCAGCTCCCTCGCACACAACACGGCCGGCGGGGCGCTGGGTTTGGGCGAGCCCTCCCCAGGGCTGTGGCCTGGGATCTGAGCGGGACAGAGGGAAACAAGCTACCGAATGCTGCTGGGTGGACCGGAGGAGCACGACTTGATGCGTGCCATTGCTTCTACGCATGGGTTTACCACCTGTCTAGCTCCATTTTGTTTTTTAAAATTTTTTTCTCACACTTTGTTATATAAATGACACCGTAGTTCTTGTGCACAAGCTTATCAGCTATGTCTGGAAAACAAAGACTGGCGCTTTGCTCTTTGTAAAACCCGGTTCCCTAAAATACACGGGTATTTTTTCTCTACCCCCCTGAGATTAGTGAAATTCCCTTTGCTATACCTAAATTATTTATCCTCATCTGCAAAATTTCAATTACCTGCAATGCTATTCCCATGAACACACCTTCTTACGTCATCCAGTTACTATATTTAGAACCACCTACAGTAAAATAATTATGTGAATAGCGCAAACACCTAGAAGGTCACTGTTAGTATCATCAGACACATCCATTTCGTTGCCCTTGCTGAAAGAGGGGTGGACCTCGGGAGAAACGGGGAACACCACCACCAAATCTTGGTCTTTGAGGAGTTATTGGAACTTTCAGTCTATTTTAAATGTCACAACTTTGGGGTACATATAGCCTAAGAGCTTTGGAGTCAGTGGAGAGACCCTTACTGACTTCTCCAAGTGGTGTTTTAGGCCAAGGCAGTTTTAAAACGTCTTAGAGAGACTTGGCTCAGCAACGCCCAGATTCAGCTGAAGCAAAGATTATTCCTTGTATCTTTAGTAGGTCTTTTATTTATTTGCATTGTTTCCATATAATACACGTTATTCAAATACATTTTAACTGTGGTGTTTACAAGGCATAAAGGACTCAATAAAGCAGAATTCAGACTGAAAATTATAAAACCTCATAGCTTTTTCACGGTCGCAGGTATGAAGAGAATGCAGAAATGCCAGTATCTGCCACCTCACGCAGCAGGGAGAATCTGCCCCAGCCTCCAGGCTTTGCTTCCCTCCAGGTCCCCAGCTGGCGGGGAAGGGAGCCTGTCTCAGGCTCCAAACTCGAAGGAATACACAAACAAGATAAAAATTGTTGCTAGAGATATGCAAAAGGCTAAAGTCTTGGTGAACGGTGAGCAGTGTTAGCGTAGGGACAGGGGAGCAGTAAATATGCCAAAGCATCTGCTGACAAGGGAGTCATTGCTGTGTAAAAGCCGTTGTCCAGCAGCGCACACCCATCCCTGTCCCAAACGCAAACCGGGACGGGCTCTGCGAGCTTGAACTCTGACAGCCATCAGCCACCGCGCCGGGGCACAGGAATTGCTGCCCTCCTGGTACATCCACCCGGCGCCTCTGTCTCTTTAGGCTGAACAAAGCATGAGGTAGTTGAAAAGGCAAAAACACACTCAGCTAATTCACAAAACTCCCAGTTACTAACAACAGAATTAAGAATTAGCTCCTTGTATTACAAGTGTTATTAAAGTGTAAAAGTGTCAAAAGCTACAGAAAACAAAAAGGAAACTCCCAAATTGTTAAACGTACCAGCAATTACAGGCTTTTTTGGTCTTCCTGAATTACGACAGGACACAAGACATAAGGCACCAACCGTACTTCACAAACCCGTGATTTTTTTCTAGCGCTGTCCTGATTAGGAGAGCGAGCATACCAACACATGAGCCGTTCTCATTCTTTTTTATTTGTTTAAATAACATAATGCTGCTGATGTGTCTTCAGGGTAAATTGTGTTTCTTATTGGAACAAGTTGCATTCGCTTCCAGCTTGTAACAACCCGTGAACTCCAGTTTCACGAGACTCCTGCCATCAGGAGGGTAAGTGCAGGCAAAATCTGACCCCTAACTCACCATAAAATTAAAGCTCCCTTCTGAAGAACCTGCAGTCTTAGGAACAAATAAATGCAAAGATAAAATAACTATATGTATGGGCATAGTGCCTCTGTGATACAAGTCTAACTATTTGAGGCTTGAAAATACTCAAAATAGGGTGTTAAAGGACACTGCTGCATGTTAAGCAGAAGTATTTTCCAAAAATGCAAGGTACCGTGAATGTGGAAGTGGCTGTAAGAGACGTTAGAAGACTTATGTCTATTGCCTCAATCCTGCACTATTTAAATTAATGGGAGATAAGAGTTTACACACAGAAGATTGTGAGCATTGCACACTTACAGATGAAATTCAAATCCATTGATATTTCTTCTGTGTCTGAATATAACAGCCAACAGCCTCGGATTCTGTTGCTTTTTTTTTTTTTTCAGTCTAAAGTAAATGCAAAGACTCTGAGAAACCAACATGCACCTTGGCTTAAGGATTTCACAAAAACAGGGGGGTTGGCAGTGTGAAATGATATTCTGCTGTTTCACAAGGAGAGGCAGCAAGATAATTCAAAGTGAATAATATCTCAATGGAATATTTGTCGGTGACCTGTATAGGAAAGTTTCATGTATCTATAATCCATTTCAGTCCACTTGATAACTTTAGTTAATGGCTCTTCAGTCCCATTGGCCTAACTTCTATTACATTCTAATGAAAATCATCAGATCTCTTAATTTTTTTGGAAAGAGGAGTTCCATTGCAATTCTTTTCTCCATTTTCCCTCCACAGCTTTTGCCCCCAAAATACTGTTTGGTGTCCAAGACTGAGGGAAGATTTGTAACACTAGCCCGATCCTGTAAATAAGCATGTACTCCACTCAGTCGAGTAGTCCTACTGAAGTGCATAATTTATGCAGACTTTACTCATCTCACCTAGGACAACTACATTGGCTTGATTTACAGATGGTTAAAAAGATTTAGATACAAAGTAGAAGGAGACTATCAATAACAGTACAAGTGAGAGAGAACTTGTTGAAAAGCACATGTCCCTTAAGCTTCCCCCACTCTATACACATAAACTTCTGTCCTTTTAAGATTTACATATAATACCTATCAGTATAATCACTCAAAAGGACCTCAAGAAAAATAGTATCTTTTTCCTATTTTACTATATTTACTTTAGATTTGACAGACCTTTGCATATAATTTAATGCATTTTCCTGTGGTAGTCTCACCTTATTGTGCACGAGGATATTCACACCTGTATAGGTAAGAGACAAGGAAATACTGTTGTAAAATTCACAAACGTTGGCTGGACAACATAGATGCAAGAGCTGGTTTTGGAGTTACTATTTTCTTAACAGAGTAGATTTTGAGCCTGTTGAAAAAAATGCTTCTGAGACACATACTTCATGTCGTCCCATTCTTTTCTCTTTCTAACTGAATAGATAAAACTTTTTGCTTACAATTCAGATGTTGCATCAGTTTCACTCTCAGTCAGTCAGAGCTAGGCTCTGAATTCACTCGCGTTACTTTTCGTTTTTACAGGCAATTATGAGACCCAGACCAGGATGTCCATCTTACACCACGGATGCCTTCCAAACCTTCCAGGTGACAAACACCCTTATTTCCTACTGCAAACAATTCACATTTCTTAGTAAGTTGAAGGTACTGAGCACTTTGGGTGCCCCAGCCTCCAGAAAAAAGAAACAGTTAATTAGTTTTCAGATGGGACAGTTGTACAGTTCCTTACAGGCTCACGCTGTCCACAGTGAACATGACCTCATAAACTTTTCGCTGTGAACCGTGGGGGTGGAGTTGTGACCAAACCAAAGTGCTCATTTGGAAAGGAAGATACAGACGACATCACGCTTGAGCATCCCTTAGCAACCGGACTGAAATGGCACTGCAGCTTTTGAGGAGGTTGTCAGCCTTCCTTGCCACTGGAATAGCCTGTATTTCGGTTCCTACCACAGCTGAGGAGACAGCAGAGAAGACAAAATTTGTAGCTCAAAAAGTAAAAGTGATAGTGGTGATCTAACTGTATAATTTCCTTTGTTTCTGTTTATAGGAAATAGCCTGTTTTCAGCCAGTCTTTTTCATGGAAGGATACAGAGCTCAGTTAATCTGGGGAACACATGAAACAAATGGTTCTTACAGCAACACCTTTCTCTCTGATTTATTTCAGACTCTTTCCACTTGAAAACCTAGACTGTAAACTTTGTAACATTCCTCTCTCTGATATCAGGATGAACTGAAAGAGAGCTAGGCTTGCATGTGTGGGGGGAAAAAAAACCCCAGCAGAAAAATACTCTCTGATTTAAAGCTGTCAAGGAGCGGATCAGTGAACAATGAACTATGGGTCACTTCACTACAAAGCTGAAAATGCAGTTAGAGCCACGCATCTCAGTTATGTCCTCTCCCTAGTCCTCACACCTGTGAGACAGTTCCACTCCTGTGTGGAGTTTCGGTCAGAGCTCCTAATCATGTCAGGGTGAACTCTCAAGGGGAAGATAGTTTAATCTTTTTTTTTACTGAGAATCTGCAACCCTGTCATTCCCCCACAGCTGAATATATGCTAGCATAGGCTAATGTCTATACACTGCTTTCTTTTAAAAAAAAAACCACCTATGCATTCTTCTCCACTCTGTGATTCACTTGAAATTTATCTTTGTATATCTTTGCAAGGAATTAAGTTTTTAGAGGTGCTCCCCCCGCCCCCCGCTAAGCATTTCAAGGGATTTGAAGTACTGGGAAAAAATAAACAGTGAATGAATTTATATTAGAAAGGTGTAGAAGAAGTTCCCCCTGTGCACAGCACCTTTGAGGATTAAAATCTTATGCAGAAATAAGAAGTAGCTGTGAATTTTTGCTAAGGAGCCTACATTACCCAACGCTTCGTTCTGCTGTCCTACAAATTCACAGTGCCATGGCTGAGCAGTTCAAAGAGACTTCCCTCTTTTAAAAGCAGGGATTACCTCTGGGACAGATTGACTCTTTCAGTTAAAGGACATTTTTTAATAGCACACACTATATTTTCGTGTATTGATACCTCTCTGGTTTGAAGTCTGGTAAAATTTTTAGCTTTAGAAATACAGAACTGTGGGCCTTCATCCTGGGCCATAGAAGTGATCGGTAGTTGAGTATCAAACCTATCAATCTCTATTTAATCCCCAGTAAACTTAGTCTTTTAGTTAGTTATATATAAGGATTAATTAAGGTTCTCATTTAGACTTAGATCAGTGTTTTTTTCATCTGCTTTGAACACTAAAGAGGTTCCCATGGCCTCTTGTAATGACTCAGGTCTGCTGCTCACGCTTTCCTTAGATGGAGGCATCCTCCACAAGCTATCGTCCTGCAGAATCCTTTGGACTCTTGGAAGAACAAAACTTGGTGATAAAAAGGGAGACGGTTTCAAAGTCTCCAAGTTACCCTTTGACCTGCTGAACAAGGAACCCTTGAGTAATCTCAAGCCCGTTTAAAGGAGAAACAAATAAATTAAAGCCAAACAATAATCTCAAAAGGAAAACCAAAGCAAACAGATTGGAATTGGAGCAAGAATCCAATGTGGGTTTTTTTTTCAGCTGTTTCCTTTGCGGTGGCCAGAACAAAAATCACTTTAAAAAGCATTAAACGGTAAACAAGGTAGGAAATTAAGCCATTACCAATCAAACCCAGGGAGGGCAAAGCAGGGTCATCAAGTAAAACGACGAGTTTGTCTGTCATATGGGAAAGAGTGAGCCTGTCTGAATGCAATGAAACGAGCATTGTCAGGAAGAAATTAATGCACCACTAATGTATTCAATGAAGACCAAACACAAAACACTTAAGTACAGATACTCCAAAACAAACAGAATGAAAAGGAGATACTTCCCTCTCTGGCAAAGAAGAAGAATTTTTCCATATAGAAATTCTAAACTTGAGAGGGATTTTTGTTTTGTTTTTAAATAAAAACAAGCCCAAAGTCTACTAACAGAATTAACCAAGACCTTCCTTTAAACGAAAGAAAAAAAAAACCCCAAACCTTGTCTCCCTCCTTTCACTTCGAGGCTTTTCCTCAGAAACATTAAAAGAGACTTTAGGGAACTCATGGAATTGTGGAAATAACACACTGAGTAAGAGCTTTTCACCTAGTAGCTTTTCTTATTTTCTTGCAAGTTTTTTTCCTGATACTTCTTCTGACTACTCATGCATTCTGCACTGCACTTTATTAAAAAAAAAAAAACACCTCTTATGTAACAGAAGTAGCAGCACATCCTAGCTCTCCGCATAACACATATGGAATGCCGATTACAAAAAAAAAAAAAAAAATTGGAACAAGTCTTTTCTCAGATTTAGTTTCAGTATTCATTCACTGCAAACCTACCCCTGATTGCAAACTTTTTCAGAAAGAACTCTTCTGCTTTAATCCTTGTTACACTTGGGTCACAAAACCCACGGAGGCAGTAGTAGTAGAGGCTGTGTTTTCTAAATACCAGGTTATAGTTAGCTCCTGCAAAGAAGCACGGAACTCCCAAGCCTTTCTCCTGCTGAGGGGGTCAGCAGAGGAGGAGAGGCTCCTGGCTTCATCTCCCCAGCACACAAGGCAGCCAAGCAGCCCGGCACCGGCCACGGTTCCCACTGCAGCAGGGTGGGAGCTGGGGCTGAGCGTAGCTTAGGCTCAGCCTGACCCAGCCTGCTCTCCAGCAGCACGGTGAGCTATCCCTCCACACTAATATTATTTATTACTGACACTGCATTCTCATTTTATGGCGGATAACAGGAAGGGGAATAAGAGGATTGTTAAAATAGTTCTTGCTAAGTTGTCACACAGGTTTTAATGTGCTGTAGACATTCCTCTCCTTCTTTTACATTTTTTTTTTACATAGAACGATGTTCAGGCTTTCACGGTCAAAATAACTTTACGTTTTAGTGCTAGCAAACCACAATACTCTCAATACCAGGAGCCATTATTAGAGATGATCTGCAAGGAAAACAGAACTGTGATTTTGCTCCTCTGTCTCTGCACTGCTAAAGGCCTGAAAGTGTTGCCTTTCAGAAAGGGTATTTTCTCCCATCTTTTTTCTTTAGATGGAAAAACATTAAGCCTAGATCCTAAAATTACATACAGACACAATTATAGAATAGGGGTCTTTTGTACCCTATTTTTTCTGGAAGAATCCATCTGTCTGGCAAACTAACAGCATCATTACTTCTTAAGTGCCTTGATGTTAAATTAGAGTGCCCCACTCACCCTAGGGCAGCTGTAGAATTTAGACACTTTCTCAGTGTTCCACATAAGTCTTTCTGGTAGGGTTTGGGGTTTTATTTTTTGTGTGTGTCTTAGATTTTAGAAATGTATATAAAACAATTATCTCCAAGTCTTTAGGTGTGCAATCAAAGGTTTCCCTTGTTGATCTATCTCAGACAAAGCCAGGAAAGACATCCATTGCCAGGGCTATGGAAACCAGGCAGGAGTTGGGGTCCAGGTTGGGTCAGAACCTGTGGCCCAACACTGGACCACACATTTGCCTCTGCCACAGTAAAACCAGCAGAGGTGAAGGATTATTCCCTCCTAGGGACCCAGCCCAGGGGGATGCTCAGGCCTGGTTGAACACCCACAAAAATGTCAATGGAGAAGAGATGAGCGTGGGGATCAAACAGGGGAACAGGATCCAGGAGACCTGATCTACTGCAGATGGTTTGATCCAGCACAGCCACCGATCCATGCGTGACCTTGGACAAGCCACTTCCCCTTTCTGTGCCTCTTTTTCCAACTATCTTTTATCTGCCTCTCTCATATAGGTTGTAAGCTGTTTACTTCCGACATGTCTGCACAGTATCGAGAACCAAGGGGCCCTGATCTTGCTGGTGACCTTTAAGCCTTTCTGCTACACGTTTCATCATAAAATAATTATTCAAAAAGGAAGCAATTTTTTTCAGTAGTCTGTCTTCCTTTTCTTAACACGTCTTTAACTCAGACATTCTCAGCAACATTAGATGAAAAAATAGGCTCTGTTCAAAATCTTAACACTGTTTTTCTTAAATGAAAGCTCTGAGAAAGCTGCTAGTATTCTGTTGAGTCCTTCTCCCACAGGCTCTTCAGCAAAACCAGGGAAACTAGAATCAGCATGCCTGCTACATTCAAAGTACCAGACAAAGATACTTTTTATTTTGGAAATAGAGAAAAAAAATGCCTGCACACTTCTCAATCTTTCTTTGTACACCATAAAGCACCAAACAGGGCAGAAACCCGGTGCTGTGTTCTTTTGCAGGTCACCTCCAGGTTTGCTTTATGCTCTCTGGTGTTACAATAACGAATTTGTTTTTCCATTGCTCTGTGCACGCTCTCTTGTCTAAGAGTGACCTATTCGCTTCTGAAGCAATCGGCTTTTTACAGCTTAGTCTACGCTATGTAAACAGAGAGCAAGCAGCGCGGCTGAGCCCCCGCTCCGAGCAGCCAAGGAGCACACTCCACCCCTGGGACCTGAACCAGCCTCGGAGGCTGCTTCCCGCTCTCCGGGTGCCAGCCCCGAGCGACTGAGCTCCCCGCAAGACCGGCGTGAACGAAGACTGCAACGCTGCACGTGGAGAGCCCCCCTCCCCTTTGCTCAGTGGGATCACAGCTATGCCGGCAGAAGGGCTTTGATGGAAAGCCACCTTGCCCTCAGAATGGCCAAGGACCCAGGGATGCTGCAAGGGGCAGGGGATCCAACGGCTTTTACCCCGCTGCCACCACCGCTGCCTCCTTCAAGCTGCAGCTCCTCTGCCAGCCTGGAAACAAGAAGAGCGGCCAGTAACCAGCCCTGCCCTCAGCCAGCAGCCCCGGGGTGACGGCACGGGGACGCCTGTTCTCCCCACCTGCCCTGTGCTGTGGGGCGTTTGGAGGATGCCGAGTCCCTCCCGGCACCAGCAATCCCAGTCTGAAGGCAGGGCCCTCCTGCATGGCTGCATTTCACACCCTATATATAAAATACACAGACGTACATTTATTCTGAAAAATTCTTTCTATGAATTGGTGTTACTGAGGGATATATATACTAACTCCATACATGTGAGAGTTAAGGAAGATTTGTCCAAGGAACTACTTCCAGAGGAAGTGCTGGGCAGCCACATTATTTGTTTTGTTTAAAATGATTTCAGGCTCGATAATGTCTCTTTATCAAAACTACACATGTGCTGAGCATGCACAGTGCTGCGTGTTGTGAGGCATACAGGAAGGGGTGGATTTAATTTATTTCTTTATTATGAATATCGTGGTGCTGTAAGGAGAATCCTGGTCGACAGCGTGAAATAAAGCCAAACTTTCAGAGGATATTTTGGGGCCTGAAGTTCCTGTGCTGCCTTTTCAAATTCAGTCTTAAATTCTGTATTCCCAGTCCTCTGTTCTGTCTGGACCATCTCATGAATGGACATGTGTATTATTACAGAGCTGAGCAAGTACCTCATAACGTTTTCCATTAATATTCATTTGAAAGAAAAATGGAGTTTAAGCTTCCTGGTTTTGCTTTCCTTGAGTGAGGGAACTAGTAAGGGAGTTTATAAATTCACAGTTCTGGCAGGCAAAAGGGACCAAGGCAATTGTGACACACCAAAAATAGTTCTCCATCAAAATGATAAGGCCGTTTTATTTTGTGAACACCATCTTGGCTGTAAGGTTTGTTTACATTTATTTGGTGTCATTCCCTCCACAGTGGATCAAAGCATTCCTGTTGCAGGAGAGACTCTATACCCAGCTGAACAACGATGGCCACAAAGCAGAAACAGAAGCACCATGATCTACCAGCACAGACTGTCTCCCAGCTTTCAGCCTAGAAATAAGAAGAATTAATTCTTCTCCACCCTAAAAGCTGGTTTGGAAGGAAGAACGGCGGCTAGAAAGAAGGGACTCCAGACTCTCTATGAAAGGGACTGCATCAGCCCACACTGGCCAAGCTAACCAGAGGGAAGGCATGAAGAGCTGATGAGCACAGGGAGATCGACCCAATCTAAGACACACGAGCTATAAGATCAAACTCTGCAGTGAAGACTTGCAAGAATGCTGTTTTTCAATCATCTGTATATGCTTAGTACTGTTTAAGAGTAAAGTTAAAAAGGCTAAGAAATTCCTTGCCTAAGGATGAATAAAGGAATCCCCATTACCAGAGAGTTGAAACTGAGATTACATTATGAAATTAGGAATGTGAAGCACTGAAGCAGTGCTTTCACTGGCTAAGAAAATAGACTGCAGCACTTCAGTGCCCCGAAGAGTGTCCTACAGGAGGTCTCTTTACAGAAGCATCAATGTGAAACCTGTAAGCAGGAGCAAATGACTCAGGTGAGAGGTAGTAGCAGCACATAGATTCACTGGCTGGATCCAAACACTCCAAACCAGTCTGCATGCAGAGAAGAAGATGGGGCAAGACATGACAGTAATAATCTACCATGACTTGAGACCTCCTGCCCTAGTAACAATTATGTAATTGTTACAGTCTCTTAATACCTGAGCAAGAAACCTTTTTATTGCATCGAGTTCTCATGTCTAGACAGATATACATCATGAATGAATCACTACTGACTAGCTTTGAAGACCCGAGCTGAAGAGCACTCCATGGTGTAAGCCACTATCTGGACACAACAACAGTTACAGAACAATTTTCTGGAGACAGTTCTTTCAGCACATTACCCTAGGGTATACTGGCTGTGAGAAACGCTGGTTTTCCGGCAGTATCCTTAAAGGACTATGAAAGAAAGCAATATAGGCTTAGCAAAGGAACCTCTTAATCATAGAGACTTAAGTCTTAAAAAAAAAACCCACCCCCCGAAAAAAATCAATAAAAAACCAACAAAAACACATAAGGAACAAATACATGGAAAAAACCAAACAGGCTTGAATTCAGCTCTTGGCCTGATTATGCCATTTCTAGCAGCAATGAGTCTGCCTCTGCTCTCTCTAGAAAGTTTTGCTTCTTTGTGAGAGCGCGTCTCTTCCCTAATTTGAACTCCTCTTCTGCTCCTTTGCTTTGGTTTCAAAGGTTCTTTGTTTTGTTCCCTTCCCAAACTGCTAATCAGCTTCTCTGCAAAATGGTCACCGTCTTACGAAATTCTGTTCCTCAGTTATTCGGAATGATTTCCAGCTTTCACATTTGTCCTCTTGGAGGTGTTCCTCTCCTTGGTGAGGACATTGGGCATCTCCAACACCAGCCTATATTTTAATTCAGCACAGACATTACAGCACAGGGTGAAGGATTCGGTGAAGGTTAAGGTGTTCTCAAAAATTCTGTTCTCAAAACCACAGTTTGACTCACATATGCCCCCGAACAATCATACATTAGCAATTATAATGATCTTTAATTAAAAAAAGAAATATGTTGCTGTTCTTACAGATAAGGATCTATAGAAATACTTGTATAGGTGCCATGAAAGTCTATTTTTCAAACTACATTTCAGTAAGGGAATATTTAACTACCTTACCTACATTACTTGAATCCTACTCTAAAATGAACCTCTTTGAAGTTTTCTTATTAAAAAAGCTTTAAAAATTAAGCAGTTTGAATTATTTTTCTATGAACCATATAATCTTCTTAAGTAGTAAAAAGTTAACTTCAGCTCAAGTCATTCCACTTGGAAAAAGGCAATGAAAAAAGCAGTATATTCATGCATCTCACCCTACATTTTCTGTAAATGTAACATCTAACCCCTGATTATTATAATTTTTCATGGTAAAGCTTTCTGAGTGTTTACAGCCAACAGACTTTGGCTTTTATACTGGAAAGTCTGTTACATAAATGTCACTCTCATTTATATCCTCAGTTATAACAAAGTCATTAATGCAGCTGATTCCTAAGAAACCTTATACTTTAGCAACTTGTCCTAGCTCTAGTACTGCATAACGTAAACATGTCCAATACAGAGCATAAGAAAATTATACCTTGGAGATGCTACATCTTTTAAAGCAGGGGTAGAAGCTAAATTCGCACATTATTCTTGATATGAACATCAGTTGTCAGGGTGTTACGTTTTATTTCCAGACAGCCGTGATCACCTAACTACATTTTGTAGCTGCACACAAATTATTTTGTAGAGCATAGTTATCAAATGTTTGGTACAGACAGACTGAAGAAATGATGCTGGGTTGCAGCTCGGATCCTAAGGTCCCACAAGACGAGAATTTGGGTTTAGATGGCACAGCACTGAAATGGCTCTTCAGAGATTCCATTGCTGTCAAAACCAGAACCCCAGAAAACTCCCCTCCTGGTTTTTAATCCTCCTCAAACCCAAATATTGGAAGCAGGTTGAGATCTATGAACTAACAGATCTGGCCTCTTGCCATGTGCCGTATTAAGATGCCATATTTAGCTTCTCATTCCCTAATACTCAGACATTTAACCTGTTCCCTCCAGCCCTGTCATCCACTTCCAGTAAACGACTAACGAACATGGCTTTGACCCTTTTATTTCTTTCTTCCATTTCTGTTAGCTGTTTTACAAACAATTAGTGCTGCTATCCCATGGCACTGGGAAAAGTGACTGTTACCTTGTGCTCCCTCTACTGTCTGATGGGCTTTGCAGCAACATAGCAATATATTGTGAGGAAACTGCAATTTCTTCTTGGCAGAAAGGTCTATTACTTACTATAATGTGAAAAGTTACTCTGTCACACTTAGGAAAAGGCATACTTAGAATATTAAGGTCCTAAACATATTGATCTTCAACTAGCATATCACTTATGCAGAACTCCATAAATTATGGACGTTTTGCCTTGCTCTCCTGGGACTGCCCAGTGTGAAATGAGGGAGCCTCATGAAGCAAATATGGCAGCTAAGATAAAACACTTTAGAAGAGCCAAGCAGCCACAACTCCCATCAAAAGCAATGTAAGCCACAAGTACTTAGGTTCCTCCCTCCCATAAAAGGCCAGGCCCTTTCAGTTTTGATTATCAGACCAGACAAGTCCTTGATAAGAGAACAGGAGGCTGAGTTCCAAGTTCTGACCCAGGGATTTGTGCTATGCTTAGTTAGACCTATGGCTTTTGCTTGACATGGCCCCTCATTCCTTATTTGTTGTGGAAGAGGCATCTTCGTGTTTTACACTGGCAGTAAGCATCCGTAAAGCAGGAAGAGGAGGAGGAACAGGAAAAGACCTGGTGACCCTTCTGTGATTCCTTTTCATGAACAGGGATGTTCCCCTCTCCTTTTTGCAAGACAGATGAAAGTGATGAAGACAACTTTAAGTTACAACTAGAAGCTCCTATTAAGGACTATGAAGTGTGGAACAGAGAATGAGCCTTGGAGTCAGAACCATCTGCAGACCGAACAGTGAAGCACCAGAGCTACTTATTGCTGGAGGGCTAGACTGCTGGAGTACTTCATCTATGTTTTGATGTGGCTCACACTGATGGAGACCAGCAAGTAGTATCCTCTCAGTACAGTGAGGAGCACCAACTGAACAAACGATAGCATACATTTGTGGTTTTTTCAGCTATGATCTGACCAAAGGGCCACTATGGACGTGCAGAATAAACTATACGCACAAATACTGTTGGCCTGCTTGTCCAACCTTCTAGATGAGAAGCCTATCTATGCCAAATGGATGCATTAAGTTGAACACATCCTGAAGGTATCTGATTCATCGTGTATATGATACATGAAGACTACCTTCATATTTACATCTGATGCCATAACAAGGTGATATCTGTGAAGAAGATGAAACAAACCCAAAAATGCCAAGCAGTGAAACCTCTTCTCAATAATCTTGAAGGACCTCTTGTGTGGCTTGCATGTAAAGCAAAGAGGTAAGGGAGTCCTGCCAGAGTTCCTGAAGAGGTGTAGGGAAGACCACCAGTAGGGAGTAAAGAACAAATGGATGGGACAGCTGAGCAACACTGTCCAGCTTTGATTTCTGGCCATTCCTCATAGAAAGTGGGCCAGCCAATTTCTAAAGATCAGTTGCAATCTGCCTGTTACATGATCCTTGACACTGCTACTGAACCTGCTGTCCCTGGGAGGAAGCCTGTTGTAGAACGCCTCGTGCAAGAAGTTTAGTTTCCAGCTGATGACAGAGGTTTAAGGATATGTCTCTTCTGTTGAGGAGGATATATTCAGGGCTAAGAGTATGGCGAAGGGCTGTGGACAGCCAATTACCTAAACGATTCTCTTGAATCCTTAAGGGCATGGAGTACTTTGTCCCTCTACTTGCTGGAGCGCTCAGTGCCCACAGTCCGGGTGCTCTATCTATCCCTCCCATGGGTGATTCAGCAGCAAAGAATATTTACTGTTATTTAACAATGCAGTGGTCTACAGACTTGACATGACTCAACAGAGAATATATTAGGTGCAGACCTTTTAAAGAAAGAAAGAAACCAGATTGTGCCTTGCATTAAAAAAAAAAAAGGAAATATTTTATTTCTTTTAAGAGATGAGCATACAAGAATAAAATGGATGAAGTGGAAGATACCTTCATGCTGTCTTTAGAAATGACAATTTTGGTTGATTACTTTCAGAAATACTTAATTAATATTTAGAATATTATGGATTAAGTGAAAGGTTTACACTGGATTCTGTCTGAAATGTCTAAAAAATAAGCCTTTAAGTCTTTGTTTATGTTGGCAAGTAATCTGGCTGAGTATAAAAGCCAAAGGTATGATTGACTACCTCACATATTTTACAACTGCTACACTAAATAGGTATTTCAGAATTTACATCCTTACAGAAGAATCCTTAAATAGACTTTCTTACGGGGCTTAAAATAAACATACTTTAGGACATATTTCCTGTTTTGTTACTGTATTTAACTATACTTTCAGAATTAAATCTACTTTTCCTTAAACAGAGATCGAAAAATTTAACTTTGAGAGTATGGAGATCACAGAAATCTATCTTCTTGTTTTTAATGCACAGAAATTGTTTAATGAATACTCACAAATCTTTATAAAGATCAAAGCCGTGAACACTTACTAACGTACTAGTAGTATGAGTATATTTAGCCCTTAGACACAAAAGGCATGCCTGCATATTGACCTGAAAGGAAAACTTCTGCAAGTAAAATTAAAAAAATAATTAAATCCCAGTTCATTGACTAGTTGTGCCTGTTACTTTCTTTTGCCTCCTTTTAGATACTGAAAGAGGATATCAACATTAATTTTCCTCTACCTCCTCTAGCATTGTGTGGGGCAAATTCATTGTGCAAATTCATGCAAAAGCATGCAAACTGATTTTTTTGTAATATTTAATATTCATCACCAACTTCCAGCGTTGATCAGCAGCTTTCATACTACCTATAGTTAGAATTGCGTACCAAACCTGGCACTGTGAAGACCCTGAATTTAAAATGAGTCAGATAGTTTAAAGAAACTTTTATGGTTTACCATACTCAGGTTTCCTGAGTTTCTAGGTGAGCAAACCAACCGCCCTACTACTGCTCACGATTCCCTTTTATTTTCAGCATCGTTGCCAGTTGATTGCACACACCAGTTGCACACCTTCTTAATCCTTCGCAGGGGCTTTGCAACAGCTTTATAACTTTCTTATTGTTTCTTAATAAGAACATTGATGTTCCTCCTCCTCCCCCCAACTGCTCAGCTGCACTTTTCATTTACAGGTGGAAAACAGAGCCTGTTTCTACAGTGAAGGAAAAAGAAGATACAGTCTTATAAGCCCTTGGCAGTGAAAGGAATCTCCCCCAGCACTTATTTTAAGAGGGAGGGTCTGTTATTGTACAACTGGTTAGAGCTAGAGAAGTCAGTGGCATCCTGCAGGAGCCCATTTCTGCAACAAACTGAAGAATCGTATTTTAATCAGAAGCCAGTCACGGCTTCTACTTTAATTTGATGCACTTGAAGGTACTTATAGTTCTGGGAACTAAATTCAGCTTGTTAAACAAACGCTTTTTCTGCACATTTTTTCTGTAACATGTGATACGACTTCTTAGTACAAAAGTATTGGGAAGGAACCAGATTAAGTTGATACTCAGGATGGCTGGGTTGGTGAAATCTGTTGGGAATAGTTTTCAAAAGCACCTGGAGACCAGATTTCAGAAGGTACCTTTGTAACTAAAGATGCAGGTAGACATCCAAGAGGGCTTCCAGCTGGATCTATTTGCCATACCTACCAGAGTATTTGAAAAAGAATCCCATTAGGAACTCTGCTGTATTTTTAGGCAACTAAATGCCTCTAACTATTCCATGTTATATGACTTAGAATCTACATTTCATTTTTAAAAGATGGTGCAAGTGACTCAGAAACATAAAGCTACAGTTGCACCAGTCGTTGCAGGAATACATGTTCCCACTCCCTGTGCTGCCGTGGCCACCAGCTGAGCGGGGCTGCCGACGTCCCCGGTGTGCTTTTTGGAGTTGTACTTCAGGCTGTCGAGCTTTATGCCTGGATTCAAAGAAGGGAGACTGAGTATTTATGACTGCTCCTCCTTCTGTTTGTGTATTTCAAACAAGCACCCACAAATGAATACTAGGGAAGATATTTAATTGGGAAGCTTACAGGCTATGCATGCATAATATTAATGCACAGCAAATGCTAATGCTGTATATTTAATATATCTAACCAGAAAAGCACCTGCCATCAGGCACAGAAATCTCATCATTATTTCAAAGTACTATTTCTGAACGTTCACTGATTGCAGTTGGTATTCTGTTGGTTATTCAGCTTTCCACTTCCTTTTTTTGTACCTGGAACTAACATTTTAACTTGAATCCCTCTGAACAGTAAGCTGTGCCTTCCTTTCCTCAAAAGATCACTACAAATCTAACTAATGTAGTGTAGAATACGTCTTGTGATGCATGGATATTTTTGCATTTCCCAGGGCATGATTCTAATAACAAAATATATCTATATGATTATATCTGAGCTTGAAATAAGGATTTACCCACCACTGCAAGGATACAGAGTCCGTCCGGAGGGGATTTGGTGTTCCCGCAACCATCCAGGGAGCACACACTAACGCTCACACCCAGGCCAGACGCGTGTACGTAATTCTACAGAAATCTGCTTTGTTCACAAGTGTTCTTCTGTTGTAGTTATTATCTCCCATGAAAATGTTCTTTCTGTGGCCCTCAACATTTTCAGAATAAAGAATCCAAAATTAGTTGCAAGACCTGTAAATCAACAAACTGGATGTATAAATTTAGCCTATATAATATCCAGCCAAAATCCCACAAACTGCTCTGAACTTTTTTTTTTTTCTTTCTTTTTGCCAGCTATCTTTTGCAAAGCTGCCATCTTCTGCTTTCTTGCAAATTCATGGTTTTCAGGGGGTTCTTGTTTCTGCTGCCTTCTCAGATTACAATTTCTTTTGTGTTAATTAAGCAGAAAAATTGAAAGAATGTCGCTGACTCTACAAAGAACACAAAACAGGCTTGCTTGAAAAGCTAAAAATAGATTGTTCTGTTCGGAAGACAGACGACTCAGTCTTCAAACTATTTGTACAATGCGAATTAATTGCAGATGGCCAATTCATTTATTTAGACCTCTGTGACAGAAACGAAAGTGCTATTGCGACTGATTATGTGCATAAAGCTCCCTTCAGGTAGTTGGGTCTAGTCAAAAACGGAGGTAGCATGTTGTTATTTTCTGGAAGTCAATTTGTCAAAAAGTTTTCTGATCTGGTTCTCTCTCTCCAGTCTCCCGGCCTCTCTCCCAACAGCTTGGATTTAAGACGTGAGACTGATGTGCACAAACTAAAAGTTACAATGGCCTCCTCACATTTACTTCTAGCATTCACAGTATATGTTGTAAATCACTTACGTTCCTGTGATTAAAATTACATTTTATCATTATGTAAATGTTGTAACAAAACCCACCCAGATTATTTAACTTATTTGAAATTAATGCTGTATATCTTTTTTATACCTCAGTATTTGTTTTAAATAGTATTTTAGTTTTTCCTTTTTAGTCTATCTCCTTAAAAGCAAAAGAAAGTTTAATTTAAAAAAAATAATGTTATTGATTTAATGGCAGAGAATTCAGGAAAATCTAAATGGAAGCTGATATTCCATCCTGGCTTTTATTGTTAGATAAATGGGAGGTTTCCAAAAATACCATCTATTAGACTAGAGTCTATAAACTGTAGCTGTGAAATAAAAATATCGTTGAACTAGATAAATTGTTTGGGATACAGAATGATCTGTACTAGAACTTTACAGCAGAACAGCATGAGGCCTCCTTTGTGCTAGAAAACTAGGAACGTTGTCATTTGGGAGTCTAAATAATGCCAAGAAAAAGAAACTAAATATCAGAGTCCCTTTTCTCCAACTGCAGTGTCTCCCCTTTGCAATTTTACTACTTTACAGTCTCTAAATCTTTGTTTGCAGTCTTGCTGACTTGAAAAATGTGCAAAAGTTGATCCACACAGGATCTGAGCTAACAGGGCTGTAAGAAAACCTCCCAAGAAGTTTCAGGTGCTATGATATCTGGCATGATGATAATATCACAGATACTACGATTTTCTGTTACTTTTTCAAAATAACATAATGTTACTGTCTGCGTTTCAAAGGATTTATATTACAACTTAAAAGTCTTTAAATCAAGACTGGTGTTTTTTAAAGGCATTAAGTCTTATAAGCCAAAAATACAGCTTGATGCAGAAATGAATTAAATTTTCTTCCCAGACAAATGATCATAACCTATTAAAATTAAAATACCAGCCCTCTCCACTGTTCAGGCTCCTTCTGAAACACTTCTGAAGAAGTTACTTAAGCTTATTGGTTATCACAGATTTAAAAGGGGGCAGACATCACCCTCTACCCTATATTTTAAGCTTTAGTCTTTTGCTGCAACTTCGTCCAAACTCCCACCAAGGTCAGGGGAAACAATTTGTTTTCAAGCAATACAAAACAGGCTACGCAGTTAGGCTACAGCATCGTCCTTCTCTTTTTATGGACTATAAAAAAAGTTTAAATAGAGCTACAAGTTTCCTAACAAGAAACAAATCCTTTCCCAAGAAAAGAAACTTTGTAGGATGCCTCTTAAAGATGACCCCTGTCCTGCATGCTTCAAAATGTTTTCATATTTTTCCTGGAAGTACAGGTGATACCAAGGTGGAGCACAGGACAAGAAAGCTGCTGAATAACAAAGGTCACCTGCATTCAACTACATCTATAGAAGAAGGCTGCGATATCCCATCAGTTCAACCCAGGCAGAGTTTTACGGAGGCTAAGGGGATGGGGAGAGGGACACGGCAACATTGCTATACGTGACCCACTCCCGCTCCTATAATGAAGTTATATGAGCCCCCACTTAATATTGGTGGAAAACTGAAATTCTTTCATCACACATCTAGAGGAGGAATCTGCTGTTCTTCAAGACATCTAGTAAGGAAAATGCTATTGGGGAAACACCATCAGGCAGCAGCCAGCATACACCAACCAACCGCAGCCTAATGACGAGACGCTTGAAAAGGAAGAGCAACAAAGCTGATTTTTTTTTATTTTCCACTGTGGATTTCTTTTTTTTATTTATACTCTGTGGTGGGGCAGACTCCATAGGGATCATGTCCTTACACAGGCACATCTACCTCCTCTCAAAAGACAAACATCTTTGTTTACTTAAACTATTTTTGTTAGACCTAGTTTTTACTGGTTCGAAAGAGTTTTCCCTTACTTGTAAAGTAAACACCAACACCTTGGACAGAAGCACCACCTTTGAGTGCCCACAGAGTGTCTTGAAGGTGACATATATATATATATACACACACATATATATATATGTTCACTGCTTGCTGAGGTGAATCATGTCAGCCAAGGTCTTTCTAATAAATAAAATGCTTTCAGAGCATTATCTATTAGAGGACAGGAGTGGAAAATTTTTGCAACAGAATGAGAGCAGGGTCTGGGCCGGTGATATAAACTAGTACATGTATCAAACGTCAGGGCTGCAAAAGAGGAGGGTTGGACCCAAATAGTGCAGCCAAGGGCTGGCTCTCCTCTCAGTGCTTTCTAACCCTGGTAGGATTTGCAAAACCTCCAGCATACAGACGCAGTACCCCATGCAGAGCTGGAAGAGCATTTTTTACAGACACTGCTAGAGCCTGACATAACACAAATAACCACAGCACCGGCCCGTAGGGTGATTTCACTTTGGGTGCACGTGCTCCATTGGAGACCAGGCTAAGAGGGTTGAAAGTTCAAGACAATGCACAAAATGTGGGAAAAGGCATGTGGAACATCCCCCACCAACACAGAAACTGTCTGCCATGCAACTAAACACCCAAGAGATGAACAACTCTGTCCCTACTCTGGTAAGATAAGAGCAAAAAAGCTAGGAAAGTAAATTAATCGTTGGAATTATATTCTATAGGTTATTATGTGAACACGCTTCTCTGATTGCAAATGCTGTTACGCATTTGTAATGAGAAGAAGAGTGGTTAAGTGTCTGTAATTTATTAATTTCTTGCCAGGACACCACAAGAAGTTACAGCTTGCCTGTAAACCGACAGCTCAAAAGAAGGCACAGCGAGCCACTTTTCAACAGTGACGCCTTCGTTATAAAATCAAAAAGTTTTTTGTTGTTGTTGAAGTAGCCTTTAATGGGTAAAGATGAAAATTCAGTGTCTGTGTTGTCATTCCGATGCTCCGGAGCAGGGGGAGGGAAGAAGAAAGAGCAAGACGGCAAGACAGAGAGTACTTAAATAGTGCTTTAGCTTTTTTTTTCCAAATTTGTAAGATTTTGAGCTAGTGGGAACTTTAGTACACCTTCTCTCTAGCACTTTGACTGTATGTTCTTAAATAATTTTTAAACCCGGCAGAGCGCTAGAACTTAGCATCTTCACAGTTGACAGCACAAACAGGAGAACTGTCAGCCCAGCATTCCTTCTCTGATCAGATTTGTCCCTTCTCCGGTGCCCCACATTGGCTTATTGAAGCATCTCTGTGACTCCTGAAGGAGAATGAAGTCAGAGAGTTTACACAAGTACTTGCATATCTACAGCCCCTGTCCCAGCAGAAACTTGTCTCTCTCTCGATGTAATTAGAGCTCAAGGAATAGCCTGTCTTTTAAACCAAGTTGACAGAAATCCATTTCTGCTATTTAAAAAAAAAAAAAAAAAAAAGAAGAGAGAGAGAAAAACCTTCTTTTTACAGCAAGATTTCTCAAGTATTGAAAATCAAGATATCCCACTGTTATTCAGGGTGACTGAGGAGCTGCAGCATTCATGTTCTCAAAGGTCGCTGTCTTGTTTTTATTTCCCCATCAGGTTGCATGAAAGGAACACTTTCTTTCATTTTGTTGAAAATCCAAACCATCAAATAAATATCAACATGGTTAAACTAAAATAAATCCATCATCCTGTAAATTTTTAAATAAATCAATATACTGTTATGTTTTGAAATGGTATAAGACAAATTTCTCCCCCTCTATAATTCAAAACCAGCCTTAACCAATTACTTCAAACTTTTCCCCAGACGAGACACATCTCTTTTGGCTCAATGTTCCACATGAGAATTTTCAAGCCAAAAAAGAGTTTCTTCCACAGACAAAATTGGAAATGGGAGATTAAAATCACCCTAATGATAGGTACTGGGCGATGCCTTTCAACTATGGATCCATGCCCATATTTCTATAATTGTGACAATATTTTTCCAAGGAGAGTATCATGTTGTATGTAACACTGAAACTTCCTGGTCTCTACTGCTTCTCTGCTGCATGGTTACCGTCTTATTTTTATAAGCATTCCATTCTGGGGCTGGCCCTTCAGCTTTGGCAGAGCCAGGCAGCTTCTGCTTTAAAGCGGCTATTTTGCAACTAGCTGCTGCTTGCTGCATCTTTCTTTCCCAGCCAGCAAGTACCTGTAATGTTTTCCTCTCCAGCTACTGAGAAAATGGCACATTCTCACAGGTGCTGCCCCTAAAACAGGGCACGTGGTGGGAATAACCAGCAGCAACCTGGACCACGCAAGGAATTGCCAGGGTGGGTTTCACTTCTGGTTTCTTTTTGGAAAGGCTGCAAAATGGCTGGTTTTAAACAAGTTCATAAAAAAAAAAAAATTCTAGATTCACATCCTGCTCATGCTGGCACTTCTGTTGCTGGACTAGCCAGGCTTGCATCAAAGGAAAGTTTTCATTGCCACCCCAAATCAATGGATAAACACCAGGGGAGCCACAAACAGCACCACCAGGCACTTCTGAACACTTGCTGGCTCAAAAATAGTGGTCAGCAGGGCAACGGCAGCAAACTTGGCTTAATATTTTAAGCGAAGTAACTCCTGTATGATTTAACTTTACTTGGGCTGTTCTGTAGTGAGAATCTAGACCTTTACAAATAATAATTAATGTTCTATTTTTTCCTTAAAAGCAAACAAACAAAAAACCCCAATGAGTGGATTTAGAGCACCCAAAAAGCTAAGCAGTGCCTGGAGGGGAGGTCTGCCCATGCTGGGCTGCCAGGGCAGGAGCCTTTTTCATACAACTATTTGCCCACAGGACAAAGCAGCTACCTTGTCCTAGAGGCAGACATGGTGGTTTCCTTCCCATTTTCCTCAGCCTTTTAATTGCTGTAGGTAAGAGTCACACACACACACGCAGGTGAACACCAACCAAGAGAAAAATTTAACCATGGTCACGGTCCCAGAGGCACCTCAGCGTCCTGATACACCCAGGAGCCCTCAGCACATTTTTGGCTGATCCTTACTCCAGATCAGACATCTGCACCAAGGCAGTACATCATGGATTTTTAGCAGAAGTTACTCGCTGCTCTGGCAGGCAGTAATTAGATTACGAGAATTACAGAAATGACAGGCTGGTTGTCTACTCGCTGTATAGGCAGCCTGCAATGGCTTGGATAAGAGTAAAGCATTCAGATTAGTGTAGGGATGAGCTCAGTGTAAATCCAAATAATACGTATTAATAAATAATACCTCTGAACCGGCACATTTACTGCTGCAACACTCATCCTCTACTGGCTATCTTGCCAAACTACCAATGCAAAATGTCCTGTGTACGGGGCCCTCTGGTCATTTGCTTTTCTAGAGCATCTCAGCATCATGCCTTCCCTCGTGCCGTATCCCTGGTTCACACTTCCATTAGAAAATTTTAAATAGGTGGGAAAGCACTGGGAACCTGCCTGCGTAAGGGCTGCAAGCATACCTTGTAGCAGCGACCACAAGGACAGTGTTCCAGATACTGGCATACAAATGAACATAACAAGCATTCAGCTTTGCTTATAAAATTCCCATATTCAGCACTGCCACAACACATAGCTTTAAAAATTAGAGCAGGGTTTTCCCATATATGGGAAAGCTGACCTGCCGCTGTTGTACCAGCGTTGGCCCGCTCCCCGGGCAGCGTGGAGAAGAGGAGCCGGAGCCTTACAAACCCTGCCTGCCGCGCTCAGTAGGAAGTATGGGTGCTCCCTTGAGTGGTCTGGGGTGACACTGCTTTGCAAGAAGTCTATAGCCGCATTATTTCTGTACTGGAGTTCACTTGCCAGCTTGACCGAGCCCACAACAATAAAGCTAGTACATTTTTCCGATCCTTCTATTTGAAGTTGCATTTGTACATGACTACTTCTGTGCCTACAGCAGGGCTGAAACTGAAGTCTAAGCATCTACATCCTCCTCTGGGCTTTGAGCTTTACTCCCTTCGGAGGCTCCCTGGGGCCTGTCGGGCTTGGGAGCTCCACTCGAGACCCCTGCATCAGGTCGAGGGACCCTGTTGGGCCAAGTTTTAGTGCTCACGCGTGATGCATGAAAGCCAGAGAGTGGCTGTGTGTAGGATGAGCACTAACAGACGCCTCCCTCGGGCTGCGTGAAAGCGTTTGAGCAAGCACGTTGCTGCAGACCTCGTGGCTGCGGAGCCCCCAACGGAGGGCCAACGACCATGCGCAGGGGCTCCCTCTGAACCTCTGGCAGCAGCTGTCAGTGTTTTTTGGGAATATTCCATTGTTTTGAATGTATAGAAAGTGCAGAGAAACCAGTGCCAGTGACCGCGGCGGAGCAGCCAGGGCCACTGCCGGCAGCTGGACAGTTTTCACTGGGAACAGTTTCTTCCCCAGGCTTGGTAACGCACGTTGCATTTAGTACTTTTGACTTAATCGAACAGCCTATCTGCTCACAAAATTGTAACTCTGGGTAACTGTATGAGCAGCAGCGTGTATTTATAAACTCCTTACAAAAAAGGCAGGATGAGCAGGGCTGGGACTATCCAGCTGCAGCTCTGGTTATGCCAGACAGCTGCTCTGTCAAAAGTGCTGGGAGAAACCTGGTTTCTTTGCAGGGGATGCCCTTTGATACTCGGCAGGAGTCTGTTTTGGCAGCTATATGCTGCCTACGGGAGAGATCTTTGAGGTGATTTTTTAAGATACCAGTGGTATGCGCTGGATACCTGGCTACGTACTTCTGACTGTGAGGGATTTGCAGGGGAGGCGGGGGGGGGGGGGGGGGGAGGGAGGAATCTGGGTAAGCACTATTAATCACTACATAATCATGACTACATTTTTTTTTTCCCCACAGTTTTTGAAGTCAAGTAAATCAATCACACATGACTTTTGAGCTTCCCGACACACATTTTATATTCTGCAGGTTTCAGACCTGCAGCAGGGGAGCTGGGGCTGGGGGCTGCCCTGCGGGAAGGAGACCCACCGGCAGCTCTCCATCGATCAAACGAGCTGTGTGGCAGGGGTTCGAGCTGCAGAGCTAGTGAACAAGAGTAAAGACTTCAACAATTAAAACTAGTATCTCAGTATAGTAACAGAACCGACACGACGGGACAGAAGAAATTAAAATTGTAGGTTGGTAATCTCTCGCAGTTTTACTATTAACATGGAAACAAACTATTTAGGTAACTGAAAGCCTTGCATCACTTTAGGAGATGTTAATTATATCAGTGGTTTTACTGTAATAAGTTTCTTTTTCCTTTCCAGTTTTCTAAAGCCGTAGGAATATTTCAAAGGGAATCCTTCCCAAATATGCAAACAGCAAGTCAATACTCTTGAGTTTTTTTGCCAAGCTTCCTTTTCCCTACATCTCTCACTCAAGAAAATTATTAAAAATACGTTCAAATAAATACAAAAGGACTAGAAGACTAGAGTTTAGCAGGTCCAGTATTGCCAAATAGTTACAGATAATCTAAATCATTGCTAAACTAGTCATGCATTTACTCATCCAGCGTGGCCTCCTGATGGTAACGCGCTCCCTTGTAATAAGAAGTAATTTAAATGTCTGCTCCTGCTATTGCACACAGGAAAGAGAAGTGCAGAGGTTGGGGAAGTGTGAGCAGATCTCCTGCGAGCCCCTGGCAGAGGCCATTCCAGCAAGCTCTGAGTCTTCTGGTTTGAGACACTCTTTGGTGGGTTTTACTATTTGAATTGTGTCAAGAATAAGTTGGGTTCCTGTTTTCTCACCAAAGACCCTCAGCATTTTCCTTGTTTTAATTAACTAACTTTCCCTGGAGAAAAAAATACTAAGGATCAATAACAAATGTCGTAATTAGTATCTCACTAATTGCATTCCTTCTAATTGCATTCCTTCTTTTATTTAGAAATGCCATGCTACAACCTCTCAGAATATTAGTTTTCCTTGTGCTCATTTTTTAGTATCTAGAAAAATGCTAAAAAAAAAATAAATCTATTTTCACCAAGATTTAGGAATTTTAATTTTTATTTTTAGAGTTAAAAATCAAATTATTTGGTATTACTTTCTCCCATCATTTAAGATTTCTAAATTTCTAATCACGGTTGCTGCTATCAAATTCCCTACTTTTCCTTTAAATATAGATGTTGCAATTGCATGTTTAATGCTATGGTTACAGTTCACATTTAGGACAAAGCTGACTCCTTAGCACTGAGCCAGTATAAATGTACAAAATAATCTTCAAATACACATAAAGCAGTTTCATGCATTTCCGTGCCTTTTAGTACTGAGTTTATAGTAACACTGACAAAATTATGTATACTAATCTGATAATCATGTAATACTATTTACATGAAAAATTGGACCAACTCTAAATTAATCTAAAAAACTGCATCAAAATTTGAAAAACATTAACTACACCCATCTTATTCATCTATGTATAAATTTGTAACTCTAATATGTGGAAGAAACATCCAATAAGTTAAATTAACAAATTTTATTTACGCCATCTTGAACTCAATGCATTAAATATAAGGAGAGGGGGGCAGGTTCCAAGTTAAAATGCAAGTATCAAAAAGACTGATTCTAAACTTCTCTCTCCCTTTATGTCCTTACTGTGGTAACATGCAATAGGAAAAGTTTTCCAGGAAAAATGGTAATTATCTTCTTTTCAGAGATTTTTTGCTTTGCAATTACTGTCTTAATTTTTTCTAATAAAATTTAATTCTTCTGTTAAGCTTCCGGGGAACAGTATTGAATTCCCTACCACGCTTCCAAAAATTCTATTTCTGTAAAAATCATTTTGAACAAACAAGGAATGCAAGACCTCAGCTGTGACTTGCCAGAGATATTCTACCTTTACATTGTCAAAAAATTACTAATATTTTACATGTTCTCAAATATCTCTAATATATTCTTTCTATAAAACAGTTTATCTGACATTCTAATAATATGTTATCCCTTTCAAACAAAATGGTAAGTCATTACTGCACTCTAGATCCTGATACTTACATATTTTTTATTGTTGTAGAGGGTAGTAGAAATACCCATGAGTGTTCAAGTACTTATTGTGTAAGTTTGCACTCTGTGTACAATATCCTCACCATCACAGCATTGGCAGGAGGGAGGTTAAATTTTATTACTTACAAGTAACAATCACAGGATTGATTTCTTTAAAGCTCAGGCAAATGAAAAAATACAATTGTGGAAATTTGTTGTCTAAAACAACATAATCCTAGGAGTTAATCTTAGCTAGCTGCTATCAATTACCAACACGAAGAGACAAGCCACCTGCATTCTCAAAGTTGGGAAAACATAACAAAACGTTAAAGCAGTTATAAACAGGAGCAAAATAACTCAAAAGGCAATGCTAACAATTTAACAACTAACAAGTTAGCAGAGCCATATGTAGAAATACAGGAGTTTCATATGCTATAGGTAGACACATTCATACTACAGTAGTGAGAAAATTCTTTCACTTTTTTTACTTTCACTCCTGTACCACCAATGCAATTTGGAATTAGACATATATAATTCAACGATCCATTAACACTCAAAACCAATAAATGACTAACCAATGCATCCCTACTTCTGAGAATCAAAATCTTTTTTAGCTACACTAGACAGTAAAACAATACACTTTTTAAATAACTCTTAAACCGCTTCACAAGATTTATCACCTCAGTTTAATTTCTTCGCAGACTCCCAAGGGATTAATTTCAACTACATTTGAGCTGTTTTCCCCTAGTTCTGACTTAATAAATGGAGGGCAACAAATATTAAGTATGTAAAAAGGTAACAATTTAAAAATGACAATTCCTGGAAAAAACACTTTTTAAGTGTTAAATTCCCTAAAGAATAGAAACGGGCAAGATGTGTTTCAGACATCTGACTATTAGTCAACAATTGTTAAAGTGATCCAATTATTAAATAGGCAAGAATTATTTATTTTACTTATATAAACTATCCTTCTTTGCTGGATCTGGAATAAATTAACACATCCACATGTTTCTTTGCTTACTATGCCAAGAAGAATGACTAATATTTTTCTATAATAATATTTTGATAAGAAAATGAATGTTCAGTTTAGATTCATAACAGGAGTTTCTGCATCATTTTTATGTGCTGAATCAAATATGAAATGATCAAATTAGAAGGATATGAACAACCTAATTTAAAAACAAAATAGCTTTGCTCAAATACAAAAGGATTTTTTTTAGCTACTCTATCAAATGAAAGCATATTTGTGTTTTCAAAAATATACTGGTTAAAGGATTTAGACAGGCTTCATATGAAGTATATTTAAACATCAAAACTAATTTAAAATGATCTGGAGAAACAAGCTGTGGAATGTCCAATCCTTTAAAAAAAAAAGTAATTAAATGCTCAGGGCTTAGCTTGCTAAATACAATTAAGGACATTCACCTCCTTTCTCACTTTGCCAGATAAAACGCCCTCCTCCTTCACCTCCAGCCATGGCAGAACCACTTGCAACCACCTTGGAGGCTAACACCAGACCTGAAAAAAAAAGGGGGGGGGGGGGGGGGGGGGAGGATCAACCTGCCTTTTAAAACCAGTGATTTCCAGATGCATCAGTAATGTCTCGATACAGAAACTCGCGTAATCTCATTTATCGTGTTTGTTTTTCGTGGTTATTAGCCGAGGAGCACACAAACAGACGGGTTCCATGGGCAGGTCAGGTTATCCTGCGCAGCTCTGCTCAGGGCGCAGGGGAGGCTGTGCCAGTCCAGGCTGCCAACCCTGCCTGGACATTTCCTCCACCCAAAGCCAGTAAAGATAGCTAACCAGAGAGGAGACGTTACAAAATGCACCCATGAAACACTCAGTGCCTTTAACCTGGGTGATAAAAAGCCAGGTAGAAAGTTTTAGCTACTTAGTTTAAAAAAAAAAAAAAATCAGATTAAAATTGTAATTGCCTCTAAGCTACAGGACCCTTCTGTTTGTCCCTATCCTGTGGTGGGGCAGCTTCAGAAACGAGGTCTGACTGTCTGTCACCAACAATTTTTTCTGCCTCAGTTATCTAGTCCAGTCAAAACAAGCCAAGTTTAAAGCCAGAGCTGCAAAAAAATCTCTAAAGAGCTTTCTGCAAGCCCTCCTAAGCATCTCCTCTGCACCCCTGCCCATCCCACCCCCAGCAGCCTCTCCTCCTCCCTGACCCCTGCCCAGCCCTGCCTGGAGCCCTCATCATCTTCAGCCCCACTAAAAGAAGGGACCAGCCAACCCTTTGCTCCACAGAACAAGCTACTCAAGGTCTCTCCATCCTTTCCTATCGCACAGTTTGCTGCTCCCTCCCTTTGCCATCCCGCGGTCCCCTGGAGAAAAGCCTGCACCTTCTTATCTGCAGGGAGCCCCGGTGCTCCCCGACACCCCGGGGCTGGCCGCTGACCCTGAGCCGCAGCTCTGCACATCTGCAGAAGGTTTGTCATCCGTCTGCCCGGTGGGTTTGCTGCTGCCAGGGCTGAGGGGCCGGAGCAGGACGACAAGACTGAAGTCTGCACTCCTAGAAGCACCATGAGGGTCTTAAAAACCAAAGCAAGACCACCACCATAAAAAAAAAAAAAAAAAAAGAAGAAAAAAAATCACCAAAAAAACACACTGAAAAGGTGAAAACGAAGAAAAAAAAAAAAGTCCAAAACAACCCCCAGGGACCTTCTAACTGGTCTGTCCCAGGGCTATGCAAGAGGCTCAGCAAAAGAGGAGTTTGTCCCCCATCGCTGGCACAAAGTTTCAGCAAACAAACAAAAGAAAAATCCATAAAAACATCAGAAAGTAACCAAAGCTCATCCTCTGCAGTGTGCAGGGTGCTGCTTTAATGTTTTCAATCTGCGGAGGGGTTTGCTTTGGGATTTCTTGCTGGAGAAGGAACAGGGAGCAGAGCAGAAGCAGCTCAGAAGGGAAAAGTTCCCAAGAGGGTTTCAGAAGTTACTGCACATTTATTTCACCAGATGCTATTTTTAACCCCGCTGTTACTATTTTTACCCATGTCAGTGTTTTCCATTTGCTGAACTCTGTCCCCATGCAGGCAGGGCTCCGTTCCTCCCCATCACCCACCGCTCCCCCATCCCACCCCGGCTCCCATCCACCGCAGCCCCCTGGCCCCCCGCCGTGGCCCCCGCTCCTGCACCCACAGCCCGCTCGCTGCCCCCGCTTCTCCCTCCAGTGCTTGCATTTCATTTCAGGCTGAGCTTTTGGATGTCTTTAAAGAGCATCAGAAAAGCCTGTACTGCCCTCCTCCTGCCCCTCCTTTGTACGGAGATATATAGCTGTAGATACAGATATATACATAAAAGTTGCATGCAGTGCAAAGTCCAGATCACCCTGCAAATCTCCTGCTTCAACTTCATTCCTCTCCAAACACATTCCTGCCAAGGGGGAGGGGAAAAAAAAAAGGCAAAAAGAAAAAGCAAACAAACGCCACTGTTGCTAAGTTTTGCACTTTATACCCTTTTATATTTACAATCCTCTCTTGGCTAAAAATAGCAACACATGATCCATTTATAACTGGCCGGACATGCCCCGAAGCCGCTGGCGGGGCCCTGGCTGATGAAAGGAGCTCTTTGCGTTCCTTCTACCTGAGCTCATCTCCCGCTTAAAGGGCTCAGACAGCTCTGCTTCCACAAAGCACACATTGAAATGACGGCTGCTTCCAGGGGAGATCAGGATAAGGGATGGGAAGAAGAAAAAAAAAGAAAAAAGAAAAAAAAGACAGTCACCCATGCAGGCTGCCCCATGCCCTTCTTGGCATGCTTGAAAAATGTACAATTAGGGAGGCGGCAGGGAAAGCAGAGGTGGTCAGGGACTGGCAGGCAGCCCCAGCGCAGGGCAGGACCTCGCCTGGCATACAGCAAAGGGGGGGCTCCAGAGGCTGCTCCAGCTTGGCTCCGTATGGGATCAACACGTTAATCCACTCCAGGAGAGCGGTGGGAGCGACTGCAGACCTGGACCCAGGGGCAGGTCTGAAGGTTGCTCTGGAAATGGCTTTAGAGTTGCACTCGGGAGGTGGGCGCTGGAAATGAATCTAGACTTGGCTTTAGAGGTGGCTCTAGAAATGATGCTGGAAACGGCTCCTGGTTTGACTCCAGACAGCTCTAGACGTGGTTCCTGCGTTTGGGGGTGGAGAGGGGCTGGAGCCAGCTCAAGGGCGATGCTAGACTCAGCTCTAGGAGTACCAAGTACAAGTGGCACCACAACTGGCAAAGACATAAATACACAGTGTTATCTGCAATAATTATTCATGCAGGAGATTTTAACAATGTGAGATTTATTCCTTCAGTGTTACTAATGCCTTCTGAATCCAATGTGAAAAATTTCCATTAGCACCTGTGCAGGACTCACAAACTGCATGTGCAGCAGAAAAAGCTGCAGGACTAAAACGAAGTCCCAAGGGTGAGGCGCAGCGCCCAGTTCAGTGGAAGCCACACCTTCCCGCTTAGGGAAACCAGGTGCCACACTAATGCCACCTCCCATCTAACACCGACACGCTTTGGTGTTTTAAAATTTCCTCTGTTGGAAACACAGGTTTCCTTGCCTTACTCTCTCGTTACCGAAACAAAGAATCCTGGTTCAGAGGCAGGATGACAACTTACGCATCACCGAGCAGCGGCAACAAAAGCCACCACCACCAGCAAACAACAGTATTTTGGTGCAGTTTATCACAAATGCACAAATCTCAGCCACTTAAAAATAAGGGGTCAAACCCTCCCAAAGTTATGAGACTTCAAAGGAAAATATACCTTCCAGTTATGAGTCTTTGGGGTACACTTGAGACGTTTCTCAGTACTGTTAAGAGCGAGAAAATGTGGTTTGTTTGGACTGACAGCAGAAGTTCAGTGCCAGTGCTCCACAGATTGTAGCTCTGAGGAAAAAAGTAATAACCACGGTGGGACCCAGAGAAAAAATGATTCTAACAGCTGGCAACACGATTACCTACATTTATTCCTCCTAATAGCCCCGTTTCAGTTGCTTTTCTGATATTCTTGATTTTGGCTTCTCAGTGGGAAATCACATCACCTCATACCTTGTCTGCACAAGAGTTTTTAGGCTGTATTTTTCCCTCCGTAGTTCTACCACGTATACACTCACATCGCTTTGTTTATACAGGAACAAAAAGAGTCTATGTGTGCTGGTGTCTTTCCAAAATTTCACCTATCACCAAAACAGACGTGCAGCAAGCTGGTCAGGCTTTTCTTGGAGCTGTGTTCATTGTATGCATTATAAATTTTTTTTTGTAATATACAGATTCCTACCAATTTCCACTAGCTTTTAGATGCCTGCTACAGGTAGCGGTTCACACTAACCACCTCCCATGATCTGACATTAGCAATCAAGTGCCATGTTCCGGCTGCTTTCAGAAAGGCTAGAAACAAAAATCACTGAAAACCATAATCCTGAAAGTCATTAACATGAGAAGGCAGTGGTAGTTCTGCAAATGCCTTTCTGGGAGGAGATGCTTTAAGCAGGGGAATGGAAACTGCTGCCACATTGCTATCAGTGTTGTAACTGTCTCTGTGGTTGCAAGAGATCCAGATTATCCTTTCTTTCAGTCTTCACCGAGCTGTTGCGGAATGACAGTCAAGCACGCATTCAGAAGACACAGGAAGATGTGAGCATCCCTGGACAAATCTGCCATGAGAAACCTGTCCTGTTGTGGTTGCTGCGCAAAATATTTTCCTGAGCAAGAGAGTTCAGCCCAAGGGCTGGCAGTACTTTCTAACCAGGCAGAGAGTGGAAATCTCTGCAAAAGGCCTGAATTTGCCATGGAAGCGCTGTGCCCCCGGGTTTCAAAAGCAGAAGCAAGACAGAGACAAAAAAATACAACTTCATCCAAGCTATGAATAAATGCTTGCACAGTAACGTTACAGAAATTGATATTATTATTAAGGCGAAGTATAGCTCGAGGAACTTTTTTGTTTTTCCAACTGAGTTGCAAATAATAACCCATTGCAGATGTAAAAACCGTAGCCAGAGGACAGTGGCAGCCATACCTCAGAGCTGGGCAGGCACGGCCCCAGCTTCCCTGGGCATGCTGGCTGGCTGTTCGGGAGAGGCTTGTCCTGTGCACCCAGAGATCCAGGTTTTTGACCAAAAGGACCCAGCTGGGTTGGGCAGCTACAAAATGCAACAAGTTTTCCAGTACTGACATATTTCTTGTGAAAGCATCTCTAAAGGATTATTTTGCTGAGGAGCACTCTGAGCCCATAGGTCCTTATCCCACCTGGTGCAGGCTCCGGGATTACAGCCTCCCTGGTACCCCTGCCCTACATGCTTTTGCAAAACCAGCTGCCTACCTCGTCTTCTCCAGCCAGGAGCTCCTCTCCCTCCCAGCCCACTCCTCGGGCTGAGCCCTGAGTAAGTCTCCATTTTCAACTGCTTTCCAGCCACACAAGCTTGCAAACCCCCTCAGTCCTCTTCTCTGCTCCTTCACTTCCCTGGCTCCTTCCCATTTTCACCCTCTTCCTTTCTTAACCCGAAACCCACCCTCAGTCCTTGCAGCTTTGGCCCCCTCTTCTGTCAGCAAAAACAAACTCCTTGGTCATGCTCCCTTTGGAGGTTTGCCAAGTAGTCATTAAGTGGAAATGCCACTTCCCCCGCCCCTTTCCCCCCTCCACCTCCTTTTTGGATGGGGAAGGTAGAGCAGGTGCAAAGAGAACAAAAAGAACAAAGAGAACAATGCAAATTGTTCCTGCAATACTGCAATACAGGGCATGATGTTTGTTGGTGTCCCCTGCAGCAGAACTGCGTGGGCTCCAACACAGGTGTCATGGCCATTTCTGGTGCCAACAGTGCCTGGCTTGGAGTTCGCTATATTAAAGAGTAGTGTTGTAGAGATCTCCTCACTTAACGTCTTGCAAATATCCAGCTCCAGCCTGGCAGAAGCAAAGGGGAAGAGAAAAGGCAGCATGTGTATCTCTTATGAAAATACACTCCAGTTCTTAATAACATGCATTCACCCTGGAAGATGCTCTTGGCGACCGTTCCTGCCCTGAAGCACTTCCATGTTTCTGCCAAAGCTCCGGACTGCGGAGTGCCCCTTTAGATTTGCTATTGCTGCTTCCAAATGTCACAGTCCAGCGTCCCCTGCTAAGACGTGGCCGGGCACCTCACCTTCAGAAAAAGACTAGAAATCCAGCATCTCTAGCTGTGGTCATGTAGGATTACAGGGCAGGATTAGGGATTCAAGGTATACGAAACCGTGACCGCAGTGGTGCATTGAACTGCATGTCAGAACTCAAGTGGCAGGGAGAACAACCCCAGAGCTGTGCAGGGTACAGAGACAAACAGGCAGGCTAGTCCCCATGAACCAAACTGGGTGTGATAGCAGCTTTGTATGAGGCCATATTTATTCTGGGATAATTCCTTCTGGAATGGAGTCATCTTGCTCCTTAAATGGATTAGAATGTAATAAAACAGAAATAAAGTTGTATATGTGGATAAATCCTCTATACTGAAAAAATAAATTATGCTGCGGAAAGAGAGACAATTAAGAGACAACAACTTTCCCATGAATACAAAGCTCGCCATCTTTTATGCCTGCCTACAGACATGTAACATGCAGTATTCCACACATTGCCCTTGTGCTTTGGTCCAGAAAACCTAAGGAGTCTGCTGGGTATCTCACCTGGGGAGGGGGGAAATCCACCTGTAATAATTAGGAGGATCTTCCCCCAGCCTATACCAGGGAGCACCAAGGTAGCTGTAATAGGGACTGAATCAAGTAACTCAACTCTTCACAGCACTGCTCCAGAGTGGTAAAACTTCCAGTGAAAGAAAAGCAGTCGTTTTTCCTTCATGCAAATCAAAACCAGCCCGAGGTTGCCTAATGAAGGAGTTGTGTGAAACTCCACGTGTGTAGCGGAAAGCACCGCTTGGGTCAAAGGCTTTAAAACTTCCTTAAGTGGCCAAAAAAAGCCCAAGTGATCCTAGCCTACCGGATCTCCAGATGGCCATTAACCTTTATATTCGTTTATTTTAAAGATGTGTCACAATTTTAGTTTTCTCATAAGTCAAACAATTGAATGATTTCTAAATTCTCTTCCTTCTGACCTCTTATTTTCTTCCTGCTTTATTCTAGAAATACTCATTCAAGACTCAAATATTAAGAGTGGGTATGGCCCAAATGTTGCAATTCTTCATTCCACAGATTGCTATCACTATTGCAATTGCTATTCCCTCTGGATCTGGAGAAATCCACACAAAAGGACACTATAAAAGCCACATTTGAATAGTATATGCAAGGAATATAAAATAGAGACTTTGAAGTATCTTTACAAAAATAATCCTTAAGAATTAGGAAGAAAGGGCATTATTTTTACAAGGGGAGTGTTATAATTGATGCCTTCTGCTCTCAGCCATGCCTCAAAAGTTCGTTTTGTGGATCCACGTAATTATTAGGTGCTACGATTGCATTACCCCTGTGGAATCATTCTCTCGGGCTAAATTCGCTTCTCCAGACACACCAGTATCACTCAGAGAGTCTGCTTTTGAAAAAAGATGACTTGACCTGCTTTGATCATACACGCTGGGAGACAAGAGGTGGAGAGCTTAACGGAAGGGAATCGTAGAGAATGGAGGAAATCACACAGCCAGCTTTGTCAGACAGTTAAAATAGATGCTGCAATTTTGGAAGCGACTGTGGCTTTATTGCTCAGAAGTTGAAGAGCAGTCTTGCAACCTGGGCTCCCTCCAGCAGCTGCCAAGCAGAGCTGGAATTATGCTGGTAAAACCACAGTCCAGCAAGCCCAGGGGCTACAGGCTCCCTTACACAACCGTAATGATGCCAGTATTTTTAGGATGGTGTAACACCTCTAGCAGACCACAGCTGCTTTATACTGTTAGACAGTTTACACTATTACAAATAGTGTACTGGTCCACAGCCTACCAGACATGGTTATCCCAGTATCAAATGAATACCACGTCTAAATCCAGACAAATTCTTCCTTAATGAGTCACACCAGAGAAGATTCTGCTCCGTTTATCTCCACAGCCTAAACTAAGAAAGGGCTAAGGGACCTGAAGAACAGTTTATAAAGCTATGCACTGGGCTCTGCTGGCACTGAGCATCCCAAACTACAAACTGGCATCCTGCATGACCTGGCCCATCACTGACCTGAAAGCTCCTCTGCCCAGGACTCCTTCTCCCATCACTTCCAACCAAACTGGTCCTGACAACACCTTCCTTACCACAAAGCAATTAAAAAAGAAACTCTAAAACCGGCACACTTCCCTTCATGCTATTATTAATTTAAGCAGTCTCACAGATTTGTGTGGGCACTCAAAATTACACCAAAATATTTATATGCCCTTACTGGGCTGCACATGCTAAAAAATCAAGCCCCAGCAAATAAACCCCCAGTGTCCTGTGGGAGAGACACTGTCAGACCTTTAAAGTGTTGCAGCACTTGAGGGCGCTGCTGCAATAAATTTAACTCACCCTAAACACCTCTACTTAGTCTTATTATGAATTCAAGTCTTCTGTTAAAATATCAGTGACCCGTGTTGACACTTACTTATACTATTGATGTTACACAGTGGCCCTACTATTTTGGTAAACAATGAGCAGAAGTTAGGACTAACATTTACCATTCAAGGTTAGCACCTAGTTATCCTTTCAAATATTCGCACAAAGTGATAAAGTGGAAGGAAGACAAGAAAACACTTTAACTGAGAAATTTATTTTTCAGTATAATTTATTTGCTCTGGGTGGAATGAGAAGGTGTGAGAAATCACATCTGTTCATGGAGCTAAAAAAAAATAATAATTGGGGATGAAGATGCAAACACCACTTTCTCTTAAGGGAGATACACGAGTTGCTGTAGTCCTTTATGGGCAGACTGATTACACTGTTTTGCTCCATCTTCCCTGGCCTTTGATAGCATCCTCCCTGCAAAGGCTTCTTGGCCCTCACAAATATACGTACATCCCTCCTCCACCTTCCACCTGCTACATCCTCCGCTGCATCCTTCCTACCTTCCTTCTCGCAGGAGCCAGGTCCTGCAGGATGCTGACGTGCAGTTCGGGATGGTCAGTGCCAGATCCAAGATCCACCCATATCAGTGATCGCTGTCTTCAGGTTCTACCCCAAGTGCACATCCAGTGTGCACACCTACCTCCAGTGGTGGGTCGTGGACACCTACATTCTCCATGGGTTATGGTAATGTTTCAGTTTTTTCTGAATTAATGTAACTAGTCCCCCAATTTTTTCCTGCTCCAATGTGAAACAGGCTGGAGGAAAAAACATCTTTTGACTGCAGTTACAACTTGCCAGCCTCAGAAAACTCTCTGTTCAGAAGTTCTGCTAGTGCAAGGCTGCATTTGATAACATCCTTTTTTTAATCACAGGACTTCTGCATTTCGTTCTCTTTCTCAATTTTGAGCAGCATGCTCAATATTTTTCATTGTAGTAGTTTATTGATTACATGATTGTCTCAAAAATAAATATATATATTGAGGGGGAGAAAACTGATAGTTTTACATTTGAACTTCCGATTAATACTGACTGCTTAACAGAGAAAGAGTAGAGGGAAACCGTGAAGACTGAAGAGCTTTCACAACTTTTTTTTTTTTTAGTATTCCTGCAGCACTGTACTTCCCCATCATTTTATTCAACAGTTGTCTGTGTCCTTAAGAATTTAATATTAAAAACCATCCTTGTCAGTGTTTCAAAAAACGCCTGACCGTAATTTTGAGAAAGCAGAAATATCATAAAGTAGGTGTGCTTGACAACGTGTCCTAAAGTATACAGACTGTTTTGCCAAAAATGAGAGACAACTACACCATCAGTCCTATAAAAATACATTAGCATAAGGACTACTGCTTATACGTCAAAAATCATCTGCAAGTGTATAAAGGCAGGGACAAAGTTCATAAAGGAAAGAAATCAAAGAAGGATGCCCTAAAATCCACATTTGTCAAGAAAAGATAAGAAAACAATAGAGCACGAAGTAACTCAGTGCTTCATCTGCAAATGAATGACTCCTTCTATAGCGTTCTGTGATTAGCTAAGCTTTAAAAATAAGTAATAACAAACAGCGCATGTCCAATTTTAACAGTTCTTCCAGTTGTGACATGATATTGATCTCCATGTTTATAGCTGGAAACCAGAGGAGCACATTTTACCCTTGAGTTTTGGCTTGCTGAAGCCCTAGAGAAGGCTCAACGTGACTTGAGACAGCGGGCAGACCGACAGCCGAGCTGCTCCCTGGGATCAGTTACCTACCAAGAGATCTCCATTTGGCAGGACTGAAAATCTTTCAATCTTGTATCTTTTCCTGCCAAACCAGCATAGCTGGAATCTTCTGTTAACAGCCAGCGCAGTAATTTGCTGAGCTTCAGACTTAGTATTTTACCAAAGCATATGAAAACCTCATACATCTGCTAAGGTCAAACCTTCTAGGAACAATTCCAATAAGATGCTTCATGTTTCCTGCTCCATGCAAAAAAAAACCCAAAAACCCAAAAAACCAAAAAAAACCCTCACCTATAATTGACCTTGACAGATATTGAGAACATTTGGCACCTATTAAAACCCCTTTAAGATGAGACCCTCTGAGCTATAAAGAGAAATGTAAACGTGAACTTTATACCACACTACCATGGTAGGTTCAGTCAGTTATTTTCCATTGAAAAGTTATCTTAAAATATGTCCATAACTAACTTTTTAAATGTTTATTGAGCAAGTAGGAGCCTTCTGTTTCATCCTATGCATCTGCTTTTTACAGAAAAGCTATTAAAAGAAATACCTGACAAAGCAATCTGCATAGCATTGTCATTGTCCATCTGTCTGGTCCACAGATATGCACAGGGGACAGTTGGAGAAATTCAGAAATCCACTTAATTAACTTTTGCACTGAGAATTATTCCTACTTATGACTTACAAGATCATTAGAACCCCTACCAGACCATATCTAGGAAGCAGAGACAAAGCCAGGAACTATTAACAGCGAGAAGCTCTGTCTTGGTTGACACAAGGGCTGTTGTCATTAGAGCCACAACCCACTGAAGTGTCAACAAACAAATCTTTAATCAAAGGACAGGAGGAGAAAATATATTGGAGGTCTTAGAGGTCCAAAAACACCACTCCCACTTGAGAAATGGGAAGGTCCAGCTTGGAAATAGGGCCAGCCAGCATTTGGCTCTCCCTTATTAAGTGTTTGGCTGTCACTTGAGTTAGCCCAAGGAAAAGCCCTCTTTCCCCAACACTATCCTCACCGGCATGATCAGCTCCTGCATGTGAGGGTCCCTCCCAGAACTCACTGTGCTGAGACACTTTGTTTTCCATAAGTATCTGGGTCAGATGTGACATAATCTCTTTCTGGAGGGAATTTTGGGAAGCGCTGGAAAATGGCTGCTTCCCAAGTGACAGAAGCAGGATTTTCTTTATGCACAGTGGGATGCAGGTGGAGGGTAAAGCTAAAAAGTAAATAGAAATCTCATCTACTAATGCAACATGGACAAATTCCTAATGACCAAGACACGTACTCTTCTCGCAACATCTTCACAGGAGAGCTCAACTGAACCAAATCGCCCCCACAGATGTAAGAAATTCATGTGCTCCCAGCTCTGTTCCCATGGGGAGTTGGCAGGGATCCCTCCCACCCCACAGGCACAACTTTAGCACTTCAGCTACACAAAAATCTCACTTTCTCTCCTGACACACAATAGCTCCAACAGCATCTCACAGGCCTCCAGAGTGAAAGGATGAGCCATTTCTGTACTCCAACATAAAATGTGCTCGACTCCGAGTGCACAAACACAAAGAGCTATTCTTGCTCAGAATCAGGTCTTGCCCAGTGCCTTTTGCTGTCATTGCTCTTGAGCTGGAGCACTCTACCCTGTACCAGGCTATTCACCAAAACGGAGCGTGTGAATCACAAACTGGGCGATAGATGCCCATCCTCGAAAGCGCAGACGTTGCGATGCTGTGGGGGCAAGGCTTGAAGTTGGTTCAGGGCCTTTCACTTGATGAAATTTAAAAAAAAAAAAATAATAAAATGGAACAGTCCTTCTGGTTTTAGCATTAAAAAAATCCTGCCTAGCAGAGGGGATGCCTGAGTGTACTGATGGCTCAGGACAGATGGACCCAGAGCTACAAGAAGAATACGGGACCGAACTGCAAACTCTCCATCTCAAAAGCAGTAGACAGAAGACTTAGAAGTAGCACAGGTTTAAGTTTAATAGGTAGCTATTGACCATGCCAATGATATTAGGTGAATAACCATTCAAAAATCTTAGAATTTCTCTGGAATAAATTAAATCCAACTATTTAGAAACTGACATTCTGAAAACTAAGTAAGAGCTTTCTAGCAGTCAAAAGAAAGTTTCGCCATCATGTGGATTACCAAATAGCGATTCAATATAACAAAAATCACTCATTTGTATAAAATTGTTGTAAATAAGAAAGCTATTTGTTATTATTCATAAAGACTATTTGAAGCCTGGGGATTAAAAAAACCAACCAAACAAACAAGACAAACCACAAAGTAGCTACATCTAGGCACTGCACTGACTACCAGTGGTGCAAGATCACTTTTCTTGCAATCACCAACCTTTATGGTTTCTCAGTATGCCAGTCTGATATAATTATTCTTGCCACTCACTCAGGCAAAACCATCTGTACTGAGAACTGTATCCTTACGCTGTGCGGGGTTCCCATACCCTCCAGGCTCTTCAAGGGGCAGCCTTCCTTGGTGTTAAGCATGACAATGAAACCACAGGCCATATATACCTGTCAGGTTACTGAGTGCTTTCTATTCTGAACAAACCTTGACAGGTATCCTCCAACATTTTCCAGGGTCGCATGGATGAACTCCTAATTCCCCAGTGAAAGACAATTACTAAGTTAGATCTGTTGCAACTGTTAAAAAATTTAGGGTTTAGGATTACATGGAGCTATACAACTTGTCTGTCAAAGGTGTTTAGGTGTTGGGGGTTTTTTGACAACAAAACAAGAGTTTCTTGTTCTCTGCTCTTCCATTTGGCCCTCTCTCATATTTCATCTACCAACTTCACCGCTATTGCAGGGAGTCGAAGTCTGGTCCCTCGATCACTTCCCCAGCTGTTCTCCGAAACTCTGAGTTTTTGAGGCTTCTTGATTTATTTTTTGTCCATAGGGCTTTAAATTTGTAAGAAGGTGCCTGCGATCCTAAGGCTTGTAGTATATCCTGGTGGATTTTTCATGATTTACTGCATTTGCCACGTTTGTCTGTGAGAAAGGAGAACTCAACCAAATGCTCCTGAGTGTCCGCTCACATCTTGCTAAAGCAGCAGCCACCACAAAGGAGTCCGCTTGCTAGTCTGCAGCATGGCTGGTTTGTATAAAAAAGTCCTCTTCACCCCTCCAAGGAAGTTTCAAGTGAATAAATGACGCTGTTGGACTTGGAAGCAAGTTGTCCAAATTAAAACTGCATTCTCAAATGATTATTTTAAAGTGACAGAAAATTTATCAGTCTGAGGTGAAGCCTTATGAGTGTAGTATCTCCAGGGGCAGAGGAGTGGGCTTTCCGCTCGAGGCAAATAAATATTTCAATTGTTTCAAGACACATTTGCCATAGTTTAACCTTTACTTTAATACATAAGCCTGCATGAAAATTCTGTTCTGTGAGAAAAACATACCAGAGAATATTCATATTTTCAATCTGATTCTAAAGATACAGCTTCAAAATGCAAACACAGTATGCTAGGAAACTTGTTTTGACTGTGCAAAAGATTTTTAAAAAATAGTTCCTGGAAGCCCAGCAAAAGTTGGGCTTGAAATCTCTCAGAGGAATTACATTTTCGCTCAAGCAATACCACATAGTTTGGAAGCCACAGAAAATATCTATTAAGACAGTTGCTAATTTAGAGAAAAAATGACCCCATCTGGAACATCGCCTGCACTGCTGTTCATTGCACAAGAAAAATATTATTGTAGTGCAGTGTGTGAAGCTTTGTAACAAAGATGATGCAAGGTCAGAAGAATCTAACTTACAAAGAAAGGTTGAGGTTAAGGTCTTGCTTTTACTGTAAAAGATTAAGTCCAAAAGGAAGTTTAACATGAAGGAAGGGGTGGGAAAAGATGAACTGAACTGACAGCTAACAGACTTTTTTCCCCTGTGAACAATAAAGGCTTCGAACTCCAGGAGGATGTCTTCCAATAATGCAAATCGAGGTAAGTAAATTAAGAGACCTTAGGAAGCATTATTTTGAACATAAAGAAATATAAGCATAGCGAGAGCATTATCAGAGCAGATTGCTTAAGTAAGGCTTGAGGAAATGCAGAGGCCCCAAAGAGAAAGTAAGGGAAACTACATCTCTAAGTCGGAAACTTCAGTGCTTTAAACAGAGAGGATGAGTCAGGTATTTATGAACAACGGCTCAAAGCCAGGGTGAGTAAGGGCGTACCAAAACTACCTGACGGGAAGCATGTAACAAAGCGGGTTTTGCATCAGGCATTTGCCCGTGCAGCAGTGTCAAGCCTTGGTCAGCCCTGGGCACGTGCGGTAGCAGACACAGTTACCAAGAAAACTTCATGGAAGCAAGAGAGGTGCCAATGAATTCAGCAATCTCCATGATTAGGAAACAGCTGAGTGGATGCAGAGGACCTGAAGTGTAGTTTAAGGCATCCGAAAGGGAATTAGGCACTTATCGCCTTTAGCTGAGTTAGTTCTGAGGTAAGACGATGATAGAGGACAACAGAAAACCCAGCAGTGACAAGAAGTTCACTGGGTGCTGGTTTTGTGCTGACAGAAGGGAAGGGAGCAGGCTCTGAACAAAGCAGCTGTAACACGAACTGAGAGTCCAGAGAGAAGCAGCTGTAGAAAAAGAGGTTCTGATAAGACATTTGTTAAAATAAAAGTAAGATGAGTTTTTAGAAAGCATCCTGTCAGTGGTAAGGGTCCAGAAATGCTAATGTATTTTTCTGAAAGCAGATCTGACCTACTGCAGCTGTGGAAAGCGTGCTAGGGAACGGAGCAGCGGGCAAAACAACAGGGACAACAAGATGGAGCAGACAAGACAGAGACCAACTAGTCATGGTCAACACCCACTGAGATCAGCAGTGGTTCAGGGGAGATCACCCTTCTCATAGGACTACAAGCTGTAGACCACAGATAACTCAAGTCCCGTGTTTCTAATGGCACGCTGAGCACAGGCGGAGGAGCAAGCTGGTGACCACCCCAGCTAACAGCCCCAGGGAGGAGAACCTGGGGGAAGCAGAAGCTGCAGGGGTGGCAAGAGCAGACACAGCTTCCCCCCGCCCTTCTCTCCAGTGCAATACTCTGCTCACTTCATCCATCCAGCCTGTAACCTGCGAATGGGGACACGGAGTTCAGCATACGTGGCTTATGGGTGGGTGCTCAAGCTGACAATGCTTAAAGGTTTTAATAAGGACCAACTAAATAGCCTTTAACAAAGACTTGGTAAAAACAGACTGAAACTGTTTCTGGTGGAACGGCGTTGAATTTTCTAATGTTGCACACATGAAAATCTGTATCCTTACGCTAACTTTAATACCAAATTATGATTAAGTCCTCCATTCACATATGGCTTGCTCATATCTTCTGCATTCCTCCACAGCCAAAGCAACATGTCACAATACACCGTCACATATGCACGCGGATCAGCCAGGCATCAGCTAAGAAACAAACATGCATACGATACGCTGTACCTCTGCCTCCAAAAGCCAGGCCATTCACACCTAAACCCACGAGCAAATTTCTCCTCAACCGCAGCATCGTTAGCCATAGAAATCTATCAGTAAGTCACCCTCTAAAGAAATTCCAGATGAATACTGCCCATCCTCAATCAATAGCAGCAGGGTAGTGCCATGGTGCAGAGATGCACTGGGTTGCCCGAAGAGATGACCGCCGCTCCCCACGCCACCTCCCTGGCTCTTGGCTAATGCTGTCTGCTGTCACCGCATTGACTGTGATTTCCTGAATTCCCAATTTCAATTTCGGATTAAATTACTCCAGTGGTATTCCTAAGAAAGAGGTGGTCTGTACTGGGTGAGCTCAGTGGGAAATGAAGATACTAAGCATTCGAATACCACGCTGAGCGTGTTGTAGAGTAATCCAGATTTCAGCCAAATTAAATGGCTCACAGTTATACAGAACCACAAACATCTGTTTCCAAGAGGTGTCCAGATCATTAGCAGCTAATTCTACATCTCTGTTACATTCCCTGCCATATGCTGGGGGATAATCTCAGCAAGCAATAGGGATTTTTATCTCAAATCCTAACAAATCTGGTCTGCAAGGCTTCATGGTTTTTCTTATGTCACTTATTAGATAATACGTCTCAGCTGCTCCTCTCTGCTCTTTCCATGCCTTGAATCTATTCTTTCACAGCACCCAAAGGCTCCTGCAACCTGCCTAGTAACAACTGACAATTTCTTCACACCATCCTAGAAAAAATTCCCTCCCTTGCCAATGGTAAATGCAAAATTTATCTCCTGGATAAACTCGCACTCAGGCTGGAGTGCATTCTGCAGCAAAGCAGGATTCTTGCCCCTTTGCCACAAGACTGGGAATCCCAGGGGTACTGGCAGAGTTGTAACAGTTAAAACAAAATGCTGCGTTACCTTTTTTTTTTAACAACAGATGGCTCTCAGGCACAGAAGAAGCCACCTCCCGGCCCCTCCTCACCTAACAGCTGCCACCCGCAAGAGGTCTAAGGCAGGACAGTCACACGCACTGGGCAGGGCTCTGAAAGTTGTTGTCCAACATTGGTGGGAGCAGCCTTCTGCCCTCATTCGAGCTCCTGGTTAGGGCTACGTGCCTGTGCATGTAGCAAACAGCGCATAAAGAACAAAGGGAGAAGATCTGGTTTCATAAGCAACTTCATTAACTGAAAATCAGCAATTTCTTTGCCACTTTTCTTGGCAAAATCAAGGCGCCTACCTGAAAGTGTGATGGCATTTCTGTGGCCATAACGAACGTGTAGATACACAAACAGAATTTGATCTTTGGCATTAAGCAACAATAACAACAAAACTGGAGGTGACTGCAGTACTGACAAAAGGCAAGAAACGGGCTGCTCGGGGGCCTGAACTGACTCCCTTCTCCAAGATATAAGCAGAGGCATCATGAATCTGTCACATTGCCTCAACCTGGTGGCATCCCCTCTCTGCACAAGGGGACACAAAATCTCGCTCAAGCTTTGGTCTCTTTGTTCCCTAGCAAGGTGTTATCTGTGCTGGGCTTTGACAGACCTACCAGTTGCTTCAGCCCCAGGGGCGTCTCCTGCATGCCAGCTGGGAAGAGGAGCAGCTGTCAGCAGGAGCTGCTGGTGTTTCCACCCCACACGTCCCGTCTTCCAGATCAACGACGGCAGTGGACTGGAAACGATCTTGAATGAACCGTGGCAGACCAACCTCAGGGTGGGGAGAGCAGTGAGGATTTAGCAGTCCTGTCTCCCACCAGCCCTCAAAGACTCGAGCAGTGCGATGAGAAGTTCCTGCAATCCCATAGCTTCCACCGAAGCCATGAGTGGTGCTGCTGCTGGTGAGGAGGGACGTGCGGATGGGGTATTTTTATCTCCTCTTCATTCCCATCCCTGTCAATCCAAAACAAACTTCAACTAGTTAGAGGTGGGAAAGATGGTTCACTATGAGAAAAGGATTCCCTGGCTCGATTTGTGTGTCACCACTGGATGTGTGGATACATGCCACTGTGGTGGCACAGCTGCACCAGTCCTGTTTCCCAGCTTTCAGTAACCTTGCCAGACTAAAATAGCAGACCTACTGCTTGATTTTTAGCAGCTGAAGAGCAGCAGTAAACCGCATAAGTATTATGTAAAATGATCTTTTTCTAAGTATATGTTTATTGTGCACAGAAGAAGTGGATTTAATTACAAACAACTGGAAGTTTTTAACAGTCTGGATTGCCCCCTACTCCCTTTCTAAAAACTAAGGTTTGGCAGCAGCTGCTGGGTTTCATTGCAAGTCTTCTAAGTATTTCCTTGGAAAGACTTTACACTTGGTCCCAGGCAAGAAGTCAAAATCAACATTTAAAAAGCATGCCCTGCATAATTTCCAGGACTCAGCAGCATTAAGGTATACTTATGGAGGCCTTGAGGAGAACTGCTTTTTGTGCTTTTTACCTTCATGCATAAAGCTGGTCTTCAGACAAGGAAGTTTATATTCCAAATAATATTTTTAACTACATGCGGTCAAGTACATAACTTATCAGGCCTTTCCTCATCCCCCTCCCAAAATAAGCCTGAATGGTGAATCTCTCTGCAGTATTTAGTTTTTGCTTAGACCTCTACTAGGAGCAACAGATTCTCAAACCTCATACAGAATTATTTGATGGCAGAAAAAGTTTCAAATAACATTTTCTCCTTTATACAGTAAAGCTACAATTTGGCCCTGATAGTGATACTTAGGCTAAATTGGCTGGTTCTGCACTGAAGTGAATTAAGCACGACTTCATGGTGTGTCACTGTGCCTTGCCCAGGGGACGGAGTGCTGTCCCCTTGCCGACGGGACGGCAGCACACAGGTGACTCACTGTTCCCGCAGGCTCCGAGAGGGGACGGCTGACACTGTCCTCGCTCGTGTGAATAATCCCATCGAAATCACCGGGACTGCGATGGAGTCTGCAAGACTGAAACTCCTGGTTTGATCCAAAGGCCAAAAATGAAGTTTCACCCATTTCATCTATTTGCTAATCAAACAGGCCTGCACAAATTGCTTCTGACTTTCCAAAAGCAGTGCACATGGCACTTTTGGATATGCATGTTTAAGGACTATCCACTAAAATTTTATCTCCATTTTTGTTTTGGGGAAAAACAGACAAGAAGGAGTATTTTCCTTGTGAATATCTGAAGTGTTTTTAAAAACAAACACTTATTATTCTGCAATATCTGCAAATCGAGTCCTACATCACTCACCACCTAAAACCACGAACCACTACCGACAAGAAATTAGACGTCACAGAAGCTGAGTGAAATGAGAGCACAGGTAGTGTTAAGGCATCAGACTTAGAGGAGAATCTATCTTTCAGCTTTCACAGCCTAAAAGGTATTTGTTATATGTTTTTAATCACCAGAGAAAAATCGGGCCTATCAAATTGTGAATTTCCTCTGTGGAGATAAGGCAGGGAAAGCATCAAGAGAGTATTTTATGCACTATTTTTCTTCCAAGCAGATGATTTTAACTGGTATTTATAAAAAACAAAATCTGAATGCAGATTTTCAGCTCACAATAGCACACCCTTCTCCTCAGTGTCTGTTTCCTCCCCTTGTAAAGTCCCAGTCCCACAAATCCCCCAGCGCTCTAGAAAACCTCCCAGCTAACCAACAATCCTGAGATTTTGGCACAGAAAACAACCAGGAAAAAATGCAAAACCAAACAAAGTTAATTGTTGAAAAATTTTGTTCGGTAGGGGGTGGGGAGAGGAAGAGGAAGAAGTTGTGGTGTAACGCGTGATGAGGGTGTCACTGAGAAAGAAGGACAAGCCTTATAAAGTGATTTTTTTTTTTTTTTCCTTTATTTCCGCAGCAGCATTTCCCCATCGGAGCTGCTGATCAGGCACAGTCTGAGCTCCGTGCCCTGCCACCCCGGGGGGGGACTGGAGCTGCTCTCCAGACACTGCCATGGGGCAGCACGCTCTTGTAATAGCTTTGGGATAGACAAGCAAGACAGCTGCTGGTTTCCACCAAAGGCTCTCCGTGCTCCAGGCTACGTGGACTCAAACCCGTTTGTTATGTCCACCAAGAAGCCAGCAGAGCTCATAAACTCTGACAAACTAAGCAATGGGGTTGCACAGTTGTCAGTGTCCCAGTCAAACTACCATAAGCAGAATTAGAGTCAGAAACGACTAACATAAAGCAGTTGTCTTGCTTTGATGCCTGAAACTTGTCTCCTACAGCGCAAGGCAATATTAGAGGCTCAAAGTAACACAAAGCATATCTTCCTTGGAGATGGCAACTGTGCTCTCTGAACGGTTCCCAAGCGAGTACGTGTACCACAGGCATCAGTTAGGGCACTCACCCATATACTGAAATTAAACCTATAGCTATTCCTCACTTGCTCAGCTGACAGGTGTGAGCCTAGTTGTTGCACTGCCTCATGGCTCCTTTCATCATGCAAAGGAAGATGGAGGAGAAGATGGAGCCCCTTCAGTCTCAACAGGGATGAAGAAGACAGCCTGATCGCTGGGGTACCCTGCTATTTTTACCTTGACAAAGAGAGGAAGAACACTTAGAGTAACAGTAAAAACGTAGTTCTTTTGATTTGCAATGATGAGAAAACAGAGCTGGGCTCTCCACAAACATGTGCCAACTAGTCTGTGATGAAAAGCTTTAAAACTTCTTAGAAACAGTAGAGAGGAGGCTGGAGAATCCCTTCCACCAGCCTTTGGTTCCTGCACATGTTGGCACACAACACACATTCATCAGTAGCAAGACCATGATCAGAATTGTTTCAGGATATGAGGGAAATATAAAATATCTGCAAAGTGACAGGAACAATTTATAGTTCAGGCTCGCGCTTCTGGCTGCCCCGACTACCCCATAACCAGCGCGGAACGGCCCAAGGGAGCCGCGCACATGAACTGCGCCTTACAAGCTCCTCTGCAACACAACCTGCTCTTCAGCGGTCAATAATAGCACTTGGTCGAGCTGCCACTGAATGTCAAAATCCAACGAGTGTTCCCAAAATGCAAGCCTTAGATTTTTAAAAGCAATTTATTTGGGGTTTGTGTTCCTATAATGTAATGCAGAGGAAGCCTGGGGTAGCACAGATGTGAGAACTGCTACGGACGCAGGAGTGAGATCGCAGCACTGCGCGGGACAGCCCAGGGCAGAAGGATCCAGCGAGAGCTCAGAAAGCTCTCCAATCATGTCTGAAATTGTGCTTTAAAATGAGAGCCTCTTCCATGAAAATCCATACAAAAGCACTTTTCCAGTCACACTGGCAGAATTCCACCTTACACACCTTCGGTTGATGGGGGAAGCTGCAGGGGACATTTCCACGAGCAGCTCCCACAGCTCTTTTCCACTGCACTGTGCTAAATGCCATCCCCACACAGGGCACGCACACGGGATGGGTGAGGGGTTGGGCCCTCTGTTCATTTGTTTTTCCACTGAACCCAATCTACTTCCCTGAGGTCAAAGTCATGAAGTCGCGGCAGCACTGCTATGCACAAACAAACCTGTGTGAAGCTGTGCTGGAGTAGAAGTGAGTAAATTTGGTTTCTGAAAATAGTGCTGCATACACTGGCAGCCTAGTGCCAAGCTCAGCCTTCTGGGACGGAGACACACCAGGGGATGGGAGGCACCAGGCTGGTTTGGTTGGTGTGTTGTCCATGATTAATATGCAAATCCCTCCTTGCAAGAAGATTTAATTGTGCTTAGGATGGGAAAAAGGCAAAGGAATAGTCCTTCAGTTGGAGGACACCCCCCACCTCTTCCTCCAATTTGAATCAGAATTTATCTGGGTTTTCCCAGGAATTTCAGCACTTCCCCACTCTTCCAACACACTGCAGCGGAGACTAAAGTGGCTAAACAGAGCAAGACTGTGGATTGTAAAACTGCTTGTTATTTCTTGTTAGGAACCGGCCCGTCCCCGTCAGCATCCACTTCCTTCAGTGGGCAAAATAAATAGCAGCCACTTTCTGACATCAGTTTAACGCTCTCTGCCTACCCACCCGCCCCACGTTCCTCAATACAGAGAATATTAATCTTTTTTTTTTTCCTTTTAGTGACATGCAAATCTTATAAAACACTGCTTAGAGACAGAAACTGTGGGTTTTTTCTTTGTAGAGGGAACACGTTAGAGGAAGTAAAGAAAACTTCAGCTGAGCTATTTATAAAGCATATGGTGGCTTGTTCCTCAAATGCTTCATTGACCAGGAGAACAATGAGAATAAGTCACGGAGCTCAAATTCCCTTCTTGAGACACATCCTTCAGGTCCAAATATCTGAAGTATTATGGATTTATATGCCTGGTAACTGGGCTTTCTTATGACAAGTATCTGAGTTGTCCTCACTCCACGGAATTGCCAAGGTTTTTTTTTCTTGCCTTTTCTAAGTCATAGCAATTAGAAAGAAATTCAATGAAATCATGCATATTTGTGAATAAGTACACTCCCAAATTTAAGGGAGCAGGGAAGAACTGCATGTAATTAGAACTAACTGCACTCTTCAAGGTTTTTCCTCAATGAACGTGAACGCACCTTAGGGAGATGGGTGGGTATCCATAGCACACAAAATGGTCATAAAGAAACTATCCACATTTCTGTTGGGATGACTATTAATCCCTTTTTTCTGACCCTACAGGTTTTGATCAAGCTAGGATTGCTGGCTAACACACTTTTCAGCATCATGCTAGACTTCCATGCACAAGTGGAGCTCCAGAAGCCAAGGTATTGTCTGCATGAGGCTGTTCAAGGGCAGACAGCAGTGGAAAAGCACAAAATTTTGTGCAAAGGTGGCCCACACTTCCATGTAAGAAGCTCACCTAGGCATAGAACAACGGGGATTAGCTCATGGAAATACCATGAGGCCAACCCTTTGAAATGCTATAGCCAGGATGAATGTGCCAGTATCAATCTCTCTCTTCTACTATAAAGTCCAACCCTGCTGAACAGTATTTTGAAGTGATGAGTTATTTATGAGGAACACTTAGAAGGCCTAAGCCTGCAAAAGGCAAAAATATTCAGTGATTTCTGGAAAAGTATCTTAAGGTTACAGGAGATGCCAAAGGAGAACATGAACAAACCACCAGATAGTACAAATGCTTTTAGCAATAAAACTTGAAAGTGTTAAAAATTAAAACATCAGCCACGTAGTTTCAGCAGTTACTGGCAGACTAACAGACTAACCCACACACAAGCTCTTCTAGTTTTGCATGGAAATTTTTGCAGGAATAATGACATGCATGACCATGAAGGTGCAGTGTATATTTGGAGTCAAGGTGGGATAGCATTCTACATGTCTCTTGAGTCTCTCTCATCTGTCCTTCTCAAGGAAGCTATATGAAGAACAAGGGTTAATAGGGAATTATTAGATTCTTCTAATAGGAAAAAAAAAAATGAGTAAACATCAGGTATGAAAACCAGAGTGGTCATAGCTGGAGGCTACTTCGCTAACCCTGACTGCAGGGTTTTCACCCAACCCAAGGAAGGAAAACGAGATGTCTCTGTAGTCCAGATATTCTACCTTCAGGTACCTGCCAGTCCTGCCTGAGCTGCCCCAGACACCTCTTTAAGGCAGCATACCATAACACAAACACAGCTCCAGCATGTACATTGGAGATAAATGCTGAGAAACAGGAGAGAATTTGAACCATGTTTTTGTGGGCAGCTCCAAAAACTTCACAACTGCCTCATGAATCAGACAGAAGGACTCCGCTTGTACTTTATTACAGCGGTAAAGTTTGAACTATAAATAACATTAAGGCACTTGGTCCCCTCTCTCCTTTTCCTGTTCCTTTTTTTTTTTTTTTTTAATTTTTTTCTTTCAAGAAGCACCAGGTCAGGTTCAGTAGTCCTCTTTCTTCACTGCTGCTCCTTTCCATCAGCTGTTCCCAATCATGACACTGCCAGGTCTAGAGAAACCCTTGCACAGGAGACAGTTCAATTTAAGACGTTCCAGTGCAAAAAGGAGCTGACAGTTGCACAGAAGCAATCAAGACATTTTGTCTGCTCTGGAAACAGATGATGCTGACTGAGAAACAGGATGACAAGCTTCTGCCAGCCCTGTTGCACCTAAACCAGCAGCCCTTTGAGCCTACCATGCCAGCCACTAGTTAAAAATATAACAGCACAGCCAAGACCTAAGCGTCACCATTTAATACCTGATATTGTGCTCAGCAGGTAGCCTCTTTAACTATAAACAGAGGCTATACATAGATACTTCTGCAAGTTTGCATTTCCCTTTCAAGTCAGGCCATGCACTCACCCCTGAAAACCCTTTTCCCCAACCTCTTCCCATTCCCAAAGAAAAACTTCATAGGACTCAGCTGCTCTAATAACAAACTTCTGACTCCAGTCAACTTGCGTGCCAGGTGAGTCTTAACTTCTTTCAGGCAAGAAATGTGGTGATTTCACTCACTCCTTGTGATGCCAGTGGGCGCAACAGCCATCCTTTCTACAGGTGGAAGGGAAAAGCTGCTACCTTCCTTCAGAGTAACAGAGATGGGACAAACAGCTAAAAAGCAATAGTCAAAGAGAGAACGCTGCTAAGGTGGACTTTTAGCTTTAAAAAAAAAAAAGGCCTCTGATAACTCTGAAGTTAGGTCCATGGCTACACATGAATGCGGCCTCTCTAGAGTGATGGATGATGATCTTTATCCCACTAGGCATTTAATGAGTAAAATACAGATTACCACTAACAGGGAGATTGCCTATATGCTGGGGAAGGGGAGAGATGATGTGCATTTATGCTGCCGTGTGACTGCACAGCCATGGTTGGTCCTAGGGATCAGCAGATCCCCCAGATCCCTCACCCACTTCCCACAAAAAAACATGCACAGAGCATCCTTTCAGCATTAGCTGCAACTGTGCAAGTAATTATTTTGCAGTTTGGATCTCTATACAGAGAACATCAGCTTAGCATCAATACAGTATGCCATCCATTAGCAGCCCTTCATCGTAACACTTTTATAGCTGCTGTAGGTTTCCTGACACCTTCCATTGCCAGGCCCCGTTTGAAGCAGCTCAAACTTTGCCAAACTTCAAACATGCTGGCTGAAGCTCTCCATGCCTGAGGCTAATGTTTTTTTTTGTTTATGTGGAGGTGGTACAAGGAAAAAGTCAAGGTCAGGAGCTCTCGAGGGAAAAAACAAAACAAAACAAAAAAACCACAAAACAAAAAAACCCCAACCCCACAAAAACACACAAAACCCCCACCAAAAAACCAACACCACCCCCCCACCCCAAAAAAAAAAAAACAAAAGAAAGAAAAAAGCAGGGAATGATGACTAGTTTACCAGTCTCCTTTCTATGGAATTTTAAAATGGGAGCAGGGGACAAACCACTTTACTACGTGATCTAAAGCATAGAGGTGCCAGTGCTGAAGACCCTACATTGCTCTGAGGTTCAGAAAACATTCACCAAATCACATCACAGGTCCTGGAGCCAGCATTGCTTTCATACTGGGTAAAGCTTGCAAAGCTTTCCAGGTATTTTTGTTCAGGGTGAACATGCTCCAGACCCAGAAGATCTCTGTTTACCGACTGAACAGACAGCACTCTATGCCATAGAGCACATTTTGTATACAGCCGTGGGAACCAAGTAGGAATCGTCTTGCAGAGGCTCTTTGTCGTAAAGGAAGACCCATAATTAGCATACCACCTCCTGATGTCCACAGCAGGATCATCATGTCTGCACTGGAAAGTCCTGGGCAGATGGAAGCCACAGAGATTCCCATGTCCAAGTGTTCTTGTAGTATTTGGTAATTACTGGGAACCCTATTGGAAAATATTGTAATTCCTTCACCACTAACGACAGTCCATCTGGAGAACAACCACGTACTGCTGCCCTGCGAGCTGCTATCACAGTGCACAGGGGGCAGATTGTTCAGCAGAGCAGCCCCATTACAAGATGCTCGCATCGCAAGCACCCCCGACGATTGAAACCAGGATTTTTTTTTGGTGTTCCTATTCCTGCTTTTCTTAAAGGGGAAATTAAGTACCAACTTGGTATAAGACATTTAGTTTCAAAAATCCTGTTCAAGAATTAGAAAGTGCCAGGATAATGGTTCCCTCTACATTTTTAGTCTATTCTGTTCTGTACATCTTTTACGCAATCCTTCTAATAAGGCTCATACACTTTTTTGCAGGGCTTATGCCCCCTCTAGCTCACAATACATGGGGCACAAGAAACAAATCGGTTGTAAGTGAATGAAACTATTGTCAACAAGGACAAGCTCCTATGAGATGGAATTTAGGCATGTGTTCAAGCACTTAACCATCTTTATAACTGGGTGTCTTCTACTCCCCACCCACCCAATCCTCGAGAGAAGCAGCATTAGGATAACCACCTCGCTGTAGGCGAGCAAGATAGGGAATGACACCAAGAGAAAGGATATCTTGTGGGATTAAATGCTGCCCTGGAGAACCAGACCAGCTTCATTGGGTTGCAGAGCCACCACGGCCAACCGAGCAGCACACAGCTTCCACAGCAGGCACCCATCCGTGCTTCTCGCTCCCTGGATTGCGCTTAAGAGCATCCTTAAGCGCAATCCTTGCAAAAGTGCCGAGTGTTCACAACCATGAGGTCCATGCTCTAAACACAGGAAGCATTTTTAAAAAAAGCTGAGTACTACGGAAAAGAACTAGCGTTAGGCAAAGACTGACCATTTAAAAGCAGTGGTAGCGTCGGATAATTTTAGCTTTAGACTTCTGGAGCATTTCCCTCTCCAGCATCCACGAAAGAAGAACGATACCACCTCATTTCACAGCAGTGCCGTGCACTGACATTTAGGAAGCATTCAGTCCCTGCAGTGATCAGTACTACAGAAAAGCCCATGAGGAGTTCAACAGTTCTTCATTCAGTACAGGGTACGGCTGCTGTGTCGCAAATAGGGCACAGGGTGACACATTGTATGAGGAGGATAAGAATATTGAATAGCTGCTCATTCACTGCACAACATCCATCTTGTGCCCTGAATGAAGTACAAGCCCTGTGGAAAAAAAATACAATGTAAACCATGCAAGACAGTCTTTAATTATATGGTATGGAGGGGCTTACCATGCAGCATACACACAGAGAGGGTGACTGTGGTTAGTCTTCAGGCTGATATTTCCTAGCTTTTCAAAGTATGTTTTTCTTCCTGTATAATATATTCCCCCTATAAAAACTTCAAATTTGCATGCCCTATATTCATATTTGTACCAATAGAAATATTTCTGTTAGAAGCATTTTTACTTAAGCACTGATGTAGGTAAGATTCAGAATGGCCATTATTTAATACATTATAGTTTAATAGGAATAGCTAAGATGACAATTGCATATATCTATATTGGTTTATTGACATCCACGATTCCTTTTCAACCTGGAAATAAGCTACAAGTACTTCTTACATGGGTGAGAGTTCAGCCTGAGAGAGTGAAAAAACTAAGTACACGAAGATTGGCAAAGCACTGAGAGAAGACCAGCCCAACACATACACCAGGAGAGCTAAGCAACAGTTTCAGACAGAGTAGGTTTTTGTTGGAAGATACTAACTGATCAAAAGCATTAAAACCCCTCGGACAGGACTACAATTCTTTGTTTTCATATAATATTTGTTGTAAGATTAAAAAAAAAAAAGCAGCCCACAATTTAAGTTGAATTATATTTTAAAGTCTTAAAAAAAAGATAGAGGAAGACGCACATTGCTGTCACAAATGAGAAAGCAAACACAGAATGGAATTTTTTTATGACAAAGTTTAAAATCCTTTCCCCCATAAGCACACACTTTCAATTTTAGAGCCAGGATTGTTCTCAAACAAAAAACAACCCACACACACAGAAAATCGCCCTCCAATACCCAGTAGTAACCCTGAACTCACACTACGTTGCCAACATAACAATGATTGTAATCTTGAAGTTGTGACTTGTACAGTACACTAAACAAAATCCAATGAGATTACACCTGATTGTGTATTTTCCTTTCACAAAAACAAAGCAAAAAACCTACTCTCCTGCAAGTACAAAGTCAGGTCATCGCTTCAAAAATAGAGCAGGTGTAAGAACTTTGCTCTACTGAAATTAAGACAAGTTCCAGGAATCGGGAATTTACCTTATAGGTCTGTGGTGATGAAAACGGACTGAAAAAATTATTAAAGAGACCTAAAATCAAGTAACAGGACATACAGTCATCCACTGAGTAACTCCACCTGTGCACTGCACATCCCTGTGCACTCTGATAAACGGAGGAGCTTCTCCTTCCAAAAGAGGAACTGCAACATGGGAACATCAAGCATCAGTCGTGCTTAAGAGCACTAATCTAACACCCTGAGTAACAGACTAGATCTTACAGCCGTAAGGTATGCTAGATACACGACAGCATCGAAACACACACAGGCACAGTCACCTGTGACTTTGTGCACTCCTGTATTCTGTATGGCCGAGAATGCGATACGAGGAAACACTATATTTGCAGCACAGCTTTTCAGCCTTTGAAAGTATATGAGCTAATGCAACCACACGTCAAAAATAATTTAGTCTTGGGGACGGAGCAGACCTGAAGCATCAGCGCAGGCTTCATTTAAATTCTGTTACTCTCAAAGAAAGAGCAGCCACCTCTGGCGTCCTTTGCTGTTTGCATCAGCGATATAGCACATAGAGCACATCAGCCTAAAAAGCTGAGAGCACAAGTAAGAAAACACGAGTACCTATTGCAGCTTTTGCCATTGAGCCTTCAACCCCAAGCGAGGAGACATCCCTGGCTCTGCACTTTTTCAGTCTTCTTTTTCCCCACCCTAACTCCATTTCTTGGAAGAAGACTCAGTTGCAGCTTTAAATCCCAGCTAGATGCTCCTACCCCATTCATTCAATTTTACTGTCCTGCACTATTTGCATGTGCAATCCATAAGCATCTAGGCAAAGTCTCAGCAGAGAGACACTCAGCTGTGGCAGCAATACCTGCAGATGAACATAAAGTATGACCAGATATAGCCCAAACCTCTTATTCCAGTTTAGAAATAGAAAATTCGCAAAGTAACAGCGAGAGCGGGATGCAGGGGAGAAGCAGCAAGGGAAGGAAGCTAACTGGAAAACTGACAGTCCCTGCGCAAGGAGCAGGGAAATGGGTCTCTTAGGCATCCCAAGATTTACAAGAGGGCCAAGAAGTGACTTCCTGCTATTCAAGTCCAGGCTGAAATATAATAAACCACTGCCAGCATAACACTGACTCATATCCATCAGATTTATAAACCAGTACTTCGACAAAGAATGCTCTCTCTGTTGGCTTCACCAGAGATAATTTTAAACCGCTAAGATATGTTGTTTAACCCACTCAATGTTTAATGTCATTTCTGCAAAAACCGGTTCTGTGGCACAACATGTTAGAAGCAATATTAAAACGCAGACAACTGAAATATTGCCTACTGCAAAATACAGAAGCCTATCAGATAGCCTTTATAACTTAAAGGCTTGCAGATGAACATCAAAATTAGCCCTACTGTCTTCTTTCCCCTAACTATTTAATCTACAAAGAAAAACCAATTCTCACAGCTCCTTCTTCAAGCACTCGTTCACTACAGAACAAACTCAAAATATGTTAAAAAAACACAACCAAGCAAACTGTAAAATACCTACAGCGTAGCCTGTGCTTGAAAGGAAAGCCACAGTGGTTAGACGTGCGATTTCTTACCAATACAGTCCCAGCGTACAAGCTTTAGTCTTTACATAAGTGTTGCTCACCCCCCTTCTCATAAGAGGAAAGTACACCTTTATGAACACACATCAATATAGCTACAACCACATCAAAAGAGGCTGCACTTCCAGAATAAAAGCTTTTACCACTAAGACTCAGAAAATTACGTCCAATATTGTTTTCTAAAGCTCCTTAGAAGTCAGCTCCTCTATTACAGGCTACAAACACATGCCAAAAAATCAGGGCTGAATCTTCCCATTTGCGGTACCACACACGCCTCAGGGGGTAGGAGGCTCTGAAGTTACTCGCGGACATTTCAAAATACTCTCCATTATTCCAAAATGTTCAGAGTTCAGCAATGCACTTGTGCAGGATAATCTGTGTTCCACCTGCAGCGTGCTGGGGAAGGGGGAGTAGAAACATTTCCGAACGCCCTTGACTTACCTGAAGGCCAATACGTGACTTCGTATGACCGTTTGCATTGGGGTCACGTAACGGACAAGCTCAGACATCACACAAGCAGGTAAGGAGAAGGTGCCTCTCCCCAGGGCTCCCCTGCGGAGGGGAGCCCGGTGCCGGCGCTGTCACCACGCCGGAGCATCCCCTGCACAGCGCGGGGGAAGCCGCCCTGCAGCGGGCAGGTGCCGGTGCACGGAGCGCAAGGCGGTGAGGAACGAAACGAGGCTCAGCCTGACAGCCTCAAACTTCCCGAGCGTGCACTCGGAGAGGTGGAGAAGGCGGCAGCGAGAAATTAACGCACGTATGAAAACTTGGGCTTTCTGTGTACAGAAAAATAAAGAACTCCCCTTCTCCTGTGGTCCCAGTGGCTGCCTTCATGTCAGCAACGGGGGGGGAGCGGGCACAGCACCTTCGCGGGGACCCAGCGAGCCCCTTTGCGGGGGTGAGGGGGGGTGAGGAGGGATGGGGGGGGGGGTGAGGAGGGATGCCGCCTTCCCAGGGCTGGCTACGAGCTCCCAGCGCAGGGCCAGCCGCCCTCCCGGCCGGGCGCGGCACCCCCGCCGCAGCCCCGGGGTGCGGGGGGGGGGGGGGGGGGGCGCCGAGAACCCCCCCACGGGAGGCGGCGACCCCCCGCCCGTGGGCGGCGGGGGCCGGGGGAGCCGAGGGGCGGCCGCCCACATGAGCCCAGCCCGGCCCCCCCGCGGCCGCCGCCCACCGGCGCTGACAGCGGCTTCCGGGCCGCCCCGCACCTGCCGGGCCGTGCGGGGCCGCTCCCGCCCCCGCTCCCGCCCCCGCTCACCGAGCAGCAGCAGCCGGTGCGTCTGCTTGTACTCCCGCTTCTCCGCCTTCAGCGTCTTGTCGATGCTTTTGCTCCTCTTCTTGTCCGCCCGCTCCTTGGCCACCAGGTCCTGCCGCAGCCGGTGCCGCACCTGCGGGTCTCCGTGCTCCCCCGCCGCCGCCGCCGGGGCGGGGATGTCCGCCTGGCCGCCGTAGGGCGCGGAGGGGTGCGCGGCGGCCAGGCGGGAGCGCAGGCTGTAGCACAGCCCCATGGTGCCGGAGCCGCCCGCCTTACCGCGCCGCGGGCATGCTGCTCTCCTCCTCCTCCTCCTCCTCCTCCTCCGCCGGGCCGGGCCGGGCCGGGCGAGGCGGCGGCGCCCGGCGGCCTCTTAAAGCGCGGCGGCTGCGGCGGGGCTGCGGAGCGCGGCGCCCGTCCCCGTCCCGTCCGGTGCCGTCCCGCCCGCCCCGCCCCTCCGCCGGTCCCCGCGCCGCGGCCGGCGGGCGGCCACACGTGATGCGGACGTGTTTACCGTATTCTCTGGAAAGCGGCCCCCGCCGCGGCCTCCCGGCGGTGGCGGGGAGGGGGGACCCCCCCCACACACCCCCCCCCCCCGGGGTGCCGCCGTCCCGCCGTGCCCGGGGCCGGCTGGGGCTCTGCGGGCTCCCTTCTCCGAGGGGAGCCTCCGGGCAGCCCATCCCTGCGGACGCGGCACGGGATGGGGGAGCCGGGGCAGCCGTCGGGTCGGCTCCTCCCGTCTCCAGCGCCCCAAACCACCGCAGCCATCGCCGGTCCGATATTTCACCTCGGTGAGGCTCTCGCCCCAGCGTAGGATCCAGGTCGGGAGTTGAGGCGACATCCCAGCCGCTGCGATACCGTGGGGATGCTGTGGCAGGCGGGAAGGGCCCAGGTGCACGGGAGAGCTCACGTCCAGTTTGGGCACCGCGGCTGAGCTCCTCCACCACAACATCTCAGCCCACTGGAAATCAGGACGTGACACCGAGAGGTGCTCTGTTTCGTGCCCCAGTTTTTCTTCGCTTCCTGCCACGCACACTCGTATTTGTCAGTGGCTTCTTGTTACTTTCTACCAACACCGTCGTCCGGTGGAGAAGTTAACAATGGAGCTTGCTCTCTCACTCTCCCCCACTCTTCTGGAGGCACCACATCTGCCTCCTTGCGACAAACTTCAAATTCACCTCCTCAGTTGCTATCAACTTACCTGGCTTGAGGCGATGATGCTGGTTGTGGTAATATCCCCCTCTCTGGCAGCACGGTACTGCCAAATTTGTCATACTGTATTTTATACTCATCTCCGGCCAGCTCTGAACGTTCACTTGTAATATGACTAATACTCTCTGGGGCCTGGCCACACATCCTGCACTCTGGAGTTAGATCTTCCCAACCAGCGATCTGTGCTGCAGCCTATCTTCTGCAAATAGCCTGTGTGGTTCTCACCGAAATCTGTTTCTCCTTTCAGTGCTTTCTTGCAAGTTAGATGTCTTCTTGATACAAATTTCTCTTTCAAAATCTTCTGCGGGTCAGTGTCAGCAGAAGGATAGATCTGTTAGGAGGGCTGCAGTGACCCTCTCTTCCCTCTTTCATAACGTCATCCAAAAGGCTGAGCAGGTCAAATCCTATACGAAACCTTTTGAGCGTTTCTGTTGCTGACTCAGCAGGACAGCTTTGACGGGGCAGGAGCTGCCCGCGGAGGTCACTGTTAACCAGGTGAGCTGACAAGCTCTCTTTTTTGTACCTTTTGTTACTCCTAGCCTTGGGAGCCGGGCCTAAATCAACCCGTTTGACTTTGCGCTGAAGCAGACGAGGAGCAGTGCTCCCGGCAGGCAGTGGCGGCGTTTGGGTGAGGTTCACCCCGAGCCCTGTCCTGCAGGAGGGAGCTCGGGCTTCTCTGCAAACTGGCTCCCTGGCATCCTGTTCCCAGAGTGGTTCCAGGAACAATCAGCGATGGTAAGTGGAGGTGCCAGAACAAAGTTTCAGGAAACGTGTTTAAATGGTCTGTGAGTTTGGGCACAGGCAGAGGCATAAGCAAATGCTTCACAGTGGGAACGTGCCCGAAAGGACTTGCACCTATTCCGTAAGGAGAGACTGTGCGTGCGTGTCCCTTGTGGGAAGGATGTTAGTTATTTCAACTGGTTTATTTCTGTTTGACTCACTTTCAGTCAGGTCTGGTAACTGATGGCCGGGTTCTTACCTCTTCACTCCTGCGAGTTGTGCTGTGGAAAGTCAGCAGGTCTCTTCCTGGAGAAAGACATCACCTGAGCAAAGGGAGAGAACATCTCCTTCTTCCCATTTATTGTGTTGCCTATGCACCACTCAAGGCACCTAATCAATGCCCTGCTGCCTGGCTGTTACAGCAATTAGTAAGTGTACAAATTAAATCATTGGACAGCAGACAAGTTCACTTTACACATCACTATGAGCCCAGGCTTCAGCAACAGTTGCTGCCTGTTGCAGGAATTAATCCACCTCACATCAGGCTAGAGATGCCCACATGACTCACTCTCTGCCTCCACTGCTGCAATGCCTTTTCCTCTGGGACTGAGAGTTCGTCCTTCTGATGAGCACGCCCCTGAGAATGTAATATACCAAGAAAATGTAAAGGTCAGCCTAGAGGATTATTAACAGTGGGGTTTTTTTTTTCTTCCTGTGCTTTTTGGAGTGGCACTGGAACAAGAGGAAGGTTATACTTACAGGCAGGACAGTTCTGTGAAGCACACCATGTTGTGGGGATTTATCGATGTACCACCTGCAAAAGGAAAGCAAACTTGTAAAGGCTGAGAGCTTAAAAAAAAATCTAAACATACCCAAAAGGTAAAATGTGAAACTAGAAAGCAGCATTCAGCCTGTGAGTTTGTTCCCCTGGCTCTGTTGGTAGACAAGCAGAGTTTTCCTGCTTGTGCAGTTTATAGCAAGGCAAGTTTAAGATCAGTCTGTCTTGGTTTTATTCCTGGGAAAACCTTTGCAGTGCAGGTGACAAGTTCTGCAAAGCACACCAAGCCTATCTTCACTGTAATGGCCATCCTCTCCCAGGTATGATCTGAAGTAGAAATCTGAAAATGAAGTAGGATTTCAAAGTGGAAGACAAGCTTTCCCTCATCCCATTATTCTAAACCCCTAGAATAACTCATAAAATTTATCGATTACTTGTCTCAGGAAATCAGAAATTTCACATCCTGGTATAGTCCTGGCTACGGCCCTGCCTTTAGTTACAGTATAGATGTAGTTACTCGAATTCCAGCTGTTAACAATGTCATAAGCGCGGTTCATCAGCTTCCCAGCTTACACCAGTTTTAGTTGGTGGCAAAAAGTGACAGCAAGGATAAGGTCACATATTTAATCTGAGCAAAGAGTGCATGGCACAGATTGACAGCTTTTTGAAATCACACACAGTTTCAATGATAGCAGAGGAAATTACCTCGAAGAGCAAACCATCTTCTGCCATATATGAATATTGTTCATCCGCATTATACTTGGAGCATTTATGCTGTGGGACAGATTCAGGCTTAAAAAGCACGCATTAAGTGGGTTTCACAAAATGCAGTTAAAGAATATGTTTCCAAAGGGCTCTTGTCATGCCCACAGACACAGACTACATATCTACCCCCTCCACCTGTGCACGACAAACTGCGTAGCTCCTGGTGATGCGTTCAGCTTCATCCGAACTCCTTAAGCAACAAGTATCACAAGAAGGAAACGTCCATGCATATTGAAGTGAGAGCTTGTAAAGCTCAGCTGCCCGCTGGGACAAGGCACGGCTGTACCAGCCCAGGAGGAGGAGTTCACATCAGGGACATAAGAGGGCTTTCTGAGGCGCTGAGGCTGCAGCAGTGTCGTGGCTGCGGAGTTTGCTACATCTCCATACACCTCCTCTACCACTCCTGCTCCTCTGGCAGCCAAGCAGGGTGAGGATGACTTAAGACCCTGCCTCTTCCTGACTCCCAGCAGGCAAGGAAGGGAAGAGAGAGTTGTCCTTCCCTGAGCACTGGGCTGCAGATCTCTCTATATTTTTATTCTGTTGTTTCTACCATCTGCAACATGGGGGGGGGGGGAAGTGGAGAGGTTAAAAAGCATTGTGGGCCATCTGGGAATGCAAAAAATACCAAGGAAGAGAGGGAGAGAGGCCATAACTGTGAGACTGCAGCGTTAAAAGAAGAGACGTGGACACATAAGCAAAAAAATTTTGATCAACACCAGGAAATATGTCAGCAAGAGAAATGTAAATGAGTCAAATTTGCATTTATTTATGCCTTGGGAGGGAAAATAATTGATTGAACTCAAACTCCCACCCCTATTACTGTAAGTGATCTATATACACGCAATGTTCACTTCTTGTTGCAAAACACTGATGTGTCAGACCCGCTCATGAGCTTCTGGCACTGCCCTCCCACAAGCAGTCCTCTCTCCAGTGCGCTGATTTGCACTCAACTTTTCCAATGTAGGTGGCTGCAGCCTGGCACCTCTGTTAAAGGCATCTCCAGTAAAGGAGTTAGCTTTTCAAACGGGCCCCATGATTGCTGTTCGCAGTGTGGCTGGAGCAACAGAGGGTGCTGAGCACCCCTGAAAAATAAATTGTGCCACCCAGTTGCAAGACAGGGCTTTTAGGGCATAAGGAGAGGAATATATGTTTGTGGAGTTTGTTCAGTGTCTGTATGATTGAACACGCACTACAGACTGCGAGTGTTTTCCATCAATTTTAGCTGAAGCAGGTTCTATCTGGTCTCTGCTTTTGGTCCTTTGCTTCAGGTTAATACTTATTTTACTGCTATTCCTCCATTTCCTACACTGAAGCCTAGATTTAAAAGGATGACTAAGCACCTAATTTCAATCTTGGATTCCTAAATCCTTGTTTAAGTATCAATCTAAACTGTTAACTTTTTGGTCTTCTTTCAGAAAGTTTGAAAGCCAGGAGTTCCTGATACCTATAACCACAAAGCCACCGTCAGTGGCCCTGTCACATGTCTTAACTTAAAAGCCAGTTCATCTGTAAAATAAACATGATACACAGATAAGGCACGATGGGTAGAATTAGCTACATTTGAATTGCATTTCAGATATAAAATCACAAAAGGTATCAGTACTTCTAGTCATGGGGAAGTGTTCTGAAGGCATGGTCAGCAAAGGCAGTGTTACTGCTCCTAGAGCAAGCTTTCAGCTTCCCACCCTGGGCTCATGAGGATGTAGGCTGAGCAAAGCCACCTTCATCTAGGAAGATATTCAAGTCCATTCCATACATAGAGAGGGCAAAGTCTTTGTGTGGGGAGACTGGAGCTATAGATACGGCTGTGGGAGGGGACAACATCCTGGTCTAAATATCAATTCTGACTGATACCCTTCCAGTCCATCTTTGGTTCCCATAAGCTGCAGGGTGAAGTCCTGCACTCCTGTGCACTTTGCTGTGCGTGGTTGAATAGAAAAGCGTCCAACTTATTAATATCCTGATTGATTTTATGCAGATGTTAGTTATCCTGAAGAAACTTCCATGAGATCCTTCATCACCTCATCCAGCATTTGTCTTCTCTCTGGTACTGACGATGCAGTGAGGGATAAAAGACTGGCCGTGGCAAGAAGAAGGACAGGGCATTCGGAGGTGGAGTGGGACCTGGATAGCCCTATCTGAGAGTACTGCATTATGGGTTCAAATTGACACTGTGGGTATAAATCAAAGTGCGACTATTTGCTCCTGGATCCATTCCTCTTGCCAAACTTCTGAAGGTGCTCATGTAGATGTCTTTTAGTAGCAACGATAGCCTGTGCTCTGGGGAGACTAACTGCTCCCTGACAGGTAGGCTTCACTGGGCACAGAACCGCTGGTGTCAGCATTCAAATTCCAAAGTACCAACTCTTCACTCTGTGGAATACAATAAAACTTGCTACCTTTTTTCCTTGACTATGGTTGCTTTCCCCTTGACTAGCTTAGTTAGTTTTCAGCATCATCCCCAATTTTCCTTCAGGAATATAAAAATATTGTCCTTTTTTTTTTTTTTTTTTTTTTTTAAACCAATGAAGACCATACAGTGGCTTTCTGGGTCCTAGAGCTGTCACCTGAAAAAATATTTATGGTTTCAGGTGAGAAAAGGGTAAAGCACATTGTCAAATTCCTTCCATTCAGAAATCACTTAACCACATGACCTACCCAATTCAACTGATTTTACTGGGCTTTGTACACATACCTAGCATTAACCTGCCGTGCAAGAGGTGTCCCAGGTTGGGCTAGAGAGCCACCGGGATTGCACTTGTGAAAACAGCAAAGCAATATTTTGATAAAGCAGCTTATTTCCATTCCTTAACTGCTTGTCCTAGAGCCTGCAGATACTTCCTGCTTCCCCTCTGTCCCTTTCCAGCAGATAAAGTGACATGTTTGTTGTTGAGATCATTGTGGCACCTTTAGCAAGCCGGGGTTGTCATGGGACTCCCTGCATAAACAGAGCAGGTTTTCAAGGATAATACACAGCATAAATGAGCAGTCTTGTTCTGTCAACAAAAGTCTGTGTGTTTATACGGACCCTCGAATGTGTTTTTAAAAATACTTGGGCAGGTATTTTTAGCTGTGAGAGCCTCTCCAGCCTCCCCTAACACACTGATACTGTTCTTGGCGCCATTCTCCCCCTCTCCCAGGCTTGCTGCAGTCATCTGATGGTGAAACTCCCACCAAGGGATGTTTCTGCAGAAGCAGAGCCCTGAGCAGCAACACAGCCTCTTGTTATTCAGGCTGCACTGACATCTGTTGGCTCTTATCAACCAAGGTAGGAAAAAACAAACCCGGCTGGTTTCATACACCGAGATAGCACTCGCAGGCAGAAACAAATAACCAAGCGAGCAATCCTGCAGTAACACTGGCTTGCATCCAGGAGTGATAAGTAGTGCATAGATGGTACTCTCCAGTGAGCAGGGTCAAATAAGTTTGAAAGCTCAGGGTCTCCTGTACAACTGGAGATGTACCGTGTTCCCCTCGAAACATGCAATTCCGAGCGATCATCATTCCAATTCTGTGGCTCTCTCTGTATCCTGAAACATCGCAAGAGTTGCCTTTCTGAAGAAGGCTCAAGCCAGCTCAAAGAAGCTGTGTGCTTCACTGCAAGCATGTTGTTCAGTGCATGTGACTAATTCAACCAGTAGGATATGAACACTCATTTCTGAATCAGTGTCTGAAAAGATCACACAACCTTTTGAAAAAAACAAGTAAGAATGGAGCAAAGCGTTTCACTTGAACCAGCAAAGTCTTACTCAGATGTACAATTTTGATAAAATACCTCTATGTTCAGTGTAATAAGCAAAGAACAACTGGATGTCCTGGAGTTTAGCCAGCATCCTGCCTTGGTTAAAAGCTCTGTCCTGCACATAGCGTACTCATATGTCAATGCTCTTATTCACAGAATTAACACAAGACTTAACTGAAGTGGTTAACAGTGCTACCCACTTCTCTGTCAGGCTTAGTGATGAAGCAATTACAGGCCTCTGTTTTTTTAAGTGACTAATGCCTAAAGCGTGGCAAGTTCCAGGTCTGACTGTGCAGCCCAAGGGGTTTTCTGAGAAACGCTCTGCAAACAGGGTGCCCAGCTGATTTGAGCACTGATGTGACCGCAGTGCTTTGTGAGTGAGAGAAAGAGCAAACAGGTAACACGAAGGTATTGTGAGCACTGGAGGAGGTTACACAGAAGAGGACTTTTAGGATAGTATGGAGTGGAGGAGCGGACTTGAGAGAGATGGAGACTACCATAACTTTCCTTTTTGAGTGGAAACAATTCCAGAAATCCTTCTCCCTGCTATTTCTCACAAATATTTGTTAAATGCTTGGGTCAACAGCATTTAATTCTGGCCTTACAAAGTATAATCTCATTTTTAAAAGTCAAATCTGCCCTTTGATTTTAAAGCCAGTGTGTGATGTTCAGTTTTTGAAATAATTTAAAACAGAATTAGCTTATTTTACATCTTTATAAATCTCTCCTGGTTGGCTCCAGCGTAAGTAAGTTGGTGAATTCTACCAGTAAAGATTTCATAATTTCTCTGAGCACTGCAGTTTAATAGTTCCCATGGAAGCACTGGGCCAGGCTGACTCTGCCTGCTAGACTTTGTTGTTCTCATGCAGCTTTAAAGGAGAAAATGGCAGAGAAACAAGGGATCTACTTTCTTGGTAAAAAAAAAAAAAAGCACTGAACATGAAAGCATTGCAGGCCACACAGGACAGGGGAGGTGGAGAAGGCTGGTATCTCCACCGCCGGCAAGCCCCAAAGCAGCCTGGCAGCTCCGCCACGGAACAGTTCTGTGCCAAGACACTCAAGAGCCAAGGTAAAGAGTTGGAGCTGCCAGGACCATGGAGGCTGAGTGAACCCAGGGCTCTGAGGAAGGTACTGCAGTGGTATGCCTCAAAGAAATGGGAAGGAGCAGCCCTGCAGAGGAGTTTAAGCTGCCACTCACACCTTCTCTTTATATACTCACACTGCCTGAACACCTGCCTGTTGCCTCTTGTTAGAAAACAGAGGCATCGATTCACCGTAGCTGCAGTTGGAGTCATAATTCTGATTTTTTGTGCACTGCTTCCAGGGCAAGATACCGTCGGTGGTTGGGAGGAGAAGAGTGGAAATACTCCCCAGAGCACAACAGCTGCATCTGCTCTGCATCACACACCATCACTTGACCTGGGCCCTGGGAACAGTGTCAGAGAATTTCCCCAGACACAGGCCTTCTGATAAGTCAATCAGTCACAGGGGCAAAGTAACGGATTTTGCTCTTCTATCCTTCGCTTGCAGTAGTGCAGCTTACACTATTAGTTAATGAAATCCGAAACCACCTGAGGGCTGCAGAATGAGGAAAGCACCGTGTTTTCTCAGGGGACGGTTACATGTGCACATGGAGTGTTTTTTTAATGTTTTCCTCTTCTACATCACTGTGAAACTAGTTTAGCTGGCAGCAGAAAATGGCCCATGGTTGGAAAGGCCATCCTTCCCACTGCGTGAAGCTGTGGCCCATGCAGAGAGCTCGAATCCTCTAGATGTCACCACTGCAACGGACTTGCAGGTGTCTGGTCCTGCAGTAACGCATCCCTGAAAGCGTCCACCAAGAACAAAAACAGTTACTGCCTTTGAGATGGCCAGCTTTAAAGCCATTTTTTAGTTGCTAATGAGGCCTTAATGTATTAACACCAGCCTCATTAAAAGTTAAAAAAAAGAACAAACCCACTTAATTTCTTTTCCACTGTTTAGGCTCTTACTTCACTACTTGCTTTCTCACATCTGGTTTCTAATCAGTCCAGGTGTCTGCATCTTCTCCTGTCCTAGCCAATGCTGTGGTGCTCAGATTGCGGGCACAAAAGGGGAATGATCAGTAATTTACCGCCTTTCCTCTTCTGGTGCAACAAAAAAAAAAGAGAAAACCAAAACAATCTTGGAAAAATACAATGTTCCTCTCGTCCTCCTCACAAGATATATTTTGCTGTTATCTCACTAACTGCTGTATTTTTCAACTTCCCAATGGATTCCAAAGAGTAAGAATTGGTTAACTCTTTGCCTGGATAGAGCCAAACCACATCTGGTTGGAATGTCCAAGCAAAAGACTCGTGTTTGTTGGGATAGACAGCTGCCCTTTGTTGGGACAGACAGCTGCCTTTCACTCAGGAGGGTCCTTCTGTGCTGAGCTGAAGACCCACAGCATCCACTGAATCGAAGGGAAAGGCCCCAGGTGGAACAGAGAACAACTGTGTCAAGGAAAAAAACTTCAAGCCTTTCATTTATAAAGCCCTCCTGGAAGTGCGAAGCATTCATGATCCCCCTTGCTGTTATTACTATCGAAAAAAATAGAAGAGAACAGAACAATGAAGACAACGAAGTCTTCTCATGTTAAGAAACTGTTTCATCTGGCAAAAAAGACACCAAAGACTGTATTGTGTTACACTGTCAGCAATGGATACAGAGGCTACACGAGGAAAAAGACAAAAATCTATCATTTTCTGGGTGTGAAAGCAAGTCCTGCCAAAGAATTCTTGCTTTCTGAGCTGCAAGCCAGAATTTTAGTATTCTACACCAAGGAGATTTTTTTGCCAAACCTGTATCTACATTATGAATTCAGCCGTCTTTTGTACAGCTAACTAGAAAACATGAAAATAAGATTTTTAAAACATGCCATTTTCTCCAGACTTAGCCTTTGCCAGAAAAAAAAAAATCCCAAGGTTTTTTTAGGAATAGATTTTCATCTTTTTCTTAAGCAATTTGTTCAAAATTTTACCGCAACACCTCAGTGACGCTGGAACATACCCAGGATGCACGAAGATGACACCTTGCTGAGAACTTACGCAACCTCCAAGTTCACAGGGGTTGTGCCTTCCTTATAGTCCCCCATTTCCCATTTATCTATAGCCATAAATATCAATCCATAAATCCCTGTAGTGTTTTCCTTTTAGCCACTTGAGAACCTTTAACCTGTTTCCACAGATTAAACAAAATACTTTGTGCTATTACACTGGGCGAGCACAGCGCGCCTGGCCGGAGGTGGGGCACGGGCAGCTTTCCTTCACCTTATACCAAGGTGGAAGTGCCAGAGCCGTGAGCCTGTCAGTGCATTAGTTTCTACTAGTTTCTAGAAACCACTTTATAGGAAAGGGCCAACATTTGTATTTTGGATTATAACATCTTCTTATCACTTTAATAATTTCTTTGTTTATATGATACAAGAGAATTTGTTTTCTGTTCCATTTAAAAATGTGCTTTTCCTTGCAATGATGTCAGTCATATCTTAAGTGGTATTTGTCGCTGGACAGCAAAGGAAGTTTTGATGAGCTTTATTAATTTTTGCTGATGACATTTACTTGCACTCCCACTATGACATAATTCTTTCTACAGCCAGCGCCGGGGTAGGTATCTGTGGTCTTTCCAACAAGATTTTAGGTGCAGAATGCAATGTTAACTATCATTCAGCCTTCACATGTCACAGAGAGGTTTATAGGACTGAATTAAATTCCACTGAGAGTAGAAATAACTTGGAGATGAAATACGTAAACAGACGAGTGCATGCAGCCTGCAGAGTGTCGTTCCTTAATTGACTCACGCTAAGGGTTTCAGAAAGACTTGTTCCTCTGCAGGACTGATGCTCCACAGAGACAAACTCCCTTTCGACAGAGCGTGTAATTAAGGCACCAGTCCCTGAACTAATTCCCGTTCCAGTGTGGGAGCAGCACGCAGCTGCCCAGGGCTGGAGGAAGCCCTGGGAATCGATGTGACTCAGGGTACGGTCCAGCCACCTGCATTATTTCAACTGAACATATGCATCCATTTGCTGACTAGTACAAACATGTTACAGCATTCTGGCTAGTCTCTGGGATGGGAGCTCTGGTTCACCCTATGAGATTAATTTCCTTTAAAGCAAACAATAACATGAAAGGAGACTGCACACAAGTACCAGCCTCAAAACAGCTTGTAATTGCTTTTTTGGCAAGTTATTGTAAAGAGCTCAGTGTTTTCAGAGCTGCAAAGTTCATTCACAGATAAATTTGGCAACAAAAATCACAGACCCACCATATACTCTTAGTTGGATTATTTACTACAAAATCATTAGCCAAAGATGAAAAGGAAAATTCACGGATATATTTCAGCTTTCACAGTTTAAGTAGTAAATGGCTTCAGTAAATAATTAATATGACAGAAAGGATTTGCTGAGTGAGGCAACAGTACCAGTATCACTATATCAAATTAACTGGGTTCTGCCTTGCTAGGTAATCCTGCTCTGAGTATTACTAAGGGTATAAACTCAGGCGAAGTACTGTGCTGATGTACCTCTACTATTCCCGTCTCCAGGCTGGTTTGCTCAGAGCTGGGTTGGTGTCTCCATGCAACACTGGTCTGTGTGAGCTCAGAGTTCACACTTGGAACTATAGCTGATACAAAGAGCTTCTGCTGCGCTGAGGTGGATGCAGCGATATGGGATGAATAGGTGGAAATTTGGAACATTTAATACTGTTCGCCAAAAGCATATCAGTTAATTTTGGGACATAATCATGTCCATAGACAGCTCTTTTCTGTTTCACTCCAAACACTTGTGCCCATGCATCAATGCCTTTCTTTAGAGTAAACTTTCTGGTGGGTAATCCAGGCAGCTGTATATGGCCTCTGCGATGCTTGGGCTGCAGCTTAGAATTTTCTTTAAAGTCTCTTCACTTGACCTGTCAAGCATTTAAGGATGTGTTGTATACAGACTGTCTGCATTCATCTTAAACTCAAGAATTAGAATTTTGAACATTAATGAAAAAAAGAAAAATCAGAATTTTATTTGCAACTTGAAGAACATTTCTGTTCTGACTAGTTATTTGCATCTGGAAAGAAACCAAAGAAAGAAACTCTAATTTAGAAAGAATGATCTGACAGCCACATTTCAGAATACTTGTTCAGCAATAAAGACTCTGGATTAAAGTGAAATGTAAGGGATCAATAGTTCCCATTTCAGAGAAAATGAGGATTATTGGACAGAAAACAAATCTCAGCATTTGGTTTGATGATTAGAAATGTATACATTAAAAGTACCCGCAAAGCAATCATTTAACACAGTTTGTGCTTTCTGTTTGGGAGAACTAAAGGGGAAGAAAACAGAAACAGTTCACTGTAAGGTTGCTCCCCCTTTTTAAGCAATGTAAACAATTGCTGCTAGCGCAGATTTTGTGGAAGCCTTACAGGTTGCTACACCAACCACAGAAGTGACATGACAATCATGGAGAATAATTTAGCTTCTGGGTTGATTTTTCAGAATAGTTTTGCCATTTACCTTGATAGCAAAAGTAAGACAATTTATTTAGGGCTAAAATAATGCAGCAAGGTGATGGGAAGAGTGGGCAAAATTTATTCCTAAAGTAATCACACAAAGTTCAACGAAGATGAAGCAGGATTGAAATTGAACCATGTATTTAAAATGTAACCAAATGTTACTAGAGATGAGGAGCAAAAAAGGAAAAAGATACGTAGATCTCTTGATCTAGATCTTGAGGTTTAGAAATATGATTTTTAGGAGCTACATTCACTTAAGAAAAATCCCAGCAGCATTGCATTTTGTGGAAAGACAAGCCATGGTCTGAACAAAAGAACTGGGCAGATCTAGCAGAGAGAACTAGGTACAGGGCAGCCTCATAAACTCTCCAATGCTCAGTAACTCTCTGACATATTTATTTGTCAGAATCTTGGAAGATGTTATTTTTTTCGGAAGAATTTTCTTGTAGATAACAACTTCAGAGAAAAAGAGAGGGAGAGGGAGGGAGAGAATGATGATGCTTGGAAAGGAAGAGTTGCTATAAAAATGTCATGCTGTTGGCACAGGGACACTACTTGAACCTCACCTTCATCAGCAGTTGGATTTCTTTTTTAATAAAGGATTTCTTCTCCTTAAAACAGCCTTACTCATAAAATGTACACGGTTAAAATTTTAGTATATCGAATATAACTTCATTTATCCTGCTGAAACTTCAGCATTCATACAGTTCTTGTACATGAGGGCAACTTAGCATGGAAAGCTCTCCTGGAAAAGAAGGATAACTTTTTCCATTGTTCTATTATAATAAATTTCATAAACTTACTTTAAATTCTAGTAGCTTAGTATTTAATTATCTGATATGAACTTGTTTTCCTGTGCTTCTTATTTTTGGAAAATTGTTTTGAAGAATAGTCTGTATAATATACCCTTGGTTATTCTTTGCACTTAAAGAAAATACTAGCTTAGTAAACTTAGCAAATAATAGTACAACTTTGTGCATGAAATAGTTGGACAACAAAAATATATGACCTAATTTATGAATGCTGCTTTTTTTGGCACAACTTACCAATCACTGAAAGTAGCACCCTGGAACTGCATAATTAGCTTGGCAATACCTACTACACTGAAGAGGTAGCTGAAATATATGCTTCTCTGTTTCATTAATAATCCAAACTCTATACAGACCCACACCTTGAAGGAAAAATTAGCAATAAAAATTTGTTGTTACAAAAATATGCCAGTACTTGTTTTATTTTAAACTGGCATTTTGTCAGTTTTGTATCTGAAGAAACAAAATCAGTATTTTGGGGGTTTTCATGTGCTATTGATTTATTTAAAATACAGGTTTTGTTCATTAAAGGTTATTAGCCCAGTTCTGCTTTCATTGGTCATGCAAAAGTACTCTGATTTCAATAAAAGGTGTTTTACATTTTGGGCAGAAGAAAACCCAGGAAAAGCTGCTTCTCTTCACTTTAAAAAGCAAACCGAACCCTCTCTTATTATCCTAAAGTGAAAGTTTGCACCAAGTTTCTTGTTAATAGAATTGAAAAAAAAAAGTTTGCATTCATATCAGCCTCTTGCTACTTCCAAACCTTTAGCCTCATGTTATCAGAGCATTTCCCCTTCAAAACGCACCAGCAATCCCTATTTCCAGTTTGAATGTGACCCAAAGATCAGGCAGTCTAAATCATAAAATGCATTTCAATCCTTCTAAAGCGTCAGATTGACTATGTCGATTACTTAGCTTATATTATGACTGACTGGGTGATTAGAAGATGCTGTCACCCCCACTTTTAACTGGAAGCTGATGTGAACAGCCGGGGTGACTTGCTCTAGACCGCATCGAGCCTGCGGTACTGCAAGGAGCTGGGACTTCTCAGGCTGGAGCCATCACCACTGGGCCACTCTACTCTTCCCTTATCTTTGGCGTTGTCTTCAGATTGCAAGCCCTCCAGGGAAAGGGTCTAGGACATTCTGATTGTGACAATTAAGAGGGGGAAAAAAAAAAAGAATAATTTTCATAAAGAGATAAAATGTTAAAGTTACAATAAAAACTAAGTAGTAAAGAAGTCAAGTTCATGTTCATGGCTGTCTCACAAAGGCATGGCATGGCTTATGGAAAGAGATGGAGAGGAGAGATGGCTTTGAAATAAAATACCTCATTCCCAATATCAACAGTATTGCTGAATAGACATAGGATTTCTTTTAATTCCATCATCCCGCTCAGTTAAAGTCACATCTTATTTCAGAGCTATATCACCCTAATACAATGGACTTCATTGCCTATGTCATCTCCCTGCTGATCTTCCCACAGTTTCCAAGACCTACAGCTGACACAGTGCAAGGCAGAAGACCTCTGTCAAATTCTTGATAAGCAATACTGCATAATTACACATTAGCTACTAATCCACTCAGTTAAGCATTGTGCACTGGACCTATATAAATACATTATCTCCTGTGTTCTTACAGACCTTGATACGGTGTCTAAGGAGCCCAGCTCTGGCTGTGTCGTCATTACTTCATTAGCTGTGCATTTTGATCACCGCTGCCTCTGCAGTGGCGACAGACGGGAGAGCTTCCTCTCCACAAGATATGCCAGGATTTTCTGATGTGGTTTTATCTGAACTGTGCTTGAGAAGGGAACATGCTCTTGGTTGCCCTCGGGTAGCGTATCTAGATGGTGTAGCCTATTAAATCCTCAGAGCAAGATACCTGCTTCATCATATGTTTTGTTTTATACAGTATACATTTTCTTCTGTTGGTACAACAAAACCAGTATCTGCTGTCTAGGAGGCACCCGCACCTCACTCAGAGCACCTCAGTTTCAGCAGTTTCTCTTTCTTTATGATCCAAGTGGCATTTCAGATTGCTTACCACTGCCCGCTGCTGAACAGCAAGGGCATTTTTCACACCAATTCGTTACTTGATAGGAAAAGCCTCAGAAGCTCATTTACTGGAGCAAAGTGCCGTTACTGATAGCTTTGTTCCAACAACCCCCAAGTAAAAGGACTTTGGATACTGATCCTACTTTTTCATCCAATGGCATTTTTACCTGGACAGGGTCCAGATGTCACAGTTCAGTGACATTACTGAATCACTAATCGCTACTGAAGCTGTTTCTGTAATGATTTGATTCACAGGGCATTTAAACACAAACTGCAGTTCCACTGAAATCCCAGAACTGCTGGTAGAGAAAAATGCATCATTTTAACTGCAGATAACATCAGTGTGTTCTTCAGAAGTTTATTGAAACTCCTTGAACCAAAATAAGATTCTACTTCTGTCATTCTCTTTTTATTGCAACATAAAAAAACCTGTACACTCTCTTGACCAAAGCCAAGGGCAAATTAATTGGGGTGTGGGAAGGAAAGGAACATTTCATGTTACTGCTTGCATGCCACAGAGCAGGATTTAATGTAATTCAGGCTTGCTTTAAAAAAGCATGAGAACAGAAATGAGAGCCATAAGCCTACACTAAGCATGTGTTTGGGGATATGAAAGTAGGGACATATCAGGTAATAAACAGATCTTTTTGTTCTTGTCTACTAGACTGCAGTTGGGAAAACTGTTTTTGTGATGTTGGAATTGTAAGGTGTGATACCAAAGCACAGCTCTATTTCTGAAATGCAGTGCAAAGAAATGGCATATTAAATACATCAAACAATACTCAGTATTGGATACAAAAAAATAAACCAAAAAAGGGTATTAAATTGCACTATGCATTAGGTTATCTGATCTTTTGTCTTAAGGAATTATAATAATCCTCCTGAAAGGACTGATTGAATCTTTCCTTGGAAGAGAGAATAAATGTTTTATTGGAGCAACTTTATTGCACATTTGATTACTGTGATGCAATTTGCTTCGTTTTAAAGCACACTGTTGCTTTTTTGTGTATTACTGCAGTTATATTTCCGGGTGGTAGAAGTAAGAGATATTTCAAGTTAATTATTCAAAAGAATATATGGAAAATGATGAAGCTGTACACTTTTAAGCACTGCTTTCTGCTCAGCAGGCTCAGCAGAGTCGCTGCTGGTAATATCTTCTGCCTACTGATTCCTGATTTTGGAACATTTCTTAGTAGCATCACAGGTCAAGAATTTGCAAAAAAACCTGACAAAGCCCTAAGTTCCCAAAATACCATCTCATTCTGAAGACCAGGAACTAGAGGAGGAAGAGGAGAACAGTGAAAAGGTACATGTAGTATTCTACTACCTGAATTAAAACTCCAACACATAACAAAAATGCAATTGGGATAAAGTTTGTTCGCAGCATATATAGGAGCTAAAGAAGCAGTTCTAAAGAAAAGCTTAGCTTTCTCTACTTCATCGTGTAGCCTAAGTGTTCTCCCAGAAAAGGTTCTCCCACACCAGCTGTGAATGTTCAATACAGCATTTAGAGACTCAGATGTACCTTGACCTTTCTGGAGACTCTTGTGTACTGTTCTGCATGTCACCACGTCCAGACTGGATCACATTTGCCCTAATGAGAACATGCATCAGAGACATTTTAAGCCTTGTTTAGAAATAGCTTGGTTTTCACATTACTCTTCACACTGATGTTTGCCTCCTGCTTTTTATGGGACTGCTAATAGAAAAAATTTCTAGGAGTGTTGGTGAATCTGTACTGTTACTCTCAGCTAGTAACATTGGTACTGGATGGTGTGTAGCTGTGTTATAGAAATATGATATCCTGGTGTGATATTTAATGCAGGAGTGCAGGCAAGAAGTCGCAACGTGACCAACTGAGAGAAGTCTGGAGTAGGATAATGTGCTACGACTGACCAAGAACGAACAGAATAAAGTTGACTAGCAGTATCTCTTATCAACACAAATGTGTTCAAAGAAATTGAGAGCTATTGTTTTTCCTTTCCTGCTTTTTCCCTCCACCCATCTGAGTTGCTTAACAAACAAATCCAATATTCAGAAAACTAACACCTTGATAGCCATGCAAGCACGCAGGAACTGTGAGTCATTAGAAAGCAGTTCCAGCTTCCTGTACCAGTGCAGTAGAAACCTCTGTGGGAAGATGAGGTTGCACCTACGATATTCTTGTGTTTCAATTTTAGGCAGCTCATTTTGCAAGTGGAAGCTGGCAGGACGCTCCCTTTTTACCATGTGTACACAGCATTTCCTGCACAGCTTCTGCCAACATCTGCAAAGTACACAGCCCTTCTTTATCAGGTACAATACTCTAACAGTGATAATTACATGACTAAGTTTGACGCAGAACAAAGGACAGTTGCCATCTAATCCCATCTAAAAATGGAGGCGGTTTTGTTGCAAATTCACAGCCTTGGGGAATGCAGAATCATGAAGGGAGCTTGCCTGCCAATCATGGATCAGTACTGGTCAGCTGTACACATGCTAGAGGGACTTATTTCCCTTACTGTTACCAACACAAGTGAACACAAACGATTCTTTCTTAAGGTTGGGTTTGGGGTTTTTTTTGTGTGTGGGGGCAGCGCAAAGGGAGAAGGGAAACACATCTGGTTTCATGGCAGGTGCGATATCCATTCACTTTTTGACTATTGCTAGGCAATATATGGTTGAAAGAGGAAGTTCCAGTGTCAGACAAGGTCTTGAAATAAAACTCCTCTTGGCTGTTATTTGCAGGAATTTTATGATGATGAAAAGCACACAGATAAGACAGGCTCATCTGATCAGTTAAGTCTATCTAACCTGAGTTTGCAATGCACTAACTTGGTATAATTTGTATAACATTTGCAGGTAATTTTAATGTCCCTTCCAGTGTCACATCTGCTTCCTACTGAAATGGGACAGTAACGGTATTTGGAACAGAAGATGAAAGGCACAGGGACTGAGTACGCAACCTCTGTAAGTGTGCTGGAGACCATAACCAGAAGGACCAAGAAATATGTTTAAAAGGGCACTGGACCCTGGTCCTCTAAAGGACCATCTGTCCTACCTCATTCCTTACAAACACACCAAATCAGGCTTTTGGATGCCCATTTGTTTGGTGCAGACACACAATATTTTTACTTTGGAGCTGATTAATCCTTAATTTTGCTTTGCACAAGGGAATCAAAAGGGATAACATAGCACATAGCTTTTCTGATATATCTGATTTTGAGGCCTATTGAAATTTAAATGGCAGCATTTCTTCCATTGTGTGTTTCTGTTGCTTTGCAAGTTCGGAGCATTGCACATTACAGCTATTTGACTTTTGTCCTGCTGATTTGGTCCTGCATCATTTGGATGGCTCGTGACCATTATGGCTTGCGTAGTTCCCCATTCCTTCCTGCTTATGGGAACATCCTGCTCGTCCTAAGTTTCTTTGCAGGGCTAAATATCTCCCCAGAGGAATTCTTCCCCACAATCGGCTCTCATCAGCTTTGGCTTAAAACCATACTGACTGCCAAGCATGCCTCTTGGCAAGAAGGTTGGAATTCCACATTTTCTCATTCCCTAGTTAGGTGAGCCAGCCTTTGAGAGAAAAAGAAAACTGTATTTTTATTCTTGTGCTGTATTGTACTCTCCCTCAACCTGGGACACGCAGCTCCATCTTAGGAATGATACGAGGGACAAACAAAAATTACTTGACAAAGGCATTCATGAAATACATGCACAGTTTGGTGTGTCTGTTTTCAAGCTCTGAGGGCAGGCCACTTGCGAAGTCCAGTTCTCATTGTTACAGCCTGGGAGCTTGTTCCAGGCCTATCAGTTTATCGTAATACAAGAATTTGGCTTTGTAAGAGAGCCCAGAGTGGTGAATCTGGAGTCCTGGAGTCTGTACGGGAGAACACTGTAATGTTGGGAACACCTGTCATTTGATTTGTCGAAGACACTTCAGCGCAGGATGCGGAGTTTGGAGGTGATCGTGCTCTACAGCCAAGTTAAACTTTCTTCTTCCTATGCTGACTTAATTAACTGTTAGGGAAAACAGCCGTTTGTTGTTACTGAAGAAAAGTAGAGCAATTAGACTTTGCCCCCATTTTCTGATAACGCTCAGACTCACAAAGTTCTGTGCAGCACTGACACAAAGCAACTCTTGCCTCCAAAGCCTTTGCAACCTGAACTCCCTAATTTACACATATACGATGTAGCCACTGACTCCCCTCTAAAGCATGCTACTTTTTTGACTTCTTTAGACAGAGATATAGATCCTTACAAACTATCGATTAGCAAACAAGGAAAGGTGTTGCTTGTATACATCTATGAGTTCTGTGGAAAAAAATACGGTGCAAATGTGGTTTAATTGCAGATCCTCTATGCATTCACAGTCTGGCTGTTGCTAAGGCAACATGTGATTGAGAGACGTATGAAGGATAAACAAGAATCTCTCCAAGACATCATACTGAATGAGAATGGTAAGGAAACAACCTAAGTTCATCCCAGTGTGGTCCTCTGACCTTCTCTTTAGCAATGTTAAGCATTTAGTCTGGCTAAACTAAAGCTGGAACCTGTTATCAAAATACTCTAGGGATAGTTTTACTAAATACCAGTTGTGCAAACATGAGCATTTGATTTGCGTAGACAGCTACCTGGCTTGTCCGTGCAGTTGCACATGTGCTTTTGCAAACAGCTCAGCCATGTGTTTGCTTCAGTGTTGGAATGAGAACAGACTTCTCGGATATCACGAGCTTCATAACAACATGCAGGGCAGAGATGGGATGATGCATTGGTGCTCACAGTAGAGACCTTCCAGCCATTCTGTGAGCAACACAGAATATTGTTAAGGACCATACACAGTTCCTGAAGCACAAGTTTCTGCTGCGAAGAGCATACCTTTGTTTCTACCAATTGTTCAGCTCACTCTGGTTCCTGTTTTGAGTAAGTGGGTTTTGGACAGACAAGTGGAGGCCTACCATGTATAGTAGAAAAGAGCATATTCCATATATTCAGTGACTGCTTTATGGGACTGCCAGTCTCCTCTGCATTTTCGGCTTCCGTTGCTAGGTGACAATGTTTAAGGCAAGATAAATCACCTACTAAGAGAGGCGTTTGCAGCTATAGGCAGGGATAATTATAAAAAAGGTGTCAAGATGGTACGGTGATAGCATCATACCCAACAGATTTGTTTTCTTCTTATTACAGAAGGAGACAAACCACATAATCTTCTTTTGCAAATCCTTGGCTCTCTGGTTAAGGGAATGCTAGTTAAATACTGGAGCTGTTTCCCTGCTGCCATGTTTTTAATTCTCAGCTTCAACAGCAGCATAGTGGCGTATGAGATGCGCCGCACTCTGCTCTTTTGGTTCTGTTCTGTGTGGCTCCGTATCAGGTAAGCAGAAAAAAAAAATCAAACTATTAGTGTCCTTTAGCGCAGATTTTCAGATGGAATTAACTGTCACATCTCTATTGAATTTTGTTGGGGGAGGGGACGGACAGGGAAGTTTCTTCAACTTCAGTTTAATTTACACCATCGCACCAGCCTGGATGAGCTGCTGCACAAATCTGTGCTGTGCCGTGCCCCTGTTGAACCTGCAGACTGGTGCAGAGGGCTCTGGCAGTGCGATGACTCTTTTACCCTGCCGTGAGGTAGAAGCCTTATTTTAATAACTGAAAGATTGCTGGAACAATGTCATAGGAGGTCCAAGCAGTACCAAGCTTTGCTGCATATCAGGCCACGGTGTTTACCAAGAGAAGGAAGTCCTTGCAGTATTAGCAGGATTTGCACTGAGTGTTTTTTTTTTTTTGAAAACACAGTTGCACTAACTTTCATTCTTCTGTTTTGTTTGGTTTTCTCTTTTAAAAAAAGAGCTGGAACATATTTGCCAGTTGGCTAGAAATTATATAAATTACTTCTGGTTCAGTCAGTAGGCTAAGTAATCCATTATTTGCACGGGATAAACAGGGTGTAAAAGATTCTTTAGAACAAAAATCCTGTTTAGATTTTTGTGACAGCAAATGGAGGAGAGAGGAGATTTACAAAACAAACAATGTTTTCTTTGCTCAGTGCTTAGTTCACTTTGCTTTAGGCCCTCTCCCCCTACGATCCTTATTACACAACTCCAGAAACATTATTCCTTGAAATTGCCACTGGCTCAAATCCTTTAGTAATTGTTGTTACTGCAGTACTTCGAGGAGGATCTTCCCACATCACAATACTGCACGTGTTCCAGGCTGGGAATGCGCTACGGGTCATCCAGTTCTCACTGCGCTCCTGTTCCTAAAAACAGCCCCAGAGAGTGGTAAACACAATTTTGTTTCCTAGCACAGGATAACACAGAACAGCATTTTAGACGCTGTGAGTTTTGACTGTCCTAACCTTTCTCAGTACTTCTTGCTTAGAGTCAAATTTAGGATTGCTTTATGTCTGAGAGCATTTCACACTGATCTTGAAGAACCACACAATTATTATGGGGCTAATGGCAAGGGAGATGAGTGTATTGCCATCTGTTCATCTACTGGGGTCAATATCAGCTGCCACCACCCACAACGGGGATCATATTTGAGAGCATTACTCAAGAGCACTTGGATGATGGGTTACTCAGGCGTGTCAGAGATTTTGCCAGCTACAGTTTTTCCAAATTTAGGTTGGAGGTGAGGGAATATAAGGAGAGGAGGAGTCTTCCTGGGAAGTGGGCACCAGCAACGGTTTGCTGAGGCATTAGAACACCCGTAGCAAACTCAGTTAAACAGAAGCCAATTTCTGATGCCGTAAGAACACACAACAGCAGCGACATACAGATGTCTTCTCTTCCCTTGCTCTCTCCCCATATGGTATCAGTAATATCAGACACTGCAGGTGCACGCTGTGCTCTGAGGGTTGCACAACACAGCAGGAGGAGGATTATAGGATCTGGGGTCTCATCAGTTTTCAGGGTTAACACCCACTTGTACAGAAACACAGAATATTCCTTTTAATGTTTCACTCTGTAAATAATAACATTGCTTTTTGACTTCTCTAAGCACAGGTCTCACTAATACGGCAAAATTTTGTCTATAGTTATACAGCTGTATTTATACAAGTAAACTTCAAGTAGAGACACTCTTATTGCAGGGGTCGTTTTGTTTTTTTCTTAAGTGTTTCTTAAAACTGTTCTCAAGCTGCACAAGCCAAGTCAGGCTAATTTTCTAAAGGACAGTACATTGTAACCTACAAAGCATGCCTTCTTGTTTACTTGGCTCGCTGCGTTCTTGCAGATGGGCCTTGCTGGTGCCATCAGTGTTATACAGCACCGTATGGATTTCTCTGTGTTGCTCCATGTATTTTGGGCAATCTGTCTGCTGTGGTGCCAGAGGAGGATAGCAGTGGCTGAAGTCTGGCCAAGACATTGCTGTTTCCTGGCCACTGTCACAGCCTTCCAGTATTTGTTGTGTCTTGCCCCCTCTCCTGCTCTCTGCAAAGGTTTGTGCAGTGCAATTTTTAGGATTGGAAAACTGGGAATGCAGAAAAGACCTAAGAAAGAACTGGGCAAAGTGTGGCAGAGAAGGGCTGGAGGGTTACTGCCCTTCCATCTCTGCAAGACGAGAGTACCTATGTCGCAAAGCAAGAGCAGGAGGGGGGATTGCAGTCAATAGTGCCCCTCGCTGTTCTTTGAGCTCCCACAGGATGCTCGTTCAAGAGCAGTGGTAGGCTGGTGAGAGGGCCCCACCAGCAAGTGCATGCAAACAGCCCTCCAAGCCTCAGGCCACCAGGGCTGTTTCTTCAGGATTGGTTTTTATCTGCCCAACAGTCAGAAGAGTGATCAACTGTGTGCTGCACAATAATCACCAAAATCTGGTCATGCTCTGGAGACATGCTTTTTCTGCAGCCTCCCCTCCCTTTCTCCTCTGCATCCTAAGCCCCCATGTTTAAAGAGGGGTTAATTCCTCGTGGTAGAAAATCACCATCCAAATCAAAAAGTTTCCAAAGCCAACAGCTAAGATGCCCACATACAAAAATGAATCAATGACACAGTATTATGCTCCTGACAACTTTATGGCCACAATTAAAAAGTCTCTTTGCACGTCACATTCTGCTGGAAGCAAAGACACACATTACATTTTGGAAACCTGTAACCCAAATGTATAAAATGTATTTACAGCACGGTCAGTGCTGTAAACCATTCTCCCATCAGTAGCCTTTCTTTCTCTCTACAAAGCAAAATGAAGAGTGTGGGACTGATTTCCTACTGTAGCACAGCTATCTCCCCAAGTCCTCTCCTTGCCTACAAGCAGCCTGGACACCAGCATTCAATCACCATTCCATAGAGCCCAAAGAGTGGCAGAAGGTGGCAGCCACTGCAATGAAATATTTAAACCAAGGAAGAATAAAGGGGGAAGGGATATCCCAGAGCTCAGTTAGCAATAGGCAGAGTTCAGCTAGTGCTAACTAATGACAAGAAGAGACCAGAAAGCATCTTGGAATAGACCCCAATGAGCTCCTTCTATTATGTCCCCAAATCACCAGTTGCTAAGCACTGAACCACAAGCAGAGTATGCAGCTGTAAACATCCATCTTCCATTACAAAGGCTCCTGTTGACTTTTCCCAGGGCTGAAGTTAACTCACATAGCATCTCCCATCACTTGTCACCGGCATTAGAGTACTGTGAAGGTAGGTGGGTGTTTATGGGCAGTGCTGCATGTCTCAGACACATCTTTTTCCTTTTGTGAAATGTCTGTGTTCTCACATTACAAGTACAGAAACTGGTTTGAGGCATCGTGTGTGATGAGTATAACCCCTCTGCTAATAGCTTACCCATGGAGGGGCTCTTACTGGCTCATCCGTTCCAACCTGGGTGAATAGCTTTACCTGCCTGATGTTGCAGAGAGACCTGAAACCACCTAGTGCAATCCTACAGCTCAAGCTAAACTGTGACATACTTTTCTGGCTCTTCTGTCTCTCCAGATGACTTCTGACTTCTGCTTTCTGCCTCCCTCCAGTGGCAGGTACTCAAGGATGAGAGTAAAGCTTGAGTGAGAACACGGGCAGGAGGCAAGGTGGAGATCAGTCATGATTTAGACCTGGCTGCTCTCAGCCACTACAGTCCTGCACCAAACATGGCACACAGCAGGTGAGAGCCAGGGAGCTATTACAGGTGGAGAGAAAGGATCTTTTGATACTGACTGAGGAGATTACAGAAGAGAAAGGCAAATACTACCCACTCAGCCAGGACTAACTCAGAGATTGCTGTTCTGTACAGCAGATGCTATCATGGACTCTTTTCTCTCTCATAACATGGTTTTTTACGCGAATTTTGCATATGTTTTGTGATTTTGTGTGGGCTTTTTTTTTTTTTCATTTATCCTGGATATTCCACCACATCATTTCCAGAAAAATCAAGAACTGACCAATTTTCTTGAGTCATTACCTTACATTTGACAGCTGTATCTTCAACGTATAGTCTTAGTCTGAAGAAATTGGGAGACATTCCCATTTCTCTCAACGGTTCACTCTACCATCTAATGGCTTTTCTCCCTTTAAATAATAAGGTAACCCAGTGTTGTCAAGCTCTTCTCCCAGACCGCAATCCTAGTATTAACAATCCAGTAGAATGTCCATGTCCTTCTTTCTCTGGAAACAGGCAAATCACCATCTAATTATGTGAAGCCATAATATCAGAAAATGGGCTACTAAAGAATCCCCAAAGATACATCAAAGCAATATACTACACAAAAATTTTGAGGATTTTTAGGTATAGTTCATGCTGCATGGAAAGTTTCCAAACAGCCTTTTTCTCTATATGGTATGTCTACAATGAGTAGATAAAAATAAAAATGTTTATGAAATTTAAGTCATCTTTAAAAGCAGCATGCAAATCTTTGAACTCCTTTTGCTTGATGGTGGTGCTGTCTTGGGATCAAAATTCTGTAATTCTGAAAGGTGGAAGAGTTTGGCAAGCATATTGTGACAATTAGGAGTATATTTAAGCATTCAGAAAACAGCAGAATTTAAAAAAGGAAAACCTACTTATGAGGACTGTTGGGGAACATCATCTGAGCCCTTCTACTCCTACTCCTGTGATTTACCACAACTTGTGCAGCTTATAACAGGCCTGGTTCTTCCCGCTCTCCTCCTACTACTCTGTCCTATTGGTAAAATCAAACACCTAATGCCAGGTTTTTGCTATCAGACTCTATCAACGAGCAGACTAATGTTATTGTGAAATCTCCCGTTGTACTGCTAAGAGCTAGGCTAACAGTCCTGGCATCTACCAGATTGATATCTGTAGTCAACTGTTCTGGTTTAGCATGGTCTGCCCCTTTGTGGCAACTCAGGGGTGGCTGCCCACTGCCCAGAAGAGCACTTCACGAGCAGCTGGGCTCGTTTCACACCTACAGAGCAGCCGAGCTGTTTGCAGTCAAGCTGAAGAAAGTGTGTTGCATGGAGTGGAGGAAGAGAAGAAATCCCTACCAGCTACGAGAAGGCAGCAAGTCTCCTGCTCATTTAAAACTGAATTGTAGAATACACTGTGTATCCAGCTGGTGAGTGTTTCAGCTTTTTACTTCTCCCTGCCTGTTTGCTTCTTAGAGCATAGCTGGCTCATCCCTGGTCCCATTTGTCCCTCTGACCTATCCCCAAGCCACAAGCTGTTAACCTGGCATGGTGGCTGCTACCTTGGAGGAAGTGTCTGTGCTCAGCAAGGTGGTGTTTTGCTGCTAGGAGACACCTATCTGTTCTGTCCAAAGGGACTGTGGTTTCTTCAGTGTTTTGCATCCAAGGGTGAATGGCTCAGTGATCAGATCGAGGCCATCTGCACATTAAGGCTTTAGTTGATACCATAATTGCACTGGTGCAAACAGCTAGCAACAACACGCTGCATTAGCATAAACTGGGATTGACCCCTGTATTTTCTGTCACAGGCTCTCCAAAAAAGCCCTGGCACTAG